>JARNKU010000045.1:0-1200000 GCA_031001835.1 Lepidoglyphus destructor
TTCCGTGTTGTGGATAGCAAATTCACCCCGAAAACCAAAGAAATCATTCTCGAGATGGCTACGCAAGTGAAGAAAGTGAAGAATGACTCGATTATGGTGCCGTCTTTGTTATTCGAGGATCTGCAGGCTGTGAACGCTCGAGGAAGCGACCAGATTGTCAACATACGGCGTTATTGCTCGCGTAGCCGGTGTTGAAAACGTCGTTAGCAGATTGACGGGGAAACGTCTTCGGAAGAGGAAATCGTGCTAATTGACTGTAATCGGCTGCCAATATCACTATTATTTTGGGGAGAGCACATACGCCAAGTCCGAGAAACAGAAAGTTGTGTGATTTCGGTTACTCGGGCCCGCACCAAACAATTCGACGAAGGACGTCCCTCGTGTTCACTGCAGACTCGCGGATTGCTTATGACGTTAACGATCCACAAGCTTCACAGCTCTCGACGTGGTGGGCCGAGAATCGCGAAACCGCTTCGGCGAGCATCATGATTGAAGCGAAAGCAGAACCAGCACTGTTATCGTTCAATGATGCCATGTTTCAACTCGAAAACTACGACGGGAATCGAGCACGGTTCCCCTCAAATTCCGCAACACCGCGACGATAAAGTTCGTAGATCCAACAGCTGTCTGGTACAACGCGTGCACCAATGAACGCTGTCTGAAGAAAGTGGAACAAACGTCTGATGGCGCTTGGTTTTGTCCGAAGTGCGAAGACTTCAATCAGATCTCCACGTTGAAGTATTCCGTGAGGATGAGGTTAGCGGATCTGCACGAGGAGGTCGCCGTCATTGCATTCTCCAAGGTCAGTTGCGTTTTGGTGAACTTTTGAGAGCATATGTCACAAGAAATTCACACTGATAACGATTACCCTCGGTGTGTTCTGCAGGCTATACAGAGTTTGTTCGGCGTGGACGCCAATGAGCTGGCTGAGCGAGTGGAAAAGGGATTCGAGAACTTGGATGATTTCTTGGACCGATTTACCGGAGTGAAAATCCAGTGCCACTTGCGAGGTCAATGGGACGCCAGCTCGGTACGTCAAATGTAGAGAGCTTTGTGGTTTCTCATTCAGGCGACTCGATGATCATAAGTTATGACAATATGCTGACATTGTACCGAATTTTTATGAATGCGAATCGCTTTGCAGGGAGAAACGGAATACTCTTGGGTCGTCACTGAAATCAACGAAATTGAAGATGGAAGAAAAGAATGACGTCGCCTGCTCAAGACTTGTTTGTTACGTCGTATCTTGATGACAGAGATCATGTCTGTTTCGCCATATGTTAGCAACCGTTCGAGATAGAGCTAAGCAGGCCTGCATCATAGATCATACGATGATCGGGCTCGACGAGTAAGACGCCAACGTCTTCTATGATAACGAGATAAAAAGACTCACGAAATATCTCGATAATTAGATTTGATTTCCTATCGTGGATATTTTAAAATATGGCGAGTGTGACACACTTGAGTTAGGAGTTGATATTTGGTTGAGACAGGGTGAAACCGTCCAGGCAGATCGTCGAGCACCTTGCCTCGTCGTCTCATCTGGGCCTTCTGGGCCTCTACATAAACATCGCGCCTTTCGTCGGATCCGTAGACAATATTCCTGGTCCAGATGGAAGTCCTCGCCTTTATTTTATTTTTTATTGATTGCTATAGGCACCTGCTGCCTTCTTACAATAAATAGCTTTTGTCATTGCTGACGACTTCCTTGTTTCTTGTTTTTGACCTCTCTGCGCCGCATTCCCCTGCTGGAGTTCATCGCATGAATGGTCACTCTATCACAACTTCAAGCTTCCGTTCAACACATATTTCTCCGGTCGACAGAGAGCATCCGTGGTGGTGACCGCTCGTCTCCTTTGCACGTTGCTCGTGTCGACACACGTGTGCATTATATTTGATGTACCGTTCTCTTTCATCCTAGCTGTCCGTTGACTTCGATACTAATTTCTTGTGCGCCGTTCCGATATCGTCCCTACGACTGCCGATCTTCGAAATGGTACCCAATGCGAAAATCGAACGATTTCGGTGTAATAACTGTGGTAAAACTTTCCCTACGCCGAGTAAATTGCGGAGACATCAGAAGGTTCACATTACAAAGAGGCCTCTGTTACATGAATGTGAACACTGTGACAAGAGCTTTCTTGAATTTCGTGACCTCCGGAAGCACTTATCCGTTCATTCAAGTGAAAGATCTTTCTCATGCCCTTCCTGTTCGAAGGCGTTCAAACTGAAGATCTATCGCACGAGGCATGTAAAAAAATTTCACAACAACATGGATCATCAAGCTCATTCCACCGAAACTCCGACCGGATCGCAAACTCCTCCCTCGGATACTTGCCATGATTCTCATCCGACATGAAAGACATCCTTCGCTTCATTTCCAAGACCTTCTACCGAAACGGAGCGCGAAGACTCTAAGATACCTGAACAATTAGTCGAGCAGGTTCCTTCAACTTCTGTACTCTATTCCTCCGCATCATCCATTGCCGATATCGCGGCAGGTGGCTCCTTCGTTTGCAATTGGTGTAAAAAGAGTTTCATGAACGAGGGTGACTTGAAACAACACCGGAAGCGGAGCGGCTTGTTGCATCCCGTTGAAGTGAATATTCAGAGACCTCGAACTAAGCTGCCGGGAGAACATTCTTCTACTCTACGCGTGGGAACAGCAAAAGATAGTTCTCATCAATCATCTGACAGCCTAGGAATACAGCGTCGCACCCGTTCCGCTGATGAGATCGGCACATTATTTAACTTATTCAGTGGAATCAGAACCGAACCAAAACGCTTCAAGGGTTCCTTTGATGCAGCACCACAGCAATCAGAAGTCCCAGGACCATCGGTTCAAAATTCACACGCACCTTCGCCTTCACAACGTCTTGATTCATCTGATGGCGAGACAGAATCCTCTACAGAACCATCAATCGGAACCGGAACTCCTCCGAAACCTCCGGCGCTTTCGATTGTTACTCATCATTGCGAGCAGTGCAATAGAAGTTTCAGGTTCCTATCCCAGTTGAATCGCCATCTAAAAACGCATGCGAAGGATGACGCGTTGCCGTGCCCTGTTTGTGAAAAAGGCTTTTCGAACAAGTACAACCGCACGCGACACATTCGTAAGTTCCATTCACATGAACTTCAGCAGCCAAACTCGATGCTTTCTGAACAGAATGCAATCATCTGCCGTGCCTGTCGGAGAAAATTCAAATCGAAGGACACCTGTCGTAAACACATTCGAAAGTTTCATTCGGATGGTATTCAGGAGTCTGCTTCCCTGCGAGGAGTAGGATCAGAGGATACGATCGCAGAGACTTTCGAGTTCGAGCGCTTCAACAAAGCACTGGCTGCTTTCAACGAGAAGTTCATTGCTGATAAGTTCGGCGTGTCATGCACTGTCTGTGATCGTATTTGGGTTTCTCGCGATGTTCGCCCAGCAATGCAAAAGCACGAGGAAACCCTAAAAACTATCGGTCACGAATGGAAAACCACTCTTTTGTGCAATTGTGTGTCCCTGAGAAAAGTTCCGAAAATGGCGGTCTGCAATGGATTCTTCTATCCACCCAAGCCTGCCGAGTTGCCATCGTTGAATGCCATCACCACGCGGCTCATTTCCCCTCGTATCCCATTCATGCAAATACGCCGCCTCCGTCGGGAGGAAGGAACGTACAAAATCGTTGGTCAGATTATCAACGTTCCCGTTGACGTTCCGGAAATGGTATTGACTCTTCCGAGGGGACTACACGATGATGAAGTGTTCAATGTCTCACTGAAGAAAATGCAAATACATCGGAGTTCTGCTTATTCTGGCTTGGTGAGCAAAAGTATCGTGAAAAGCTGGTTGAGATACTTGGAAGGCACCACGCTATACAAGAAGTATAAAATCAAAGTTGATTGGACACGATTAGATTCAACACCTGATGGAGTGAATGAATCTCTTGAGGTCATTCATTTGAATCAGCAGAACGAAATCTTGCTCGCACAGCAACAGACACTGCAATGGAGCGAGGAAAAATACCTGTCAATCGCGCCGGGAGAAAACAGAGTTCCCATCAGCATAATATTCGATGAAGACGCGGAAGAACTGTCGTTTCCGAATATCTACTATGGAGAACCCAGGACATTCACAACGAGAGTGACACCTTTCCTAATCGCATCCAGTGAAATACGCCGCGCCGCACTGATCGACGTGGCACCATTCCTGAGCACATCCTTTACATGGCTGCGAAGATAATGCGATTGCGAGTAATACAAGGCTTGCAAACTTCATTTCGCTTCGCAAAAGGTATTGAGCGTCTGACAAGAGAGATGATTGAAAACGGTGATTTCGTCAACAAGTCGATGCAACAAAATCTCGCATTCTTCAGGAGTATTCCCAACTCAGCTCAGTACTGGATGAAGCGCAAAAAAGAATTATTCTCTATGATTCGGCAGCTCGGCAAGCCGACTTTCTTTTTGACAATGAGTGCCAATGAAATGAACTGGCCCCATCTTCTGCAAATTCTTCATAAAATTGCTGGGCGTTCCACACCCATGAAATCTTTTGATGAGCTGAACAATAGTGACCGAGCGGCTCTCATCAATGAGGACTCGGTGACTGTTTGCATTTATTTCTGGAAAATGGTGCAGACTATCATTATTATTCTGCAGTCTCCTGCTCTGAGTCCTTTCGGCGAGAATGTGATCGAAGATTACTTCATTCGCATAGAATTCCAGCACCGCGGATCACCTCATTGTCATATCTTGATTTGGTTGAAAGATGCTCCCCAAGAAGAACTATCTGAGCAGATGCCGGCCACTGTGCAGTTCATCGGTAAACTGTGCTCTGTCGATCTCAGTCAGATTCAAGATCCCTCTTACCGCAATCAGCAGGTTCATCATCACACTCCGACTTGTGACAAAACACAGAAGAGTGCAACCGCTCCTAAACTTTGTCGATTTAATATTCCTTATTGGCCGTCGAATGAAACTCGGATATTGTTGCCAATGCCCAAGACAGACGAGCGGAGGCCGAAGCTACGGCTGAAAGGACAACAAATGAGAGCGACGTTGGAATCAGGGAGATTCGGATCAATCGCAGAATTTCTACTTCACTTTGAGACGGACTATGATGCCTATTTGAACATTGTCCGGTCTATGATCAATCGTCCCACTGTGCTTTTCGAGCGCGATCTTTCGCAAGTTATGGTCAACACTTTTAATTCATGGATCTCCAACGCATTGAAATCCAACATGGATTTCCAGTATATTTTGGACGAGTATTCTTGCGCCAACTACGTCGTTGAGTATGTTAACAAAGCAAATCGTGGGAGATCAGATCTACAGAAAATTTTGACGGGCTTGAACAGTGCTTATGACGACGCGGACTACATCTCGTTGTTGAAAAAAGCTAGTATAAGATTGCTTGATACGATCGAGATGACCACTCAAGAAGCAGCATGGTTTCTGCTGCGGCAGCCCATGTCGAAAGGAAGTCGCGACTTTGTGTATATTCCTGCCTCGGCTCCAAACGAGAGGATACGGCATCACAAAACGCGTTCTCAAATGGATGGGAAGGATTGCCATCAGACTCGCATGAAATATGGTTCGAAAATATAATCGAAAAATATGAATTTCGTTCCCGTTCGCTGTCACATATGTGGTTGATTGATTTTGCGGCGTGGATGAATCCGGATGGTAGAAAAAAAGACGCTGAAGGCCGACAGCTGTACGTTCGCCGTGGACGTCCGCGAATCATCAGCTGGACAACTCCTGACCCATCCGATAACGTGAATGTCGTGCGTACTATGGTTCTCCTTTATGTGCCTTTCAACAACGAAAAAATAGACCTACTCGATAACGACAAGTTCATCGACATCTACCACAGGGAACTTCAAACCATCATGGAGAGAAAAATGATTTATGATCGTTACATGAAATTTGAAAAGGTTTTCGAGGATTTGCAAGATGATCCAGAATCGACCGTTCGTGAACAAACAATCGATAACGCCGGCCTAGAGCGCCCAACTTACGATGATCTTGATTTGAACCAAATGGGTAATGACGACTTCAGGGTAATTGAAGCCCCTATCCCGTTGCCCGCCGTTGTGAAGGAGTTTGCCAGTATCATGTCGGCCGAAGAGTTCTGTCGACTTATGAGGATGACAAATTTCCTACAGCGAGCATTATTCAGGCATTATATTGCTCGCCTCCTCCAACCGTTAATCCCCGAAGTGCAAATATTTCTCACGGGACCAGCGGGAAGCGGAAAAACTTTTCTATTGAGGCTTCTCATGGAAGTTACCAATCGTTTCGGAAGAGTCGAGCATTCTTCAACGAATGCGTTTGTGGCGTGTGCTTCAACGGGCAGGGCTGCCGTCGCCCTCGGTGGAACAACAGTCCACTCTGCATTCCATATCAATTCGTTGAGGAAATACGGTGGTCTTTCCGCCGAAAAACGTCAAACGTATCAACTTGCTTTCCAAGGAGTTAAATTGGTGCTGGTTGATGAAGCTAGTATGATCGGTGCAGGATTATTACATGACGTGAATGACAGGCTGAAAACGATAAAGCACGAATACGATAAAATCTTTGGGGGTTTCGATATCGTGTTCTTTGGTGACTTACGCCAGTTGCCACCAGTGAAAACTTTACCTATTTACGAACCCGTCAATAAAGGTCTCTAGCGATCAGTGCTGTGGCAGTCGCTGAAGTATTATCCTCTCGAAACGGTGAGTACTTTTTGCTATCGTTATATCATTCAAACGTAGATTCGACACCCTGATATTTCAGGAGGGGGGAAACTTAATGGGTCGTTCTCTTTAAAGGTTATGAGGCAAAGCGATGTGTCATTCTCAAATGTTCTCACGAAAATCGGTAATGGTGAAGCTCTGAGTTCAGAAGAGAGGCATTTGATCGAAGGACGATTCAGAACCGAAAAATGGTGTGCCGAGCACGTGCCAGATGCGATCCGAATTTTTCATCAGAACATTTCCGTCGACAATTATAACCGTTCTCAAGTGAAAGAGGCAACTCATTCTATCGCGAGAGACGAGTACGACCGAGTGAGTAATCATCAGGAGTTGATGCTGGCTCGACAAGTCGTTTATCGCAAGTCCCAGGCAGAAACAGCGAACTTGGCTTACGATATCCGACTGAAAGTGGGATATCCATACATGATAACATCAAATATTGATGTCTGGGATGGATTGGTGAATGGAGCGATGGGTATCTTGAGGTTCATCGAGGACAACGATTCCGAAGTCGACGGTGCTTCAAGTCCACACTGCGTTTGGCTCGAGTTTGTCGATAACGCACGCATCGGAAAGACAACAAGATCAAAGATTCGCCATCGATATGCAACGAACCCGATTTTGAAGTCTTCCTGGACTCCGTTGTATCGAAAAACAGCTTCCTCCCTGTTGGAAAAAGACTGCGTCGTTTCAGTTCACAGTCGAGTGTCGGTAATATGATCGCTAGGCCCCAAGTGTCGGCAAGCGTAGAAGAAGACAAGTGAGACTACGAAATAGATACCTTAGGATAAGATACAAGAGTCACCCCTAGACACAGTTGAGAGTCAGCAACGCTTTCCTATATAATACGAATAAACTCAGTGTGTTTAGTCGGAACAGTTCAGTTGATACCGAACCTCTGCCTCTTCTCTGTCCGCGCCATCCGTAGCTCCAGGGCTACACGACTAGTCTAGGTTTGTCTTGACCATCGAGCTAGAGTGAAAGGGTCATCGTTCATCAGCGTTATCAGCACGAGCTCCGTCAGGTAGGACTTTCCACGACGAAAGTGTGCCGGGATGCCTGCGGATGGCCGCGAGTTCGAGTTGGTCGGGGACGACCAACTGCCCGGTGTTTCAACGATCAGAGCAGATCCAGAGGTGCTAGCCAGTGGTCCACGTCCTAGAGTGGTCAGCAGTGTGGTACTGGCCCCAGACGGATCAAACTGGATCAACTGGTACACGGTCATCCCGACGGTCCTGGACGGCGAACCATGGGCCTGGGAAGTCGTGAGTGGAAGCCTCAATCCTCCAGATGCCGCCAAGGCGAAAACCGCAGACGGAAAGACACAGATGAAGAACTTCATCATGGGAAACAAGGCTGCTCGGTACGTCCTGTTCAGCTCAATATCACAGGAAATCGCTGTTGAGTTATTTCTAGACAACTCCCAGACGGTAGAGGCTCAGGAGATATGGAGAGCCATCAAGAACAAGTTCACCAGCACCAATGGCGAACTGAAGGAAGCAGCCTCAAACAACTTCATGAACTTCAAGTATCAAAGCAGCCTGCCAGCTAGCACAAACCTTCTGAACTTCAAGAAACTCGTCCACCGCATGAAATCCCTAGGTGCCAGGGTTGAAGAAGACTTCCAATGCACAAGACTGCTTGGATCCCTACCATCATCCTGGGAGCCCATGAGACAAGGTTGGAGTGCCCGGCCAAATGAAAGGAAGACACTCAACGCGTTGTACAGCCTAATCGAATCTGAGGATCTGAGACGCAGGTCGGAAGATACCAATGTAGTATCGGCTATGTTCTCACGCCTCGGAGTCGGTCGTGGCCGCGGACGCGGATTCCGCAGATTCTCAAACTCAAGAAGAATGGTGAGTCAGCGAACAACCGAAATCATTTGCTACAATTGTAACCAGCGTGGGCATATCGCCAGGGATTGCAGAGTCCGATCTCAGCCACATCAGCACCGAGGAAATGCGCGTGGTCGAGGACGGGGAGACCAAGACAACAGCAGTCCCACCCAGAGGTCAACCTAGTGGAAGCACTCATTGTTCACATGGATGTTCCCGAGGCATATCAGGCGGAAAGCGCCAGCCACGAGTTCACCCTCGACTCAGGGTGCAGCCATCACATGGTCAACGACCTCAAATGGTTCACGAACTACGAACCATACGGAAACGAGCGCGCCGTAAAACTTGGAGGAGCAGAGGATCTCCACGCACACGGATCAGGACTAGTCATCCTGCAGACATCTGACGGAGTCACCGTAGAACTGGAAGAAACTCTGTATGTACCAGATTTACGTCGAAATCTCATCTCGCTCGGTAAAATCGCAGATACAGGAAGCGACATCCAGGTCACCAAAGACTCGATGATCCTGGAGAAAGACGGACAACGAGTAAGCGCCAGAAGAAGCGATGGACTCTACGTCTTCGAAGCTTTGTATCCAGCTGAAGCAAACATCGCCAGCACAAAGAAGAAGGTCAGTTTGGTAAAGGCACATCGAACATTTGCGCATGTAAATGTTGATACTTTGAGGCAGATGCTAAAATCACAAGGCTATGATGTGATTAATGACTTCACCCAATGTAAAGCATGCAGCCTTGGAAAGATGACTCGATCGAGCAACAGGCCGAAACCCAAGGAAGCTCTCGCCCCAAGAATCGGATACATCCATGCGGATGTCTGCTCACTCGACGTTCGTAGTTACGATGGAGCAAATCATTTCTTGACTCTTACAGATGATAGAAGCCGCTTCAGAAAGGTGTACTTCATCCAGACAAAGGATCAAGTCCCGAACTGTATCGAACAGTTCACCCAGTGGTTCTTCAACCAGAGCGGACACCAAGTTTATCATCTACACTCGGACAACGGAACGGAGTTCCGAAACAGGGATGTGCTTGACATCCTCAATCGGATCGGAGCCGATCACAGTTATTCGCCGGCCTACACCCCACAACTCAATGGGGTTTCAGAGAGGCTCAACCGGAGTCTGCTAAATCTAGCAAGGACGATGCTCCGGGACGGAAACGTCCCGAAGGCACTGTGGGTGAACGCCGTCGGCTTTGCCACCCACATTCTCAACTGTGTCAAGATCAATGAGCAAACCGGTAAAAGTCCGTACGAGATGATAACGGGTCGAAAACCTTTCCTGAATCTTGTGAAACCATTCGGAACAAGATGCTTCGTCTACAACCGAGATCCTAACAGGAAGAAACTCGAAGATCGTGGTCTTCCAGGTGTGATCGTTGGAATCGAGGACGATGGCCTCTCGTATCACGTTTGGCTAACAGGGTCCATGAAAGTCATACAGACGAAAGACGTCAGAATTGATAAAGAAGAAGAACCACTGCTGAGTGATCAAGAGAAGGTGAACGAAAGCGAAGCAACGTCGAGTGTGCCAGCAGCAACGTCCTCCTCGCCCGTCCGGTCCGTACAAGAAGAAACGGCAGCAGACGCGTCTGGCAGCTCCTCCGGGCGAAGGAGAGAGGGGTTGAGAAGCAGAGAGAGACTACGAGCGCCAAAGAGATACGAAGCCGGCATCGCCGACGCACAGGCGAATGTGAAAGTAAGGGATCCCATCGAAACGGCTGACGAGCCGGAATGCTTAGAAGATGTATATCAATCTCAGTTTAGGCAGGAATGGTTACAGGCACTGGCTTCTGAGATGGGATCGATGAAAGCTCACAAGGTCTGGACACTTACAGAGTTACCACCTGGTCGAAAGGTCATTGATACGAAATGGCTGTTTTCCACCAAGCGTGACGAACTTGGAAACATCACCCGGTTCAAGTGTCGTTTGGTAGCTCGGGGGTTCACCCAAGATCCATCGCGTGACTTTAAAGAACTCTATAGCCCGGTGTGTAAATATGACTCTGTACGAATAGTTCTATCCATAATAGCGAAGCGTAAACTAACAACGAGACATTTTGACGTATCAACAGCATTCCTGAGCGCTGATCTTCCAGAGGAACTATACATTCTCCAACCCGAAGGATTCGATGATGGTTCCGGTCGAGTGTGCCGCCTTCACAAATCGCTGTACGGACTCCGTCAGAGTCCCCGAATGTTCAACCTGAAAATCGACAAAGTACTGCGGGAACTCGGGTTGACACCCACGCATTCAGATCCGTGCGTGTACGTCGGGAAACCACCAGGATCGATGATTCTGGCCCTGTTCGTGGACGATGGTCTGCTTGCCGCAGAGACAGAAGAAGAAATCAACGAGTTTCTCGCCAAACTGCAGGAGACATTCAACATCACTGTGAAGGAGCTCACCCTCTACCTGGGACTCCACATCGAGCAGTCAGAAGACAAAGGTGAAATCAGAATTCACCAGTCCCGATACATCGATGAGCTGGCGGAGCGGTTTGGAATGAAGGATTGCAAGCCAGTGGCTTCCCCAATGGACAAATCAACATGGGAGAACTACGATGGTGAGCCTGACGAGTCCGGCCGGTACCGGGAAATCGTCGGTGCGTTGATGTTCACAGCCGGTGTAAGTCGATTCGATATCGCATACACGGTGAACTTTCTCAGCCGATTTTCCGAAAGGCCAACGAAACCGCTCTACAGGCTCGCGCTCCGCGTCATCCGCTACTTGAAGGCAACCAAGGAGTACGGCATCCGGTACACGTCAAGCAGTCCGGAAGGGCTCGTGTGCTACTCCGATTCTGACTACGCTAGTGATAGCGAAACGCGAAGGTCAGTCTCCGGAGCCATACTCTATTTTGGTGGACCGGTGGTGTGGCGATCAGTTCGTCAGAAATCCGTCGTTCTGTCGACGTTGGAGGCGGAGCTTGTGGCCTTATCAGAATGCGTTCGAGAGAGTGCGTGGGTTTCACGCTTGCTTGGTGAGTTGGGCTTCCAAGTCCATCCACACCACTTCGCGGACAACCAGGCGGCCATCTGTACGGCTAAGACGAACCAAACGAACCGACGCTCTAAGCACATCCAGGTAAGGGAGTTCTACTGCAGAGAGAAGTTCCTCAGAGGAGAAATCACTATCGAATATTGTCCAACCGAGACGAACGTTTCGGACATCATGACAAAACCCTTGGATCGCGTAAGGTACCAGGAACTGCGAAAACTAGCTGGTATTCTTCCACCAGATGGCCCCCGGACTCCGTGAAGTCAGCATGCTGCTGATGGTGGCAGCTACCCTGGTGCGGGCAGCGGACTACTTCGAGTACGAGGACTGCTCGGACCAATGCAAACGGACAAAGCTCTCGTGCACAATCACGGAAACTAATCCGGATAACTTCCCGTGTGACTGCTACGAGGATGAGCAGGCCTGCAAGGACAGAGCTGACAAAGACACGGTGTGTCTCCGCTTCGGAAAGCCTCCGGTCGGGGGAGAGAGCATCTGGGATGCTTGGAAGAAACACAACGGCTCAACGCCGCCAGGGCCTACCCCGCCATCACCAATGCCGCCGACACCAGTTCCTGTCCCTGGGGGAGCCATCGGGAGATGGACGTTCTGGACAGTCATGGGATTTTCTCTAGTTGCAACAATCCTCAACCTGATCTTCACCGTCCAAGGAATTCAACGTTGGTGGAAAGCCAGAAATGAACAGCAGCAGTCCGACGGAGAATACGACAGACTCCAGGAGGACCAAAATAGAATCGATGAGCCTTGAAATGTTAAGCGCATTCTCAAACCCCCAAGGCAAATAAAAGAACCCAATGTAGTATCTACAAGCAATACAAGGCATATTTATTCTACATAAGACAATACTGCTTAAAGTCCAACCCTGACATCCACTAGCACAGCGCTATTCGAACACCCATAACGCACGCGCGTCAACTCATCCTGCGACAGAGTGGTCCGGCGGGGATCCAGTCCAATGGCCTCGACATCATCAGGAACGCGCCCTTCGTAGGGAAGCAAAACACACATTCGTTTTTCAGCGGATCGGCAGAGCCTGACTGAAGATAGACGATCGCACCAAAAGCTGCTCATGTCTACCTTGGTGATGTCTGTCTTGGACTGTCTACTCGCGTGAACGGGATCCCTCGTGACAGCAGGCTTGTACAACTCATTCACAGACTGCTTGCGCTCTGCTCGAGCGGTGGGAAGGACGACCGCAGGCTGAAGCGGTACGTATTGCCGGACCTGACCCAACAACCTGTTTCGATCAACATCGGAGATCATCTGTTCGCGTTCGATGGCTGGTGCTCGAGAGGCGATGCTAGCGTTGGAACCGGGAGGGATCTCCTCAGCCGGAGGGACTGTAGCGTTCGTCGTCACGAAGCGTGGCGCCTGAACAGGGTCAGGGTGTGATGCCGACAAATGCGTGCTCACTGAAAGATCGAGAATAATGAAGCAGGTGGGATCACTCATTTCATATGTGTACTATGGAAGCTATTCAGACATCAGAATTCAAGTAACAACGCTTACCGTAATGGAGCACTATAAACGTTAACAGGGACAACAGAACGTTCTTCATCAACCCGGAGTAGTTGAAATGAAAACGTCTGGTCCGGTTGAGGCGCGGGACCTCTGGTTCTGCCTCTTCCATAGAGACCTCGATCATTGGATTCCGCTCGGTCCCACAACGGCAATCTGCAACAGTACTGTCGGCCATCGCAGCAACGACAGGCTCGCTCACGGTACTTCGGAGAATCGACTTCTTTACTCCTCGGCGACAAGACGATCGCAAGACAGCTCCGCTGATGCGCTTCCTTCGACGAACACTGGGAACTGAACGAGGAGCCCGGCCCCTGATCAGTCGGACGCACAAACTCAGACGGGAGAGGACTAGGCTTGTCCCGGCGTCGTTTAACCGGAGAAGTCTCAGAGTCCTCTCGAAAGCGCTTGTATCGGATGTTGTATCCGGTCGACATCAAATACCTTGGAAATGCTCGCTTGGTGGATTTTGACCCAATCTGCCATCCACCGATGATGGCTTGCAGATCTCGAATCCACCGAAGGCGAATGGAATCCGCGGGACTCACACTCGATGATGGGGTGTCCATTTCACTGGCACGAGCAACTGAGACTGTCGACGTCATCCGATCTGAGGCTCGAATCGAAAAGGAATCGACAGCCGAATGCGCCGCTATTTATAGGGAATCAGAGTCAGCCGTCAAAGTCCAATGGAAATCGTTCAGTGGAAACAACGAAGAATGACAAAATAATTTACTAGCCGAAATAACGAAGCTTGAAGTAGAAATGACAAAAGGGTTTTATTCCTCAGAGAGCCGTGCTGTAACCAAACAGATATATTCCGGAATAGGTACAGGTAGTACTAAGACTAGGTACTGTCACCTCCACCCGACTGCGAACGGGGGAGTGTTGGAAAAAGACTGCGTCGTTTCAGTTCACAGTCGAGTGTCGGTAATATGATCGCTAGGCCCCAAGTGTCGGCAAGCGTAGAAGAAGACAAGTGACACTACGAAATAGATACCTTAGGATAAGATACAAGAGTCACCCCTAGACACAGTTGAGAGTCAGCAACGCTTTCCTATATAATACGAATAAACTCAGTGTGTTTAGTCGGAACAGTTCAGTTGATACCGAACCTCTGCCTCTTCTCTGTCCGCGCCATCCGTAGCTCCAGGGCTACACGACTAGTCTAGGTTTGTCTTGACCATCGAGCTAGAGTGAAAGGGTCATCGTTCATCACTCCCATACCAAGTCCCCAGTGGTGTGTAAACGTACCAATTTCCCCCTAGCTCTTGCATGTGCGATGACAGTTCATAAGTCTCAGGGGGAACATATGACAGAGTTGTCTTCGAGTATACCGAAAACATGCAACAGCAGCTGGTGTATGTGGCGCTCTCTCGACCAAGGTCAATAGGAGGCTTATTCCTGACAAGTCCAAACGACGATTTCACCTTTCATCATCCCCGAAATTCGGAAAGTCTGAACAGCCTGCGGACGGAGTTGAGACGCCTAGAGCAATATAAACTGGACACTGTTGATCATCAAATACTGCGCCGTTTCAGAGAATTTCATACGATCTTGTTGAACCAGAACATGCAGAGTCTTCGTGCTCACGCTGAGGATCTAACAACCGATGAAATACTATCAAAGGCCCGAATACTGTGTTTGAACGAAACCTGGATGAACAACGGCGAACATGTCCAGCTGGACAATTATGAATTGCTTACTCAAAATAAGAGGCCCTGCAGAAGAGGCGGTGTTGCAATTTATATCCAAACTGGATACTCTGGGTTGTTCAGAACGAGTTCTCAGCCTCCGTTGGACGATAGCGACGCTGGGGATATGTGTCACGCCACAGTTATAATTGATGGTATCCTTACGAGAATTGTTGCCGTGTATATCCGTCCTATCCCAGTTACCCGAATCCATGTTACCCGAATCCCAGTTACCCGAATCCCAGTTACCCGAATCCCATTTACCCGAATCCAAATCACCCTCCCTCACCGGGTGACTGGGATTCGGGTAACTGGGATTCGGGTGGGATACGCCCTGTATATCTATCCCAATACGACGTTCAAAGAATTGAAGGCATTTCTCAGAAAGAATCATGAATTTCTACGCCTGGGAACGGCCGACGACTCGAAAGCATTGATTGTGTGCGGAGATTTCAATTGGGACATGATGGACAAGAATAAGTTCAAAAATTTGAAGGGATTCATGGAAAAGAAAATTCACTTGCAAATGGTCAACGACCCGAAGCAATCTACAACGCGACATCACACGTGTATCGATCTGACTTTCGCGAGAGGCGTTCTGCATGCTGTGTGCGACAATCACGTGTCTTATTTCAGTCTACATCACTCCCAGTTTCTGTTGTTGAAGATGAAAGATGAATAAAGTGCCAGCCGTGCGTCCGGTTGTTGTCAAATTTTTTTTTGCTCGCGGAACTCGTGTTCGTTCAAAATTATCTGACGTCAACACTGTCCTTTCCTGACACAGTCCTCAGGTTGAAGCTCCCACGTGCATATCGACTTATGGGTTATCTACGCTTCCAGCCGTCCTTTAGCATGGTCTTGTTATCGGAATTCTCCGTTTTTGTTCAATCAATTCAGTGAAAACACAGCAAGTATTTCTGTACAAGACTGTCATTTCGTAACTTCACGGTGAATTTTTCCGAGATCGAACGTCTTCCACGCCCACTGTGAGGTATCCCAGGTCGGGCCTGTAGTCTCGTTTAGTTCGCTGAGGAACCGTTCTCTCTACGCCCCTTCAAAACCGGATAAAACGATTATTCATACTGATTCGACAGATTTCATGGGGGGGTCGATGAATCATCACCAGAGACCCCCTTCTCGAACTGTGAGCGCCACAGAAGTGGAAATGGAGAATCTCCCAGAAAAACACCCGTCCGAGGGAACCGAGACGTATTCAGTCCACCCTGGACGTCGTTTGAGCCTGTTACAAGAATGTGAAGATAGATGACGAAGTACCAGCTTCCGGTACCCTCAGCAGAGACGCTTTCGCGTCAAAACTGCCAGGCGGTTAAATTTCGTCGGGCTGAACCGACCCTGCACCCACTAAGTCGGCAGTGAACGGTGATCATCAGAGCCCGTACGTTCATGCAAAATGCATAAAATGCATAATAATGCATATTTTGGTACTTTATCGACAAATCTGCATAATTCGGAGGTTGTTGCATAAATTTGCATAATTCCAAAGCTGGACCCGACCAAACAGTGAATGTGGTCGGTGGACAGCATCAAGAAGTGAAAATTGATCCCAAATATCCGACGGTTTAACTTCAACTAGAAGATTTTCACCGCACTGTCTCTCGCTCTGCGCGTGGGCTCCACCGCGCATGGAAGGTAGCACGACGGCGTTGAAAAGCACGTCGTCCACGAAACGTCCGTGTCAAGTGGAGCGGGGAGGATTCTCCTTTGAATCAGATAGATTGTCAGTAAATCTTGAGAGTTTGGGTTTCAAGTTCGTATTTTGAGCGTTTTTAGTGCATATTTTTAGAGTTTTAGTGCATATATTCAGGGTTTTTAGTGCATAAATGCATGCATATTTTCGAGTTTTTTAGTGCATAAAGGTACGGGCTCTGGTGATCATGCATCTGGGCGTGCTAGGTATTCTTCGCATGCTGGGGGCTCAGCCGGAGCCACTCACAGTGGTTTCGATATTCGTGACGGATTCCGATGTGAAATGAGGGTTAGAACTGGCTCGTGATTATCAGGATGTGCTCCGTGAGCCAATGCTCCTCTAAAAAGTAGATTACGATTGCTCTATTTGCTCAATATCCGAGTGGCTACGGTCTCAGCGTGGTGAGGCGCCAAAGAAGCGATGCTTGATCAAACAAGAAAAAACATTCGGGGCTAACATCCACGATAGACGAAATCCCGACCGGATCGACAAACATAACCACTTCGCGGCTGAGGAATCTTTGAAGGCTCGTATAGATCTGCTTCAGCTTCCAGCCGCTCAATCTAGTACACTTTGTACTAGATTCTCAGAACACTTTGTATTGACCTCACAAAACTAATTTTTTCTTCTTCCGTCGTTGAGGTGAATGCGGGATCCTCAGACTCGCACCTCTTGACCTCAGCGTTGACGTTCGCGGGCACCCATGGACAGGATACAAATCAGGATAGATGTCCGCGATCACCTGTAAGAATTCCAAGTGGAGCAGGCTTCCTTGCGTAGCGTTTTTGGACGAAGCAATCCTTAGTAGAAGCAGATCCGACTGACGAGCACCATTCCGATCGCAATCACTGTTCGCATATCCTCGGCGATAGAACCTGCGTTTCCTTCAGTTCCTCCAAGAGTATCAGGTCGAACCAGATATCCGCCGCTTCAGGAGCATATTCAAATACCATTTAGCATCCAATGTACCTTGCATAGGCTCGGACACGTTGTAGAGCGAGATGCCGTCCTTGACTTTGAAGTTTGAGACTATTAAGAGTCTCGCTCAATGTTGGATCGAAGGTGCCATTACGGAGTCACGAGCTTCATTGAGCTTCCGGGATCGACGAAGATCAGAACGGAGATTCTAGAGTTATGGAGCGTTCCGCAAATGCACGGAGCGTGAAGGAGAAGGTGGTTTACAACATCACATGAGGAACGCTCGCTGGCTCCACCCGAGATCTGAAGCCTGGTTTGAAGAAAGTGCCGGAGACTGTCAAATTTTCACGACTCACAAGGGAGGTCAGCGAACTGTCCGACTCCGATTCGAAGCAGATGGTCTACTGGAGACATGAAAAACGGCTGATGAAACTTTCCCCCATAGGCCGTCTTTTGCAAGCTTCCCATGGGGGCTCATGGCGAATTTCTCTATGTAGTATAATTTCCATTGATGTGAAACCTCACAGTTTGTTTTCTTTTTGGTCCCTCGTTGGTGGAACCACCGTCGCGTTGCGCGATTTTCAAGACTGGGCTCGGTACCGGAAGCCCTCCGCAACAATATCCAGAGCTCGCTCGACCTTGGCTCTCACAAATCCCCAAAGAATCATCCCTATAGGAGCCATGTTGAATTCCTGGTTTCAAAAGAGACGGCCAATGGGGAAACGTTTCATCAGCCGTTTTTCATGTCTCTAGCAGGCCTACCGATCGCGCCCTATCTGCTTCGAACCGGAGTCGGACAGCTCGCGGACATCCCTTGTCAGGAGTGTGTCGACCACAGTTGCACAGGAGACGGGGAGCTCCAGCAAATATGACTCGCAAACTGGAGGGCTTTCTTGGCCCCAGAGCGACGTGGACACTACCAGAAACTCCAATAGTAACCTTCAACCCCGATGAAATTGTTCCGGGATGGCGATGATAGAGGACATTGTGAATTGTCAGTTGGGAGCGGATCCTTGATTTCTTTGACTGTTGCAGTGGCTAGGCTCGAGGGATCTGCATGAGCGAACCCTCCCGCTCCCTCGACAGATGAATCTTATGGGGTTGGTCGTCGAAGATCCAAGGTTGGTAACATGGACGTGATCGTTGACGCTCTTTCAGCGGTCGGCAGCTTCCTAACAGAATACTCAGCCAGCCGCGGAAGCCTTCGTCAACAAGTACAACACGTCATACCGTGCCATGAAGTTCGATCAGGATGAATCTCTCCCTGGGTCCCTGTAACCGTTCATTCAATTTAGTGATTTTCGAATACGCCCACCCATAGATCCCCCCGGCATACATACGATCGTTGTGTATCATCAACCACCTGGTGCCGATGTGGGCTGCCCTGAGGAGTTCCGGTGCAATCAAACTCGGCGAGGAATGCCTCTGGTGATTAGCGCGTCTCACAAGAGGAGAGAGATCGGATGTACCTTCGCCGCCCTCTGAAGACCTCGGCGTTTAAAAGGCTCACCTCGAGTAGAATGCTTCGTTTCAGGTTCGATCTTGTGCGAGCATTCAACTCTACGCGCCTGAAACCTACCATGGAGAAGCAACTCCTCGCTTTCGCATTGTGTGCCTGCTTTTTGGTGCTAACCATCCGACCGACGGCTGCGGCCGTGCTCAACGCGACCGCACTGGAGTGCACGACGGCCGCAATCGAAGGCTTCCCTCAGCCGCTCATCGGCCCAGAAGCACGGTCTCGAGGAGGTGTAGCAGTGCACATGGCCGTGGCCCTTATCATGGTGCTCCTAATCTACGTCATTTGCTCGGATTATTTCGTCCCGGCCCTCGAAATCCTGACCGAGAGGCTGGGATGGAACCCCGACATTGCGGGAGGCACCCTGATGGCGGCCTTTGGATCCATTACACCGCTGCTCTCATCGTTCCTGGCGATCAACGTGGCAGAGTCGGACCTCGGCCTTTCAACGACCATGGGATCCGGAGTCTTCAAGACTGCCGGAGTGATGGGCATCGCCGCTTTGTGTGCAGGAAGGACTGTCCGGCTGAACGCTTGGTCGGTTCTTAGGTCCTGCCTGTACTACTTCGTGGCGATGGCTGTCGTTCTTGGCGTCTTGATGGACAACAAGGTCGAGTGGTCGGAGGCAGCCACCTGCCTCGCCATGTACGCTGTGTACGTGATCGCCATGGTCTTCGGCCCCAAACTGGGGTCTTGCTTCCGAGGCCGGGATGGATCCCCGGAAAACGAAGACGGAGCCGTCGAGGACAAGAGCGACGTCATCATAGACATCGGAACCGCAGCCACGATGGACAAACCCGAGATCGACTCCGAGGCGTCGGGCTGGAGAAGTGTGGTCGCCGTGATCCTGCGCCCCTTCTCCTCCATCGTCTCCTGGCTGGTACTTGAACGCTACACATCGAAGTGCAAGCACGGCTACCTTGTGAGCATAGTGATGTCCTGCATCCTGATCTTGGTATGCTCATACATACTGGTCTGGATGCTGGCCATCATTGGGTTCACTCTGGGTATTCAGGAGGGTGCTCTGGGCTTAACCTTCTTGTGCATGTTCAACTCGCTCCCGGATGTGTTTTCCTCAATCATCGTTGTGCGCAAAGGCTCCGGCGACATGGCGATCAGTTATCTTCTTGGAACTAATATCTTCGAAGTGCTGGTCGCTCTTGGCCTGCCGTGGCTTCTGCAAACGACGATGATAAAGCCCGGCACCGTCATCGAGATTACCAGTCCAGGGCTGATATATGGAGGCGTCTGCGTTCTGTTCACAGCTCTCTTCGTTCCGGCCATTGCTTGCGCGTGTCGGTGGAAAATGAGTCGGACGTTCGGCTTGGTTCTGCTCGTATGGTACGCCAGCTTCTTGTTGGTCGCCTGCATGTATCAGCTGAACAAGTTCGGCGAATTCAATCCACCGACATGCAAAAGCATCTTTTGAATGCCGAGGGGAACTGTGACTGTTGGAGCACGAAATAGCCTTGTATATATTTTGATAAATCTTGAGTATTGTATTGTTATGAATCATAAGTATTGTATTGTAATAAATCATAAGTCTGGCTCGAATCGAAGAATTCCATATCTGATAACTAGGGCTGCGAAATTCAGACACTAAGAAATCCACAAATAGGCAGGCAAAAAAGCATACGAAATTGCTGAAAAAGGCACTAAAAATAGGCAGGAAAGACATGATAGGCTCGTCATCGGGGAGCGGGACAAGTCGGCCACGGCGTCAACCCGGCCACTACGACGACTCGGCCACCGCGACGACTCGGCCACGGAGTCAACTCGGCCGTTGCGACAGATCGGCCACGGGGTCGATTCGGCCCCTGCGACAGGTCGGCCACTGCGACAGGTCGGCCGCAGAAACCTACCAGCGCCTTCCAATTCATGAAAGCGAACTTCTGGCTTCCGTACTTCCCTGAGTCCGAAATTCATGGGTGTTTTTTCACCTAATTCAAAACATGAAGAAAAAGGTAGCCTCCCAGGGCTTAAGCAGTCGGTACAAGAATGAGGCAGACTCTGCGTTGAAAGCGAAAATGATCCCGGCTTAGGCTTTCATCCCACCGGACAGACTTGAAGACGCTCTGCGAGACCTACGCGGGTACCTACCCGAAGAACTGCAGCCCGTTCTAGATTATTTCGAGGACAATTATTTCGGCAGGTTGCAGGTTCGCGCAGACTATTCATTCAGCCGTCGCGAAGCCCTCTTTCCGGTTTCAACTTGGACAGTCTTTGAACGAAGTCTACGAGGTCAGTCGCGAACCAACAACTATGCCGAAGCGTTCCACCGGAGTTTGCAACGCCAGTTTTTAGCTTAGTTTCTTGAGATAATAGAAGGATCCTCTTGCCGCAATAGTTAGGAAGAGGGTCTTCGTGGAGAGTTGACCTTGTGATGTAAATAATTGACTTTGGGAATAATTTAGAAGTAACGTTTCGCCTGGTTGAGACGTTGGAAATATAGTTCATAGTGGAGCGCAAAAGCCGCTTCAGACACGCATAGTGTTTTCCTTGCCCCGATTTCGAGCTTCAGCACATTGGCGGCCGACCTGTCGCAGTGGCCGACCTGTCGCAGGGGCCGAATCGACCCCGTGGCCGATCTGTCGCAGTAGCCGAATCGACTCCGTGGCCGAGTCGTCGCAGTGGCCGAGTTGACGTAGTGGCCGGGTTGACGCCGTGGCCGAGTTGACGGCCACCCCGTCATCGGCGACTTCTGTGGACGTCCGATTCCAATTTCTCTTCCAATGTGAGAGCGAAATGGGATCCGAACGATGCTCGAGTTCTCTGAAAGGAATGATTGCCTTCGACGAGCTGAAAGCTTCAACGGACACTACGGAGGCGCTATCCGGCGGCGGCGTGCACTCACTAGTAGGGTTTGCAAAAGCCCGCAAATCCAGGACCGCAAGCCCGCGGTTCATAATTTCAGCGGGTAACCGCAGTAGAAAGACCGCTATTGGAAACTACGGGCTCAAGCCCGCCGGTCCCAGGCCCGCGGTCTTTCGGACCGCGGGCTCGAGCCCGCTGGTCGGAAGACCGCGGGTTTAGTTCTCGACCCAGAAGACCGCGGGCTCAAAAAAGCCCGCACGGCCAGAAATGTCATACAAGAAGCGGGCTTTGTCTTTGTTGCGGGCTTCGTGGGGCCCGCTTCGAGAACCTTAACTATTATTAATAGTTAGCGGCGTTCAATGATAGTTAATCGAATAGTTATGGTTATGGTAGTTAACATGCGGGCCCCTGCGGTTAATACCCGCGGGCTTGAGCCCGCGGTCCTGAAGTTGTAGTTGCGGGTACCCGCGGGCTTGCGGTCCCGAAAATGCGGGCTTTTGCAAACCCTACTCACTAGCAGGCGCGTATACAGGATTTCCTGTCGAGGGGGGGTCTAGCCCCTTCATGTGGCAAAACAGCAATGATGATCCCAGTAACGGGGGTCTAAGGGACAGGCATGGCTGCCGGGGGGGGGGCCTGGCCCCCTTGGCCCCCCTGGCTACGCTACTGCTCACTACTAGTGAGTCACTAGTAAAGGGTGCGGCACACAAAATGACCCGAGCCCCTACGAGCCTAGTTTTTCTGCTGTGGGCTGCAGAAGATGAAAATTTTCGGGTTTTTTCAGCGTTCGAAGACTTTGAGCTGCTCTAACTCAGAGAGTTGTGCTCCGATTTGCATGAAAATTTTACCAGGTACAGTCGAATAGGGTATGAACAATCGCTGAAAATTTCAAGGAGGTGGGTTGTCCTGGCGGGGAGCTAGAAATTTTTCAGTCGAAAAATCACGAAAATCTAAAAAATCGGAATTGTGCGAAAACGGTAGCTGATAGAAACAAACGGTCACCGGATTCGGAATCCCTGACCCCGGTTTACCCCAACCTAGGTATCAGCGTGCGCGCAGCTCGGAGACCATTTTTTTGTAGGGCTGTGTTATCGGGATGTCTAAACGCGGCCCAAATAACTCGTTCAGCCATGCTCTAGACCAGTGGTTCCCAACCTGGGGTGCGCGAGACTGTTGGTTTGGTTGCACCTGACGTTCGACGTCATACTAACAAAGTTGTCGCTGTTACACCGTTTGGAACTTGTCAAGACGTCAGTGATCTCGATGGCATCACTGACGATAATCTGTCGCAGTCAGAAATCGAAATGAATGCGCGGTCGTAACTCATTTCCAAAATTGTATCATCACTTCAACAAGCAAAAAACTTCTCACAATATTCGGGACACTTCCCAAGCAGAGATGCGCATGGAGACATCAACCTCTCCCGGGATGCGCGGAACGCGGAACGGAAAAGTTCGAAACCACCAAGATCTCAACCGGAGGCTCCTCCTCCTCGGGGATTTGATCTTGCGACTAGCCGATCGAAAAGGATTCATCCACCCTTAAGTAGTCTTGCAGAGAAACAGACGGTTCTCTATTCAAGACGCCCGCCCGACTCCTGAGACCACGACCCATGAGCGGCGGTCATCCGAGCTATCGACGAGAAATGACGCGCGTCACACGAAAAATTCGTGCGAATTACGCTGAAATCCCGTGTGCGAATAGCGAATTATCGGGATCCGGCGAATTATCGGAGTGTTGGGGGCGGGCATGGGGCCTATGGGCGAATTAACCGAAATTCTGAAAGAATCAGTGTGAATAGCGAATTAGCGGGGGTCCTCGAATTAGCGGGGATGCGAATTATAGGGATTCTACTGTAATCAAACGGGACCCGTTGCATCTGAACCCTGGGCCACCTAGGATTCAATCCCGCCGAGCAGAATTCCCAGACGCCGAGTCGACTTTTTCCTCCCAGAATGGCCGAATCTCCTCTGTGCACCGGCGGTGACATCGGGCAACAGGAGTCGGGGCGCGGCGCGGATTTGAACTTGCTCGGTTGCTTGATTTTCTCTACTCTGACTCACGTTAGTCTCTCACTCACGCGGGTACGGTTTGTCGGAGCGCCATTCTTCCCATGTTCGCCTGAGTTCTCTCGGAGGGCGCCAAACAAACCAATACGGAGCTCCTCACATAGTTTAGCGCCAGCTATGACGGATGCCACCTCTTCTAACGGAGGAATCTGTTTTATGGCTCAATACAAGCGGACGGGAGTTCTTGGTGTATTCTGTTCTTTCCTGTGTTGTCTTGGATGCATTCCAAAACAATTCCTGCGGTATTCGCAACGGGACGAGTGTCGCGTGGGTTCGGCGCATGTTCCCGATCTGACCAACGAATCGGGTCCGCAGGTCCTTGGTTCTTGGATTCATTCCCGTGTTTTCCAGTGATTTTTTCCCACCATTCCAAGACAGCAACGCACGGAATGAGAAATCCGCAAAACATCATCAGAGGCATCAGTTCACCAAACTTCCTGAGATCGAATAAAGCTGCCTCCTCGTCAAAATTCAGATATTTGCTCCAGTCTGTGTGATTCCTATCTTTGGTTTTATGTAAGAGTGCCAGGGCAACGGATTCGACAAGACCAAAGTCCACGTTTATTCAAGGCATAATGCTAGCTAATGTTATCAGACTTTGAACACATAGTCGAGCGAATGTTTAGGTCGAGGAAATCGCAAACGAAATGGCAACTCAAGACGCAACTTCTGGCGCAAACAGAACTTCGATATCTCATCTGGTTCAGATTAGACAGACGTTTGTTATCGGGTCATTTTTGGTGCCGCACCCTGTGTTACGCGACTCTGGACTCGAGAGAAAACTCCGGGAGACCAGAATCTTCAGTAGAATTGGTTCGGGGTCACCTGAGAAACTCGAAAACCGTGGGAAGTGCCGGGAGTCGCTAATGTAAGGAAACTTGCACGGTAGGCACTTTGGGCTCTAAAATGGCGAAATGGCTTTATGGCGGAATGCTTGAACTTCTCAGCCCTATTGACAACAAACTCGCCATTTTACTTAGCTAGTTATGGGTAGACTGGGATGTGCGATCACGGCGCGCTCAACGAAATAATAGACGGAGCTCATGCAAGTCTATGCGCGCGTATTCTGGAAATTGCCCACCTACCAGAAGGATTATTTTTTCGCCGCAGAAATGCGGCTTTGCGAACACCAGATGGATGATGCAAGGAGGAGAGATCACTACATTTGGAGAATATCAATGGAATCCGAGATCTAGGGAAGCTGGGCTTTACAATGTGTCCTGTCAGCGGCAATATTCCGGAAAACGAGTGTGTAGTAAACTTAGCACAGATCGAACACAGCGCAGGCTTGATTCTAGCGCGGTCGGTATCCGCGCGGGTCGATCCCCGCGCAATCCACGCATCATGTGGAGCATTGACAAGTTCAAAAAATGGGCAGCGATTCTCCGAAGGTTCGAGATTTCACTCCAGTCAAACTCGTGGGACTTGAGACCCCAGCAGGGGAGAAGAATTCTAGGTGAAGTCTACTCACGGATGTGAGCACAGAAATGCAGGATTCCGTTGCTGTTCCTCACATCTAACAATTAAGTATTCAGGGCCGTATTCACCTGCAGGCTACACTAGGCTACAGCTTTGGGTAGCGGATTCTTCTTGGGATGCAGATTTCTCAAAACTGGCAAAATTGTCAGCGATTCCTCGTATCAAAATGCGAGAAATTGCTGAAATCGTACAATCAGCCGCGACGACAGCAATTTTTTTCAGGAAGCTCGAGTCGATGTGCAGCCATCTCGCCGAAATGAATATTCGTCAGGAAGAATCAGCTTTTTCGCTCCAGCGAGAGAACGGGCTTTCATAACTACGGAATATGTTCTCATGGACTGCACATTTGGCAATTATGTAGCTCAAAATCGGGTCTTCAAGTCCGAAACGGAAGCTTCCTATCTTCGCTCCTGGCGAATGTATCGACGACCTCGTCGGTATTCTTGCAGCCACCCGCCTGACACCAAAGAACCTAAAGGCGCTCTCTGTTCGGCGCTCGAAGCACCCTCGTTGTGGTCATTGCATGTGAACACGGTTTGCGTAGTAACCCAGGGTTTGACTATCCGAACTGTTGTCTTCGGTGGAGCTGTCGTTGCGGTCATCATCGTCGGAGTCCAATAACACTGGCGATGGTCTGTAAGCTGTCCAACCGTCTGGCCGTGGGTTTTGCTCGGCGACACTCAATATCCGTTGTAGGAATACTCGATCTCGGGATATTGAGTGTTGCCAAGCAAGACCCACGGCCAGACAGTTGGACAGCGTACAGACCATTGCCAATGTTATTGGACTGCGAACAGGGCCGGATTTGAGAAATCGCCGCCCCTAGGCTGGAGTGAATTTGCCGCACCATGTCTGAGAAGAAACTGCCGCCCGGAAAAAACTCAGATTTGCCGCCCCAGTGAATGTGCCGCCCTAGGCTCTAGCCCGGTGGTTCCCGATTGGTTCATCCGTTGACCAAAATAATGGAGTTTACGCTGATGAGATGTTGCGATAGATTCAATGATCCGGATCGAGAGAATCTGCGAATTGCGAGGATTGAACACCGCTGGCCCATAGCGTGGAGGAGAAGTTGGCAAAATGAGCATTGATTCTCATGGTGGGTACTTCCCTCGTCGCTCCTCTCCTTCATTGCATGCAGTGGCGTCGCCAGGGTTTTCTCTGGGGAGTGGGGAGCTGACTTCTTTTCCGAGCCCCTGGAGAGCGCGAGATCGCTGACTGCTCGCTCTTCAATACGACTTCTCTCTATCTGTAGTTGATCCTCAACAGGAAACACAGAGGCGGTTAGAGAAAGATCATGACCTGTAATCTTCCCGGAAATCACAGCTTGTATTTTCCTACTCAAGATTCCCCGAAGGACAAAGTCTAGCTTCGGAAGATGTTGGGATGTAGACGCATAGAAGCTCATCCGTTTGGTCCGTCTTCAGTCATCGTTGACCCGAGATACGTTTGAAAGTCACGCGGCGAGGTCCTTCAACCGCGAGAGCGGTCGGAGGACGTCGTGTTCGCTCTTCCCGACGAACTGTCCGATGTCAAGAGACTGGTACTGATCTTTGCGTCGCTTGGAGGTAGGCAAGTTGTCAGAGGCATCGCTGCGAGCCATCGAGCCACTGCAACAGAATCCCGAATTCACGACGATGTCGCTCCGAGATGAAGTCATCTGGCCACGAGATTGCGTCGAAGACACCGGAGCACGCTCTCGAATTGATGATTCACCTTCAAGCAATCGCGACGAAAGCTCAGGAGTGATTTCACGCATCAACGACTCGCCTTTGGAGGATTGCTAACTTCCGCCGTGTCATGGAACAAGACCGCTTCACCCGTCATCGTCAACTGGGAGGAGAACCAGAAGTCAGTCGCTGGGAGCCACGTGGAAGATACGGATGAAGTCTTCTCAGACCTTCAGTAGATCCGGAAACACTGAATGCTCCCTCCGCGACGGACCTACAAGAGTGAGCGTGTCGCCCCGAGCACGAGCTCGACTTACTCGCTTCCGGAAAAGATCAAAGTCGTGACCGACCGTTGGAGACACAACTGCTTTCGGTTTCGCCGTTTCGTCTCGTGAGGAAGTTTCGCAGAGCTGTTGCATACAGCTCTGAACTTCGGCTTCCAAGTGGTCAATTTCAATTATTCAACGTAATTATAACAGGCGCAGTGCCTCGCGATCAATAAGGCTGCTTATAACGGGGTAGATTGATCAGGTAACAGACAAAAATTATGACTAGCCAAGTTCGGTCTTGAACTGTGAGAGGGTGGCGCACTGGCGGATCTCGAGTGGAAGGTCATTCAAGGTTGTATCAAGGAAGTAGAGGGGAGCCAATCTGGAGAACTCATAAGGCACGCCCGGGACTCCCATTCGGTAGCGCCTAGCGTCTCTACCCAGGGGGTTGGGGCGGCGGCACTGGAGAGTGTTGGGAGAAGTAGAGCATAGGCTGACAAGAAGGCAAGTGGGCGGTAGCGATAACGGAATAGCTCATCAACGCGACGGATAGCAAAACGGCCGAAGTCAGACGCCACCGTAGTTCTATGTCGTTTACTGATGACAGCACGGAGACCCAAGTTTTGCGCCTTTCGGATAAGGGCCCGTGAGTAGGCAGAGGCACCAGGGTACCATACGGAGATATAGTAAAGTATAGCACTATCGACAAAGGCACGGAAAACACGGAGCAAGACCTAGCGGGGGAATCCCAGCCTACGCAGTCGGTAGAGACAGTATACATGGGATGTGATCTCTGCCTGCAGACGAAGCACGTGAGCTCGGCTGCCGAGATCATCCTCCAGAACCACACCGAGACATGTTACAGAGCTGACACACTGAAGAGGTGTGTCAGCATGTCTAGCATGTCCTGCTATCACAGGCAGCCAGTTTGGAGCCCCTCCATCTAAACCAGATGAGCTGGGTCTTTCCCGAGTTGAGGGCAAGACGGAACACATAGAACATTGCGAAAACTGGGAGAGAAAGATGTTTAGCTGTGCAACGATGATGCTCTGCATATACAGCGCGGGTCAAGCCGAAAGAGAATGGTAGAATCATCAGCATACGATACCATCCGCAGCCTCGGAGACAGGGAGTTGGCAGAGGATAGTATGGAGTTGAGATAGATTATAAATCGGAAAGGTCTCAGCACGGATTTCTGGGGAACCCCATGACGGACCAGGACAGTGTCAGAGTGGGTATTACGGGAGACAACAGATACATATGTAACGGTCCGAGGCACACGGTTCTATCCAGGACAAGCTACTCCCACTGACACCAAGGTTGGGGACAGTTAAGAGGAGGGTCGCATGGCAAAGACGGTCGAAGGCCTTTGAGAGATCTGGAAACAGGCCAACAACATGAACTTGAGCACTCGAGCATTCAACAATGAACTGCTTGGTATCCACAAGGCCCGTCTTCGTCGACATACCCGAGAGAAAACCATGCTGATGGGGAGAAAGCGCACCCACGTTTGAGAGATGCTCCTAGAGTTGAGTGAGTATACACCTTTGAAGAGTTTTGAGAGGAAGCACGTTGAGCTTATAGGTCGGAAATAGCCCGGCGCCTGGCGTCGACGTTTCCTTTGTAAATGGGAACAACCACCGCCTGCTTGGAAGCTCGAGGATATGCAGACGTTCCGAGGGATAGACTGTATATGAAGGCTAAGGAGATAGAGAGAGCAGATAGGGCAGTGTGAATAACCTTGGACGGAACCTCAGCAACAGAGCGTTCGTATGAGTCGGGCGTATGGAAGTGCTCCGGTAGATTCTGGAACGCCACCACCTCCAGGCCATGATAGCCCGAATAGCCTCTCGGATACGATTCTCACGGGATCGAGATCACGACGAATAAGACGCCGCACACGCTCTCTCACTGACATGCTTCCTGGTTGCCTCATAGGAACGAGCTATGCTCAAAGCCTTCGACTCGCTCCCGATCTCGATCTTCGTATGGTATTACACTCCGAAATCGATTCTCATAGTACGAAATAAAACTCCATATCGCCACATACTGACCCTGTCGCCTGGAATGCATTCAGGCTGTTGGACGATCATTTGCGAAGTTTGTGACTTATCTCTCTGGGTCGATCTTTTGAAAGCTACAAGAGAGCGAGAGGAAAAGATCATCCGGCTTCCTACATGTCAGCTCCTCAGGCCGTCGAGTTAGAGCCGAAACCCGACAAATCCACAGATGGAGTCTTCCATGAGCGAGGGAATACATAGCGCCCTAGTCTATAGCAAAAACTTGATCCAAGATAACGGAGCATCATTCCGCAGAGAGGATCACGAGATCAGAATCGTTCACGAGAACTTCACCAACGGAAGCATCGCGCACATCTTATTGCAGTTCCAGCCGAAATGTTCATCCGCCTACCCGGCTGCACTGTGGGTGAAAGCATTTCGGGAAAGAACGATCGGCGCGAGGAGAAGATGACTCTAAGGCAGCGGTTCCCAAACTTTTCTTGACGACGCCCCACCTGTCAATAGTCCTAGTAGACGCGCCTCACCGTATGCTGATAGCTGCACTCAACCTCCCACATATCGAAGTGG
This sequence comes from Lepidoglyphus destructor, assembly GCA_031001835.1. Taxonomy (NCBI): domain Eukaryota; kingdom Metazoa; phylum Arthropoda; class Arachnida; order Sarcoptiformes; family Glycyphagidae; genus Lepidoglyphus; species Lepidoglyphus destructor. The sequence goes on from JARNKU010000045.1 coordinate 29,845, forward strand.
ACTTCTCCAAAACCCACCAGAAACAGCGAAACTTCACGAAGCGCTCAAGACTCATATAATGAGAGCCTTTTTTTGCACAGAAGTCGAGATGCACGAAGTCTCGGGGGGGGGGGGCAAGGGCCCCCCCCTGGCTACGCTACTGGCCAGGGGGATTCGAGGGCCGGGTTGAGATAGCGCTGAGGGTTGAGACGAGCTCAGCTCATTCGAGTCGCGCCATATCTACCCATCATCGGTTGTATGGTAGTCTAAACCTTTCGCGCTGATCGGGATATGGGATGAAATTCGAACCGTTTGGCAATGTCATCCCGGATTTTTTCCTCCGAATAAATTCTCGCGCCTCACCAGGAAAGTCCCTGCGCCTCACCAGGTGAGGCGCGCCTCACAGTTTGGGAACCGCTGCTCTAAGGGATTCCCGGCAGACGGGTGTCATATTTCAAGAAACTCGAAGCGATGCTGGGCTGCCACAGCCCGTCAACGAGCGTTGACGACAGGCCCCGCTGATCCGAACGGAATCCGATCACTCACACTCGACTCTGCGGCTAGCGAGAAACAAAACACTGCCAGAGATCTCGGGAACACCAAGGCGGCAATGTGACATCGGATCAGTTGTTTTCAGAAAGCACTGACATTTTGGACGAGAATTCGCGCTGAATATCTCGTGTTTGTCTGCTCAGCCCAAGAGAGAAGATCGTGAATCGACCAAGAATCGTGAATCGGGAATTCAGCAAGGAGTCAAAAATTAATCTCAGTCGTAGTCGGACTCGACAGTTACAGTATGACTTGAGTACTGACGTTCCCATAATGAAGACTGCACTCGTCATGTCGATAGGAACACCGGGTCGCCAATTCAGTTCCGAGTAGGGGTCGCAAAAAAAAGACACCTGCGATTCCCTGTTGCGCAGGGCTCCGTCAGCTGTCTCCTCATGGAGCGTTTGGTGGCAAACCACATTGTGAGGTTCCTCGAGACGAGGGAGTTGTTTGACCCAAACCAACATGGTTTCCGCCGCGGTCGTTCCACCGAAACGCTTCTCCTGGATGTTGTACAGAACTGGGGTTTGGCTCTCTCGTCTAGACGGAACATTCATTGCGTTTACTTCGATTTCACCGAGTCATTCGAACGCGTGCCCCACGATCGTCTCATATCAAAACTACGTGGATCGGGCATGCGTCGTTCTATCGTTGACTGGATTCAGGCGTACCTCTCAGATCGCCAGTTCATAGTTTGGGTTGGCAACTCATACACTCCGCCCACCGATTGCCCCTGCGGTGTCGCACAGGGATCAATCCCAGGACCTCTTCTCTGGTCAATTTACGTACTCGATATCTCCAGTTATTTCTGTCCGATGTCACATACAAGATCTACGCAGACGATGACAGAGTCTACTCGAGATCGATCGCCACCCTCGTGGCCCGTTTCTCCTCCAGGAGGCGGTGGATGGTGGCCGCAGATGGTCGCTTGAAAATGGCATTGAGATCTCCTTACTTAAATGCGCAGTTCTCAAGACCAAATCTGACGACACTCGATACAATCTCGACTCCACCCATTGTTGAATCCTTCGCCGATCTGGGAGTCCAGTTCTCCCCTGATCTCAATTTCAGGCAACATGTCGCAAAGATCGCATCGGCCTCTGCTGTTATCTGCAATCTAAGCCTCAGATGATTTTCAATCCGTGACCCGGAGTGTAGTCTCAGTCTCTATCGTGCTCTATTCGTGCTCAAATTATTGTACCGCGCACCCGTCTGGTCCCTATACTTCATCGGAGACATTGCTCTCATCGACGCGGTACGTGATAAGTTTGTTCGGAGAGTTGCGCTCCGCTGTGGAGTGGAGGCCTCGTCAATTGTTGGCGCCGATGCCAAAGTCCTCGCCCGTATAATCAGGACCCGTGATATACAGTAAAACCTCGTTACAACGAACACCGTTACAACGAATTTCGTTAAAGCGAATTTCCCGTCACAACGTAACGAAAATACGCGTTTTCAGAGTGGAAATCACTCTCTACGAATAATTTTGATGACCCAAAAAGTCGCTCCGATCAGAGCGGCGAGAGAAAACGTATGTATCTGAACGGCTTGTCGGCGCTGTAATCTTGACGCACTAATAAGTTGAGAGTCTGTTATCGTCGCGATATTCAGATTGCTCTCGATCACAAGGCAACCGCCGCTGGAACAAGCGGGCAACTATACGCTGGAGTTCAAGTCCAAGTTCTTGAGGGGGTGAACGCGGGGCAAAGAAATCACGGATCACTTGTGAGCATCCGTGGCACACGGAATCCCCACTACGGCTTGTGGAAGCGAGATTTCAGAGAGTCTTCCGTTGACGACTCAAATGAGAAGTTGAACCCATCAATATAATGAAGCCAGCATCTTTATTGGGTCGTATGCTGAACTGAGGTGGATTGGAGGTCGAGAAGGGTTGAAAGACTGGCCGACCCCGTTAGAACGAATTTTCGTCACAACGAACGGATTTTGCCGGTCCTCTGCGGTTCGTTGTAACGAGATTTCACTGTAGATAAGTTCTCCCTTCTGTCATATAACTAGGCCTTCCAGCGGTTTTTCGCAGAATTTTCGCGATTAACCGCGGCAACCGCGGTTATCTCTTGCGGTAACGCGGTTTTCTGCGATTAACCGCAGTTTTCCCGGTAATTTTCGGTTAACCGTAAACCGCGGTTTTCAAGAACGCGGTTATTTGGAAGGCCTACATATAACAACCTTCGATCAGGGGTCAGGCTAAATCCTGAAGTCAAAGCTCGCTCAAATACTGTACATAACTCCTTCTCATGGAGGATGGCTAATAAGCCACCATTGTATAAACCTCTGTTATTACACGAACAAAGAGAATAAACTGAACTGACTCGCCTAAAAAATGCTCTGCCTGGATATTCTCGAAAGATCATCCGAGATATCGATCCACCTCTGGATCTGCAGAGGAAGTAGGACTAGCCCGAAGCGAAGCTTTCTCGACGTCCACTGTGTCTGGGCTCGTAGTTGAGGGGATGAGCGATGTAACGGTTATCGCCGAGGCTAACTTCATAGTGGCTGGCGCGTCCCCCACGCAACAAGAACGTACCCTGTGATGACATCGTTGGGCGGATGGGTTCGGAGAATACCCTAAAATGCCGCTTACAACGATCCCCAACTATGAAGAACCCCAAGTATAACGGACCCCAAGGATAACGAACCCCAAGTATAACGAACCCCACCTATAACGGACCCCCCTACATCGAACCCAACGTACAACGAACCCGACGTGAAGAGACCTGGCGGACGGATTAATTTTAACGGAGAACTCCGTTTATAGGCGCGTTGGCCACGGGACGGAAGTGCCTGTTGTTGCTGTTGTTTTTACCCTCTCCCTGCGAGAGTGTGCGCTAGCAGTTCGCGCTGTGTGCTGCGCGCTGTGCTTCTGCCGTGGCCAGCTCGCCCCATGTGGCGCGGCGCAGCCAAAAGCGACCCCTTCTAGTGAAGAGACATGCAATCTCGTTGGTCCGTGTTTTCTCTGACAATGAGTTGGTCCACGGCGTTGCCGAAAGCCACTGCTTTGCCTTTGATCTCATAGCGTGTCTGTAGCGTCCATCGTGATTTAGGCTCGTCCGTCGCCGTGTAGCGGCAGCCTGCAGCTGCTGTACCCTGCTGCAACTGACGTTGTTACGCTTGAAGGTCTGCCGCAAGCTCCTTGAGCATCGCGAGAATACCCGCTTATTGCCTCAAGCATTCCGTCGACAACATGCACAGGCACCAAGCTACCTGCTGAAACTGCGAGTCCCTTTGTGCTGGAGCGAGTAATGTTTTGCTGCGTATCAAATATGATTCTCAGTGTGCATTGTGCATAAATCTTGATCTCACTCATGCCGGGGTCCAATTCTCATTCTTAATGACGTCTGTTTTCCAACATTCTCTAGAACATCTCGACAAGATCTCATTGAGATTCTCCGCCTGCGTTGCTATTCGGCGTACCTCGTCGCCTGTTGGGGGCGCGCGAACGATGCGGTCATCGAGGTCGTCTGTGGCTAACCGATCAAATCTGCCGCTAACGTTGTTGTCTGTCAACTCAGGCTGACAATAGGACTCGTTCGAATCTCGGCCGCATCACCGGCTATCCGAGGTGAAAGAAGTTGTCGAGAACCGCGCGTATTCAGTTTGAATTCGAACGATGGGAGAAACTTAACAGCGGCGGCACTGCTATGAACGACAGCAGCGGCCCGAGCGCACACACTCTCACCCATGCTGTAGTCGGAGAAGCAGAACAGGTAGATTTTTCCGAAATCGCTTCCAACATCATCTGGCCGTCCTACAGTCGTATTCTGTTTGCCAGTTCACGAGCTTTCTTCGAACAGGTCATTCATGGAATCACGAAACATCGTTGAAATAACCCCAGCTCTTTCATACGGCGCCGGCGCTTCAGCCATCAGATTCGCAGCATGCTGTCTTGGAGTCCTTCCAGGAGCAACAATTGACCGTGAGCAGTCTGACCCTATGTTCATCGTCAGCAGAGCATACTTGACACATGTGACCAATCGATAACTCAATAAGAATTCGAGGGATGGTGTTCCGGGACGAGGAACGGCGGCATGTTGCCAAGAACTACAGCGGCCCTCGAAGACCTCAGAGCGGAATTGCAAGAGCTTAAGGAAAGCAGAGAACGGATGAACGTGCCCGCTGCGGCACCACAAGGATGGCAAAAGCCTTGCCAGTGCTCCACGCATCTTACACGACCCCTGGCGTCTCATTCAAAGTGCCACTCGAGGCGGGTCAGTATACTTTCGCCGCTGCCGCCCCCTTCGCTCGTGATCGAAGTGTCATGGAGAGCCCTTAATGTGCTCAGAAGAAGTTTTCTGACATCATCCACCGAAAGTGATCGTTTACCAACTTCAGTTTCGAAGAGCTTCGTTCACTCTGTGTCACACCGATACCGATCGTCAGGAATGTTCGCAACGCTATGACAATATTCGGCATAAAGGGGCCGAGACGAAAGTTTTCAATGGATACCAGCATGCCGAAAGAAGTGCCTTACTCGAATTGAAGCATCACATTCGAGGCTATCACGAGTAATAGCAAGTGCCTTCGTTCTTGCGTGAACTACATTGAGTTGCCTATGTAGCTACGGAGGACTTGATTGACATATGGAGTCAGAAAAAACCCGGTCGGGTAGTTCAGTCTTCGACTGAACTGTTAGTTGCGTGGGACACGTTCCTTGGTCGGAGTTCATGTTCAGGGTGTTGAACTCTGTTAACGGCGTAGTGACATCATCAATTAGCGAACGGTACCAGATCGATTTCTGCATTTCGGAAGGGAGTTCCGGGAGGATCCAAGCGGTCTCAACGAATCGCGGCTCCCTGGGGGTGCAAACCCATGGTGCACTAAGAGGTGCGAAAGCCAAGGAAATGCGTGTAAATTCATAACTGCGTGCAATCCGTGTTCGAGTCGTGTACAGTATGGCTTGAGTCGTCCCCGGGAAAGTATCACAGTTCGCGGAGTGGACCCTATGGTGAAAAGTCAGGAAGAATTCCGGGCGGTATGGCTCGAGTCGTCCCCGGGAAAGTATCACGATTCGCGGAGTGGACCCTATGGTGAAAAGTCAGGAAGAATTCCGGGCGGTTGGTAGCGGTTCCCGGTTCCCGGAGTGCGAGCCCGAGGTGCACAGTGACCCTGAGAATCCATGAAGGGGCAGTGGAAGATCGCTCGCGCGTCCCTTCCATGTGCCGCACGGAATGGAAATCACTAAACTATTCAGTTGCAAGAGAAAATTCGGTCGACATTCCGTTGCAGCTGACTGAATATATCAGAGGTCAAAGAGATACCTCCGGTGTTCTCTGCGTGAATAAGTCGTCTAACCGCGTGTTGACATTAGATCAAACAACGTTAACGAAGTAACCGGAAACTGGCCTCCGCAAATGTCCGCGCCAATGAAATCATCGCATCGCGCGCGAAAAATCCCAGCCAATGAAATCATCGCATTGCACCTACGACTTCCGTCACAACGCCCTCACTCTCTTCTCCGGATCAGCGATCCTAAGAACGTGTCCCACGTTAAAAATACATGTCTCGAGTTTCCGCCGAGACGGCTTTCCCCGCTTGTTCCGCTGCCGAAAGAGAACTCTGTAGATCCCTATTCTGTCGTCCAAATGGGGAGCAACTGAGATCAGATTCTTCGCTCTCAAAGTCTGTGCACAGAGCGCTTCCTCTAGCCCGTTTTCTCCCGATGTTGGACCTGCTGCTTAACGCCTGTGAAATCCGCAGCTGAGCCCCGCATGTTTCGCTAGAACCTTTGTCACGAGTCTGCTTCGCCATGGTTGAAAACGGAGTTCTCCGTTAGGGCTTTCACTCCCGAGTGAAAGGCACGAGATTTTTTTCCGAGTCATCGCCTGCGTCCGCAGGGTGTCCTAGACAGAGATGGGCATATTCATATTCATGGATATGAATATATTCACAGCGATCGTTATGAATATCCATATGAATATGAATATATTCATATTCATACCCATATTCATGAATATGAGGATATTCATACCCATATTCATAGGATTTTCCTTAATTCGATGAATACAGCGCTTCTGAAAGTGTAGTCGGGGGTTTTCGGGATCGCTGATCACAATTCCGGGCTCAGATTTTCTATATTTATGGTTATTCATGATGTTTGCGATCACTCGACGAATACTCGGCCCACAACTAGGGTTTCCAAAAAACCGCATTTTTGAAAACCGCGGTTTGCGGATAATCGGAAACCGCAGAGGCAAAACCGCGGTTAATATCCGCAAAAAACCGCGCGTTCTGGAATCTTTTTTTGCAAAACAAAACCGCAGCAATAGATCAACGAGTCCCACACTCGACATTCATTTACATTACGTTGTTCTGGGATGCTTTCCTCAGGATGAAAATTGCATCCAGGGTCGACGGATTTAGACGAGCTCGATGCTCCCTCAGTAACAACTTAACAACACTGGAATCTTGTTCGGGGCGAACAGACGTTGGGCGAATGGTCAACAAGATCTCGCGGCTGAGAGCCGGACTCCGGTATTTCTGTGCTCCGAGAGAGCTTTGACAACATTTTGAGAGACTGGAGACATGAATATGATGTCTTGCGAGATCTCCTTTGGTCTGACGCGGTATTTCCCTCGAGCGCAAGCTCGGGACAAAATTGCGGTTATTTTCGCGGATAGTAACCGCGGGTAATATCCGCTGGAAAGCCTACCCACAACCGATCGGGAACAGCATAAATATGGGTGAATATGGGAAAACTAACGGCGGCATCGTGATCAGCGACGTTGGACACCCCCTATCCCACTCATCGAGCCAGAATATTCACCGCTTTTCGTTGAAATCGTATGAATATGGATATGAATATCCTCATATTCATGAATATGGGTATGAATATCGCCATATTCATACTCATATTCATGGGATTTCCCAAATTCAATGAATACAGCGGTTCTAGATAACAGAGAATCGACTTTACTGTATTTGGATATGTTCGCTTGATGACAGAAGTCGAGGGCGGATCACCGCTCTGTCTCAGGAGATATCGCGGAGCAACGGGCCGTTTCTCGGCTGCTTCCACAGCGGATAGCAATGTTTCCCAGTTCCACGCTCCGCTATGGCTACAGCGATGGAGATATTCCGGACGAAAACATCCAGAGAATCTTGAAATTGACACTGCGGGATCAAGTACTCCCGAGGCGAACAGTCCGTAAAACACACGAGTTTCGGAAGAGCATCTAAGACGGAAAGTTGTTTCTCGAATCGTGTTCGAGGATGCCAGTTGGATGCCAGCTTCTCAATCTTAACACAGCTGCTCCGAATGCTCAACGAAAAACACGTGTGATCCCCAGCGCTGAAAAACTGTGAATTTCCGTTTCGGGAATAAAACGAAGGCATCGACAACAGGAAACTACCCCCATAGAGTGGAGGCTGTGAGTACGAATTCATCAGTACTCCTAAGAAAATTATCCCTGCACTCAACGCGCTTCCATTGAATGCATGTTTGTGCGCGATTCGTTCGATCGCAGAGAGAACATGCTGAGTTCATGATTTTCCCACAGCGACTCCTAGGTCTGAGAACAACCTCAACGGATTGCGATCAGTGCGCAGAAGTATCAAGGGTATTCAGGAAAATCGCTGGATTCAACGGGGATTGCCTTGCTCGCGTGCTTCGTTCGACCGATCGTCAAGAAGGCTCGAACGAGAATGAGGATGTCGCTTTTGCCGTTGGCTTTCGTGTTCGCTCTCTATGTTCACGTCTCATGTTTCGACGTACCTATGTCACATTGTTTACATTCGATCGACCCGCTTTTCAGCCTACTCTATGCTTCTCAACCACGCTAGAATTCATTGGGCAATCTCACAATATGATATTCTTCTCCGCCTGCCTGATTTTAAGAACGTGGAATCTTTCTCGTCGGTCATCCACGCCTCCCAGAGGCGACGTAGATTGTTCTTGAATACCTTATTTACCGATACATCCAGGGGTTGACAGAACTTTGTTAATCCCCGCCTACCCCTATGATCGCGAGTTCCGACGATTCTCTCATCTCTCGCTTAACTCTGTCGGTCAAATGACATCGAGCAGAGTCCATTATCAGAAGCGAATTTCGTGGATCAGCATCCGCAAACTCACGTGTTGCCCACACCTCCTGTAGCCACTTAATCATCACCGTTTCGTTCATCCATCCATCCAGATTTGCTTCGAAAATCACACCAGGAGGGAAGGTGGCTTCCGGAAGGATTTTTTTTCGAAAATGAGCATTGGGGGCAATTTCTCCCCCGAAGCTAGGATGCTGAGAACAGCCGTGAAATCACTCTTTTCGTGGCCTGTGGCGTCAATTCCAACACTGTCAACGCCTTACAATGCTACTGTTCTCAAAGGCACAACATCAAGCGGTACAGGCACTTCATCCATATTTCCAATGTTGAAGGATGGATCAGGGATGTTACCTTCCCAACAAATGCTCGGAACCCAACGATATTGGCTCGGGTCGCCGCTGGTAAAGGCTGAAACCACTGCAAAGCATGAAGCTCTGCGTCCAGCAGATGGAGGCGTCGAACCTTTCCGCGAACTCTACGCATAAGTTCTTAGCCAGATCGAGAGCCTTCATCTGGGTGTCTCTGACCTGATTTGCACAATTCCGAGCTCGCCTTTCGAGAACCCAATCCTTCAGTCGCTATTCGAGCTCAGGATTTGCTGGTGCACTCTTCCGGAACGCGCGACTGCTCAACGGCGCTTCTCCCAATCTATTTTCCTTCATTCTCCTATCATGGGGCATACTTGTTTTCTAGGTCGCCTAGGAACTGTGTAGTAGAAATTATGAGTAGACGACTTGCTGCTTTCACTCTACAAATCTCGACTGACACTTCGTTGATTACTCCCTCGAGAGCAGCCGACTCACAGTGGGCGACCTCTGGCGAGAGCCCTTTTCCCGGCCGACAATGAGTCGGTCGTCGCAGCCAAGGTCGCGTACGTGTCTTGGAATGTCCATCACCAAGCTCAGAAATGCCACTTCGTCAACGATGGATTGGTGGACGTAGCGATAGCACCATTCTACGATGAACATCTGTTTCTGGACCCAGAAACTGATTCCCCGACACCTTTTTTCAATTGGTAGGTTAGTGATTTCTGCTATCGAATACAATCGAGATATTCGATCTGCGTCGATGGGGAGAATGCTCCGGAACGTTTTTTCGGAATTCCGTATCCTCCTTTTCCAGGAAGGATCTTCAGTCGAAAATTCATGAAAAATGGTAGGCAAGTTCTCGAGTTTCAACCGCATCGAGCGGCAGCGAGAAACCTGGAACGTCCGGACTCCCGCGAATCTCGTCTCCAGCCGCAATCAGCATCCGAAGCGTCCGCGTCGTCGAAAGAATGCAGAGCAGTGATCCGGGGGCGAGATAGAATCTAGTAAAGGTCTGCAGAATCGGGAGTGCGAACTCAGCGTAGAAAGATTCGGAAGATACGTGTCGAGATTGATCCTGCGCTGCTCACACAAGCAGCGACATTGCAGTGCAGGCTACAAGACTCGTTGGTCATAGCTGATAATGAGTCGCATCGCCACCGAGAGCGACTCGAAGAACTCTCCAACGTACTACGCGGTCCCGAAAGCGAGTAGATGCCCAGCGCCGGCAGGCGGAATCGTTTCGGCCTCTCTCTTTTCAACACCTTCCAGTACACTCCGCAAGGAATCCTCGGGTTTCGGGTGTTGTACCATCAGTTGCGAAAGTCCAAACCGTGTAAGCAACTCCCAACTCTCGTGCAAATCCGGAGAAAGTGGAGAAAACTGTCCGACAATTTACTGAGTAGAAGCCAATACGAGAACATGAGTCAACCGCACCTGTATTCCTGTAATGTCGACATCTACCCCGCGTGTAATCAAGTTCGCGGGCGGAAGCAGAAGTACTCCCCGAAGACCGTCTAGATCACAGAGACTCGGGCCTCGGTATCACTCTAGAACCTTTCTGAGCACGTATGGAGCAGTAAATGGGGCCACTATAAGCCCCCATCTGTCTCTACATATTTTGTACCAGATGCAAGAAACAATCACGTATCTGAGCCTCCGCGATAAAGCTTTGGAAAGCGTTCATGAGTCCTCTCTCGTAATTCATGGAAATGGCTCCAGGATTGAGCTCGGGCCAATCCAGGGTGAGCAAGTCGATCATCTTGGGGGGAAGATTGGAAGATCAATAATCATGAGACTTGTTGTCATGCATGCAACTGGGAACGAAGACACAACCGATCGGCTTGGGAGCCAGGCACTGACTGGTGCATGGCGTTTATTATTGTGCTCTGTTAGTCTGCTACGTCCATACATCCACAACATCTCCCTTTATCTGAAAAGTATTGTGCCCTCCTTTTCACAAACATGTTTTAAAAGTATTTCGTTGGTATGACTACTCGTATCGCTATAGGTTGTATCGGTCCGGTTTGCGGATTTTCCTCCTGTCTCGGAGCTCTCTGGGTTGGTCAAGATTCTCCTCTTGTGGGAGCTCCTCTGGTTGGTCGAGACTCTCCTCTTGTGGGAGCTCCTCTGGTTGGTCGAGACTCTCCTCTTGTGGGAGCTCTCTGGGTTGGTCAAGATTCTCCACTTGTGGTTCCTGTTCCTCTGCTGAGTCGTAGTCGTCGGATGACTCACGGTGCTCAACATCTGATAGTTCTGCTGATTCGGCTGACTGCGCCGAGATGATCACAATTTTTGGACTCGTCTCCCTCTCGATTACTGTGTCTTCCATCAGCTCCCAGAACGTGACCAACGAGCGGCTCCGGTTGCTGGTTGCTTCTGTAGACGGGTTCGGGATCTCTTTTTCCGGTTCCTTCTGCTGTGTTTCAGGCACTTCCCCCTGCCTGACCAGGTAGCGTCTGTTTCGGTAGACCATCACTCCATTCTCCATCCTAACTAGGTGCCGACGGTGCGGGAGATTTTGGACTACTCTGCCTTGTGACCACTCCGTGATTCCGAGTTTGCTTGGTTTGATTCTGACCCAATCTCCCGGCAATACCCGAGGCAAAGGTCTTGCCCCACGGTCGTAGACTTTTTTCATCGTCGTAATATGTCGTCTTCTGGCAGTTAGGGCGTGCCTGTGGCAGCGAACCGATGGCCGCAGACCCCCTTGTCTGATTGGAAGATCGCTCTTGATTCTCCTGGAATGGAACATTTGGCTCGGCGACGCTCCTCCTAGCTTCTCCTGTGGGGTATCGTTGTATGCCATCACGGCGCGCTGCCATTCCTGTTCGACTGCTCCGGCTCGCTGTATGATTCTCTTGATGATTGCAACGGCAGCCTCCGCCTTACCGTTGCTCTGATGATGATGTGGCGAAGACATTTGATGGGTTGCGTGCCAATCTTTGACAAATTTTTGGAATCTCTCCGCGCGGAAAAGAGGGTCAGCGTCAGTGAATATCACGTCGCAGCATCCGAACAGCATGAAAAGATGTTTCATTCGCTCTATGACGCTTTCCGTAGTGGGGCTGGTGGGAAGCTTGACTGCTATGACTAGGTTGGAGTAGTAGCAGACGGTGACGAGCAGTTTCGTGGTTCCCATCGTAGCAATGTCAACTCCTATTTTCTGCCAAGGTCTCGTTGGAATTTCGTGCGGAATCATAGGCTCTTTCCTCGGAACGTTTGGAAAAGCCTGACAGCCTGCGCAATGCATTCCATGCTGCTCCAGATCTTTTTTCATGTGTGGCCAGAATATGCACGATTTCGCCCGTTGATAACTTTTGTCAGCTGACATGTGAGCGTAGCACGACCTTTTCACGAACTCTCCCCTCAATTCACGCGGCACTACTAATGCGTCGCCGTGAAGAATGAGCTCGTCTTCGATTGTCAGCCTTGTTCTGTATGGAAAGAACTCAGCTGCTGCTGGACTCAAAGACTTCGTCGACTCCGGCCAACCTTGCCGGACCGTTCTGAGGAGCTGTTGGTATGGCTCGCTTTTCTTTGCCTCGTTACGGATGAGTTCCACGGTCTGGTCCCTGACGGGCAGCAGCCGGACGACACTGATTTCATCAGGCTCTTGTTTCGGCTCCGCCATCGGGCATCGTGAAAGCGCATCGGCGAATTTCATGTCTCGTCCCGGTCTGTAACGAAGTCTGACATTGTATCTCTGAATGGCCAGAAGCATTCTCTGCAGACGCAGTGGGACATCATCGAGAGGTTTCGCAATGATGTTGATCAGCGGCCTGTGATCAGTATATATCGTGACTTCCTTGGGAAAGATGAAGTAGTGGAAACGGCCTACCGCGTATTTGATGGCCAGGAGTTCTTTTTCAATTTGGGCATACCTCGTCTCCGTCGTGGACATGGCTCGGCTTGCGAAATATACGGGACGACCTTCCTGGATCAGGGCTGCTCCAAGCCCATCCTTACTGGCGTCACATTCAATCTCGACTCCCTTGCTTGTATCGAAGAATGCGAGAATGGGGCTCTTGCTGACCATGTACGTGCCTCTCTCGAATGCCTCCTTGTGCGGGGCTTCCCATTTCCATTCACTTCCCATCCGGCTCAACTCCCGCAGCGGGGCCACGATTTGTGCAAGATCCGGAAGGAATCGTGAAATGTGCGCCAACATACCCAAGAAACTCTTGAGACCGGTGACATCCTGGGGTGGTTTCATCGTGGCGATCCGCCTCTGCCTGTCTGGGTCCATTTGGAGTCCCTGCTCTGTTAGCACGAATCCAAAGAACTTCGTGTCAGTCGCTCTGAGGGTGGTTTTTGCTTTGTTCAATTTGATCCCCTGTTCTCGACATCGCCGTAAGAAACGCTGTAGATTTCTCTCATGGTCCCTCGAAGCCTCTTCCATCGTTGAACCGCGACCGCAAACAAGAACGTCGTCGGCCAACGCGTAGGTGCCCTCGAGATTCTCCAACAAGTGTACCAGATTCTTGTAGAAAATCTCAGGGGCCACACTCAGACCGAAAGGCATTCGGAGGAACCGGAATCGGCCGAACGGCGTCTGAAATGTCGTGAGGAAACTGCTTTTATGGTCGAGCTTACAGTGCCAAAATCCGTCCGCGAGATCGAACTTTGAGAACAATCGGACGTCACTCAGGTTTGGCAGTACTTCATCGAACGCTGGAGTGTGATAGACCTCCCTGATGAGCGCCTCGTTCAGTTTTCTTGGGTCTAGGCAAATGCGCAAATCGCCGCTTTTCTTGATCTGTATTGACAGACGATTCACCCATTCCGTTGGCAACTCTACCTTTTCTATGACGCCTCGCTTGACTAACTCCCTGAGCTTACTCTTCAGCTGATCTCTCAGATGAGGCGGCACTGCACAGGACACGTTGCACGAAGGGACAGCGTCGGCCTTGAGAGTCAACTTGACCTCCCCTGGGAACTCTCCCAGCGTTCCATCGAACACCTCCGGAAAGCGCCCGGCGACCTGCTCAACCAACGCCGTCTGCGCCGATCCGTCCTTTTCTGCGTTGCCTCCGTCCTCGATCGTATCTACCAGCTCATAGTCAACCTGAATTACTCCCATTTTCTCCGAGGAGTATCTACCGATGATTGGCTGTAGCTCATCTTGCACCACCACAAACTCGATGACGTGTTCTCTCCCGCTTTTCAGCTGTCTCAGCGAGAGCGTCGTTTTGCCGACGGCCTGGATCAGTTTCTTGTTGTACACACGCAACTGTGGTCTCTCGGAGGTGTTCAGTAGGTGTCCCGGAACCAACGATCGGGGAATGACGTTCGCCGTCGCCCCGCAATCGATTTGGAACCTCGTGACGCGATTGCCGGTCTCGCGAACTGCACATGTTGTGAATATCATCCGCTTTTGCTGCGATCCCAGTGCGTACACTGCCTCCATGGTACTGCACTCTTCCGTGTCACTCGTGGCTGCCGGCAACCATTCCACGGTTCTCAGTGCGTTCACTTTTGCCGATTTCGTGGGGCACACTATCGCGAAGTGACCCCATTTTCCGCACTCCAAGCACTGTTTTCCCTTGGCTGGGCAGTTCAACTCTCCGATTCGGTGTCCTCGCCCGCATTCTTTGCAACGCTGCGGTGTTCCAAACTGTCGCGAGCTTGATCCGCGGTTACTCCAGCCACTGTTGTTGTTGACAAACCTCCTTGGCGGGCCACGTCTGTTTGGAATCGCCCCTCTCCTCTCAACGACGAACGCCGCCGGCTCGGTGGATGCTTCGTCACCGTCGTCGGCCGCGCCGATTCCCGTCGATGATCTTTCCGATCGGAAACTTTTCAACTGTTCTTTCGAATTCTCCATTGCCCGACATATGTCCATCGCCGCCTGGAGGTTCAATTCGTTCTTCTTCAGAAGCTCTCTTCTTGTCAAATTGCATGCCACACCAGAGACTATTCGGTCCCGGATCATCCTATCTTCTTCCACAAACTTGCAGTCCTTCGCTTTGCGTCGCAAGTCAATCACCCAGTCGTCGACTTTTTCATTCGGCTTCTGGGCCCGTGTCCAGAACATATGGGACCGATAATGCTCGGACTCTCCCGCTTTGAACCTCGTCGCGAGCACCTCCTGGGCTTCCTTGAGGGTCTTCGCGGGTTCCCTTGTGAACGCGTTGTTGTATTCATCCACGATGATACGCCCTCCTAACACCTTCAACAGTGCGATCTTCACTGGCTCTTCCTTCTCGGCTTTCTCGGTCGCTATGAGATATGTTTCGAACAGATCCCAAAACCGTCTCCACTCGTCGGCGGTCTTGTCTTTCACGGCAATGTCTTTGATGATGTCAAGGCGTTCCATTTTCACTTTCCTTGAGTCTTCTTGATTCGCTTCCTCTGAGGCACTGAAGATTAGTTTACCGCTGCCACCATGTTGTCATGCATGCAACTGGGAACGAAGACACAACCGATCGGCTTGGGAGCCAGGCACTGACTGGTGCATGGCGTTTATTATTGTGCTCTGTTAGTCTGCTACGTCCATACATCCACAACAAGACTCCAAACAGGAACTAGCAGACATGGGCTCTCGTAGTGCGGGATACGGTCCCTACTCCGTTAGGATCAGAGCTGCTCCATTCCGATACAGATCCGGGATCTATTGTGTTAAGTTTGAGATCAATACAAAGAGTTCGGCTTGTAGATTGGCGTGTTTTCAATCGTCTAGGACGAAATTCAAAGGGTTCACAGGGATAGCCAACCAAAGATCTCGAAGGCCCCCCATTTTCAACGAGAAAGTAGATAGAAGACGTGTCTCATAGTAAGGCAACCACGGTATATGGCCTCCAACCAGTGCAGCACTGGTTGAAAAGCCTCCTCTGGGTAATCTTTGAGAATTTTCAGGGAATTCTCGTCTTTCTTCGGTGGAACGAAAGCGACGGCCACGATCAACCTTGCATCGCGTGCGGAGCTCGGATGGCTGGTGTGGATCGAGAGTCGAGAGTAAGCCATGTGATACGGCTTGCTCCATATCGTTGGAGGGTTGATCCGGTCGTGCATCGATTTTATCATTCGCAACAATCGAGTGTAGTGCAATCGTTTCCTGCGTCTTATTCGGGACTATAGTCGTCCCTCCGTGATTCGGATGACAAAGCATCAGTATCGAGTTCCAACTCGACCGATATAGAGATCTGCACAATGATAGGGAAGCCGACTCCCGAAGGGGATCAGACGGATCCCTGGCCGAGTGACCGCCTCGTCGAAATGGTTGAAGATCCAAACTTTGAGTAGCCACCGTGCGGTGCATGGCCTTCGGACACTAGGTCAGAGTTTTCAGTTCACTCCAAGACCTGTTCCAGCGAAGCTGACCCACATGATCCTTGGACGAAGCCTTCGATGGCCATGTCGGTTGCGACCCAAGAAGCATTCCTGCAACAGAGTGGACCAACCAGAATGGATGCCGTATGCATCCTGAACCGCTGATTCAAAACCTGCAGCCGGACGCGTACCTCCAAACGAACGCCTCTGTCGGGGAGAGCTAGCCGTATTTCTTCATGAGCAACATCCGAGCGCTCATCTGAAAAATTCGCAGGTTCAAGTGACATTCTTGGATTTGCTTACGGTTGGATTGCCCGTCGCCAGCCAAACGAGAGATGAGATGGAGCATCCCGTGGAAAGCAGAGACCAGTCACATGATGCCATGCTCAGCTCGCCGGAGTGCGCAAGAATCCTCCGTGGCTAACAGGTTCGACATTTGTTGAGGATCCAGTCCGAGAGGCTCATTCGGAAAATGGATCTGGCCGTGTTTCAGAGAGCGTCACGATGCCGATCAACGTACCTGAACTCCTCCAGCTGAAATGGTCCCGGTCTTGGGTGGTCTCATCTGGAAGCTTCAATGCATCGCACCAAGTCCTTGCCGTTTGCAAGGGCGATGTGATGAAGCTCGCGGTATGACACATCAAACGATTCCATTGAGCGCTGCTCCAGATTTTTCTGAGTTTTCGACTCGGCACAAAGGATCTCCGCTTTCCGGAGACCTCTCCGGTGTCATGCACTGCCGAACAGCCAAACAAACGACGTTTGCCGCCTTGCCTCCTCTCCCGGCCACCAGAGAGCGCGGTCTCCGCCGATCGTGGCTCTCTGGCGCCGGCCATGTCACTCAGTCCAAGTCAGGCAAACGACACGGTCGGACCGGTGGCACAGTGCGACAACGTGCGTGAGGGGATCGAAGCAAGCGAGTGTAGGCCGGGGAAACCATCCCCACACCGCAGCCTTCTCAATCATCCCAGTCTACACTCAGGTTCCTACCAGGATCTGGAACATATTTTTCTCTTTTGGTGCGTGAAAATTCGGACTCCAGTCATCAGAGCTTCTTTGGTTGCCGCCGCGACAATCCGTTGCTCGTCTCTTTCGGTGAACTTTGGAATTCTCGCTCCACTGCGCGAGACCGTTCCACGATTGGTTGGCGGGCATCTCAGAGGTCAGTGTTTGTTCAGAACATCGCTATGACATCGTTGTGGAGCATGACGGATACGAATTCGCCTTCAATAGGACTCACGGCATCACGGCCGGAGCCGGGTCGATGGAGTTTGTGGCCCAAATGTTGGAATACATCAAGGACGACCGCTCTCGCACCGAGGGCAAGGTCTTCACTCTGGACGTCACAAGATTTTGCAGGGCCCGCCAGGTTCTTGAGCTCGACTGAAGACGGGCGTCCTCTTACGGCTGAGAGGGAGCTCGCCTTCACCCAGCGAGTGACGGCCCGCTTAGCGAACCACTTTCGCGGGCCGGCCCCGAGCCGAGTCAGTATCATCGTACGTAGGGATGTTTACCGACGAGAGGTAAGCTTTCCATCCCCTCCTATCCCCACCCTTCCCGCAGCATATTCCTGATTAGGCTCGAGTAGCGGCCGCCCATGCCTGCTCCCGCCAGCTCGGTCATCATGATGGTTCTTGAAGCGAGTTCGAATACCCCTCTGTAGACACGGGAGCCCAAAACTAGCAATGGAAAAATTCGTGAAAGGTGCCCTAATCTGTTTTTCAGAAAAACACCGAAAACCATCAAGACCGACTCAGAATCCCCGCCTCGGAGATGGTTTTTGCGGCGACGCGACAAACACAAGAACTCTCCTCTTGACGCACGCGCCGCCGATTCGACAGGAACGCGTAGAGCAGCGGTTGAGAGGAGCGATCCGCGGAGATCGCTCTCTCTGGAGGCCGGGGGAGGAGGCAAGGCGAGGACGACGTCACGGGAGAATCTTTATTGAGTTCGAATCCGCCACTACCTACATATGCGTGGCATTTGTAACACTCCCCCGCGAGCTGTGAAGCAGCTCAACGCTAACACTGTGGGGAGGAAAAAACACTGAACAAAATATATTTGACACGAACAATGGCACTTGGTGATTCTCCGAAAGGAAGTTGGTGGTAGCACGTCTGCAACCTAGTCAGCACCTATCTAGAATTTGACTACTGGATGTGCAGTATGTGCATTGGTTCCGATATCGCTCATCTCGGCTTCTCCTCTTGACCTGATTGAATCTAGGGAAGAGGGCGACCAATGGAGAACGTTCAATTCTTTTCACCTGAACGAAATTTTCGTGAGAATCTAGCGCTTGAGATCATTCGTATTGCAACTCCAAGTGACCATGTCGCGTGAACAACGGCACCGCCCTCATATCAACTACGAGACTTACCCGACGGGGATTTACGAACCCTACTTGAGTTCCTCGGTGGCCGGATTTGAGGCGAAATCTGCTGAAGAACGGCGGGCAACCGCCGGATTTTGTGGGCCGGCTTGCCGGCTGAAGACCGAGAGTGGGCTCTGCGCATGAGCCGGGTGGTGCGTACCCATCCTCGGAGTGCCGAGTGTGTGGTAGCGCTGCGGACCGTGCTGCAGTGCGTCGTGCCGATGGATTCGGCAGCGAATCGAGACCGCGATTTGCGGGAGGCACCCCTCCCGCCTGAGGAGCGCGAGTAATCTTGGTGGAACAGGGTTTCCGGTCATAATGGGCATCAAAACCAAGAAGACTGCGAGTTGCCAGCTCATTCCGCGTGAACTTAATTCACTTGGGAATCGACTCCAAAGACGTAATTCAAATGAATCGCAAGCAATCACATTCGTCGCACGGTCCTCCGAACAGAGGATGAGATACTCGACGCACGTAATCCCGATGAAGTTCTAATGATGCCAATGCGGTGTTCATGTTGTGGCCATTCTCGCGGCGATTTTCACGTGAGGAATAATGTTCTGGATGGAGGGGGAGGGGCATGCCCGTTCCCCGGGAGGGCGAAGGGAGGCGCGGGACGAAAAACTTTGAGAACCACTGGCGTAGAGCGACAATGCCAACGGAACCGTGGGATACGGTGCATTCGATCCCCGATTGCGTCAAATTCATCACTTGCTACCTCAGTGGCGGATCTAGAGAAGGAGGGGCAGCCGGGCCCCTTGCCCCGGGCTCAGCCTCCAGGGGGGCACGATTGGGGCTACAGTATTTTCGGTATGATGCAAAAACTTGTAATACTACGGAATAATTCGGAATGCGTTCATCTTTGTGGTCTGCATGAACTTCATCCGTTCAAAACTCAAGGACGCTAGAGCTTGGGAGGTCATCTGTTATGCGGATGACACATCATGTCTCTTCGATGTCGATCCTGACAAACTCCACGCCAAGTTTGCTGCCATTTCATTCATTCTTGTGGACATCATCAGAGAGTTCTCGGATTTTGAACTGAAAATCAATGAGTCTCGTGTACAAAGCCGTCCTCAAGCGTATACTGGCTTGTGGCATCTCCATCGGGGGTTGCAGCTACAGCGTTGTCTACAAGAGAACAAATCTCTAATATTATGGGTATGGTATGGGTATGGGTTTTTATTGATCTAGATCGGAGTCATTTGTATATTACATTTAGCTCGTCTCTGCCTTTCATGTCAGGTGCTTTCGCGGATCAGGTGGACTCCTTTCTCCCAGTTTTCTAGGATTCTTTTCGTGGCGTTCACTAGAGATGGGTTCTGCACCTCCTCTCGGAGTCCGAGCCTTTCGAGGAGGTCATCTTCTGTGAAGTGGGCGTCGTTGCATTCGAAGATGACGTATTTATCTCATCTCATGTCAACCGCAGCCATATTATACAAAATATTGCAGACTCATCGATGGCGCATCACCGAAGCTTTTTCGTCTCTACATTATCATCCAGAATCACGTCAGCTTCCTGTTGACTTTGCAAACTCGTCGGCATTTGGCCATGAGCCCGAAGTTTCTCGATACTGCTTTCGAGCATGACATTTTATTCGCGAAACTCGTCGTTTTCCTCGTCCACAAGGTATCCGACGAGATCGATGCCGACGTATTTGCACACGATCGCGATCGCGGAACAGGTGATCACAAGAACGCCCACGTTATTTGATGCATATCCGTAAAATTCGACCAGCTTGGCATGCGCTTCTTCCTTGGTGATTCCGTTCCAATCGGCGATCCAGGTGTTCACGTGCAGAAGCAGGATCACGGAAATACAAACCAACGCAATCATCCTTTCGACCGGCATACAAGAGAACAAATCGTAAAAATAGTGTTCACCTGCAATTGACCACGACGAGGGTGCTTCGAGCGCCGAACAGAGAGCGCCTTTATTCAAAGAGTATGTGCTTTTATACCTAGCGCGAGGGGGCGCTGGAGTCGCCAGCGCGGTATGGATTTGAAAGTACCTAAGAAACTACAGTAAAGTATGATGCAGTTCGATCCATTACGGTGGTCTGACGCTCGTGGTCGGGTCCGCTTGTGACACCTTCCGTGATCTCGCCGTTCTCAGATTAAGTGATCCTCATTACCGTATTTCTTCTAATTGAAAGGTCTATTGGAAGGGCTATGGGAAATCCCAAAGCCAGAAGAAATACGGTGTCTTGCCGAATCCCATCTTGCGTACAAGGTTTCACATTCTATCGCTCCTCATGGAGTCCTCATAATCATCAGATCATCAACGGTTGATGATCTGTTTCCACCAGGGGCGGATCCGGGAATGCCTCGAAAGGGGGCGGTTACAGAATTTTCAGTGTCCCCGGAGTATTTTTCCCTCTCCACTGATGCGGTTGAATATTGAACTTTTTGGTCGACATTTTCACTTACAAACATTCATCTAATTCTTGGAAGATTGATTAAATTAGTCCTGCTGATTATACAGAATATTTATGAATTTATTTGATGCGTACGCCAGCGAGGGTGCTGATTTGTATATTCCGCCCGCGATCCCAGAATCGAGGGGGTGGGCGATCGCCTCATCTGGATCCGCCACTGGTTTCCACCGTGATGTCTGGGTTGCCGAGGACGTAGTGATCAAACTTTCTACACGCGGTGACAATGGCGAGCAGTATCTTTCCGATCACGGCATAGTTGAGCTCCACCGGTCTTGGCGCGGAGCTGCATGGGTCAGTGGTTGTCAAACTGTGGGGCCAGGCCCCACTGGTGGGGCCTGGCGACTTTTTTGGTGGGGCCCGGGACCGATATGATAATTGTGTGAGCTTGCATTTATGCGACAACAAGCATGAAAACAGATCTTAGATCCGATTGCAACTCTCAAGTTTCTTACGACTTCAACCGACCGGCATGAGCATCGACTTTGATTCTCTGATCGTTGTCCGCCGGCGACAAGCTCACCCATCGCATGGTCATTGTACCTAAAACTCATCATCGATGAAACCTCATACGAATGGGTACTAAATCATTCTCGTTACGAATCACGTGTTCTCGATGAGAAATACGGCTAGAAAGCCAGGCCAGAAGGGCCCTGGTGTATCGAAGATCCAGTTGGGGCTCAGCTATCGGGGTCAGTGTCAGGTGGGGCCCGGGTATCGGGGTCAGTGTCAGGTGGGGCCCAGACCGAAAAAGTTTGAGAACCACTGGCATAGGTCAATGATTCTACCGTGCTGAAGAAAACAAGCTCCGACCATAACGAACCCCGCGTATAACGAGCCCCGCCTATAACGAATCCGACGTGTAACGACCCATGCCAAGAACGAACGATATCTTCTAAACCAGTGGTTCTCAACCGTAGTTCTGCCGGGCCCCACTTTTCTCGTCGGGAAATTTTCAGGCCCCACCATGACTGACAGAATGGAAAAAGCAGTTATAACAAGGTTGATAATCCTGTATCATCAGTAGGGCTGCAAATGTGGCGCGGTCAAGAAATACGATAATCGCGGACGGGTCGCGGCAAAGAAGCAGAGAATCGAGAAAACTCAGAAGAATGCTCAAAAATCGCGGATAGAGACGCACAGGCGAGATTTCCGCAGCAAGCTAGATCAAACTGATGACTCGATGTAGCGATGCATCGACGCGATTTTCATTTCGGATCACGAATCATGAAATCTTTCGCACATCGAAAGGGCTTAACTTACGACGAGAACCTTGAAATTAGTCTGCCTCAGCATATGAAGAGGTTTTCGATTGCGCAAGATCTGCGCAGAACTAGAATGTTTCAGCGTCCCGGCACAAAAGCACTAGAATGCGCCGACGGTCTTCGAGAGTATGCTGTAGACATAAAATTTTCGGATGTCGTCTGCTACGTCGTGACTGTGAGGCTGTGTTCGATTCGTCTCCAGGCTTTTTCGGAAATTTTTCAACCATTTCCATCGTTTCACCAATTGAAATGACCAACAGTGATCTCAAGCGTGGTCGTAAATCCGACGATGACGGCGATGACCGCTCAAGAATGGAAAAACACGCCAAAAACGGAGCATCATGCTCTGTGTGCTTCCAGAGTACTGCTAATCAACGCAACCTGATTCGGTGCACGCAGTGCGACCAATGGATTCACGTGAGACCCTGCACTGAACTGAAAGCTACTGATCTCATTGACAAGCGAATCACTACGAATTTCAAGTGCAGAGAGTGCATTTTTAATGCTGACACTGATGCTACCCTGGTGGTAATGGAGACCGAAGGCCAGGCGCAGACTGCTGCCGCGTCGACGGATACCCCGCAGAGCGGGATACTTGCCAAAATCCTAACGGAAGTTTTGACTTTGCGTAAGGAGACTTTTGAGCTGCGCAAGCTACCTGCGCAGGTCGCTCAGCTCCGAGAAGAGAATGCGGAGCTCCGAGAAATGATACGAAATCTTTCGTCCCGCGCTGTGACCCCGATACCTGCCACCAGAGGGAGCAATCCTACAAAACATTCGACGGTTCTGTTCTAAAATACGCCCGGCGACTTATGGCGGATGGTAAACACGCGGATGGCGGGTTGAGTGAAACGGATGCTGGAGCTGTTCATGGGTCCGTGAGTGTTGCAGCTGGATCAGCCGGATTCCTCTTTGCCCGCGAGCGTAGCGAGCGGCACGAACAAGCAGCTGCCTGCCAGCTACCGCACCCAATACGCGCTCAAGTCGCCGCCGTGGCGTGTTGGCGTTTCGTGGTTTGAGTCGCTGGGCCTATTTTAGAACAGTACCCATTCGACTCCGAAGATGGCGGATCAACCCAAACAGAAGGACCGACAAACGCCGCTTGCGAACGTTGTTCGATTTGAAAACAGCAACTACACGCCGACCTCGAGACGGGGACCCAGAAGTTTTGACTCGCGGACAAGTAAGACCGCTCGCCCGAAAAGGGTTTTCCCTGTTGACCCCCAACAAAAGAGACGCACACTTCATGTGATGAAGCCGAGAGGCACTGAAAATCCTCGGCTGCCAAAGTTGAACGTGCGACTTTTCAACCAAAGAGTTCTTGTTGTGCTTCGTGATACCAACGTTGACTCGAAAGGTCTTTTCGACTACCTGGCTAGTAAGAAAGTTGATGTGATCTCACGAGGGAGGTCCGCGAATTGTACGACGCCGATTTGAACCAGATAGGGCGCGATTGGTAGACCTACTAGAGACATGAAAAACGGCTGATGAAACTTTTCCCCATAGGCCGTCTTTTGCGAACTACAGCGCTTCCAAAACCCGAAATTTAACATGGGCTCCTATGGAAGCCTATAGGAATCAGTGGAAGCCAAGGCAGCAGCTCTAGAAATCGTTGTGGAGGGCGTCTGGTACCAAGCTCAGATTTGGAAATCGCGCCGCGCGACGGTGGTGCCTCCAAAGCTCTGATTCCATTTTTCCATAAACAGGTTGTCTGCTCTCTGCGCGCGGTCTGTTCTTTTCCTCCGAAATCAGCCCAAGATCCGGCGATCCTTGTTCGAAACTAAAAAGTCGTCGAAGCAGGCACAGTGATGTCGATCAGAATCAATGCAGTTGTGTCGTTGATCCAGCAACAGCTGGAATCCTTGAACATCGCTCCAAGTGCTCGAGAAGACGCCCGGGAGATCGAGAGGAAACTAGCGAGGGATATCGTGTCAACCGTGAAGAAGTTCGCGAACAACGATTCCGTGGACGTTGAGGACCTTTATTGTTTCCGACTGTGGAAAGAATTTGCCAAGAGACTCACTGAACATTGTTTTTTGTACAACTTCCGCGTCGACCAAAGGAATGACATCCTACGGATGCATTCGTTGATACACAATCAATTTCAGAGTCCGCTGTTCCGTCCTTATTGGCTTTGCGCCTGGCGTTTAGGCGGTTTCGGAGTGCCCGCCGTGCCATTTCCGGCCATGGCCGAGCTTCTTTTTGAGTTTGACGGTGACTGCGTGACGGCAAACTGCATACTTGTCGCGTTTATTCGATGCGTACATTGTCAGAATATTCTGTGCTGCGAGTGCTTCTACATAAATTATCATTTCCATTGATTCGAAACCTGACAGTTTGTTCTCTTTTTTGTCCGTCTTTGGTTGCACCACTGTCGCGTGGCGCAATTTACAAGACTAGGCTCGGTACTGGAAGCCCTCCGCGACGATTTCTAGAGCTTGTTTTGCCTTGGCTTCCACTGATTCCCATAGGCTTCCATAGGAGCCCATGTTAAATTTCGGGTTTTGAAAGCGCTGTAGTTCGCAAAAGACGGCCTATGGGGAAAAGTTTCATCAGCCGTTTTTCATGTATCTAGTAGGTCTACCAATCGCGCCCTATCTGGTACAAATCGGCGTCGTACAATTCGCGGACCTCCTTTGTCAGTTGTAGGCCTCGTCAGGAAGTTCGACCACTATCAATCATTCGTGGTAGAATGCAATGAGATGATCACGGACCAACTATTCGAAGAATCGTTGTGGGACTCGGGCACCCTGGTGAAGGAGTACGTGGGTGCACCCCCGACAGCAAACAGAGTATCCTCATCGTTCCCTCCGAGGGGGTAGCATCTACCATGGTTCTATCCACGCCTCGCCTGCAAATGTCAACGACTCCGGAACGGTACATCTTGTGAATGAAACCTCCCTGTCCCAATCTGAATCTGATGATGAGCTTCGACCGAAACTACCAGCCCCTTCGAATTCGCCAGTATTGAATTGTTACCAACTAAACGCAAGATCTCTGCTCAAGGATGGTGCCCTTGACATTCTTCATTCGCATCTCTTCGCGATGGAAATTGACGTTGCTTGCATAACTGAGACTTGGCTGTCATGTGATGCCATGACTGACGCCGAACTGAGTCGCAACGGACAGTTCCACGTCTTTGGACTTGACAGAAGCTCGCGAGGAGGTGGAGTCCTCATACTTGTCAACTCCAAACTTGCATGTACCTCGGTGTCCGCCAGCCTCGTGAACGAATGCGATGCTGATGAACCCGAGCTGGTCGCGGTAGATCTGCTGCTTGCGAACCAAACAATTAGGTACGTCTGTGTATATTTCTCTCCCACCGGCCAAACTACTGATCTGATTGTACGAATGAAGCGACTATGTGAGAAACTCGGTGAAATCTGTGACAACGAGAGATGCACCTATATTGTTGGTGATTTCAGCCTTCCGCTGGTTGACTGGAGGACGTGGGCGTGTCCCGGAAGAAATACGGAGACTAAGGAGTCTCTTTTCCTCGATTTCTGTGGCCGGCTCGGTTTCCAGCAATACGTAGTCCAACCAACGCGTCCCAAGAGCAACAACATCCTCGATCTCGTATTATGTAACGACGACTCTGTGATAAACGTTCGTACGGGGAATGAGCCCCGTACTGAACTCCCGCCTGAACTCCCGGGGAATGAGCCCCGCCTCAGAACTGACCATGTCCCGATTCTCTTTTCCACGAAGGTGCCATCGGAACCCACCTGGGGATCTGATTCACTGAACACTGAGAGATTCGACTACGAGAATGGGGACTTCGATGCAATACGTCTCTGTTTAGCGTTAACGAACTGGTACCGTTTCTTTGACAAGTGTCTTGATGTGAACGAAATGTACAACCGCCTGGTCGAATACTTGAAACTACTCAGGTCACTCCATGTACCTCGACTATCCGAGAGGCGCAAGTCCGAAGTCTCTACGCATATTGCACAACTCATTGCTCGAATCAACAAAGAATCCGACTCCACGAAACTTGGAAAGCTTAAGACAAAGCTCCACAAAGCGACCAGAAGAGCAAGAGTGTTCGAGGAAAACAGAGTACTCCGCTCAAGAAACCCGAAGTCTTTCTACAATTACGTGAACCGACGTGTCGTCTCCAAAGACCACTTGGCCGTTCTTGTCGGCAAAGATGGGAAGATGGTGACAACGGATGCAGACAAAGCTGAACTTCTGCGTGACCATTTTGAGGCGTCCTACCCAAGTGTCGAGGAGACGAGGCGAAGGAGCCTGACGCCCGGACCCGTATTGCCGACACCCGCTGGAATCCGGATGCTTGACAGCGTGGATACCTCGCCGGAAAACCTACTGAGACATCTCCGAGACCTGAAGAACTCACGTGCAACCTCGCCCGATGACGTCCCGACGAAGTACCTGAAAATGTGCGGGTACGACGTATGCGTTCCCCTATCCATTGTGTTTGAGAGATCCCTGAATGATAGTGAGGTTCCTGATTTCTTCCGGAAAGCCATTGTTGTGCCGATACACAAGAAAGGAGACAAGGCCATGCCCTCCAACAAGAGAAACGTATCATTGACTTGTTCCAGCTGTAAGCTTTTCGAAAAAGTGATCTCGGTGGCCATTCTGAAAAACGCCACGGAGCAAGGACTGATATGTGAGGAACAGCATGCCTACAGAAGTGGTCACTCATGCTGTTACCAACTCCTGCTCTGTCAAAATGACATAGCCGATGTTGTGATGTTCGATTTCATGTGACATAGCCGATGTCGATGTTGTGATGTTCGATTTCAAGAGCGCATTCGAACTAACAACTCACACGAAGCTACTCGAATGCCTTCCGACGATCGGCGTTGGCAATAAGCTGAGGGACTGGATACGAGCCTTTCTCACCCGCAGGAGCTTCAGAGTTGCCGTCGGCGGGCAGCTTTCCTCAACTGCTCACATGACCTCAGGCTGCCCGCAGGGAACGATTCTAGGATGTCTGGCGTACCTGATGTACACAAACTCAATCAAAGAAGTAATGCCGGCGAACGTTTTCTACAAAGTTTATGCTGATGACTCCAAGATCTATGCAAGAGTCAACAATGAGAGTGACCGATACGCTCTCCAGGCAGCAATCGATAGCTTTTATGACTGGACAAGATCACTTGACCTCCAGCTATCAATCGAAGAATGCCAAATCATGCATCACGGCAAGAGAAATCAGAAATTCGAATATTTCATAAACGGACACTCGCTTCAATCGACGACTAGAGCACGAGATCTCGGCGTGATCATGACCAACGACCTCAGTTTTAGTGAACATACCCGCGAGACCGTTACTAAGGCCACGCGACAGGCAAATTTCATTCTGCGCTCTTTTGTACTCAGAGACCCTCTTGTCTATGAGAGATTGTTCTGCACCTATGTCGTGCCAATCCTCACCTACTGCTCCCCGGTTCGGAGCCCCTGGCTCAAAAGAGACACACGTCTCATCCAGATTGTCTACGACAGGTACCGAAGGCGCGTGGCCTATAGGTGTAAAGTCAAGAAAGAGTCGATCCCAAACATAGACCTAAGTGCGAGATTCGATGAAATTGATAGAGTAACATTTGGAAGGCTCATCCGAAACCCGTCGTTCAGAGCTAAACTCTTTGATACTGTTGAGACCAAGACCAGGTCGGCAATCGTTTACCGACCCAAACAAATTGCTACTTCGGAGAAGATCAACTGTCTTTTCCCCTGGCGAGTGACACGCAGGGGGGAGGGCGGTTGCTCTCTTCTACCACGAATTGACTTCCTTTTAAACCTTTATTGCTTGTGAATAAAGAGAGCTTATTATGGATTCGAGACTCAATTACGTCGAAACTTCGGGATGGTGCAGTCGTCGCTGAGAATTTCAAAATTCGCGGAGAACTGCGGAAAGCGCGGCGGAGTACAAAAATCGCGGTTTCCGCGGTTTCCGCGATTTTCTTTCAGCCCTAATCATCACCCATCGGAATTAACAGTATGGACCCAGCCTCCGGGCCCAGGCCCCACCAGAAACTCGAGCCAGAGTGGGGCGTTGAGAATCACTGTTCTAAACTGTCGCTTCTGATCTAAGACACGTTGTAGCGCGAGCCTGACTCAGTTTATTCACGGCTGAAAACTAGTACAGTCGAACCCGCTTATAAGAGACTCGGATATAAGAGAAAACCGGATATAAGAGACCGTTTCTGATTTCCCGTTTCGAGTCCCATAGGCCGCCATGTTGAAGAAAACCGCTTACAAGAGACTCGCGTATAAGAGAAAACCGGATATAAGAGACTGATCATCGATTCCCACTCCATAGACACCCATGCTTAAGAAAACCGCTTATAAGAAACTGAGCGTGGAAGGCAGTTTCTCACAGAGTGAGAGGGAGGGAAGCGATCCTTTCGGTCGAGAAGACGAACATGCGCGCACGTTTGCGTTGGAGCGCAACAAGGATTCACCTCCTCATGGAGGAAAATTCGGGGATGAGCGCGGAGTTCTACGCAATTGAGACCTTAATTGGCAACAAGATTCTCGAACGTCGAACTCAAATTAAGGTCACAGATTTCTTCCGCTGAGTTAGAGGTATTGTCTCGAGGGAACTCTCTCCGATCTGGATGGTAAATTAATAGAATAAAGGGAGTGTCTTTCAACGAAATACCGTGATCTACTCGTGAGACGCACGTAGGTTGATTCTCGGGCGAAAAAACGGCAAGAATGTGCCAGAAAAACCCACCTCGGATATAAGAGAAAACCGGATATAAGAGACTTTTTTCGATTTCCCGAGGAGTCTCTTATAAGCGGGTTCGACTGTACTTCGTTTTCTCGTACTATGAGCTATATGCGAGGCCGCGACAATACCCCCCCCCCCCCAGTGGCGACTGATTTTTTCGAGGTCTGCCACGTTTCCTCGGAAGATCGAAGACCACGTTCCCAGGATCTATCATGGCTGGCTTCACTCGATGAATTGCCACGCGCATAACTCCGTTCGGTGTCTCGATCTTTAGAGTTGAGTCGTCGCGATCCACAACCCGATAAGGACCAGTGTATGGTCGCTGTAACGGTTTTTTCGTGGAATCCGTCTTCAGAAAAACATCGTCACAGGATTTGAGAACCTTCGGCACGAAGTGTGTTTTACTCGAACCTTTCCTGGCTTCTTGTCCTTTGATTTTCTCCATCATGTGCTTGAGGAGGCTCACGAAATCCGTTGGGTCAACCTGCACCCCAGACGGTTCCTCTTTCAAATCTGGTGGCAGCTTCAAGTTTTGACCGTACACCAGCTCCGCCGGTAGCTTGGTCTGAAAAAAATGTGGAAGAATATGATATCCGAACATGATATCTGAATGTCTGGCTCAGAGCCTTAGCATGGAATTCACAAGAAATGAGGACAACTTTCGAGAAACTCACCGTTGTGCTCGGGCGCCTTCGAGCTTTGCGGCGGCATATCGCCTTCTACCGTACTTGCGGTAGCAGCTTGGTCTGAAAAAAATGTGGAAGAATATGATATCCGAACATGATATCTGAATGTCTGGCTCAGAGCCTTAGCATGAAATTCACAAGAAATGAGGACAACTTTCGAGAAACTCACCGTTGTGCTCGGGCGCCTTCGAGCTTTGCGGCGGCATGTCGCCTTCTACCGTACTTGCGGTAGCAGCTTGGTCTGAAAAAAATGTTGAAGAATATGATATCCGAACATGATATCTGAATGTCTGGCTCAGAGCCTTAGTCCTCTTTCGGCGTGGCTCTGAACCATAGGAGCACGAGTGGTACGTAGTCCCTCCAATTCGTTTCCGCGAAATGACAACGTAGAGCACCCTTCAGTTGCCTATGTAGCCTTTCAATCATACCGTTTGCCCGCGGATTATACGCCGAGGTCCAGATTCTTCTGCACCCCAGAAGATCGTTCATATCCTTGAAGAGTCGGCTTTCGAATTGCCTTCCCTGATCCGTGGTTATAGTGTCTGGAACTCCAAACCTCGAAATCCACGTGTTGATCAGAGCTGTTGCGACGGTGGCACTTTCCATATTTGGAATCGGACATGCCTCTGGCCATCTCGTGAATCGATCGATCATGGTTAGCATGTACTACCTCTGTCCCGTAATAGCTGTCGCATTTGACTTTGAGAGTCGGTATTAAGAAACCTTTGTGGAGCTTCTGAAATCTATATAAATAAAAGTCAAAACGCTGTCTGTTTGTCTGTCAGTCTGTTTGTCTGTTCGCGATAGACTCAGAAACCAAGCTTGAACGAGCCCGGAGCCAGGGTGTTTCGTGTAGAGGACCCATCCGTGACGGACATAGGCTACCCACCTCCCCCCTCCCCCCTCATTTCTCCCAAAACAACAGTTATTAGCCTATTTCTGATATCTCTGATAGGAATCTCTCTCGCTGCAGCCCCTCAATGGAGACGATTACGGGGCCCATCTGACCATACACTCGGCAGTCCGTGGAGGAATTCTGGGGTCGGTCAGGTCATACTTTTTGAGCGTATGGGGCGATTTCGGGGTCGGTCATATGATACTTTTTTGAGACCATGAGACGAACCCGGGTACTCCATAATCATACTTTTTGGAACCTGCGAATGCGATTCCGAGGTCGGTCACAGTTTTTAGAGTCCATGGAGGTAATTCCGGGGTCGGTTTGACCATACTATTGGGAGTCTATAGGGGCATTTGAGGGACAGTCAGACCACACTTTCCGGGGTCGGTGTGATCAGACTTTTCCGACTCTTTGCGGCGATTCCGTAGTCCCTCCGTAGTCATACTTTCAGGAATCTATATGGAGGCGACTCCGGGGTAGGTTTTTCGGAGTCGTTCAAATGATACGTTTCTGAGTCCATGGGGAGGGGTTCTCTCCATGGGGGAATCTATGGGGTTTCCGGAGTCTATGGGGATATCTCGAGGCCACTCAGACCATACTCCTCTGAGCCCATGGGGCGATTCCGTGCTCGCTCTGATCTGGAACCTATGGAGTTGATTCCGGGGTCGGTCTGACCATAATTTCTGATCGTACTTTCTGAGACCTATAGAGGTAGTTCCAGGGTAGGTCTGAGCATACTTTTCTAAACTTATGGGGAAGATTCCGGGGTCGGTCAGATCATACTTTTTGGAATCTTTGGAGGCGACTACGAAGCCGGTCTGATCATGTATTTCAGAGTCCATAATGGTGATATTGGGGTCGGCCTCGCCATGTCTTGGGAGTGTTAGGGAGTAAAGGGCGGGGATTTCGGGTTGGGTCAGATGATACTTTTTGAAGTCCAGGGGGATTCCGGGGCCTTTCTAATCGTACTTTTTGAAACCCATAGAGGCGATTCCGGGATACGTCTGATCATACTTTCCCAAGCTTATGACGATGATTCCGGGGTCGGTCTGATTATACTCTTTGGATTCTATGAAGGTATCTCGGTATCGGTCGGATAATGCTTTTTTGAATCCATGGGGGCCTTTCTTATCATACTCTTTAGAACCTATAAAGGCGATTCGTGAAAAGGTCCGATCGCACTTCCCTAAGCCATACATTCCCATGGGGATGATGTTAGGGTCGGTCTGATGAGCCAATGCTGCGCTCGCAAAGTGATATTCGGACTTCTGAAATTAATATCGATTGCTCTTTTACTGTAACTTGGACTGACACGTTGAACAAAAAAAAAGTCTACGTCACGTAGTCCGCTGTATGCTCTTCAAACCACCCAACATTATTGTCACGAATATCACATCCGACCTCTCCATTTTCTCTCGCAGTCTTCACTGGCAGCGCAGGAAACGCAAAAAGGCCGCTCGGAGGCCGGGCAGCGTAGTCGGCCGAAGGCCGGCTAGTGATGAATATACTTCACATGCTTCATCACATGCTTCACTCCAAACGCGGGCATCATTCCGCTCTGGGTAAGAGAGGGAAAAATGTGGAAATCGGCAGATGCGACCACTAATTCGGGATAAAATTCTGGGCTCAAATGCGACAGCTATTACGGGACAGAGGTAGTATCTGTTGCCCCTTGAAGTCGTTAGTGGACCGACCAGATCGATGTGAATATGCGAAAAACGAGTTTTCGGCATCGGAATAACCTGTGGGATCGTCTTCGTATGTTGCGTAACCTTTGATGCTTGACAAGCAATACAAGTACGGCACCAGGTGTCGATGTCCGAAGCGAGGTTCGGCCAGAAGTAGCAGTTCCCAAGCAGCTTTTTCATCGGTTTCTTTCCTGGATGGCTTGCATTGTGGAATTGGTCGAAAATTCTACGCCTCAAGCCAGTTGGAACGTAGAGCCTTTGCTTTGAGCCTGAAGTGTCGTATATGAGACGTTTTCCCGGCGCGAACTCGATCGGTTGCAGAGTTGTCGAGGCTCTCATCTTCTCCAATTCCTTATCGCTCTTCTGGGCATCGATCATTTCTTCCAGAGTCCACGGAGCTGGAGTTTGCTCAATTATCGCGTCGATCTGGTTGTGACGAGAAAGGGTATCTGCCACAACATTCTTGCTGCCTTGAATGTGTTGAATGTCAGTTGTGAATTCGGAAATGAATTCAAGATGATTCGTCTGGCGAGGCGATCTCTCTGTTTTCGAGGTGATTGCAGTTGTCAACGGCTTATGGTCCGTGAAGACTGTGAACTGACGACCTTCTATCATGAACCGGAAGTGCTTGATTGCAAGAACGATGGCCAACAATTCCCTATCAAAGGCGGAATACTTCTTCTGACGCTCATCCAGTGCCGCCGAGAAGAACCCCAGCGGAAGCTGTTGCTTAGAGCTCTTGTCTTCTCGCTGCAGCACTGCGCCGACCGCCGTATCAGACGCATCTACGGCCAACGACAGTTTGGAAGCATTCTCCGGAAAATTCAGCATCGTTAAGTGCATGAGAGCTGATTTCGATTTCTCGAAGGCGTTTTGAGCTTCGTCCGACCACTCAAGTTTTTTATTGTTGGTCAGGACGTAGAGTGACACCAGAATCTCCGCAACGCCTCTGATAAACCGGCGATAGAAGTTTTCTCCGCCACGGGGAGTATCGCTTGTTGGATCACGGTAGGCAATGCCCGTATCCACCAGAACTTTTTCACATAGTCGTTCATAGGGATGACCTGTTCCTTCTTCGCCGAGTGCAAGATAGACTCTAAGTCTAGCAAGATCTCTGACGGTTTTTTATGCGTGACAGCTTTCAACTCACCCAGCTTGTCCAATCGTTCCAAGATCGACAGCTGGCCACACAGTATAAGCTTTCCTTTGAGCTCCCTGTAATCTCCCGCTGAATACTGGTTCTTGTGTGTTATTTCACGCACCCTGATTGCTGCACTTTCAGGAAGGACGCCGAGAACTTTGTAGAACATGGTCTCTTCACTTGTGATCTTTGCACTCTTCAACTGTGCTTCTACTTTCACAAACCAGGCGTCAGGATTCTGAGGCCAATAGCTAGGTAAAGACAAGGCTACTAACGCCATACTTTGTGTGACTGAAGACCAGGCGTTCCAGGGATTCTCATCCCTGGAGTCCTCAAACTCTTCTTCGTGCTTTTCCGACGGAGGGGGAGCCATGCCGTGGAGTCTTCAGGGGCCTCGTGTAACGTGTTCCGGGTCACCAATGTCGCTTCCGATCTAAGACACGTTGCAGCGGGAGCCTGACTCAGTTTATTCACGGCTGAAAACTAGTACTTCGTTTTCTTGTACTATGAGCTATATGCGAGGCCGCGACAAAACCTATAAAACAGAATGTGCTCCGGCTGTTATCTATGCACTCTTTTACTGGACGTTCCTTAAAGCTGACACTTGCTGGAAAAGGACCATGGGGTTTCTGGGCACCTACATGGATAACCAACGTTGTTAGCGCGGTCGTGCGTAACGTTTGGGACCGAAAAACCGTTCGTGGGACTGGACTTCGTCGTTTTTCGTTGATTAGTACGATGGGGGTTTTGGGTGGTCGTTTCCAAACTTGCTTGGAAAACGAAGTTACATCGAGGTGGTAGTGGTGGCTGGTGGCACTTCCCGTGTGTGTTCCGGGGGATCCCACTTGGGGTTGAACCACGACAGAGGGTCCATTCGGAGTGGAAGGTTTAGAACAGCGGTTCCTGAACTTTCTCCGTCCCGGGGCCCCTCTGGCCGTTGACGACCTCCCTTGGGCCCCTCTCATTCCCGAGCATTTCAAGATCAATCCAGATCAGAAGCTCAAAGTTGATTAGAGCCAGTCTAGCTATCGTTATCAGCTCAGGCTTGGTTCATTTTTATTGATGACGACTGCAGTGCTCTTGCTTCTAATTGTGAGCGAAAATTCGCTCGATACGCGGCTCTGTTTGGCTCAGGGACATGCACGAGTCAGCTCCTGGATCCAAGCGGCACCTGTAATCAGTCCATTGACAGCAATGTACTAAATCTTGGCGCCATGATATTTTCTTGCGATTCCCGAATCCTCCAATAGTATCCAATCTCGCCTCTCATATTCGGGAATGGCCTCTGGGCCCCCTTGGAATCGAATTCGGGCCCCCTTCGAAGCCCGGGCCCCACGCCAGGAACCTCTGTTCTAGAAGATACCTCCAGAGCGATAGTCGATCAGTAGAGTGCGTACCTTCATGCAAAATAAAACCAGGAAATATGCATGCAAATATGCAAGGAAACTGGCCAAAATATGCACCGAAAAATCGATTTTATGCACGTTCATGTTGATACATGCGAAGAATTGTATGACTGTTGCACAGTTGGACGACATTGATTCTCAATATCTCGAGAGTGAAATCTTGTCGACGATCGTTCTGGGTATGTTTCGAACCGGAGAGGGTCCATCGACTTCGAGAGATGTCATTGGAGCAAATCCAGAGTGAGCGACCTCCAACGGTCCGGAGCTGCGCCCCGTCTCTTGAAATGAACCAGTGAAATTCTCGATGAATTCATGCAAATATATGCTCCGAAGCCCATTTGATTCATTTTCGAGCCACATTTGACGCCCGATTCATGCAAATTCATGCTCCGAACCCCATTCTATGCATGTTCGACCAGAATATCCGAAATTATGCATTTTTATGCATTTTATGCATTTTGCATGAACATACGCACTCTATCGATCAGAGTCTCGACGTCCGCAACGAAGAGAATGAGGACTCGCAGAGCATCGGAAACGGTGGAACAACGCGGAGAGAGATTAGAGGGTGATCGTGCGTTGAAATCTCGACCAACTGGAGAGCAGTGTATCGCACGACAGGAGATGGGCCTACGAGGATACGCAGCAGCGCGAGCGACTGAGTATTTAATAAATGTTTATTGATTGATTGATCTGCGAGCTCGGGTCACCGGGATCTTGCAAAGGGTCTGGGGGATTCCTGTCCATGGCGACGGATCTCGCTGGAAATCTTCGTGTGTACTCTGGACTCCGTGTGTAACATTCAGAGCAAGTTTCAGCTTCCGGCGACTGCGCGTTCATCTTCAATAACGAAGTGAAAGTTGTAAAAAAAACACCAAAATTGCTCTATCTCGAGAACCGCTGGTGATACAGTGCCCGTAGACCACTTTTCGGAAAGCTTTCGTCGGGAGGCATCTTCCGGCGTTGTCAGATCTGGGATCAGCCGATTGCTTCTGTGATTTGCCTCTCGGAAATCACGCTTCCCAGCAGTGGCCACTCTAGCAACTGCCTCAGAATGAAGCCCCTTCAACCTCCTGCTTGTACGCGAAGTATGGACGGGATCGAAGCATTGCCTCATGCTTCATTTGGCAGAAGTATCATGGCCACACCAGGGTTTTGCTATTTCGGACTGCACGTGACCGAAGTTGCCTGGAAGTCACTCTACTACCTCGATTCAGAGTAAGAGATCCTAGCGCGCATCGAGCGCACGAAGAGAATGATGTTTTTCGCGCAGCCAGGAGATACCCTCCATAACCGTGAGCGTCTCACTAGAACTTCGATTCAATTGATCGAGAGCCCCTCCGAAGCCTCCCCGAGACCGAAATAATTCATCTGCCCTCAGTATTTTTCCGGAATATGGCTCAGATGGCTCAACTCCCTCGTTCCACGCTACGCTTTGTCCCTCAGTATGTAGAGTTGAGAAGAAATACGACCACGACAGATTTTTCTCGGCTGCATAACTTCGAAAACGGAGGAAAATTCAGCTGCCTACACAAAAGGCTTACATATTCGAAAT
Organism: Lepidoglyphus destructor; assembly: GCA_031001835.1. Classification (NCBI taxonomy): domain Eukaryota; kingdom Metazoa; phylum Arthropoda; class Arachnida; order Sarcoptiformes; family Glycyphagidae; genus Lepidoglyphus; species Lepidoglyphus destructor. The sequence goes on from JARNKU010000045.1 coordinate 66,150, forward strand.
GTGACAGATCGGAAAAGAAATTTATGGAAAATGAGCCAATGATGGGTCTGAGCACACAGACGCCCAGCTTGCTCCGATCAAATATGCCAACCGTATGCGAGATGAATGAAAAGTTTTCCGTTGCTCTCTTGCGGTCCACGATTATACCGCTGCAACAGCTCCGTTTCGCCTGGAAAACGGAAGGGAGTGTCCGCGTCAGAGCACAGGTGGTTGTTCGTGAAGGAAGAGCGATTCCTGCGGTATGAGGACAGTATTAATTTTACTCCTCCCAATCATTGTTTGGAGTGGCAATGCGGCGGGAAACAGAGTGATCGTCTCGAAGAAAAGCCAAGCGAACGCAACATTTTACAACGGTCGTTTCAATCCCTGCAAAGGAACGAGGATCCTGAATCCAGTTGAAAGTGTTCGTGCTCACGTCTTCGCTACGAAAGTTTTTACCGCAGCCGGCTTGCAAAAAATGATCGAGTGCGCCATGAGAATCCAAATACCGTCATTCGCGTTGTACCCACTTGGAGACCTTGCGTGCACCCTGCTGATGGTCATGTACGCGATAGCATCGAATGATGCGAGGCTGTTACTGCCAAGGAATATCACGGCCAGCGCCATGGAGAGCATTTTGATCCGTTTACTGACCGCTGTGGTGAGCAGCTCGCCCTACCGAACTATAAAACACGGCCGGAAAAAGTTCATATTTCCATGGACAGCTTTGGAGCCTTTGAGGCAGCTTCTCGTGCCCGCCATCATCAAGGCAGGGAACGGAAACTTTCCATCGGACGTTAATTACCTACTACACACGACGGAGCATTTCCGGGTCATGCTTTTGTGAAGTCTGCTAGCCTTCTTCGACGTGGGAGCTCCAACACACCATTGGAGAAATTTATTTCGATAGGTCGATTTGTGAGATTGAATCATTTCGCTCATTTGGTCATTAGTCTTCTGTTACGGACGATCCCGTACCATGATTCCCCCTGATTCGACCCTATGACCTATACTCGGTTCGAACCATCGTCTTCGGTCCGCTTCACACCGAGCTACACCGGCGGACGAGATTTCGCTCAAGTTGTGCTCGCGCTCAGATCAAACCAGCGCTCAACCTGAAGCAACGCTCAAATCTTCTCCGCGCTCAAATCTCCTCCGTGCTCATGTTTTCTGTGAGCTCAAGTGTCCCGTGCGCTCGAATTACCTCAGCGCCCAGTTCTCATTCGCGCTCAATGCTCTTCGGCGCCCAGATCCACTTGGCGCTCAACTTAGTTTGCGCTCAAATTGCCGGTAACCGCCACAGGGTCATTGCGGACCGTTGCATCGGCCCCAGGGTTCTACTTGAGGAACCCTCCGCCATTCGGGCGCGTCAGGTCCATACAACAATCAAGGCGGGGACCGGTCGGCCGCGTCAGGGGCATCGCGGACGGCGACATCGGCGCCAGGGGTCCGCTTGGAGGCCCTCCAGAGCAATATCTTAGCTCAGCGGTGGCCAACCTTTTTGCCTCCGTGGCCCCCTTTGCAACTAATTTAGAGCCCCGTAGCCCCCTATGATTTTTTCAACATTTCTGCGTGCTCATTCGAAGAGAAGAGAAGGGAGCTATTCTTTCAAGTTATTGTGACATCCAGTTCTTCATTGAGCCTTGATGTGCGAATTCTCGAGTTGAGAAAGATATTGCTCATCGTTGGGCAGAGACCTAACGGGAAAACTGTGAGTTTCAAAGTGGGGATCTGCCCGCGAAAACTGTTGCTCTCACCGGGGGAGTCTCAGGCGCTAGGTCGGAGTTTCGGAACGGGAATCGTCGTCTCCCGGAACCTCCCTGTCTATGGAGGTCTCTGAACGGTACCGGAGAGAACCTCTCCCGACCCGGATATTTCTTTCCTGTATATATTGTATTCGGAGAAGAATGATCCCGCCATTTGAATCCAGGATATAACACGCATTAATCCTGAAAATTTGTTCCAAAGCTCCGACCGAGAGTCAGAACCTTCCCGGTTCAGCGAAGACTGGGTGAGGTCCAGTGTGGCGTATCCAGAGAATTGTCTTCGACGCTATGTATCCGGAGTGGAACGCTTCTGACCGGGTTATATCGAGAAGAAGTGCGTGTTTACGCGGGGAAGGCGTGAACTCATGCACCACAAGTACAGTAGTTCCGCGGTGGTCGGTTTTGGAGTCCTAATCGCATGGGCCCCCTAGAATCTCTCTGTCGAGCCGTAGAACCGGGGGCCATGGCCCCCCGGTTGGCCGCCGCTGTCTTAGCTGATGGCCAGAGAGGGCCGAAGATCATATCTGTGAGACCGGTAGAGATCATCTACTTTACAAAGATAGGGGAGGAGACCCAAATATGGGATGCTTTTTCTAGAATCGATTGCGTCTTCGAACGGTAGACGACTCTTGGAACCTGGCATGGCAACCCGAATCTCCGTTCATAGGGCTGCAAGCAGGCACTTGCAGGTTCGGTACAGCACTCTTAGTTTCCGAGAAAAATTGCGATCGATCATTGACACGGAGAGTCTTCGGAAGAAAGAAGGGTTCCCAATATGGGACACATGGGGTCCCAATGTGGGACAACTCTCAGAGGCTTGTGTCAGTGAAATACGGAGATGTGGTCAAGTTCCTCCGAGCCCAATATCGCAAGTTTCGAGGATGACCAGTCGGAAATCTTGCCACGAGTTCCTCAATACGAGTTCCTTTTCTCAGGGAGCTCCTCAGAGAACTCGAATCGTCGAGATACGGTGTTCGAGCCACCAATTCCGGGAAAACCAATGAACTCCAAGGCCGCTTCGTGATATTTGCTTGGCGACCCAACGTGCATCCATTCATGTTAACGTTTCCTCAGAATCACATGTTGTTCATGGAAATCTGGAGTGTCCCATATTAGGCACTGTCCCATAATCGGGTCCTCCCCCTACCACGCGAGGGACTGCGTTTCAGTAACAGCGTTCAACGACCTGTCCGAACCCTAGACGAACCTCTTACATACCGTGATATGTAACATTTCATGTTATTTTCTCTATTATAACAACGACACGTGTGAATAAACTTATTTGATTGATTGAATACATAGTATGGCAGCCCTTTTATTGGAAGGGTCCTAGCACTGGAGACTGCTCTTCTATTGGAGAGTTTACGGTATACGTATGTATATGTATATCGCTTCCGTTCAAAATAAACTGTCGCCCGTAAAAGACAAATAACACGTTGGAGAGTAGCACAAAACATTAAATTGGATTCTTGGACAATCGATTTCCCCGACGGGGTAGTCAGATGAATCTCCAAAACATTAAATCTGATCCCCCTGCGGAAGAGACGTTTCAATCACTCCAACGGAGTGATCACCATGCCTAGAAGACTGAGAAACCATCTCGAGATCAGGCAAAGGGATGCAGGAAGGTGGGCCCTGGGCGTACCATACTCCAACGTAGCAAAGGAGTTCATTGGAGGGGAACTAGGGTGGAGCTCCTTCGATGCCAGGGAAACAACTGGCAAAACGACGTATTTCGAGAGAGTGAGGCTGATGGAGCCAGACAGATGGCCAAACATATGGCTCACGGCCGTTGAGATAACAAAAACAAAGGTGACGGCGACCGAGAGACTCAAAGATTTGATGACTCGGTACGATCTACAAAATCTCAAAGTGACCAGAAATACCCTCAAAAAAGACCCTCCATTAGGTGCCCCCTTGATTTAGGTTAGCGCGCATATCAAACGCCGAACTTGAAAACGAACGCACAAAATTATAAATATCATTCTGAAACCGTTCACTGATTGATGATGTCACTGCGCCGCTAACAAAGTTCACCACCCAAAGCATGAACTCCGACAAAGGAACGTGTCCCACGCAAGTAACAGTTCAGTCGCAGTCTGAACTACCCTACCGGGTTTTTTCGTCTCCTCGGTGGGAACAGCGCCGCGGCGCCGGCGTGGCGTGGGTAGAGGAAGGCCGCTCAGATTCACCAAGGGAACAGCCTGGCCGGACATCTCGAGGTTTTCGTCTTCTGACATCAGTTAGTATGAGAATAGTGGATTGAGCTAACTATCCAGTGACAACACTAGATGTTGGCCATGGCCAGGTGGCGTGTAAGCGCAACGCGCTTTCTTCGAAGACGTCTATCATCAACGTTTTCCTTCATGAGAAGATTCAGAATTCGGCCTTACTGCTGAAAAATGTATGTCCCAGGAATTTTCCACAGCAGCTTCCCGCATTCCTTGGGAAGAACTCTCTGGTTTCGAGTTCCCTTGACTCGTGATGATTCGGCAACCCTTAGCCGGGGCTCTACGAAGCTTTTTCAATAGACGTCGAAGACAATGCCGACGCTCTAGAGTCCTGGCATTGAGTCAGTTACAGGTCTCGAGCTAAGTAAGAGGAGCCGTTGAAGACTCGCCATCACGGCGATCGACACGCGGAGACCGAGGGCGCACCGGAAATACCTGCAATGACCGCTGCCGATCGTCTAGTTGACCCTCGAAGGCTTCAGGTCCGGCGCGAGGTTTCCAGGGACGATCCGCTGACGAAGGAGGGATACGTAAACATTGACGAGAGGGAGAGTTCCTCTCCCCCGTCCAGCGTCAAGCGATAGTTTCTTCAGCCCCACATCAGGTTGAGAGCTACTTGACGACGAAGGATGTCTGCTGTATTGACCTACGCGATATTTCTGTGTGTTTTCGTGTCAGTTGGAAGTTCCAGCGACGATATGAGCTCCGAGCCACAGCTGAATCATTCCAGTGCAAGCGCTGAACTGCAGAAGATCTGCACCGCAATGTGTCTTGAGGCGTCCGCCAAGGAAAGCTTGACACTAGTGTTCGTTCTCCGTGTTGACCGCGGAACTGAGTTAAACCTCAATTATCTGCGGGAGCTACCTCGCGCTCAAGTATATCTTTCAGAGCAATACTTTGTTCTCAAACCAGGAGATAGAGAAATTCTGATTTCCTGGGAGCGCGATCCCAATGTTCCAAGGACATTGCTGATGAAGAAGTTCTGGCATATGAGTGGAGTTTTCGGGTATCGGTGCGAAACGTGTTCTCGATACCTGCAAGTGTTCAATCTCGAAAAGCGTTTTCTCATCCAAATAAGAGAGTGGTCTCACGCAGACGCATCAGAAAGTCCCCTGAAGGTGATGCAAGCTCTGATGACTCGAGGGACCAACAATTATCCGCGAAGATTCCGAAGAGTCTTCATCATTGTAAGAAAAGAAAACGAAGATAGAGTACATTCAAGCATCACCGTGTGGAGGACGGGCCAAATCGTTGGTGGACAGGTTTACAAAATAACCGCCGTAGTATTCAAAATCCATCACGTTCAGAGCATGTTCTCCCTCTCTGAATCTCCTCGTAATGACAGCGTGAATCTTGGCCTGGCATTCCATTCTGCCACATTCGCCGACGAGGAAAGCGGAGGGGAAAAATCTACTTCAAAACCTGCGAGAGGGTGAGCAATCTCGAAACGCATGTGGTCAACAGACCGCGGGGCGCACGGCCGAGTCTCGACAAATATGTATCTAGATGGGAGCCACACGGTCATGATAACATCCTCCTTTGCAGAGCAACACGGCGTTCGTGTACGCCTATGAGTATCGAACTGTACGCTTGGCAGTTCCTCTACCCTGGGCAACCCGATTGATATCGAATCTACCGAGGTATCTGACTCTGGAAATTCCTCTTACGGTGCTATCACTTTTCGCCTTGCCAATGCTGCTGTCGATCCGACGTCACCGTGCTCTTCATCCAATACCTGGGACGTGGAAAACTGCGTATCATCTCATCAGTGGTAACCATCGAAACTCTCTCATCAACTCACAAGGGAGGTCTGGAAGATGCCCCTCACCGAAAAATCTGAAACTTCCGCTAGAAGTTCCTCCCAGGTGAGGGTAGAAGAACCCTAGAATATTATCTGCGTATGGGCAGTTTGAAGGTCCAAACGGACAGATCGAGAATTGGCCCTTTAGCATAGAGTCTATGGGGTCTATGGTCTAAATAGGAGGGAATGCTGCATAATGACGACTATAAGCTTCTCTTTTGTGCTATCCTGTGAATTCCACTTCGAATTCGGCGTCAGGACCTTATCCATGAACATTGAATTTGATAAAGAAGCACTCGACGCAGAGCTCCGCCTTGCAATGCACGCATCTAATGAAGCCTATTCCGCGGCAATTAGAGACGGAACACGCATCTCCGACATCGAATAGAATCGCCCCGATGCTCGGGAAGGGTATCGCGGGCAAATCGACGCTAGCCTGACGCCAGCCACAGAGCCACATGGCCCGAAAATCGGGGTGTTGGAACTGATTATGGATGAGCGACTGAAGACGCAGAGCATCATCGCGTCGATGCCAAAGCGAACGGGACATACACGGGAACGAACTCCTCATCCTGAGAGTAGTCGCAGTCAATCACTTCGTCGTTTTGCTCCACTTCAAATGAATCCGCGTGGTCGTAAGATTGGAGGCCTTCGAACACGGCGCGGCGTTGGCGATTATCTGTTCAATCTCGCGCGGAGTCTGTCCTGCGTTGGCGCTCTAATGCAAGGTGCCGAACTTCATCCGCAGGAGACCCAGGATGAACTCCACTCGTGCCGACATCTTCGAATTTCTGTGCCGTTTTTACTTTCGACCTCACAGTGAACCGGACAACAACCAGTTTCACGCGAGAAAAGACCATTCCCGCTCAGAGCGCGTCTGCAGGCTGTGTAAACAGACAGCAGAAGTCGAAACCACTCTGCCCTCCTGGCGCCGAATCCGAAGTGGAATTCACAGGATAACACAAAGGAGTAGCTTATAGTCGTCATCATTATGCAGCATTCCCTCCTATGTAGACCATAGACCCCATAGACTCTATGCTAAAGGGCCGATTCTCGACCTGTCCGTTTGGACCTTCAAACTGCCCATACGCAGATAAGATTCTAGGGTTCTTCTACCCTCACCTAGGAGGAACTTTTAGCGGAAGTTTCAGATTTTTCGGTGAGGGGCATCTTCCAGACCCCCTTGTCAGTGGAGCAAGGGACCTTGTTGTTGCTCATCACCGGTTTGATATCGTTATCAATCCAATATCCGATCAGCCTATTGAAGGGAGAAGTGGTCTCATCGCCCTATGCGCAAAAATCCGATCCTCTAAATGTGCTATCAATTCTTGCGAATTAAGCGGTTTTCGAAGGGACTGGTTCAAAGCTGACGGGAAACTCAACTACGTAGGCAGACTCAGCAAGAATATGGACTTGGAGGAAGCCATCAACGAAAAACGCCTGAATGGAAAATGTTCACCCCTCTCAATGTCATCGAGTGGCATGGTGAACTGGACGTTCCTCGCTTTTTTGATTCAATATCGGACCGTGTGCGACGAGCCAGCACTCATGAAAATGCAGCTCATCAGATTTGACCAAGAACTTGCTTTCGAAATCATGCCTGGCCGACATGCCACCCAGGTTGTATGCGCCTCTTTCCAAACTTCCAGCGGTCAAATCGCTCGCGATAAACATATCCAGATCACTCAGAATATACTAGCGCACGATTTGCTCCACTATCCTCACGTGAAAGCTTCTTTGTACGGAGATAATGCTCATGAGAATAGCTTCTGGCGTAGACCAGCGAATGCATCGACAGAAGAATGGGTTAACACGACGATTATAAAGCCGAAAATTGTAAGTGCAGTGAATGCTCTCAAAGCATCATATAAGAGGTACAAAATGCTCGATCACAACTCCGTTTCCTCAGCGATGGAATTTGGAGGACTGAAAGAAGTGTTCCTCTCGTTTTGCGGTATCGTGGTGCTTATGATGTTCCATACATTCCTATACTGTCATTGAATCGACCAGGAAGCGGCACCGGGAAGATGACACCGGTATTCAATAATACGGGCTTTGTTGCGATGAATCCCAGCAACAAAGCACACCGCGTGAATTTCCAAGCACCGAGCTACTTCATATGCTCAAATCGGAGAGCTCGCTTTTTTAATGCCGAGAGACTCCCGTCGCGGCGGGTTGCTATGTATGTAAAACTTTCCCGAATGAACAGTGTGGCGATTTGACAATGAAGTGTCATTTGACATTGTAGTCGAGCCGCTTCGATGGACGAGAACGATTTTTAGCTCAACGTGGTGGGGCGAACGTTCGAGCTTTGGTACTCATGGTATGAGAATATCGTCGAAAAAGACGGAGGTGAGGCCATTACACAGGAGTTGGATCAGTCGGCATTTCAGAAGTATACGGCACCCATCCTCCCGAGCGAATGGTCGGGAGATTGGGAGTTTGACAGACTAGATTAATAGCTGACTCATGGTTTTCATCACGAACTTTGTGCAACCAACAATTTCCACGACCCGCACGCTACATGTGTCTGTTGAAGATGCCAGGGTAGCTGTCCCAAATATCACGCTAAAACTGTAGAATAGTCAGGTCGCGCAACGATCTTATACGCAGCAGGTAGAATAGCGGACGGTAATCAACCGACTTATGTAATTTTAGCAAGAACGGCTCTATATGAGCGAATAAACAAACTACATATGATGATTAATAGCTGACTCGACGACGCAGACCAATCTCCTCCAAATCTCAGCTCGTCCTCTTCAATTCCTAGCTCTTTTCGCCACACAAAATACGTCGAACGAGGCTTCGAGACCACAGTGTGCACACGCGAAGAACTCTTCGGACACCGCGGCCCATTGTTCCCACGAAAGTACCAATGTGTCTGAACAGCATGCTAGGATTCCAACGAGGGCTTCTCCGACGACTACACCAGATTCGTGAACCAGCGGTTCGAGTTGGTAAAAATGGCGCTGTGACTGCATATCAGTGTAAGTGCATGGTGCGGATGAGTGGACGACGAAGCAACCAATTCTCCGAATTACTGCGTATCTGACTGAAGTTCGTGGAGCAAGACTTCAAGGAACGTTGGGAGAGCTCACACTGGCGCGTGAAATAGTTTGGACGTCTGCTATCAGCATCACGAAACATAGCGGAACGTCACGGGAGCAAAGCCGTTAACGCGGTAGCGACCGATGGCAAGCCCGGTCCCAGCGACATTAGCAATACGCCACACTCTGGGGAATTCTGGAAGTGATTCACGAGCAAAGAGGTACGAACGGTGGAAACCAGAGGAAGTACATAGACAGGGGAAGCGCGGCATGGTCCCATTAAAACTGCAGCGAGACTCTTTCCGTAGTTGACAGAGGCTCGAGCCTTCCGTACTGGACGCGGTCAGATGAGGACATTGATTCGGCAGTGCGACAGTTGGAAGCGTGCGTTGGCGGGTTGGATAGAGGGCTGTAGCTTATCCTGATCGACTCGTTTTCCAGATGGCCAGAAGTGAATAGAGGGGAGCATGCAACCAGGGAAGCAACTCAAAGAGTCTGCGATACGATTTCCGTGAGATTCAGTTCCCCTGGAGAAGTGGTTGCCGAGAACAGATCTCCCCACAGGAATAACTCGGACGAGACTGAGAGACCACAATCGGCACAATTACGAGTCCATTCTTGATTGAGCGGAATTCCACGGCCGTGGTTACGTGGTGCAGTATGACCTGAACGTTCTGAGCTGAGATTGGGAAGCTCACCGCAACCGGGCCGCACTGAAAGTCGTTGCAAAAAATATGGCCCGTTCTTGGGTTTAAGCAACTGAGCTCGTTTTCGCTTTGTATGATTCACTTCGAAGGCGGAAGGAGGAAGATTGGCTGGTACAAGGCGGGAGCCTAAGGTCTCCGAGGAATGCTTCATCCTTCAATCGGGGCGTCATGTGTGTCAGGTTCAGAAACTCGAGACCCGGAACCGAACGCCGACACCTGTCCCCTGCATGACCTCCCGTCATCCCCCGGCGCGAACGACCGCCTGCTCCATTATTTGATGTATACATATGTACATGAATCAATTTAAAAGCATGAGGCGCACGAGGACAGTTCGAGTTCGATCTGAAAATCCATACTTGATCTGAGTGAGAGAGCGATCTCAAGATCGAACATTTTCACTCTGGCATGAGGTGTATTCGATTAGAACAACATGGTGGGATGTTTCAGTGTTGACCGAACCAGATCGAGATACACATCATGCTTCGAGCCGAGTTCGCTGGAAACATATCGATTCACTCGTGACTTTTCTCATCATGCGCAGCCCCAGCTTTCTCGTGGAGGAGCTCGCTCCTTCGGTCCTCTCCGCTCAGTGGAAACATTCGTCTGCGATACAACAGGCGATAGGGTATATTGGAACGGAAGCTTTGTTCTTACATTTCGCATCTTTGAATGGATGCTTGTGGAATTCATTTGTCGCATTTTGGCATTCTCCAAATCGTTCTTATCGAGGTAAAGAGTAAGCTTCGCGAGTCCATATATTCACCACGGGGGGGGGTCACTCTTGTCAACCCTCGTTCCGAATATCTCGTGTGATCTAGGAGTTTTCGCTGTACAATCGCTGAGATAGAACTGATCAATGACTCGCCAAAAAACCCACGTGTGGAAGACAACTCATGGTCAGCCACACCCGATCCAGAACTTCGAAGACCCAAAATCAGGAGTGATCCTTCCACAAGACCTTGAAAAGCTCAACTCTGTAAAAATACGTATTTGAAACGAGTTTTAGGGTTACACCGTTCCACCCGGAACAGGCTTGTATACATGATGTGCGACACTCCGTTATTCAAAACCGATATACTCAACCCCAATAGGCTGGAGCAGGGCCGCATTTCCCATTAGGTCCACTAGGCCCGGGCCTAGGGCGGCGAAGTATGGGGGGCGGCAAGATTCGGAGGAAAGCCGCGGATCTCCAGCTGTCTGATTTCCTCCAGCCTCTAATCGATGACCCGTCGTCGATCGTTAATCTCTAACTCGGCACTCGTCTAAACTCCGCCTTCGAACACGACGAATTCGCGACGATTCCAGTGACAGCACGGTCAGACGAAGGGGTTGGGGGTGGCGAATTTTCCGTGCCTAGGGGCGGCAAATTCCTAAATGCGGCCCTGGGCTGGAGCGCACAGACGAGCTACAACGCGTCGGAAGCGTGTGGAGGGACAAGTCATGTGATATTCAGCCCCAATTCCTAGCCTCTCCTGCGATGACATCCGACGGATGGAAAATCGGAAACTGTAACCACCGCCACATCAGCACCAGGTTTAGTGTACATGGTTTCCACCATAGGCTCTGCAAGTCAAAAACATTCCACGAGCCGACCTATCCTACCGATGCTCTCGCTGCGGTAACATTTTCGAACGCTACCACGCGTCAGTTTGCGCTTGCGTCGGTTCACTCGCCGAGCTCGGCGCAGTGGAGAGCCAGAGGGCATAAGAGATCGTCACTGGGACACCAAAAGTCTGAAACCGCCCCCCTCGAGCCATTCCTGGATCCGCCACTGTGTGCAGTACGTATGTATTTTAAAAACCAAGATGACACGTCAGTGTGAAATAAACTCCCATAACTAAGGAGTGCACGACAACAGCCAGATCAATCGTTCTAACTGCTAAAGAGAAGGCCGACGTCGGATGATCTGCGAAACTGATGTGAGAATCGTCTCAGGCTCGTCATTTTCGTCATAGTCATGATTCTTTCCGTCACAACAACGATATTCCTCAACGCAGTATCTGAGGACTTGCTGGTCAGCCCACGATTGCTGGTGTTATACTACAGACGGTACTACAGTAAAGTGCCGCTAACTTAGAACCCTGTAACTAAGAAAATTCCCATATCTGATAACTCAGAATCCAAATCGACGGGGTTCCCGTAACTTAGACCATAGAGTTAATGTTAATCCTCTCTTATAACTTAGAAAACCTCCCATAACTCATAAGTCAGAACGAGCTCCATGTCTACTTGGAGCGCTCAACCATCGTCAACGCTCATCCGTTTCGATAGGAATCCGCTCCGTACGACCCCGGAACGGTTTCAAGAAATGTCTGCCGGATGTAGAAGGAACACGTTATCCGGAATCTGCAGACGACCAGTCGACCTCTGACGGAGAAGGGGCTCTAGATCCACTCATTATTCGAGGTGTTTCCGCTTCAACCTGACATTCAACGACCTCTGTAGAGTTAATCAGAATCATGATGCGGTGTATGAGTCTGTGTCCGGAGACCGCGAACGACGTGCAAAACAACGTCCCATTACGCTCATGCTCATGAACCATCGCTTCGAAAGAGCAGATCTTGTGCCTGTGAGGGGTTCCGCCGATATCGCGATATTGTCATTCGCGATAAATCGGCTAAGAAAATGGAGGCTGACATACGAACATTTTTTTCGAGCACAGCTTGACACAACATGCTTCTGATAGACCAGAATAGTTGTCCTCGTTATGAGATTGCTCGATCCAGTAGTTCTCATTTCTTCTATCGAGGTCCAAGTATCAGAATATTTTCCACGGTTCAGGTAGGGAACATAGAACTTGATGATCCGTCCAGCCGATTTTCCCTGGAATCCGTGTTCCCGAAGGGTCTTCCCATAACTCATAACTCAGCTTTTTTTTCGAATCCTTACTCCCAAAAATTATAAGTTAGCGGCACTTTACTGTATTGCGTTCGGCGACCGCACGGTTTTCGTTGGCGACTTGAGACCGCGAAATGGAGCCCTACGGACCGTGCCACAGTACGATACTACGGACCGTACTGATAAAACGGCCCGTACCGTATGGCAGGGAGAGCGATCCCGAATCAGCCCCAGGTTCAAACTCAGACGCCGTATTCTTCGATGCCTTATTACCAAGACGGGCCGTGGAGCCGTATCATAATACGAATCGTATCCTCAGAAAACAGCCGTATTCCGTATTACGGGAGCCAGGGTCTATTCCGGACTCTGGTATCGGATCTCAACCCTGGTCAATTTATTACCTACTCGGGTCCAGAAACCTCGTACCCGGGACCTATGGGAATGATTCTGGGGTTGCTCCGACCATAACATTTTGGCAGCGCATCGGAAAAATTCTAAGATCGGTCCGACCATACTCTTTGGAACTTATGGAGTTGATTTCGAGGTTGAAGAAATTTATGCTTGAGTTTGTCCTCATCTGCTCCATCAGAAGCTGGAGTCTCACCAGGAACGTCTGCTTCTTGACAAAAAGAGCGTCCGGTCACCTCTAGAGTCCGCTTGATATCCGTCAGGAACAACCTCAAAAATCAGCGAGAGGAATTTCAAACATTTTCTCCAGCTCAGATGAGGGATCCGTTTATTGTTTCTATAGCGTCACGAAATGACGTCATATCTTGCGAACGGAATGAATCTCGAATAGGATAGGATAGGATATTTATTGATCTTCCATATGCACATATGGTCCCTTTCATTTCAGGGGCGAATTGTGTTGCGTTCGCAGATCACTTTTTCTGTCTTTGCCATGTTGACAGCGTGATTTTGGTCCTTCGTAGTGTCGTTGCATCTGAGTTTGATGGCAGACCTATGCGTCGTGCGAATTCCTCTTCAGATTTTCCCTCCTCTTCACATTCGAAAACAACGTGCTTTGCAGTTTCGGGCGCCCCGCATCGGGGACACAGAGGGCCCACGGATGGATCCTGTTTGTGCAGCCATGTCCTTGTATTCAGCATGCCGGCTCGAGTCAGAGCCAAAAGGCGACTACCCCGAGTATTGTCGTAGGTATCTGTCAGGAGACCTCTTGTCTCCTTGAACTGCCGGTACAGAACAAGTGTGATGCCACTGTTTGGGCTCCACAGCGAGAGAGTGAAAACACTGTTTTCTGAGTTCTGGAACTCTCGCTAGGATCCCGTCGTGGCCGCCTTCGCAAGCCTGATACTCGACTCGACTGACTCGACTCTCGCACGTGCGTGTGTGCACTCCGCGAGAGCCGCGACGTGCTGGCGTTGGCTTCCACGGCGAGACCCCCGAGATATCTTTATTTATTTCAGCAATGTCTCTGTTACCTAATCATTGCGTGACACTCCCGGCCAAATTCTCAAATTATTCAATGCTTCTTCTTACACAGGGACAGTCAATGTTACAGCCGATTCGTCTTCTTCACATGCTTTCCGGCTGGCATTCGACATCTCTTGATTGACCTAATATTACAGATATCTGAGAATTTCCGTCGACTAGAGCTAGAGGGCTAAAGTGCAGCAGGGGCGTAATAGGAGCCGGGGTTTTGGGTCTTGAACCAACTCACTGGATGAACTCAATTGAAATTGTATCAATGATCATGTGACAATTCGGATGTCCCCGACATTTTCTCTTCCCAACCGACGCCGATCTCGGCACACTCCAATCCCGGAGATCATAACCAACCGTTCGTTGCGTCAGTCACCACGCCATCGCTACCTGTCCCCTTTCGTCTGATTTGCAATTATTCCCTGTGCGCTGAACAAACTCCGTGAATCCGTTTCATCTCTTTTCTTTTATTAATCTCGCCAGTGTTGGGTTATTCGAGTTTTGTAGGAAGCTGTTCGGGTTATACCTCTAGTGGGAATAGCATGTGAATCGGCCTCTGGAAGACTTGGCCTGAAGCCGATTTGATCAAGCAGGATCGTTGACGACGATCCGTCCTCTCCCCGCCAGAGAGACTGAGAACTCTACAGAGCGGCCAACGCGCTTTCGACGGGTCGGAATCCTGCAGAAGGCAGACATCGCCGACTTTGACACCGTTCGACTTGCTCGGAGTTCTGGCGTGAGCCGTCCGCAAATGTTGCAGGTACTCCTCTCTGAAGCGCTTCTGGAAAGCCCTGATGACCGATTGCTGATGTTTCCAACGCCGCGAGAAGACAATCGAGTCCGCTGCCGCCTTATCGTTCGGTTTGAATTTCATCTCTGGTAGAGTCGGTTTCGCCCTGTGACCGTATAGCAAATCCGCCGGACATAGCGCTCTGATCTCATTGGGATCGACTTGCACCGACGTTAGAGGTCTTTGGTTCACGATCGATTCGATTTCTTTTAGCACGGTTTCTAATTCTCGGAATGACAACGCGCTCCGACCGAGGAGTTTTCTCAATGGGCGTTTTACCGTTCGCACTAGCCGTTCCCACCACGCTCCGTGCGTTGGGGAATGTGGTGTTATAAATTCCCAAACTATTTCTGAATTGACCAGAAGTTGTTGTACACTAGGAGATTTCGCGTGTTCGTAGATTACTTTCAGCTCCTTTGCTGCTCTTACGAAGGATAAACCGTTGTCTGAAATGATTCTCGTTGTGCTGTTGAACCTGCTGAGGAATCTCCTCAATGACAACAAGAATTCAAACGCGGTCATGTCTGAAACAAGTTCCAAGTGAACCGCCCTGGAAGCCGCGCATACGAACAGCAAAATGTAACTTTTCCGAAGCTTCTTGTCTTCGTGTCTATACGAGATTGGACCCGCGTAATCGACACCGCAGACCGCGAAAGGAGGAGCTGTCTCTAACCTAAAATTCGGAATAGGTGGAACCGGCTCTGCTGCAGCCTCTGTTCGGAATCTCATACAGATCTTGCAGTCCTTCAACACGCTCTTTACCGCGCGCCGCGCTGATAGAACGTAATACTTCTTTCTTAGAATGCTCAACGTTGCTGCCACACCGCCAACATGGAAACACTTTTTTTCGTGAAGAAATTTGATCAGTAATTTCACCGCTTGCTCGTCCCCTGGGAGAATCACCGGGAATTTCTCATCGTAACTCAGCTCCTCCGAGCGCTCTAGCCTCGATCGACACCTGATCACTCCCCGCTCATCCATGAACGGCGATAACTTGAAGAGTTTGCTATCTTTACTGATATTTTTGCATCCCGTTATCCGTTCTTGTCTGAATCTCGTTCCCTGTATGCTGAGAATTATGCGCTCCGTCGCCTGAAGAGATTCGAGAGTCGTGACTGGATCACTGAGGGCTACTCTATTCGTGAGACTGCGTTTGTTAGACGCCCATCTGAGGATTCTCGAGATGCTGTTTACTAAAATGCTCCAAGATGATAATCGGGAGCCGAGGTTTAGAGACGTGTTCGCCTCGACCGAAAGCATCACTCTGCTACTCCGCTCCAACTCCATGTCCTTCTCGAAGAACTCATTCAACGCGTGCTTTTCCGTTGGACGACCCGAGGATTTCAACCAGTCTGGTCCTCCGAGCCACATAGGGCTAAACTCTTCGTCTGTAACGTCGATTCCGCGACTGAGATAATCAGCCGGATTATCTGCGGAGGCCACATAGCCCCAGTCCGCGGGGTTGGTTAGACTCTGAATTTCCCGAATTCTATTTTTTACGAACGCTTTCCATCTTTCAGGCGAATCTTTTATCCAATGCAATGTCGGAGAGTTGTCGCACCAATACCGTATGGAATCGAAATGATAATTGAGATAATGCTGGACTTTGCTCCCGATGCGAGCTGCCAGTAACGCTCCGACTAGTTCTAGTTTGTGAATTGAATGGCCCGCTTTCAGTGGTACCACGCGCGCTTTCGATGCGACGAAGAAGATTTTGGTGCCACTCTCTGTCGAATATTCGCGGATGTAAACAACGCAACCGAGAGCAGACATGCTCGAGTCGCAGAACACATGCAGTTCTCTTGAGATGTCTCGACGTGTTGTGTTCATGTTTCGAGGTAGACGGAAGTTTCGCGCGTTTTTGATGGTGTTCTCCACCTCTCGAAAGCTTTCCAAGTTCAAGCCTGTTAACTCGTCGTCCCAATCTATTTTCTGTTTCCAAAGTGTTTGCAGCAATATTTTTGCTTTTACTGTGATTGCCGAAATAAAACCTAAGGGATCAAACACTTGTGCTGTGGCTCTCAGGAGTGAACGTTTCGTGGGTCTGCTGGATTCGAGAGTTTCGATCGCTGCCTTTAGGCAGATTCCCACTTCATCCGAACGCAAATTCCAGCTGACGCCAAGGAATTTTGCGTCCGTTTGGTCGCAGGAGATCTGAATTTCAGGGTCGTTAAGCGACTCTTTCATTTTGACACCTAGTTCTTGACTGTTCGTCGCCCATTTCCGAAGCCTGAAACCTCCAGCGCTGAACGCCTTAAACAAGAAATCGAAACTCTCTAGTCCCTTGTCGATAGAGCTAACTGAGAACACGAGATCATCCATGTAGAAATTTTGATCTATGTCTTCGAGGAATTCTTTCCTGTAGGGATGCTCTTCGACCAGCTGTTTTATGTGGTATTTGACGCCCGCGCAGTGTATGAAGGGGCTTGACACTATCCCGAAATCGAGCACCGTGCTCCAGAATTCTTTGATTGGAGCTCGCGGATTCGAACTTATGCCTTGTGGCCAGAAATATCTGAGGAACGTCCTGTGGTCTGGATGGATTTTGTACTGAAGAAACGCTTTTTCTATGTCCGCAGTGACCGCGATTTCATCTTTCCGAAATCTCAGCAGAACTCTGATCACGTCTGGCAGGAGATTCGCTCCGCAGTGCAGTACGTCATTGAGCGCTGCTTCGTCTTTCCGTCTCGCTCCTGCGTCTTTCACTACTCGTACTTTGAATGAGTCCCCGACCGCCGATTGTTTGATGACTGGTAAAATTGGCAAGTAATGCACTAAATCGCCCGGTTGTTTCGGCTGCGCTGGTTCTGCGTAACCATGCTTCAGATAGTTCTCCATTTCCCGGTCAATCGCCGCGAGGAGGTCTTTTTGTTCTGATTTTTTAAGAGGAAACGTTTTAGGCTACCGCGAGCAACGTTTTCATTGTCCCCGAGCGTTCTCAGATTTTCTTTGAACGGTAGGCTGACCATATACCTTCCGCTCTCCAAACGTTGAATGTTATTCTGGAAAAAGTTCTGTAGTTCGCTCTCTGCAGAAGCCATCTTTTCTTGGTCCGGGGCCTCGATGCCGAGTAATTCCGTGGACCACAATTTCTGCAAATCTTCGTTTAATTCCTGGAGCTCTGTTGCTTTGGAGCTAGACTCCGATACGCCGGACGACCGTCGCGCGCTTCCAACCGCAAGTGTCGACATACTGACAACCCGCGAATTTTGCAGACGTGTACCTGGCTGGTACAGATTCGCCGTAATGAATACTTGGGAGTTCTTTTCCCTGCTGGTTTCCTTATCCAGACCCGCGACAACCCAGCCGAAGATAGTTTTGCTCGCGAACATTCTGTCTTCGAACGTGTGCTCCTCGCCGCATTTAATGCTGGCCAGGACATCTAACCCGATCAGAACGTCGATCTCTCGTCTTGATACATTATCTCCGCTGTCTGCCATCGGCGACAAGTTCCACGATTCCTTCGACACGGGAAAGGTGCCTCTCGCGATTTCCGGAATACCCGTTGCTTGAAATTTGATTACCGCTTTGTCGTCGAACCGACTCTGCAACTCGATATTGTAAACGCTGTGCTTTTTGTAGTCCGAAATATTCCCGCCGATCGTGATCATGGCCAAGTTCTCTTGTCGAACGGGTTTCAAGTCGAGAGAGATGATCACGTGTTCCGAAATGTAGGATCGCTCCGCGCCCGTATCGATAAAGAACCTGAAGATCTTTCTCCCTGTGGGAACCTTCACCCAAACCAACCCTGTTTGGAAGAACACCAGTCCCCTTTCGATTGAGTTGCCCTGATCGGCTTCCAATTGAGTCGAGAAACACTCTACCGTTTGCCCTGCTCCTTTCTCGGAATTGCACATGATTGTGAAATGCGCTCTGCTGCACTTTTCGCACTTAACATTTTTTGCCCTGCATTTCTTTGCGTAATGATTTCTTCGTAGGCATTTGAAGCAGGCGTTGTTCCTCTCGCAAAGGTCCTTTCTTTCCTCATATGATAAGGATTTTTTGCACGCTTTGGATTCGTGCTTCGAGCTAGAGCAAAATACGCAAGAATGATCGACGTCTGAGGTTTTTGCGAGAAGACCAACGCTGCTTTTGCCCTGCTCGTTAGGCGTACTCCTCCAGTTGCCAGAAGACGGCTGCCTGCTCTTATCTCTAGAGCTGAAATCCCTACTGAATCGGCCACTGGAAGAACTGCTGGGTCCTGTAGACTCCGAGAACCCACAGGATCTTTTGATCTCTACCTCTTTCTCTAGGTATTCTAATAAAAGTTTCAATTCGCTGTCTGAGCCGACTGGCGCTGTTATGCTATCGAAGTGCTTCCTAGTGAAGCCTTCACTCATCGCTCTCGGGAGACATTTGAGCACATCTTGTGCGACTGCCATCGAGATTGACTCGAAACTCTTTCCTAAAGAGAGCAGCGCCTTCACGTTCTGAGACAGCGATGAAACAAAGCGGAAAAACTTATCGTTGGCCTGGAGGTCCCTCGCTGTACAGAGTTTTCTGATCTCTAGAAGATGCTCCTTCTCAGCCGCTCTCGGGCATCCGAACTTCTTCTCGATGATGCTGACTGCCTCCTCGTACTGATTCGCACTGAATTCCAGATGAGCAATCTCGAATGCTGGTGAACCGGATAGTGCTTCCTTCAGTTGCGTGAACTTTTCAATCGGATCTATCTTCTTTGCGTGGACGTGGACGTTGAAAAGTTGCCACCATTCACGAAATTTCTTGCGGTCGCCTGTGAACTTCGGCAGTTTATAGCGCCTGCCTGAAGCTTGGCACGTGTAGACCGACTGGATCGGACTTTCCTGCTGCTGTGCTGTCGTCTGAGGAGGGTCCGTCTTCGCCTTGAGCTGCGTCACCGTCGTTGCATACTGTCTGTCGTACATCGCGGCTCGCTCCATAGCGTCTTCGAACTGATCGATCGCGCACTTGATTAGGAGCGGCGTGATCTGGTTGTTCAGTTCTCTCAGTTCTGAGTAAATCGTCTCGAGTTCTGCCCACTCTGCTGTGAGTTTGTTCCATGTTTCGTCAACGGACACATCTTCGCTCATCGTCTCTTCCACCTGTTTTATCTTCTTGGTGAATCTTGCTCTGACTGATCTGCGCAGTTTGACGAACATAGCGAAGTTGGCAATCTCATCATCTGTCGGCTTGCGCGCCCTGAGTTGAGATTCAGCTTTGAGTTCGAGCGGATCGGCCTCTTCCAGACCGATCGGAGTGCTGTCTGTGGAATCCGTCGTTTTGGTCATTGCTGTGGATTGATTCCGTCACGGAATGACCCGGCTGGGGAAATATTTCCGCCCTTGGTGCCCTCGAGGCTCGACTGAATCCGCACGTGCTCGCTGCTGGTACCGGCGACGGCGTTAGGCTTAGCACGTCGGACCGGCGATAGGCGGTCCGACTCCTCGCCTGGGGCGAAATTTCTGGAACGTCGGCCCGGCTTTCTGGAGTCCTGTCGCCCGATGCTGAGTGGTACTGAACCGCGTGTGGCGTGTCCCGAACGTTATCCGAAGTCAACTCGCCTGGAGTGGAGTGATCTGGAATCTCGGTCTGGAACCACGTTTCTGGAGGTGCTGGTTCTTCTAGTTCGCTGCCACTATGTGATGCCACTGTTTGGGCTCCACAGCGAGAGAGTGAAAACACTGTTTTCTGAGTTCTGGAACTCTCGCTAGAATCCCGTCGTGGCCGCCTTCGCAAGCCTGATACTCGACTCGACTGACTCGACTCTCGCACGTGCGTGTGTGCACTCCCGCGAGAGCCGCGACGTGCTGGCGTTGGCTTCCACGGCGAGACCCCCGAGATATCTTTATTTATTTCAGCAATGTCTCTGTTACCTAATCATTGCGTGACAACAAGTGTGGATTTGGATTCCATGGATAGTCTCCAGGTTGAAATCAATTTATTCCGCACGCTCTCTTTGAGTTGTTTACGGAATGAGTACCACATGAGTCTGCCTGATGTGTCTTTGGTCAGCTCCAGGCTCTCCAGATCAAACATCGTTTTCAAGACATTCAGTCTTTCGATTGCTTTTATTCTGGATTTTGTGAGTTCGATCGCTGACAGGATTCGTCTTGGCCATCTATTTGGGTCAAGATTGTTGATCCTCTCAAAAAACATCAGTTTGCCGATGGCCTCCCTGGCATCGAAGGAGCTCCAGCCGAGTTCTCCCTCAATAAACTCATTTGCTACTTTTGAGTTTGGTATGCCTAGTGCCCATCTTCCCGCATCTCGTTGCCTTGATTCGACAACATTGCGTAATCTTTTCGGCATCGACAGTATCGCATTGCAATACGTGAGTTGCGGTACGGCTGTCGCTTTCCACAATACTTTGGATACCTCGTATCGGTTGAATTTCCGAAGTGATCTCGCATTGAGACGCTGGATAGCTTCGTTGGCCTTCCTCGTCAATTTATCCCAGTGTTTGGATAAGTAGTCGTTTTCGGCCGATAGTTCTATCCCAAGATATTTATAGCTCTGTACGTCGGGTACGTCCAGGCCCTGAATCTTGAGACGCCTATCCGGAATTGGATTTTGATGTGGTTTTGATAAAACCAACACCCCGCTCTTCTGAGGGTTGAATTTGATGGACCTCTCGTCCCCAAACCCCGTTGTCACCTCGAGGAGCTGTTCCATTTCCGACCAGCTGCTCGCCATAAGTACAAGGTCGTCGGCGAACAGTAGCCCGGGTATGCAGAAATACTTTTTCTCTGACACATCCCAGAAGTTTCCCTTTATCGGCACCCTGAATCCCAACCCTGTACCCAGGAGTCGATTCTCAAGGTCGCTGATATATAGAGAAAAGAGAGTCGGGGACAACGGGCAACCTTGTTTGAGTCCCACATTGAGTGAGACCTTTTCCGAGGTGTACCCCTCATGTTTGAGGACTATATGATTGTCCTCGTACAAGAGTTGTAGGAGCTCAATTAACTGTGGGCTCATTCCCTTCTCTCTCAGAGTCTGCCAGAGCATACAACGGTCAATTCTGTCGTAAGCCTTTGTGGCATCCAGGAAAACGCTGATGAGACCCTTCTTCTGAGTTCTCGCCAGCTCGATCGCCGATGTGAGAACAAACAAGTTGTCTTCTCCTCTGCGATCCTTCCTCAACCCATTCTGCATTTCAGAGAGCTGTTAAGTCTCCTCCGTCCATTTCTGTATGTGTTTCCCGATTAATTTGGCAAACAAACGGTACAGAACGTCGGAAATCGTAATGGGTCGATAGGTTGAGAGGTCGCCCTCTGTCGAGTTTGGTTTCTCGAGCAGGGCTACTCTGCCGCTCCTCCATGCTATCGGGATCTCATGAGTGCCCGACAGGATACTGTTGAAGACTTCGGCTATGTAGTTATGGCCAAAGTCCTTTAACTCCTTGAGGACGGTTGTCGGTATCATGTCCGGGCCCGTCTCCGAGTTCGCCGAAAGTGAATTCAGCGTTCTCTCGACGTCGATCCCGTTAATGACAATGTCTACCGGACTTGATATGAACTTGGGTGGTCCCTCGCATCGGGAGCCCACCGCGGCATCCAGCATTTTGGTCGCTATCTGTGTCAGGTGGGCGCTCATGTCCTCGGCTTGGACAATCTTGCCTTCTGCATCCAACACTTTCAGCTTAGCTTTCTGCCTCTGTTCGCTTTTTCGGATGTATCCCCAGAAGGTCTTGCTTCTGGCACTTCTTGGAGCATACATAATTTGATCGTAGATTCTACGATTCTGGAGTTGAACTAGGCGGTCGACCTCCATCCGAACCGCGTCTTGCGAGTTCCGGTATCGCCGTTCCGCCTCTTGAACACCGATTCCAGTGTTTCGAGCCCTCCTCCAAGCACGATTCGCTCGTCGTCGTTCTCTCGATAATGTCGAGAGCTCGATCGATCTGACCCCGTGCCTAGGGTTGAATTTCACGAGTCGGACACTCGATGCGATAGCCGTTTGGAGGATCCCCGTCAGGTCGCCATAGCTGACTGCACCCGTGTGGAGCGACTCCAGCTGTAGCTGCACCGTGGCTTCCTCAGCGGCTTTTTCTGGCCTCGACTGTCTCGCTCGGACCTTCTCGGGTTTGAGACCTCTTTTTCTCTTATCCATACGTAAGGATATGAGATTGTGGTCACTCCAATGAAGGATTTCCTTGTCCTCATCGATATGCATATCAACGATATCCTCATAGGCGAGAACATTGCATAGCGCATAATCGATCGATGTCGAGAATCCACCCTGTTTCCGAGTGGTCTTTCCTCGACATTTCTCAGACAAGTTTAGTATCGTCAAGTCGTGTTTGTTGGCGAACTCCAGGAGGAGTCTCCCACGGCCGTCGATCCTACCATCCAGCTGTGTCAAGTGGGCGTTCATATCGCCCCCTATCACAATTCTGGTTCCCTCCTTCTGATATCTTCGAACAATTTCCCCAATTTTATCAAACTGGTTCTCGTTCGCTCGGAGATCAGTGATAGCTACATACATCGATACAATGAGCCAACGTTGCCCATCTATCTCGGTAGCAATGGCAAATTCAAAGGAATCATGAACTTCCCCATGTCTAGGAGCTCTTGGACCTATATTGGCTTTGAGTGTTATAAGCTCGTCTTTAATTCACTTTTGATGAAAGGATAAGCTGAACAAGCACCTCGAGACCCCCGGAGAGCTCCTGTCGCCGAAGATATGGGAACCCCTGCCGGAGAAGGTTCATTTTCTGAAACGAATCTGAATTCAATCTCTCACTGAAAACATGGCGGCGCATGGCTGTGACTGAATCATTATCGGGAGGTCTTCAGGAGCAAAGAGACTAGGTCTCGATAAGGCAACCTCAGCGGAATCAATAACCTTCGCAAAACCACTGCTGGCTTCTCGATCGCTGAGAAATTCGTGAGCGTGGAAACGAGGTATAGGGGTTATGCCAAACCTCGATCGCACTTTCAGATGAGGCATCGATGTCTCCTCGACTTTTCCCCGTCGTTCGCATGCATGGGAAGTCCACTTTGCAGCCAGCGCTCATATTCGGCATTTCCCGTACCGAGACCTTATTGACCGCGTCGCTTCGCGGGCTAAACTTGCAGACGGATTAGAGCCACGATCTCCTCGAGAGCACGCACCATGAGAACAACTCCTCGATGGCCGTTGGGGTATTGGGTTCAGTTTTTTTATTATATTCCTCAACTGCCTGAATATACGTGTTCGATGACAGGGGAGCGAGATAAGTCGCTGTCACGGGTCTTTCCAAATGTTATTCTCTCTGATTGGAGTGCGTCGTAACCCGTCAGACTCGGAAGAATGACTGAGATTAACTCTCTGCGTCGTTTCGTCTCATGATGAGTCGGTCTGGCAAGCGTCGCGGTTCAGATTGCCAAAAAATCGCCAAAGCATTGTGGGGCCTCTCCGTGCTGAGCTTGGACAGCACTCGCGACCAGATATTCAGTTGCCGAACATTCTCGTTGATATTCTCGCGGCGTCCCTCGGGAATCAATTTCCCTGGAATATCAACTCACGAGAATTCAAACCACTCCGCTCCAGGGCGGCACTTTCGGCTTCTCGCACCGAGTTCAGAGAGGTCAGCTCCATGAGGATGACAGCGCCAGTGAAAGATGAAATAAAATGCATGAGAACCACGAAGCATTCTAACGGAAACATGTTGGACTCCAGAGACCACTTACAGTCGACCACGCTTATAAGAGACCGCTCGGGAAATCGAGAAAAGTTCTTTATACGCGGTTTTTCTCTTATAACCGAGGTGAATAGATGTCTAAGGCCATGGCCTACCGAACTCCGGTACTCGAAATTCCCTCGCCACAGGCCCTAGGAGCCTCTCTCAGGTGTTCCTCAACCCCAACCCCCTTGATACCGCCTTGCCCCGGCTCCATCCTTGCAGGACAGATATGTTTCCAAATGGTGAGCTCCTGAGTTTGGCCCCTATGAGCTCATGGAACCGTCCGTAGATTTCGGTCTAACATAAGCGAGGTTTCTAGCGCGGGCATGCCTGGGGACGGGAATTCGTGAAGTGTCCCTTATAACCGAGTTTCTCTTATATACGAGTCTCCTATAAGCGGGTTTTATTAACATGAAGATCTATGAGAGCCAAAATGGGGAAATCGGTAAGGTCTCTTATGTGCGGTTTTCTCTTATAAGGGTGTCTCTTATAAGCGTGGTCGACTGTATCCGGAACTCGCGAATGGATCAGCTTGTATGCTTGTGTCAAGGCGGCTCGATTTCTGCGAGGAGCTGAATTTGTCCTTGTATGCAAGCTCCAGAAGGTGAACAGTGTTTCTCTCTCTTCCAATCGATCGAGCAGTATGTATCCCGAATGGTCGTTGTACTCTTCATGTAAGAATGAACATTCACGGCTGAATTCTCCGAGCTTTATCATCTGCGGAATCAACAAAAGTTTTCGGATCGCCAAGCCGATCGATGGAAACCGGCGGGAAAGGTTTGAGTGGAAGAACACCCTGACTTTGGAGTCCGAGACTTCGTTACCAAGTTGACACCAGCGGCCTCGGCGGCGTCACCGCCTTCATCGATCGCGTGAGTATCCTCTCCATGAATACACTGCTCCTGTCGATTTCCCTGCCGCTCGATTAATGGAAACACTTCCAAGGTGCCTACGGGTCCGTTCATCGGAACTGAAATTTTCCTCGATGACGCTACCTCAGAGCTCTGCGACTATCAATCAATCAATCAACTCACTTTATTACCCATATCCATCATCAATACTACATATAAACGGCTTAGCCTCAGAGGTGGAGCCAAAAAGTTTCACCGAATGTCGCGGGACTGGCGTTTCGCGGCTTGGAGCTTCATGAGTGGAGTCGGGAAGTGGACGGCCCTATGACTCCAGGTAATTTTCATAGCTTACGGGTCCAAAAATCTACAGCGCGAGACCGGAATGGTGACTTATTTGCGGATTTGATCCCACGCTACTCTCATGTTCTCGGGATAGTGTGATCAATCCGCGAGTATTGGATATGTGAGACCTACGAAAGATGGACAGCTCAACTGTCGCCGATTGGATACTCTTGAAATCGGTAGAAATCTTTCCGATTAAGTTCAATCGGCTCCTAGCTCCCATTCGGCCTGCCTGTGAGAAATCTATGTCCCGGGAATTCTCCTTGGCAACCCCGAACCTCTGGTACCTGACCCGTCTGTGCCGCGACCCACTAGGGTACAATGCAGGGGGCCAGGGGCGAGGGGAAAAAAATCCCCGCGTTTCTGGGACGGCACTCTCAGATCCAAGTCCTATCGACTCAGCATGATTTGATTACCCTTAGGTATGTTAGTCGAGGTTCTACGGTGCTTCCCCGATAGACTTCGGAGACGCTCCAAAGCCCCGCAGTCCTGGCATGGAGTCAGTTACAGGTCTCGAGTTGAGAGGGGCGGTAGAAGACTCGCCATCCCCGCCATCATTCCGGTCTCACGCGGAGACCGGAAATACCTGCAGTGACCGCTGCTGATCGTCTGCTTGTCCCTTGGAGTTTTCAGCTCCGGCGCGGCGCGAGCTCTCCAGGGACGATTTGCTGACGAAGGAGGGATACGTCATCATTGGCGAGAGTGAGAGTGTTCCTCTCCCCCGTCCAGCGTCGAGCGGAAGCTTCTTCCGCCCCACAACAGATCGAGTGCTACTCGACGACAGAGGATGACTTCTGCATTGACCCACGCGATCTTCCTATGTGTTTTCGTGTCAGTTGGGAGTTCCAGCGACGGAACGAGCCCCGAGCTACAACTGAATCATTCCAGTGCAAGCGCTGAATTGCAGAAGATCTGCACCGCAATGTGTCTCGAGGCGTCCTCCGAGGAAAGCTTGACGCTGGTGTTCGTACTCCGCGTAGACCAGGGAACTGAGATAAGTCTCAACTATCTGTGGAAGCTCCCTCGCGCTCAAGTATATCTTTCAGAAGAATACTTTGTTCCCAAACCAGGAGATAGAGAAATCCTGATTTCCTGGGGGCGCGATCCCGAGGTTCCGGGGACCTTGCTGAGGAAAAAGTTCTGGCATATAAGTGGGATTTTCGGATATCAGTGCGAAACGTGTTCTCGATACCTGCAAGTGTTCAATCTCGAAAAGCGTTTTCTCATTCAAGTAAGGGAGTGGTCTCACGCAGACGCATCAAGAAGTCCTCTGGGGGTGATGCGAGCTCTGATGAATCGAAACACTAACAATTATCTCCGAATATTCCGACGAGTCTTCATCATTGTAAGAATAGAAAACGAAGATAAAGTACATTCAAGCATCACCGCGCGGAGGACGGGCAAAATCGTTGGTGGACAGGTCTACAAAATAACCGCTGAAGTATTCAGATTCCATCACGTTCAGAGCATGTTCTCCCTCTCTGAATCTCCTCGTAATGACAGCGTGGACCTTGCCCTGGCATTCCATTCTGCCACATTCCCCGACGAGGGAAGCAAAGGGGGAACGATCTACTTCGAATCCTGCGCGGGGGTGAGCAGTCTCGAAGCGCATGTGGTCGACAGACTGCGGGGCGCACGGCCGAATCTCGATAAATATCTAGGTGAGAGCCACACGGTCATGATAACATTCTCCTTTGCAGATCAACAAGGCTTTCGTCTACGCCTATGAGTATCGAACTGTGCGTTTGGCAGTTCCTCCACCCTGGGAAACCCGATTGATCTCGAATCTACCGAAGTATCTGACCCTGGAAATTCCTCTTACGCTGCTATCACTCCTCGCCTTGCCATTGCTGCTGTCGATTCGACGTTACCGTATTCTTCATCCGATACCTGAGACGTGGAAAACTGTGTATCATCTCATCAGTGGTGACCATCAAAACTCCCTCATCAATTCAGTGGAGCAAGGGACATTATTGTTACTCATCAGCGGTTTGATATCGTTATCAATCCGATATCCGATCAACTTATTGAAGGGAGAAGTGGTCTCATCGCCTTATGAGCAGAAAATCCGACCCTCTGGGTGTACCATCGAGTCTTGCGAATTCGACGGTTATCGGACGAATTGGTTTAGAGCTGATTGGGAAACCAACTACGTAGGCAGACTCAGCAAGGATATAGACTTGGAGGCCGCCATCAGCGAAGAAAGCCTGAATGGAGAATGTTCTCCTCTTTCAGTGTCATCGAGTGGTATGGTGAACTGGACGTTTCTCGCTTTTTTAATTCAATATCGCACCGTGTGCGATGACCCAGTACTGATGAAAACGCAGCTCAGCAGATTTGACCGAGAACTTGCTTTCGAAGTGATGCCTGGCTCACATGCCACCCAGGACGTATGCTCCTCTTACCAGACTTTCAGTGGTCAAATCGCTCGGGGAAGGCATTTTCAGATAACTCAGAATATACTAGCGCACGGTTTACTCCACTATCCTCACGTGAAAGCCTCTTTGTATGGAGCTCAACCTCATGAGAAAAGATTCTGGCGTAGATCAGCGAACGCGTCGACAAAAACATGGGTTAACACGACGCATATAAAGCCGAAAATTGTAAGAGCAGTCGATGCTCTCAAAGCATCGTACATCAAGTACAGGATGCTCGATCACGACTACGTTTTCTCGGCGATGGAAGTCGGGGGACTGAAAGAAGTCTTCCTCTCGTTCTGCGGTGTCGTGGCGCTATTACTGTTCCATACATTCCTATGCTATCATTTAATCGACTAGGACGCGGCAGGATGACATCGGTAAATAGTGTTTACATGCAATGATCACAATTAGGGCGCTTCGAGTGCCGAACAGAGAGCGCCATTATTAGGAGAGTATGTACATACGTGCTTTTACACCTAGCGCGAGGGAGCGCTGGAGTCGCTAGCGCGGTACAGATCTGAAACTACCTACGACACTACACTACGATCGCCCCTCCCCGTAATTTCTTCGTCCCATGTTAATTCCCTATACCAAGTTCAAGTTCAAAATCGCTTTTATTTCAAGGGTTTGCTTCTATATGAGAGGAAGGCCGGGTGGCCTTCCGCCCTGAAACGTCGTGCATATCGCCATGCGAAGCAATTGGAAATGTTATCATAACGCGCTGAGAATTTAGTACTTATGGTCAGCTTCTTACGGAGATTTGACTCTGAAACGTCAAGATAGTGCTCGAGTGTTCCGTCCATCACTATACTACGGAGCGGTGTCCGGAGTATCCAATCGCCCCCCCCCCCCCCATAACATGGAGCCCCCCCCCCCAAAAAAAAATAAAATTCACGGATTTTTGGCTTTGCCCCTGCTTCCGACCGAATTTTCGTCAATTTTCTGGAAGACCTGTCGGCCAAGATTTCTAACGTCCTGCCGCATTTCTACGGAAGTTTGAGATTCTACGAAGCTAGCTTCGTGGACATTGAGAAATGCGAAGCTTTAGCTGATAAAGCTTCGTTCTAGCTACGCCACTGCCTACTTGAATGGAGAAACCGAGATGCTTTCAACCATATGAAGACCGTTGTCGACACTTTGAGAGCCGCTAGGCTGCTACTCTTGTCGGCGGTCGTGGCGAGGTGCAAACGTACCCGACTCACGACATGTGGGTCCCGGCTTCGATTCCCGCCCGAAGCATTTTCATTCTCTAGAGGTCCGTCGGCTGAAGCAATACCCAAACGGTGGTCCCGGCGACGTCAAATAAAATTGGCTGAGAGCTTCAGCCACGGGAAAAAAGTCCAAGGGTCAGTGCGCGAGACGTATGGTCCATTCGAAGTAAACTCCACTTCATTCCTCAAATCCTTCATTCAACATGGTCAACACGCTTGGAACATGAATTTCTCGACTTCTAGTTCCGTTTCCCGAAAGGGTGCACTGGATCTCCACACTATAGCCCGTCCCGAAGTTGGCCCCAGTTTCCGACCGCGATAGAAGGAACTTTTTGTCGCTAGTTTACCTCTTAGCCCAGGGTTTCCCAACGTGGGGCGTACGCCCCACCGGTGAGGCATGGGGCCTTGAATACTTTTCATGCTATCAAACCTCTCTACCCGGAGCGTGGAATTACCCACCGAGAATTCTCAATTGCAACTCGCTCAGCCGTTCCTGATAAGTTCAGATGTCGATTTGCTCTGTTCTCGGAACCTGAGAACCAAAGAGCGACCTATACACGATGTGTATATACATATATTCAAATAGGTAGAAACTACTCAAATCGAGTGAATAAATATCTGATTGATTGATGAGTTTAGATGCCGTTGATTTTGAATACCAGGAAGAGATGGCAGAACTCCAACGTAACGATTTGAAGGAAATGGTGTCCGAGACGAAGGTGTACTCGTGTGGGTCGATGAAGATAGATTCCGACCTGACCCGGAACCGATTTCCTGCGCCGCGCAGATGCTGGTTCATTTCCCGGCCTCATATCTTGTGGAGTGCGGGTTTGGTGCCTTGAACCAGCTCGTGTCAGATCAGAGGCATCGGCTTGAGGTAACAAAAAGAGGGGACCTTCGGCTGAGGATCACTGCAATCGCGCAGCGGATAGCAAAGTTGTGTGAAGCTCATGTTGTGCAATTCAACCATTGGAACTGAGCGGCATTAAAGTGTTTGTCTGACATGATAAAATTTCGGAATTCCGCCCCGATCATTCATGTCATTTTGATCCTGCTGATTAGATACCGAATCATGCGACTCTCCCTCCAGAAGACGTCGGTGGGGCATGCGGGAATTCTGGCTCAAAAAATGGGGCACGGGAAAAAACCTTTGGGAAACTCTGTCTTAGCCACTAATATGTAGTAAATGGATATGGATGGATCCGATCGTGGTCACCGTGTCCACTGTGTGAAACCTGTCGTTCCTACCCAGGGCCGGCCTTAAGGTAGTTGGCGCCCTGTGCAAACTGCCGGGGAGCGTCCCCCTCCCTCTCTCGCCTCCTCATCTCAACCCATTCGCTTGGATGGGGTTCGGCAAATGCATGAAAATGTCTAGAAGTGCTTTTTTCGAAAATATTACGGAAGTTAGCCTATTCCCGGATTTTTATCGGCGTGCTCTCGCGGCACCGCAAGCCTGGTGCCAGCCTATCCACCAGCAACGTGTCATGGCGACGTCGAAACAGACTCTGGCGATGACCGAACATGTCATGCAGCAAGGTCGTCAGATCTTTGAACGGCACCTCTTCTGGTGAGCGAGGGGAGATTCGGGCGACAATCTGCCGGTACTCCGCTTGCCCAAAGGCCCGAAGAACAATTTGTGCCCGTTCCTCATCCGAAGTACAGTACGACTGGAGCACTCGATCATTGCGCTTGAACCACAGCGTGAACGTAGCCCCTTTTGAAGAATCATAGGAGAAGGTTCCCACCAATTTGAGGACGTTGGTTAGGACCACTGCTCGATCTGGAAGCGACACCGCTTCTTGGGATCCGGAGGAAGATTGCGTGTCGATCGCCCCCTTGACCTCTTTCCCTTGGCTGGCAAGCGTAGACGGCTTAGTTGCCAAGCACTCGAGCTTGCCCAGCGCTGTGTTGATCATCATCCCGTACTCCAAGCATCTATCTGAGAATGCATCCCAGTCCTTGATCTCGTCTTCAGACGTCGGCGCCGCTAGCATGCTCTCCATACCCGCGTCGAGCTTCGTCAGTCTCTGCTTCAGCTCCCTCAAGGTGGCCTTCTCTGCCAAGACTGTGACAGAACTGACCTCGGCGGAGCTTTCGAATAGAGCGTCGACCGCTTTGCAGCGGTTGGTCGCGGAACGCCGGACTTGCACTCGAGACCTTTGCAGTGCCGTGAACTCGTCCCGGTTCGCCTCGTCTTTGAGAATTCCCACCATCTTGTCTCACTCGATCTAACGACTTGTCGGCTGCGCCAATGTTGGGTTCGGGAACAAGAGACTAAGGTGGGAGGTTGGGACAAGGAATACACAGGAGATCGACTTCTAGCCCAGAATGAATCGTCACCCAAAATGGCGACGGCTTTTTATTAACCTCTTAGATAACGACGTGGGCCTGGCCGAGGCTCAGGTCCCAACAAGATATTGGACCGCTCTCCCAATCATTACGGGTGATTCCATCGTGGGAGACAACATACCGATTCTAGCTTGCTTTTGAGTACCTATATTCTCCGCATTCCTCAGAGAAGCAAAAGATGGGACGAGTTCTGGTAATCTCCCCGGGTTTGACCGCTTTAATTTACAATTCTCTTCTTTGATGAGAACTGAACATGGCACGATTCGACAAGCTGATTGAAGTCCGGAGTAAATGCGCGGGTTGAAGCTATTCTCGAGAGTGCCTTCAAATGACTCTGAGTCAACCAAGCTCGGTACTTTGATTCGCAATGCTTCATCAACGAAAACAGTTGCTCACACAAGTATGTACCCCCGAAGATAGAGATCTGTCTCGCAGCATGTTGCCAGAGATTGGGAAGCTTTCCGGCAGAGGTAGCTCCTCCTTTTTACTGATCCGTTCACAGTCGATGTTGTCGGAGCTCCAGAAACGGTTCAGTCGGAGCTCATAAACCTCCAGAACAGCTCCATCCTCAGAACCCAACATAGGGAGAGCTCATTGTCTGAGTTCTGTAGGTCACTTGAGCACACCGATTTTCCCAACCTCCTAAACCACGCCATGCGTCAAATGTCCCTCTTCGGAAGCACCTACATCTGTGAGCAAACCTTCAGCCTCATGAACCTAAACAAGAGGAAGATGCGATCCAGGCTCACAGACCTCAACTTGGAGAATATCCTCCGTCTTGCGACTGCCAGCTTTCAACTGCCGCGTCTAATTCGTCTGGTACCGTGGAGACCAACAATCCTCCGGCGAAGAGCCTCCGTCTGGCCGGTGGAGAGGACATCGACGACCACGACAACAACGCGCCAATGTCCGAAGATTCTGCGGTGGAAGCGGAGCTGATGGATGGCGGCGATTTCGAATTTCAAGGCAGACGCCAGCTGCGTCTCCAACAGAGGAACCGAGCTATAATATTTTCTGGCGATCTCAAAGACTTCACCGCAGCATCCCTGGCGGCCGTGAAACTTATGAAGGGCAAGATTCGTGAGACTCGCATGACCCGTAACGGCGAACTGGTGGTCGAGGTAGACAATGAGGAGGATGCTGCTGGTAAATGGGGCCTCCACTAGCTCAGCTCTCGTGTTAGAATCTCTGGAAGTTAAATTCGAAGACCGGAGCACAATCACTGGAATAGAATCGTGGTAGACTAGGGAACCACTGGGAAGAACGACACGTTGGATGACTGACTTGGCATAGTGACGGTGTGTCACTAGTTCAGCAGCAAGTGGTTTATTGAAGAAACGATTCGCCTTATATACTCATCTTCTGGGCAACGCAAACTATGATCACAATTTGAATTCTGGTAACAACTAACCTTGAATAAGAAACATTGTAACTAGTTTGGTTTCTGTTGATTACATTCCAAATGACCTTTCTAGTCTTGAATATCAAAGTGATGGTTTTCTGGTAAGGCGTCTCGTAAATACAAAAATATCATCATCATCTACACTCGTTCTGCACTACGAGCCTGCGATGGTGGAATTCTCATCAGATGCTTCATGTTTGTCGGCGCTGCAAACACTAGGGGAAGTCCGTGTATCCGCGAGGGAATCCAAACCTCGGGTCATTTCGAAGGGTATGGTGTACGGCGTCCACCGCTCCATCACTGAGTCCGTCATCGTTGAATCTCTTAGTAGAGTCGGGGTATCGGAAGCCTCGAGGGTCAAAGCTCGTGATGCTCGCTTGGGCGCCCTGGTTGCTACCGACAGAGTTATTCTTACATTCAATGATGGCTCTCAGATTCCCGAACAGGTCTGCATTGGGCCTAACCTCCACGCGGTAGTAGCTTACTACGAGCCGTTGCAATGCTACCGTTGCTGCATGTTTGGCCATGTGGCGAAGAACTGCCAAATTCCAGTGGAAGCTGGCCGCCGATGCTCCGAACCGGGCCATCTGGCCAAGGCCTGCACGAAGCCTGAGCGCTGCATTAACTGCGGGGGCTCGCATTCATCGAAGTTCGGCTCGTGCCCCGTCCGTCTCCAAATTCTTGAACGTTGGCGTCGCTCGAACTTGCGAAGTGCCCAAGCGGATGACGTCTCCGTCCCTCTTCTATCCCCGGCCCCGGGTTTCGAAGCTCACGCGGATTTTCGGCTCGGCCGCTCGTACGCGGGAGCCGTTGGTAACGGCATGCGGCAACCCCATGGGCCCGCTGGCTCGACTTCTCATCCGGTCGCGGCACCCAGGTCTCTGGCCTCAAAGGATGCACCGGTCTCGCATGCACCTCAGACACTCGATATTGATGCCCTCACGGCGAAGATCAGCGAGCGCGTGTTAAGCGCCGTCCTTCCCCGTCTAACCAGCCTCGTCGAGGATATGGTCTCCAGCGTACTCGCCAAGGTGATGCCGAGCTTTGTAGAGACCATAATTAACACCTTACGCAAGGCGATCCCTCAGACACCCGCCTCACCCGCCGTTCCAGCCTTCAACATGGATGCGTTGATATCATGCGTTGATGATCAACGCCGCCTTCCACCCAACCAGTGGGAAGTGGCTCTATGCCCTCCCTCCCCGTCGTTAGGCACGATGCTGGACAATAACACACTCCGCATCGCTGCCGGCCTCCGTCTAGGAGTGCCAATCTGTGCCCCCCATCTGTGCGCGAGGTGCAGTTCTCAGGTCTCGGCGTTCGGGGAGCACGGATTGAGCTGCTCACGCAGCAGTGGCCGGCACCCTCGGCATAGGGCTCTCAATAATCTCGTCTCCTACGCGTTGCGCTCCGCGGCGATCGCCAATGAGCTAGAGCCGACAGGTCTGTCGAGGAACTCAGCTCTCCGCCCAGATGGCCAGACGCTGACCCCGTGGAGGGCGGGTAGATGCCTTGTGTGGGATGCCACCGTCTGGGACACGCTTGCGCCGTCGCATAGGACCACCGCGGCGCTCAAGGCTGGAGCTGTTGCGAACACGGCAGAGCTGACGAAGTTGTCCAAGTACCGGGAGCTTGAGGCCCGCTTCATCGTCCAGCCAATAGCCATCGAGACCTTGGGCGTGGTGGGTAGCGCTTCTGAGGCATTCCTCCAGGACTTGGGGAAACGTATCGAGCTAGTGTCCGGGGACAGGAGAGCGGGCGAGTTCTTGATGCAGAGAATCTCAGTTGAGGTGCAGAGAGGCAACGGGGCAGCAGTGCGGGGATCATTCCCAACCGGCGAAACTCTGGCCGGAGTAGGCTGAGTGGGCTACGATGTCAATACTCACATTCCACGATACTCAAATGATAAATTAATGAAAATCCTCCGTCTTGCGACTGCCAGCTTTAAACCAAACATTGAAAAAATTGTTAATGATAAACAGTACAATAAATCTCATTGATGTGAAGTATCACTGGGAAGCTTGGTTTCTTGATATCACAGCGACCCCATCTGAAACGCGATCTACCGTTTCTGAATCCATTTATGAATGGGAATCACGTCAAAGACCCCTGTGAAGGACCACTGCGGCCCGCCATAGGTTTTGAGCGCAGCCAGCGGCCCGCCGGAGGTTCGAAGTTGCCCACCCCTGATATAACTGATCGAACGACAGGCGGCCTGGTAATGGGCAGAGTAACAGGGAAAACTCCCCTGAAACATTGGACGAATGACACAGGATCAGGTCACCTATTTACGTTTACGGTACAAGACGAGTCCGCCTTGATGAAAATCGTCGTCGCGACCCCAAAAGTCCAAGACTTATGTGAAGTAATCGGACCAGGCCTCTGTTACGAGGCTTCCCTTTTTGAAACGAAACCACGGAACCCGAAGTTCAGAGGTCCAAGTCTATTCGAGACACACCTCCGCAAGGTATCTCCCATTCCCTACAACAGACGTCGAATTCCCATGGACAGCGGTTGATACAAATAATCACTCAAATACGTCTCCGATTTCTAGCTTAGCGTCGTCAGGCAAGTCCAAAGTATAGATCTTCCGGTGTCCTCTCGATGTGCCGGAAATGATTGCAACGAAAACCCGGAGGGCCGAAAAAGAACCCGTTGCAACGAAAACCCGGCGCAACGAAAGGAAATCCCGCAGGGCCGAAAACCCTTTCCCTCGTTCTGACGGTTTGATTGAGTGGGCTAAGCTTCTATGCACAGCAAAGTCTTGGAGGCAACGTCGCTCCTTGAGCCAGGAGGAGACACAAAAAAATAAATCGAGAGGAACGTGGGAACCAGTGGCGGCGCCCGGCCAATTTTTTTACGAGGCCGAATTCTGTTATTGTTGTTGTCGTCGTATCCTTTCTGATAGTGACTTATTTTCACACATTATTGATACTGGTCATCGATATTCCAGTCTGTTTTACGATATCAGGTAGAGAAAACGTCAAGTTATTCCAAAGCTCCAATACTACACTAATGGCTAGTTCTTCGATTCAACCCTGATAAATCTCGAAACATGAGGCCGGCCTCAAACGTCCTGATATTCACGAGGCATTTGCCTGCATGGCTTCGTGCTGGCGCCGCACAGTGGGCCGGCGGCGGCCGAAATTCGCTGTAGAGTTCAATGGGGACTCCATTGATAATTTTGGCCGCCGCCGGCCCACTGTGCGCCGCCACTGGTGGGAACTGCTTATCGGACTGATGCCGGAGTAGCGGGAGTTGAGCAGGGAAGGTGTCCGACCAATAATATTCCGGGAATTGGAGGGAAATCACTGCGTGATGCGCATAGCATACCTCTGAGCTTGGAATCCGTCGTGGTTCCCTACAATCAGTTTACGCAAGCGTGGTATCTCCCGTTGAATTGAGTTCTTTGGCGCCTCACGAGAATTCCATCTTCGGCGAATTCCTCGACGTGAATTATCCCCACCATATCTCCGCAAATATCCATCACCAGGGAGTTTCCATGCTCAGGTTCCGAGATACTCTGGCGTCATCATGATACGTATTTCTCACTAATCTTACGAGTTCCTCGATGTCTTGCGGGTCATGAAGGAAGTTCAGCTTAGCGAACTCTGTGCTGTGCATAGAAGCTTAGCGCAATCCCTCCGACCGTCAGAACGAGGGTGAGAGTTTTCGGACCTACGGGATTTTTTTTCAATGCACCGGGTTCTCGTTGCAACGGTTTTTTTGTTCGGCTCTCCGGGCTTTCAGTGCACTCATTTTCGGCACATCGGGAATCAACCGATCTTCCACCGGTAACGGTCACTCCAGTCGAACTGAAAGACCTAATGAATCTCGAGGAAAACAACACGGTTTCGATCCAAGCAATAATCTCCGACATACAATTCCCACGATCCATTCGCTGTGGGGACAGTTCCACAAAGCTGGAACAGAACGTCCGACCGGTAAAGGCCTCCTTGAAAATCGTAACGTTGGGCATGTGGGGAGATTTCGTGGGCGTCCTCGACGACAAGAAGGGCACCCTGGTGACCCTCCAAAATCTGCGTATTTGGGATTCGTACGACCGACGAACCATAATGTTCATCATGTAAACAGTCTGGGCGCTACTTGCCCAGACCCCTTCCAACAGTCCCTCCCACTTTCGGTCGCGCGATGCGCGACGGGCTTTGCTGGTGAGCTGAAAATTCTTCAAGGCGAGCTCTTTCGCTCCTGCGTGACCGAAGTCCAAGG
Organism: Lepidoglyphus destructor; assembly: GCA_031001835.1. Classification (NCBI taxonomy): domain Eukaryota; kingdom Metazoa; phylum Arthropoda; class Arachnida; order Sarcoptiformes; family Glycyphagidae; genus Lepidoglyphus; species Lepidoglyphus destructor. The sequence continues at coordinate 103,185 of JARNKU010000045.1, forward strand.
AACTTGACATAATTTTGTGAAATCCTCATTCCGCGCCGCGGTTGCGTTTTTTGGGAGGAGACAGTTCGCGGGCGGAAAAAAATTGAAACTTTTTGAAAATTGAACCCCCCCCCCCGAGAGGAAATCCTGGGTACGGCACATGGTACGAAGCGCGTCTTGCTGTGCCGAAACCGGTCCGCTGCGTAAATACCAGTCTGCTTCCGACTAGGATGACCGCTTCCTGTATTATTAGACTAGCCGGCCTTCGGCCGACCGTTTTGGGTTTCCTGCGCTGCCGGTGAAATGTTCTCTGCGAGGGACAAAGAAGAGGTCGGATGTGGATTTCGTGACAATGATATTGCACGGTTTGGAGAGCAGACAACGGACTACGTGACTTAGACGGTGAAGTGCTAGCTCGTCAGACCGACCCTGGCATCATCCCCATTAGCTTGGGACAGTATATTCAGACCTCCTCCAGAATCGCCTCTATAGGTTCCACGAAGTATGATAAGAGAGGCCCCGAAATCCCCCTGGACTGTGAAAAGTCTCTTCTGGCCGACCCTGGAATACCTGCCCTGTTCTCCGATAGACTCCGGAAACATGGTGAGACCGACCCCGATATCACCTTTCTGGACTCTGAAAACTATGATCAAAACGGCACCGTTGTCGCCCTCGAGGATCCAAAAAGTATGATCTGACCAACTCCGGAATCCCGCCACAGGTTTGAAAAAGTATGCTCAGATCCAGAATCACCTCTATAGGTTCGAAAAAGGATGATCAGAAAGGCTCACACTCTCCCTATGGACTGACTGGCCTTGATATACCCCCGTCGACTCCCAATAGTATGGTCTGACCGACCCCGAACCGCCTCAGTGGGTTCCGAAAAATATGATCAGAGCAATCCCCGGATCATCTCCATGGGCTCTAGAAACTGTGATAAGACCGGCCCGGAGTCGCCTCCAAGGGGCATATGAAGTTCGATCGGGCTGGCCCTGGAATAACTTCACTGGGCGTGGGAAAGTTCCATCGGACCGACTCCGGAATCGTCCCTCAGGTCTCAAAAGGTATGATCATGGAGGCACCGGCACCATCGACTCAACAAAGTATGATTTGACCGACCTCGAAATCCTCGCCCTGTAAACCCATGGAATCCAAAGACATGGTGGACCCGACCCCAAAATCACCTTCATGTTTCCTGGAAACTATGATCCTAATGACCTCGGAATCACTCCCAAAAGTTTGGAAAAGTATGGATCAGACCTGAATCACTCCGATAGGTATCAAAAATATGATCAGAGAGGCCCAGAGACTCTCTCCCCATGGACTCAAAAAAGTCTTATCTGACCGACGCCGAAAAACTCCCATGATTACCGAAAGTATGATCGAACCAACCCCAGAATCGCCTCCATAAGTTTGGAAAAGTATGATCGGAGCTCACCCCGGAATCATTTCCATAGGTTCCTAAGAGAATGATCAAACAGGCCTGGAGACTCTCTCCCCGTGGACTCAAAAAAGCATTATCTGACCGAACCCCGGAAAAGCCCCATGATTCCCGGAAGCATGATTAGAGCGACTCCGGAATCGCCTTCATGGACCCTAGAAAGTGTAATCAGACCTACCCCGGAATCGACTCCGCAGGCTCCAAAAAGTATGATTATGAAGTACCCGGGATCCCCAAATGGTCTCAAAAAATATGACCGACCTCGAAATACCCGCTCTGTACTTCCATAGACTTCTTGAAGTATGGTCAGACCGACCCGGAATCTCATCCCCGGCTCACCCGGGCTCATCTCCATGAGCCCACAGAGTATGATCAGGCCGCCCTTGAAACGCCTCCATCGGTTCCAGGAAGTGTTATCGGTCTGACCCCGGAATCGCCCCATAGACTCACGAAAGCATGATCAGACCGACCCCGAGATCGCCCTATACGCTCGATAGAGTATGGTCTGGTGTCCTGGGCTTATGTCCTTCCCAGGAGCCTCTTTTACAACTTGGGAAAGTAACTGATCAATCGCCCAGGCGATCATCGGGCGCAAACACACGAATAAGTGGGCAAACGATTGAAAAACACCCATCATGAAAAGCGCTCTGGAAAACTTGAAAGGGACCTTTGGGGTCCGGTCTGCATGGCCTATGTCCTTCCCAGGTGGCTCCCCGACAACGTGGAAAAAGCATTTCTCCCATAGATATCACCGCGAGAGAGTCTATAGAGGACAAACAAACAAACAAACAAACATACAAACATACCCTGGATTTTTATATATATAGATGTATGCATCGATTCAATCTCAAACTCAAGCGGCGCACGAGGACGTCTCGAGTATGATCTGTAAATCTACGAAAAGTACGATCTGAGTGAGAGAGCGATCTTGGGATTGAATATATTCACTCCGACACGAGGTGTATTCGATTAGAACAACATGGTGGTATGTTTCAATGTTGACCGAACCACATCGAGATCCACATCATGCTCCGAGCCGAGTTCGTTCGAAACCATGTCGATTCAATCGTGAGTTTTTTCATCATGCGCATCTGCAACGGGAATTCTATGCGAGCATCCCGCCGAGAAAAGATCCCGCGGTGGCAAAACTCCGTGGGCGAACTCCCCGCGGCGGATGAGTTTCGCGGCTTGGAACTCCATGAGTGGAGTCAGGAAGTGGACGGCCCTATGACTCTAGGTGATTTTCATAGCTGAGGGGTCCAAAAATCTACAGAGCAAGACCGGAATGGAAGCTTATTTGCGGATTGGATCCCACGCTTCTCTCATGTTCTCGTGATGGCCGAATTTTCTCACTGGTCAACGATGTCTCCGCGCTCGAAAATTCCCCGGGGTAGTGTAATCATTCCGCGAGTGTTAGATACCGTATTTCTTCTAATTGCCGGGCATGCTCCATTTGCCGGGCATGCTGCAATAAGCGGGCACCCTTGGGGCATCCGAGAAATAATGGGGCATGCTCTGATAACGAGGCACTCTCTAATAAGCGAGCACCCTCTAATAGGCGGGCACTCTCCAATGGACTTCGGTTCGGAAGCGCCTTCCTAAGCGGTCACTGGCATTTTGACTGCCTGGGAACGGATTTCCACCCGTTCCGTCGAGTCGAGTCGAGGGACTCCTTATGTCGAGAGAAACATCCGCCAAGGATTCAAATTTGAGAACGATGCGACGTCGCGGTCAACGAGTGATGAAGACGTTGTCGAGAGCCAGTTGAGCCAGTATGTGGAATCTCACTCCCAATGGACGACTCCGAAGATTTCAAAATACAATGCTTCGAAGACGAGGGATCGATACCTCATGGCCAGCTACGCCTCGCAGAAGCTCGTCTTGCTGCAAACGAGCCGATGACGGTCTCCGCTGTTGAAGACTTTGACATTGAGAGGCTCGCAATCGGAGAAGATGATTTGTTTGGAGCTTCCGAGGACGATGAATCGGAACTTCTCCGACTCGGATTGAAATCAATTGTGTAAAACTGCAAGCGAACAAAGTAATCGATCGGTCGCATCGACAACGGGTGGCATTTTTTATTAGCCGGGCGTGCTCTTATAAGCGGGCACCCTTCGGATGTCCGAAAAATAATGGGGCATGCTCTAATTACCGGGCACCTGCTCTAATAAGCAGGCACCCCCGCGGGCTTTGAAAAATAGCCGGGCATGCCCGGCACTTAGAAGAAATACGGTATGTGAGACCCACAAAATATGGACAGCTCAACCGTCGCAGATCGGATACTCTTGAAATTGGTAGAAATCTTTCTGTTAGGTTCAATCGGCTACCAGCTCCCATTCGGCCTACCTGATAAGAAATCTTGTTTGTAAAGCATTTTATTACCATTTCTTGGTAGTATGAGTGGCTTATATAAACGGGGCATTCAGGTCAAACAGAGCTCTGTTAGGACAATTGTAAACATGGTATCGTGAGCAGTGGTCTCCACAGTATGTACAGAAGCAATCGTTTGATACCTCATGGTATCCTTTCTTATCGCAAAACCAGTGATGGAAGCCCTAGGCGGCTCCTCTTGTGAACCGATGACGCTTTCTGAAACCGGTGCGTTTCCACCTGGCCTGGAGCGCTTTGCTGACTCTTCGGTTCACGTGCTGGGAGAAGTTGATTCCTCGATCCGAGATTTGTAGACCCAAGTAGCTGGAGCTGCTTAGTTTTTCGATCGGTTCGCCTGATATTGCGAAGACATCGGACGCCGCCGGGAGGCCGCTTCGGCCAAGCTTCATGCTCTCGGTCTTTGCGACGTTTATCGTCAGGTTGTTTTCGCTTGAGTAGTGCTGTGGCGTTGACATGGCCTTCTGGAGCTGCTTGCGTGATCGGGAGAACAAAACCGCGTCGTCGGCGAACAAGATCGTCGACACTAGGTCGTGATCGCGTCTGATCGCTTCCGGCAAATCGCTCAAGAGTCGGGTATCGCGTCCCGGAAGTCCAAGAATCGGCACAACTTACGGGAGACTAGGCTTGAAAGCAGCTTGCTGAGGACATTACGTTTTTCTATACCTCGCCAGGATGAAGGATCGAGCGGATCCCCTTTCCACTTGGGGATGACGGCTAGATCGCATGCCCTCCAGTCTGTGGGGATGTGCCCCTGATCGTAGCAAGCGTTCAGCAGAGAGGTTATTTGGGGAATGACCGCTCCGCACCCGAGCAGGTGTTCGTTTAGGATGCCATCAGGTCCACAGGCCTTGTGTCTAGGGAGCGAGCCAATCTCATCAACGACCGCCGAGACTTTCCAGGGAGCATCCGTGAGGTCAGCTTCCGTTTGTTCGTTCTCCCCTCTTACCCAGAACACTGCCGGGAGCTCGGTGGGGATCGAGTTCTCCGTGCAGAAAAGGCTGCCGAAGTGTTTGGTCAGTTCACTGGTAGGGATCGGGCAACTCGTTCTGCCTCTATCGCGCCTGAGCCAGCGATAAGGGTGTTTCACTTTCGTGCTTTCGGGGTTGCCGTTGCGCTCTTGATCAGATCGGTCAAGTTCCTGTAGGCCTCATCCACGCCGATGAGAAATCTCTGTCCCGGGAATTCTCCACGGCAACTTCCCGCGTTTCTTGGACAAAACTCTCAGGTCCAAGTTCTATCGACTCAGCATGATTTGATTACCCCTATGTTAGTCGAGGTTCTACGGTGCTTCCCCGACAGACTTCGGAGACGCTCCAGAGCTCCGCATTCCTGGCATGGAGTCAGTTACAGGTCTCGAGTTGAGAGGGGCGGTAGAAGACTCGCCGTCTCTGCGATCGACACGCGGAGGCAGGTAATACCTGCAATGACCGCTGCTGATCGTGCGGTTATCCCTCGAGGTTCTCAGTTCCGGCGCGAGCTCTCCAGGGACGATTTGCTGACGAAGGAGGAATACGTCATCATTGGCGAGAGAGAGAGTTCCTCTCCCCGTCCAGCGTCAAGCAGAAGCTTCTTCCGCCCCACACCAGATTGAGTGCTACTCGACGACGAAGGATGGCTTCTGCATTGACCCACGCGATCTTCCTATGTGTTTTCGTGTCAGTTGGGAGTTCCAGCGACGAAATGAGCCCCGAGCTACGACTGAACTATTCCAGTGCAAGCGGTGAACTGCAGAAGATCTGCACCGTAATGTGTCTCGAGGCGTCATCCAAGGAAAGCTTGACGCTGGTGTTCGTACTCCGTGTAGACCAGGGAGCTGAGATAAGTCTGAACTATCTGTGGGAGCTGCCTCGCGCTCAAGTATATCTTTCAGAAGAATACTTTGTTCCCAAACCAGGAGATAGAGAAATCCTGATTTCCTGGGGGCGCGATCCCAAGGTTCCGGGGACCTTGCTGAGGAAAAAGTTCTGGCTTATGAGTGGGATTTTCGGATATCAGTGCGAAACGTGTTCTCGATACCTGCAAGTGTTCAATCTCGAAAAGCGTTTTCTCATTCAAGTAAGGGAGTGGTCTCACGCAGACGCATCAAGAAGTCCTCTGGGGGTGATGCGAGCTCTGATGAAAGGAAACACTAACAATTATCTCCGAATATTCCGACGAGTCTTCATCATTGTAAGAATAGAAAACGAAGATAAAGTACATTCAAGCATCACCGTGCGGAGGACGGGCAAAATCGTTGGTGGACAGGTCTACAAAATAACCGCTGAAGTATTCAGATTCCATCACGTTCAGAGCATGTTCTCCCTCTCTGAATCTCCTCGTAATGACAGCGTGGACCTTGCCCTGGCATTCCATTCTGCCACATTCCCCGACGAGGGAAGCGAAGGGGGAAAAATCTACTTCAAATCCTGCACGAGGGTGAGCAGTCTCGAAGCGGATGCGGCCGACAGACTGCGGAACGCGCGGCCGATTCTCGACGAATATCTAGATGGGAGCACACGGTCATGATAACATCCTCTCTTACAGAACAACAAGGCTTTTGTCTACGCCTATGAGTATCGAACTGTGCGCTTGGCAGTTCCGCTACCCTGGGAAACCCGACTGATCTCGAATCTACCGAAGTATCTGACCCTGGAAATTCCTCTTACGCTGCTATCACTGCTCGCCTTGCCAATGGTGCTGTCGATTCGACGTCACCGTGTTCTTCATCCGATACCTGAAACGTGGAAAACTGTGTATCATATCATCAGTGGTGACAATCAAAACTCTCTCATCAACTCGGTGGAGCAAGGGACATTATTGTTACTCATCAGCGGTTTGATATCGTTATCGATCCAATATCCGATCAACTTATTGAAGGGAGAAGTGGTCTCATCGCCTTATGAGCAGAAAATCCGACCCTCTGGATGTGCCATCGAGTCTTGCGAATTCGACGGTTATCGGACGGATTGGTTCAAAGCTGACGGGAAACTCAACTACGTAGGCAGACTCAGCAAGAATATAGACTTGGAGGCCGCCATCAGCGAAAAAAGCCTGAATGGAAAATGTCCACCTCTTTCAGTGTCATCGAGTGGTATGATGAACTGGACGTTTCTCGCTTTTTTAATTCAATATCGCACCGTGTGCGACGACCCAGTACTTATGAAAATGCAGCTCATCAGATTTGACCGAGAACTTGCTTTCGAAATGATGCCTGGCTCACATGCCACCCAGGACGTATGCTCCTCTTACCAGACTTTCAGTGGTCAAATCGCTCGGGGAAGGCATTTTCAGATAACTCAGAATATACTAGCGCACGGTTTACTCCACTATCCTCACGTGAAAGCCTCTTTGTATGGAGATTATCCTCATGAGAAAAGATTCTGGCGTAGATCAGCGAACGCAGTGTCGACAAAAACATGGGTTAACACGACGCATATAAAGCCGAAAATTGTGAGAGCAGTCGATGCTCTCAAAGCGTCGTACATCAAGTACAGGATGCTCGATCACGACTACGTTTTCTCGGCGATGGAACTCGGAGGACTAAAAGAAGTCTTCCTCTCGTTCTGCGGTGTCTTGGCGCTAATAATGTTCCATACATTCTTATGCTATCATTTATTCGACTAGGACGCGGCAGGATGACATCGGTGAATGGTGTTCACATGCGATGACCACGAATAGGGCGCTTCGAGTGCCGAACAAAGGGCGCCTTCATTAGAAGAGTACATACGTGCTTTTATACCTAGCGCGAGGGAGCGCTGGAGTCGCCAGCGCAGTTCGGATCTGACTCCTAACTCTCGTTTTCGGTGGAGCTGTCTTGGAGCCGGAAAGTAATGATGATGGAGTCAGCGACTCAAACAGGAGGAAACAGCATCATCCACCACTCGGCTTCAATCATTGTGACGTCACCGGAGTACGTCGTGATACATCTGCAGTCATTCGCGCATGTTCACTCCATTCGAAACTTTCACGCGCTTGTTTTTGATGGAGTGCACACCCTACTTGAATGGAGAAACCGAGATGCTTTCAATCATATGAAGACTGTTGTCGGCACTTTCAGAGCCGCTAGGCTGCGATTCTTGTCGGCGGTCGTGGCCAGGTGCAAACGTACCCGACTCACGACATGTGGGTTCCGGCTTCGCTTCCCGCCCGGTGCACTTGCATTTTCTAGGCGTCCGTCGACTGAAGCAATAACCAAACGGTGGTCCCGACGACGTTAAATAAAATTGGCTGAGAGGTTCAGCCACGGAAAAATAATAATAGGCTGCTATTATTTTCGGCAACTATGACGCCAGCGGCTGTCGATATATTGCTAAAGAAGAAACAATGGAACTCGTGTCAGATCTGCTAACAAAGCTGAGAGCAGCACATCGAGAGTATCATTCGGGTATCGCACGCGAGTAGAGGGAAAAGACAGCCAAACATTTTCCTAATGAAAGACTTCGATTGTTGTTAGCCACGAAGGCATTCGGTGTGGGCATCGACAAGGCAAATGTCAGAAACGTGATTCACTATTCGATGGTGACGAGATTGACAGATTATTACCAAGAATCAGGTCGGGCAGGACGCGATGGTCGTGAATCGACGGCAACGTTGTTACAGAACACTAACGACGAACGCTCGATACGTTACCGACTATTTCACAAGACCGACGCGGTCGTTGCGACGTGCAAACGTGCCCGACTCAAGACATGTAGGTCTCGAGTTCGACCCCCGCCCGCGGCATTCGCATTTCCCAGGGGCTCGTCGACCGAAGCATACCTAAACGGTGGTCCCGGCGACGTTAAATAAAACTAGCTGTCAGGTTCAGCCAGGGGAAGAATTGAGACCGATGATCTAAAACTGATTCCTGAGAGATTTCGAGAATCATGCCACGCTTATATAACACTGGATGGCAAAGCATGTGTTTGGAGCTCGCTGCAATCTGTTATCGAGGAATCATCCGATCGGATCGAGGTTCTTCCGTCGGATCGTCAACGATTTTGCTCAGGGTGCGATGTTACTAACGAGCAAAATCTCGAGCCGCTCGACATTCGACGTCATATCGCCCCATTAAACATCACAATCAATGACGCTCCCAATGAGAGGACGAGTGATGTTCCTGTTCTTATGAGGCCTTGCTCCGACGTCGTGTATTGCCAGGTTTATCAGACCGTCTCGTATGCGCCATTTGCTATTGTGAACCAGTACGTACGTTGTAAGATAGCGATCATCTATTGTTTATATTCACTTGATGTGAGAAAATGACGATTCTTCCGGCCGGTTGAATTTTTCGTAACAACAGCCTTAGACAGCATCATCTAGGTCAGGAGGAAAGCGTGGACAGCTAGTTGTGGACACACCAATCCCCAAGTCTGTGGTGCCACGACATAAGTACATCTGGATGGAAGTCACAGAAGATGAACGGCGCGATTTGTTCAGCGACACTTTCTTCATCAAATACCTACATGCGTCCTCTGGAATTGTCCGGGGGACAATATGGTACGTTGATTTGCGGAGCGCAACAGCCGTTTGATACATTGATCGCGGAGACTTGATTAGCCACGACAGGATATATATTCTCACAAAAATTCAATTTGTTTGGTCAGTTTTGCGGCGATGCTCGTTTGACACTGAGCTAGCAGATGAGTACCGATTCGTTCAGCAACTAGCTGACGATGATTTAATATCAATCGATGAACTATCACGGGACACTTTGATATCTCCTCCATCCTCATCCGGGCATACGTTCAGAGATGAGAGCTCACGTATTGCGTAGCATCCTGTTAGAGCGGAGAGAAAGAGCTAATTGTAAGGCGAGATTTTAGCGATGGTCCGATTCGAGCGGATGACCAATTCAGGCGGAGGCCCGATTTGAGCGGATGGCTAATCTCAGCGAGAGCCCGATCAGAGCGGATACCGAGTTCAGCGAGCGAGATGTGGCGGTGACACCGCCGCACAGTGGTCCAAAATGCTGAGATAGGTGGAAGAAAGTCATGTCCGGATATTCCAGGCTTGGATGCGTGAATGTGCTGCCAAGTGGCTGTACTGTCGGGGATCAAGTTGTTTGTGTCGATTGGAGACCTCATTGGGAGAGGAGGGGGAGAAGAACAGAGAGAGCGGGAGGCGCGGGATATTCCATGCACTGAAATCGATTTTGGAAAGTATGACAACGTAGGAGACCGATGCAGAGCCCTGACAGCCCGGAACTTCCGCTTCCGCGCTCCAGCGCGAGCACTCTGGGCATCGCACACGTGCCCGTTTATTAGAGGATGCCCGCTAATTGGAGTGGATACGGTAGATCGATTCAATCTAAACCGCATGCGGCGCACGAGGACGCTTCGAGTAGGATCTGAAGATCCACGATCGATCTGAGTGAGAGAGCGATCTCGGGATTGAATATATTCACTCCGACACGAGGTGTTTTCGATCAGGACAACATGGTTGGACGTTCCAATGTTGACCGAACCACATCGAGATCCACATCATGCTTTGAGCCGAGTTCGTTCGAAACCATGTCGATTCAATCGTGAGTTTTTTCATCATGCGAACCTGAAGATCCTCTATCGGCAAAGACTAGCCTCCTCAATCATAGAATCCCTCGAAAGCAATATTATCTCACGCAATTCTTTTTCTCACGCAATCACATCAGCGTGAAACAGTCTGCTTTCGGGTCGATGCCGATTCTCCCATGATACCCACTTCCCAGAATGGCCAGCGCGGAGTGGCTTGTCTGATCCCACCCTCTTCCTGCCTGGATGGAGAGTGTTATTGCTGGGAAAAGGGGCCTCGATTAACTCAGCTCTCATGTTAGAATCTCTGGAAGTTTAATTCGAGAACCGGAGCATAGTCACTGGAATAGAATCGTAGTAGACTGGCGAACCACTGGGAAGAACGACACGTTGGATGACCGACTTGGCATAGTGACGGCGCACAGTGGGCCAGCGGCGGACAAAAATCGACGTCGCACGGGGGCGCTGCGTCGCGGTGAACCTCACGGAGCTAAAATCCATCCCCACTCTAAAATCACCTTTTCCTCACTTTTCCTTCGAATAATTCGACTGTACCTATGGTTATGGATAGAATGATGGGCCATGACTCCGACCTAGTTGTTTCTAGCCCTTCAATCCGTGGCTTTCGCTCTATTACCCGTGAAAACTCGAACAGCTCCAGGGTCTTCGATTCGATCGAGTTGCAAGAATCATGCAAAGCAAGCGGGCACCGCTTTGCCCTGTCCCGAAACAAAATTTTTCAGATCTCTGAGGCACTCTGCAAGCTTCCAAAACATTCGTGTCCCCCCGACTCCTCGTTCAAAAGTCATGAAGCCTATTGAGTCCGACCATGAGCCCGTGGTCGAGGCCGGGATGGAAAGCCTTCTCAGCCCTCTAAAATACAGGAAACAGAACGAGGTTGCGTAGTAAAATCTTATACAAAAAGTGTTGAGCAGGATCGTCAGTCGAAGATGTCACGTTCTGGGTGACGGACATTCGAAGACACTAAATCTCGCATGGCATCGGCGACCGACTCATTGTCGGACTCAATAGTGTTGGTTGCCCAATGTTACCCAATCCTAGCTGGTAACCTGCAGCGAAGCTAGACGGAAGACACGTTGACTAGTTGAATGACACCGGACGAAGTGAACTTCATTTCACTGTACTGATATCTATAGTGCTGGATAACGAAGCCTAATCGCGGGTATCCAAGACCCTTCCTTGCCCGCGATCTGCTCCTGAAGCTCAAACAAAGCCGAGCTGTTTCCCACACATCAGAAACTTCTCGGGCGTTAGGCTTTTCGTGGGTATGTCTGCAGTCATCTCGGTGGTCGGGATGTATGTGATGCGTACCGCGCCGCTTGAAACCATTCCTCTGATATACTGATGGCGTAGATCAATATGCTTCGTTTTCTTGTGCTGGACATCATTATCGCTCAACAGAACAGCACCTTGATTATCGCAGTATAATGTCATCGGGCGTTCTACAGTCACGGAGGGCAGCTCGTCGAAGTTTAGCAGCCACTTAATTTCGCATAATACGCTTGACCGCCATCCAATGTACCTCGGCAGGATCTGAGTGAGCAGAATTGACTGACGACGCTGACTGCATGACAAATATCCGGTCGCGTGACCTGTGAAACGTGTATAAAGCAACCAACGGCTTCACGATATTCCGCTCCGGTTTTCGGCTCACCTTCCTTTCTCTTCACGAGCTTCGTGCCTGCCTCCAGAGGAGTCGAAGTTGGTTTTGCATCGCATAGACCGAACCTCTTCAACATCCTCAAAATTTTCTCCCTCTGGTCAAGGGAGATAGCTTTCTCCTCGGGTCGTCGAGTTATCCTGATCCCCAAACAGTGTTGTGCAGGCCCAAGGTCCTTTATCGGGAACAGCTTCCTGAGATTCTCCATCAGCTCTTTCTGCAACCCTTTGTCATCCGTAAATATCAAGAAGTCATCGACGTAAATCGTCAACAACAAGACACTTTCTTCTCGAACCAGATAATAGCATCATCTGTCCGATTTGAGCTCAGCCAGGCCGATCTCCTTGAGACCTCGATTCAACGTTTCAAGCCAAACACGACCTGCCTGTTTCAGACCATATAGAGATTTCTTGAGAAGACACACTTTGTCTCCCACCTCGAAAAGCTCAGGCTGTTCCATATTATATCTCTTCGGTCTCTAGCTTGCCGTGAAGGTATGCAGTCTCAACATCCAGTTGATGCACGGACCAACCTTTCTGCGCTGCACAGGCGAACAAAAAACGCAAAGTAGTGATCTTTACAATTGGGGAATACGTTGCTTCGTAGTCGACTCCCCTTGTTTGGGAGCAGCCTCGACCGACGAGGCGACCCTTGTACTTCGTGATCCGACCCTCGCTATCTCGCTTGAGCTGAAATACCCATTTGGATGTGATGACCCGTCTACCATGAGGGCGGTCTACGAGGATCCATGTGCCGTTTTTTTCGTGCGCTCGCATCTCTGAGTCCATCGCCGCTCTCCACTGATCTGCATCGGGCCTCGACATTGCCTCGGCAACTGTAGCCGGACAGTCAAAATCAGAGCTCAAACTTGGTCCCGGGCAATCCAACTCTGTCGTCGGACGTGGTCCACACACGCAGACATAATCTTGAAGCCAGGCTGGCTGACGGCGCTCTCGATCGGGGTACCTGCGAACCGCACCATCGCTACCAGTGCTCACCTCCTGCGAAGACGCATGGCCTACTTGAGGGGTGGAAAGAGGAGGAGGCCTCGCCGTTTCCTCGAAGAAACCAATTTCTTCATCCTCAAGGTCCGCCGGCTTCGCGAGCACGTCTGACGCGTTTGTATTCTCGTCGAACGTTACGTCTCTCCTCCGTACGACCCTTGTCGTGTCCTCGATCGGCACCAACCGGTAGGCTTTCGAAGTATCACAGTAGCCGACGAATATGTAGCTCTTCGCCTTGTAGTCCCACTTCTTCCTTAGCTCCTTCGGAACCTGGTCGTACGCCACACATCCGAAAACACGCAAGAATTTCAGGTTCGGCCTCTTGCCGGTCCATGCCTCTTGTGGAGTTTGGTCTGATAAGCTCGCAGTTGGACTGAGATTCTTCAATGTACAAGCTGTGTTGACAGCTTCTGCCCAAAACGATGACGGCAAACCCGAGCTGGCGCGCATCGCTCTAGCCTTGTCTACGAGGGTGCGTTGCGCGCGTTCCGCAACTCCATTTTGCTGCGGCGAATACACGACTGTCTTCTCGTGTCTGATGCCCTTCTCACGCAGGAACAACGCGACACGATCATTCACGTACTCGGTACCGTTGTCACTGCGAGCGTTTTCAGCTTCCTCCCGACCTTGCGTTCGGCAAACGCCACAAAAACTTTGAAATGCTCGTGGAACTCAGCCTTTGACTTCATGAAATAGAGGAACGTCATCCGTGTCAGATCATCGACAAAAGTCAAGAAGTAACGGAAGCCACTCACGCTCGGGACATTCATAGGACCGCAGACGTCGCTGTGTACGAGTTCTAGTCTTTCCTTCGAGCGTGACTCCGAACGTTGAAACGGCGTCCTACTCTGCTTTCCCTGAGCACAAGCTCGACACTCAGGAACCTGCATCGGCGCCTGAAACGACATCCCTGCAGCGAGTCCCTGTCGCAACTAGTTCATGCTCTCGTAGTTCAGGTGAACTAATCTCCGATGCCACAAATTGAAGTTCTCTTCGATCGTCGATGTCGTGAAGGCGCTCATGTTGCAGCATTTCAACTTCTACAGCCCGTCCGTTACGATCGCTTCGGCATATAGTTCACCCTTCCTATCTCGAATCTCGCATCCTCCCTCGTGGAAAACGGTCGTGAATTTCTTTTTGCTCAACTGCTTCCCGCTCACGAGATTTACACTCACAAGGGAGGTCCGCGAATTGTACGACGCCGATTTGAACCAGATAGGGCGCGATTGGTAGACCTACTAGAGACATGAAAAACGGCTGATGAAACTTTTCCCCATAGGCCGTCTTTTGCGAACTACAGCGCTTTCAAAACCCGAAATTTAACATGGGCTCCTATGGAAGCCTATAGGAATCAGTGGAAGCCAAGGCAAAACAAGCTCTAGAAATCGTTGCGGAGGGCTTCTAGTACCGAGCCTAGACTTGAAAATTGCGCCACGCGAAAGTGGTGCAACCAAAGACGGACAAAAAAGAGAACAAACTGTCAGGTTTCGAATCAATGGTAATGATAATTCATGTAGAAGCACTCGCAGCACAGAATATTCCGACAATGTACGCATCGAATACACGCGACAAGTAGGCAGTTCGCCGTCACGCAGTCACCGTCAAACTCAAAACAAAGCTCGGTTCTTTGTCAGTATGCGCCCGCCGACTTGTGACGGAACGTAAACACGCGGGTGGCTAGTTATGGCCGGAAATGGCACGGCGGCCACTCCGAAACCGCCTAAACGCCAGGCGCAAAGCCAACAAGGACGGAACAGCGGACTCTGAAATTGATTGTGTATGAACGAATGCATCCGTAGGATGTCATTCCTTTGGTCGACGCGGAAGTTGTACAAAAAACAATGTTCAGTGAGTCTCTCGGCAAATTCTTTCCACAGTCGGAAACAATAAAGGTCGAGATCGGCGTTCGACTCGCAAAGCTCCTCGACCTCCTCAACGTCCACGGAATCGTTGTTCGCGAACTTCTTCACGGTTGACACGATATCCCTCGCTAGTTTCCTCTCGATCTCCCGGGCGTCTTCTCGAGCACTCGGAGCGATGTTCAAGGATTCCAGCTGCTGCTGGATCAACGACACAACTGCATTGATTCTGATCGACATCACTGTGCCTGCTCCGACGACTTTTCAGTTTCGAACAAGGATCCCCGGATCTTGGGCTGATTTCGGAGGAAAAGAACAGACCGCGCGCAGAGAGCAGACAACCTGTTTATGGAACAATGGAATCAGGGCTTTGGAGGCACCACCGTCGCGCGGCGCGATTTCCAAATCTGAGCTTGGTACCAGACGCCCTCCACAACGATTTCTAGAGCTTGTTTTGCCTTGGCTTCCACTGATTCCTATAGGCTTTCGGGTTTTGAAAGCGCTGTAGTTCGCAAAAGACGGCCTATGGGGAAAAGTTTCAACAGCCGTTTTTCATGTCTCTAGTAGGTCTACCAATCGCGCCCTATCTGGTTCAAATCGGCATCGTACAATTCGCGGACCTCCCTCGTCAGATCGGGGACGAATACAACGTCCGTCAAAGTCGTGGTGAACCACTTTCCACGAACATCAAACTTCAGTGGCACATCGCCTGCGCCCTCGACTTCGAGAATCTCGCCGTTGGCTGTGGCAACGGACTTCCTTGGGCCATCAGTTCTGAAACCCACGAAGGACTCTTTCTTTCGGCACATGTGCACGCTGGCTCCGGAGTCCACGAACCAATCATTTGACTCCATGGAAAAACAGCACAGAACTCTCTCGACCTCCTCGGTATCCTCTCGAGCCTTGGCGACGTGTCCGATTTCCTGATTCTTGGCCTCAGAACTCGCTAGGTTAACACGTTCTCCGCCTCTACAATCTCTCGCCATGTGTCCGAATCTTTTGCATCTTCTGCACGTACCTCGGAACTCTGGGGGGAATTTTCCTCGGCCACTATAGCCGCCCCTGCTTCCGGCTTGATTCGCGTCACCATTGCCTTGACTCTGACGTCCTGCCAATGCAGACTCTCGTTTCTGGCGTTCCCGACGTGTAGCTTCAGCCAACAACCGCTCCTTTACCATCTCAGTCGTGACACGTTCCTCTGAGCCTGAGATACTCTAGATCAGCGAGTTGAATTCCTCCGGTAACTTCATCAGGATCATGCCGGCCAACATCTGATCTGTGATGTCTCCGTCAATCGCCCTGAGCTTCTGTGCCGCCCCAATCTTCCGATTGAGGTAATCTCCCATACCTTTGCACTCACTGTACTTCACACTAGTCAGCTCTTCGAGTAAGGCGACCTGCCGGTGGAGTCCCTTTGGCTGATACATTTTCTCGAGCTCATCCCAGATTTCTTTGCCTGTCTTCTTGTCACGAATCGATGAGAAGAGACTGCTTGCGATTCCCGATACGATGGCTCCCTTGGCACGCTCTCCTCGACGGTCATCGGATCTCGTGCCTCCTACGAAGTCCCACAAGTCGCAGTTGAACAAATGCGATTCCATTGCGAACTTCCAGTCGAGGTAGTTCGAAGCCCCTTTCAGCTTCTCGAAAGAACTCGGCACTGCAACGTTTTGCACTACTCCGCTTACAGCCACGTTCTCCGACGGCATCGCACCTGCTATCTGCTTCTTTTCCGCTTGATTCTCTCGCACAACCGTTTCCGATGCGTCCACAAACGTTCCCTCCTCTTGAAGGTCTTGCTCTACTTCCTGTGGGTGCCCTGGGCCCATAACCTGTTGGTTGCCCAATGTTACCCAATCCTAGCTGGTAACCTGCAGCGAATCTAGACGGAAGACACGTTGACTAGTTGAATGACACCGGACGAAGTGAACTTTATTTCACTGTACTGATATATATAGTGCTGGATAACGAAGCCTAATCGCGGGTATCCAAGAAATAGGCTTCATAACTTTTGAACGTTTCTAATCGAAAAATTAAGATTGACCAACGTCGACACCGGGATCGTAGATGCTCGCGCTCACGCCCGCTCCATAGAGTGCTTCATTGGAAGTAATGGTCTCCCGGTACTTCCGCTCGAGATCTTCGTAGTGGACGAACTCCGGGCTTCTGTACTGTAATGACAGGGATAGTTTCTTGAACTGGCCAACAGCCATATTTTTCTCACTCGTGCTGTATTGCTCGTATAAACCCTTGACGCCCTGCACCCTCTGTTTGAGAGAAGCTTGGATCCGCATGTTTAGGATATCTGCTGTGTCATAAGGACTTTCGCGAGTTTTCCATCCCGGCGGAGGTATGATCTGGAGGCGTGAAAATGGGAGGTGGCCATAGTCCCCCACAACAAACCCTTGTTTACACTTCGAGCAGACGAATGAATGCATTCCAATGGGAGGAGGCGGGGTGGCGGTCAAGTGTTCGCGTGTTGTGATCGCATGAGCAGACGCTTTTAGAGGGAAAGGAGTTCACGGAAGCGGAGTTTGGCGCAAGAGGAGGACCGTTTCGAGTGTTTTAAACCTAACCTAACCTTTCCTGCTCGAAGCATCTGCTTCGACGTGCGCTGAAGTGGCCGGCAAGAGCAAACATGCGTGCAGTCCTATGAGCGTACACCTCCTCTCCCTCGAATTCGTCTGCAAATTACCACGTCAACATGCGAACACTTGGCTGCCTCCCGGCAATAGTCCTGTTGGAAGTTTTGGGCACTAACTCGGTCGGATGCGGGTACTCTCAAATGTCTGAGACGTAGCTACTGAGGGAACCAGAATAAAGACAAGAACGTTTCTCCACCAAGGGTTACAGCCAGAGTGTTTATTGAATGAACAGAAGGTGCTTATATAGTCTGTGGGTAGAACCAGTCCGGAAAGACTGCGGGGTTACTGCACTAGGATAATTAACACTGAACTTCTCGATGTCCGGACACTGACCCGTCGGACACTGAACTGGAACTTGAACTACACAGAATTCTGACAGTGTTCAGAGCACTGACCCAAAGCAATTACATGAAATCATAGTGTAATACATAGAACGGAGTGCAGTCTATTCAACATTCTCCACCTAGACTAAACTCCGATAACGTTTACGATATAAGGCACCTCGGTGCGTTAGCGTTTGGCGCGCTCCATTTCAAACTCTAGAAGCGGCACCTCGACGTGATTCCGCACCGAACACTCGCTTCCTGCGTGTGAAATGTGCTATGTCGTTTTGCACAAAGGGAGAGTCAGTGGCTTCACTGAGCGCACTCTACTCGTGTCCGCAACAGTGGACGTTTCAAGATCTTCACCGTGCAACTTTGTTTGAGACCGCGTGATCAACCGCTTGATGAACGAGTTCCGTCGTCGTGTGAGAGAGCCAAAACGATCCATTTTCATCCCGTTATCTTCTGAAAGAAGGATCGTATCCAGAACGCTTCCCTCAACGATGCCAGACGATCCAAGCGGGAGTTTTCACTCCGCCGTAGCACCAGCTAACACGGCAGTTCCCGGCGTTGATCACCCAGTCCACGTCGAGGTTGGTGTCCCATCTGGAGGGAATCTTCATTCTGCCGTGACGGCAACGAATCTGCCGAACCCTCGAAGTGATCAAGTGATTCACGTCGAAACAGGAATTTTGTCGGAGGCAAGTCATCCAAACGCGAAGTTACGCATGGGTCTCCGGTTGAAGATAGCCCTAACAACGGGCTCACTACTGACCATTGCGTCTATGGTCACTTCCTCGGTATTACAAGGTACAAATCTTAATCAATCTACCGTATTGAGTCGGCAGGTTATCTAGACAATCCTTTCAAATTTTTTTTTGATTTTTAGCTGTCCACGATCGTGCCAACCCAGAGCTTGCGAGCCTGGCCAAGCTTCTGGCTAGTCACCCAATGCTGCAGACGCAGCCGAGTGGGGCGATCACATACCCCGACTTCAGAGTCTGGGAACGTACGCGAGCCCACGAAGATGGCAAGCCCTTCTACGATCTGAGCGTTGAGAGGTTGAGCAATGCCGATCCAATTGACGATGAGGATGAAATTAAGCTGGAGCATCGACGATCCGCGTCGACAGCCGCACCGTCAGAGGTTCCCGGGAATGCATCAGCCGTTACGAAACCAACCGAGAGCCCCGCAAAACTCCAGGAAACTCGTTGGCAGTGTCATCGAGTTTCGAAACTTCGGCTGCAATGTTCTTTTGAAACAATGGGTCTGTTCACATCGATCGTCAAACTTCTGCGTGTTTTTCAAGACAGCGGTTCCCGATGCTGCGCGGATTTACGTGACCGCCAAGCCCGATGTGCCCCAACCTGAGACGCCGCAGGAAAAGGGGCTTCTCAGCCGAAAGTGCAAACAAAAACTCTTTGTTGATTTTGAAGACGTGTCGTTTTAAACTTAAGTGAAAGTAGTTCTTAGTCCGCTTGAATAAAGCTTGTTTTGTGACATGGAGATTCTCTTTCATGCTTGAGTTCATGATTCGATAGGCTCAACTGTTCCTCTATATGGTGAATCTGGACTTTCTATCAAGGGTGCATTTTCGTGATTCCTCACTCTTCTCTTCAACACTCTGATTAGAAGAACAAGAGTCAGGGTTATTGAGATGATTGTGGCGAACAACATCACGATGCGCTTCCAGCCAACCACTTTCGGCATTGGTGGCAGCGGCTGGTGCGTGGTAGATGACGACCGTGCAGTTGTTGTCGTGGTCGTTGGATGGAGATGCTCGAAGTCATTCCAAATTCCCTCTCCACCAATTGCTTCTTTCTGCGGTCTCAAGCAGACGACCATGGAAGATGCTAGAAGTTCGCAGGTGGTTTCGCTTTTGAAACAACGACAAATGAAGAAACGCTTCGATTGCTCTGAGATCATGCAACTGAATTGCTTTGATCTGCAAGTGTCGTCGCAGTCTTCGTAAGTGAAGAAACTGCTTGCCTGAGCGATGATGGCTATGAGGACGATGGTTGTGAGGTCTGACATTCTCGAGACGAACCCAAAGGGTTGATTCCAATCAAGTTGCGAAGCCTCTGAAAATTTTGGCGAGATAACGGCTTTGTGAAAATGTCACTTAAATTCTCGGCCGAAGGAACGTAAGATATCTCCAACTGCTTACTCTCAATCTTCTCTTGAAGGAAGAAATACCTCACGTCCATATGGCGAGTCCTTCGACTCAACTGAGACTCCTGTTGCAATTTCAGAGCTGCCAAGTTATCAATTCGAATGTTGGGTGTCTGAATGTATCCTAACTCACCGACAAGCCTTTGGAACCAGATCGCGACTTTCGCAAACTCTGTCGCTGCAATGGTTTCTGATTCGCAGGTGGAAAGCGCAACGGTGGACTGCTTCCGACTTGCCCAGAAGAGAGGGCCGCCGTTGGCAACAATCACCATTCCACTGACACTTCGTCGAGTCCTTGGGCAGCTAGCGTAATCACTATCACAAAAGAACTGAAATGTTCCGTCTTTATCACCGTCATAATGAATCCCGTAATTAATCGTCGAGCCGAGATATCTAAGCAAGCGTTTCGCTGTGTTCCACAGATTCTTGGTTGGACAGTGCATGAATCTTGACAAGAAAGAAATTCCGAATGCGATATCTGGTCTAGTACCTTGAGCGATATACATAATTGAACCTACAAGAGCACGGTAAGCTGTCCCATCAATTGCTTCTGAATCATCGACTGAGTAGATATCTTTGCCGACCGGGACATGAACGGGTTTGGAGTTTATCAAATCGTATTTTTCGAGAACATCCTTGATGTATTGACTCTGATGAATGATTACGCCCATGCTAGGTGTTCTTGTGATCTGAAGCCCAAGAAAGTAATCAAGCGGCCTATACTTGATCTCTAGGCTCTGCTTGAGCTTGCCAAGGAACTCGAGAATTACCTCCTCTGAGGTTGCCATCACAATACCGTCGTCCACATAAATTGACACCGATAATCTTGAGGTATTTGTGCTGTAGAAAACACAATGATCTGCTTGGCTCATGATTAGCCCTAACTCCAAGAAAATCGATTTGATCTTGAGATGGAACATCCTGTTCGACTGGCGGAGACCGTAAATGGACTTGTTCAATTTCCACACACGTCCTGATTTATCCGAGAATCCGCTGGGCTGATCCATGTATAGCTCTTGGTCAACCTCGCTATACAGGAATGCCGTCTTAACATCAAATTGATAAGTGAACAGGCGTTCCTTTGCTGCAATGTTCAGCACGGTTCGAATGGTCTCGAACTTCGCTACAGGGGAGTACAACTCCTGAAAATCCAAATTTTTTCGTTGGAGGTAGCCCTTCAGAACAAGTCGCGCTCGAAACTTCTCTGTCTTGCCAGAAGCATCTTTCTTCTCTTTGAAGACCCATCGACAACCTAGACTACGCTTGCCAGGCGGGAGTTTTGTGAGAGTGTACACATTGAGCGCTTCCATGCTCCTGATCTCCTCCATCATTGCCTCTAACCATTCTTCCTTGAATGGAGAGCACATAGCCTGCTCGTAAGTCTGAGGTGTTTCTGGCAAATCTTGACTGCTATCCTTTGAAATAGCTGCGTTTGCCTCATAATTGTCGGGTCTTGGAAGCTCTGATCTATCTCTGAATTGTACTGGGGCAACTGAGTATGTTACGATAGGCCTCCTTCCTCTGCCTCTCTTGCCTCTTCTACGATCTTTCGATTGAATACCTAACTCATCTATTTGCGTGCTGCTACCTGGTTGCTGTGCCTGACCGCCATCGCTGGGCGATCGCTCCACCGAGCTGCGCCGCTGCTGCGCCGCTGAAGGATTCAGCTGCCGCTCACCCGACTGCCGCCGCTGACTCAATGCTAGACCATCCTCTCCCGACTCTCGTCCAGCTAGTGGGTCTGGCTGCGGTTCGGAGTGGCGCTGCTGTTGCCCTATCGGTCGCTGCGTTGCGTCGGATGACTGAAGCGACTGCCCCGTCGATGACGAGTCATCTGGTGTTGATGATGAGCTGGCTCCACCGATTTCGTTGGTTGTGGATTCTTCTTCACTTTCCATTAAGTTGTCCGGTGCACTTCTTTCTTCGTTGTTGGGCGAGTCCTCTGTTGTACGCTCGTTTTCTGGAGCCGTGGCAGGCCCGTCGGCCTGTGTGTCATCGTTTGAAGGCTTTTGGTGCTGCGAGTGCCGGAATGGACTGTCTCTGAAGAATCGAACGTTGTTAGAAGTTAGAACAGACCGAGTGCCTGGGATGAGGACACGATAACCTATAACACCATCATTTAGGCCAACGAGAAGTCCTCTGATACTCTTGGGATCCATCTTCTTTCGACTGGGGCGTTGGTCCAGGACGAAGCAATCTGATGCGAATGGGTGAACCTTTCCCAAGAATGGAGGCTTGTTGTAGATGATTTCATACGCTGATTTGTTTTCCAACTTGTTGAAGGTAATGGAGTTGAGAATCTGATTACTGTATTGAATTGCCTCAGCCCAAAGCGTCTTGTTGAGTCCCGAGTCGATGATGAGTGTTCTCGCCAGGTCGAGCAACGTGCGATTTGTCTTCTCTGCGATTCCATTTTGTTGCGGTGTTCTGGCACAGGATGTTGTTTGCTCAGCTCCAATTTCTTTGAGCATTTCTGAAATCTCGTTATTCAGAAATTCCAGGCCTTGATCCGTATGCAGGCGAATGATATTCTTCCCTGTCTGGTTCTTGAACCAGTTGATGTATGTACGGATGCATGAGGCTGTCTCATCCTTTCTCTTGATGAAGAATACTTTTCGGAATTTTGAGTACTCATCAGTCAGTGCCAGGAAATGGTTGTGGCCACCCAGTGATGGAGGTGTGACACTGCAGAGATCACCGTGAATGACACCGATCGTCGCTGCTCTTGATGATGCTGGTCTTGTTCTATATGAGGATCTAAATTGTTTTCCTTGTATGCAGGATGCGCAATCGGACAGATCATCAACAAATGGTATTCCGGTTCTCAAAAGTACTTGCCGAACTTTTTCTTTGTGAATGTGGGCTAGTGCGCGATGTGCTTCCTTCAAACTGATTGGACTCTCAGCGACCTCCATTGCTGCCACATTGATCGCTGTTCTCGCCACACTGCCTCTGATCTTTTATAGCGCGCTGTCACGTCCGGCGAATATTCTGGTCTTTCCTTTAGACAGAATCATGCCTTCGCTTCGGACGGTGCACCGGAACCCTGAATCTAGAATTTGACCTAGAGAAATCAAATTGCAGGACATTTTAGGGGCGAACAGAGCATCTTCTAATATCAGGTTCACAATTTTACCGTCACTTTGAACTGTGATCTCGACAGTTCCTTTTCCATGTGCTCTTATGGTGGAGGAATCGCCGAGACTCACTTCCCGGGATTGTTCAATAGTGACGTAGTTGGTGAAGTAGTCTCTGTTGTTAAGGATATGACAGCTTGCTCCAGAATCGATAAGAAATGTGATCGTTTCCTTTACCTCTGCTCCCTCAGCTTGAGGAGGAAGATCGCTGGTAGCAAAGACTGCCACGTTCGCACTGTCCTTTTGTTGATTCTTCTTGTTTGGTCTTCTCTTTGATCTGCACTGGAATGATTTGTGGCCTTTTTTGTTGCAGTTCCAGCAGACAATCTCAGTTGTCTTCTGGTACGATTGCTCCTGCTTCCTCATGTTGGTTCTTGATCTGTGGTAAGGACGTCCTTGATATGGTCTGCGTCCGCTGACTCTGGCTGCCAGGGCTGTCGAGCTGCCCTGTGAGCCTCTTGCCTGCCTTCTTGCGTCTTCAGCCACGATGAGGTCCAGAAGGGTGTCAAATATTTTCTCCTTCTCAGCTTTCAATCCCCATCCTTGTTTGAAGGCGTCCCAACTGTCCGGTAGTGAATTGATGAGTCTTGCTGAGATTCCTTTTGCGTTGATTCCTGCGTTGGTTTCCTGAAGCTCATAGATTATTTCGTGGAACTTGGTCAGATTTTCTTCGCACGTGATGTTCGGATTGTATCGGAAATGGGTGAATTTCTGAACTGCGATATCTGCAAAGATGGCGCTGACTCCTGTGTACTTTTTGTTGAGTCTGTTTAAGGCATCTTTTGCGGAGACATCTGCTGAATCTTCGAAGAATAATTTCAGAACAGTATTTTGTTGAAGGGTGCTGAAGATGATTTCCCGAGCGTTTTTGTTTCCGATTTCGTATTTTTCTTTGTCACCAGGTACAGTGACTGGGTCGATCTCACCATTGGCGACTTCCCACGCGTATTGACTGCCTTGAAGATAGATGGGCATCAGTGCCTTCCAGGCCAGGAAGTTTTTGCCATCATCACGGAGGATGATCCTGTTGGGTTGACGTTGTTGTTCGGTGGTCACTGTTGCGTTTAGGCTCACTGCCATAGTTGATGTTCTGGTGACGTGTAGCTAGATCGTCAGTTCACAGATTTTGTCACTTGTTTCTGTTTTCCGATGGAGCACTCGTCTCAGCAGTCGTGCTGATACACGAAATGTTGGAAGTTTTGGGCACTAACTCGGTCGGATGCGGGTACTCTCAAATGTCTGAGACGTAGCTACTGAGGGAACCAGAATAAAGACAAGAACGTTTCTCCACCAAGGGTTACAGCCAGAGTGTTTATTGAATGAACAGAAGGTGCTTATATAGTCTGTGGGTAGAACCAGTCCGGAAAGACTGCGGGGTTACTGCACTAGGATAATTAACACTGAACTTCTCGATGTCCGGACACTGACCCGTCGGACACTGAACTGGAACTTGAACTACACAGAATTCTGACAGTGTTCAGAGCACTGACCCAAAGCAATTACATGAAATCATAGTGTAATACATAGAACGGAGTGCAGTCTATTCAACAAGTCCTCCAATATTTATACGAATGAATGCATTCTGTTGACGAATGGAGTCAGCGGGCGGTCGAGCAGACCGACTGTTCTCGTGGAGTTCGCGATTCTGCGGCCGCTATTTTAGCGGGCCGTCTGGCGCACGGAGCGATCGTGCGCGGAGAGCGCCAGCCGGTGTCTCGGACGGCAAAGCGAGATGGGTTTGGGGGATATGCCGAAAATGATGACCTTTGGCAACGGGAAACAATGTCGAGCGCTATATTTCCCACAAGGAGAGGTCCCTGATGTGAACACTTGGTTTCTGCCTGTTGGAGATAATGGTGTAAGACTGTCGGGCTCAGATCCTACTAGAGCTAGGTAGTGTGACTCACGAGAGTGACTCACGGCGTCTGGACAGAGGACGCGTGCCTAGTACAAAGGAAGCGGGGTTCCCACACTAGTTAAGCTGTCAGAGAACCCTCCGGCCGTACAGCTGTCATGTAGACTAGAGTACGGAGATGGGGACTGAACCCCAGCTCCGTGCTCAGACAGCTGACCATCTGGCTACTTATGCTCCCAGCTAGATTACTCATCTGGGTCACCATTGGGAGAGTACGACCCTACTAGGTATATAAGAGGTCCATTTCCAAATAAAATTCACTGTGGTGCAGGCCTTCGTTCCTTGCGTACCTCCAGCGTTGTCACTCCTAACCTCTGAGCTAGTGATCCCGACTTCCCTTCGATCCAGCCTTCGGTTCTAGTCGCAACACGTTATCAGCCACGTTCTCGCAACTCGTCGCGTAGAGTCCGCTCTCCGCACTCGGTTGCCTGACGACCCTGGTTGGTCCAACTCACCCATCGCAAAAGTAAGCTGACTCCTACGTAAATTCTTACTAGTTGTCCAGCTCATACAGCTGCAGTCAGGTAGTTTTCGGCTCATGACAAGTGCTCCAGAGACTGACGCTCCGTTTAGTCTTGTCGACTACGAGCTCTTTGAGTCTCCAATGAACGGTTTAATGGCCGATCCCGTTCCTCCCGTCGTCCCTCCGGCTACTCCGAAACCTCCGGGTACTCCGGCAGATCCGAAAACTCCGGCTGATCCGAAAACACCGGTTGACCCAAAAACACCGGTTGACCCGAAAACGCCGGTTGACCCAAAGAAACCGGTTAATCCTTCGGGTACGGTTCAGCCGCCTCCAGCAAGCGTATCTGGTTCGAAATTTACCCTTTCATGCAGCATCACCCTTGCTGACGATGGGCGAAATTACCTCGCGTGGTCTGCTCTGGTGACAACAATTCTTCAGAATCACTCTGACGCCTACAAGGTTGTTCAAGGCGCCATCAAACAAAAAGATGCTCTCTACCCCGCCGCCAATGCTCTGGCAAAAACCATCCTCATGAACTCTATTTCTCCAATCTTGATTGCAACCTACTTCAGTATACTCACGGCAGATTTAAGTGCTGTCCTCTCGTTTTGCTCGGAATAGCGAAATCGCCAGAGATTCAGCTCTAAACTCTTTCTTCTCGTTCCGCTATAATCCCTCTAAACCTGCTACCAAAAATATCGATGCTTTTTGTTGAGGATTGGAGTTTCCCGTTGTCCTTGAGCTATGGCTCAGACTGATACATTGTATGCTTGGGCGTTGTCACGAGCCCGGTCAGGGTCGTGATAGTAATGTCACGTACAGTCGCGTAGAGGTAGTTTACTTCTCACGAATAAAAGGCCGTGTACTCGGCACACGAGCTCATTGGCTCGGCAACCCGCAACACCAACGCGTCTTCACTCTGAGAGCACTGGCTGACCGATAAAGTCCTTCGCATCCAGTTTTCCAAACATGGTGGCCCACACAGGGAACCAGTGTTAGTGCAAAATCAGTGGAACTCGAACCAAGCAAAAGGTTAGTCAGTCAGTGGCCGAAGAGATCGGATGTACCGTCACAAAACGAGGAGAGACACCAGGAAGAAATCGACGACCAGAGAAATGTTCAGCCTTGCGGCAGCGGAGTCCGCGTCGAGCACGACGACCGATACCCCATCTGCGAAATATGGCAAGTTCACGCCGTCAGTCATACTGAAAGCAGATGGTAGCAACTACGTCCTGTGGGCAAACAACATTGAGGCCCTTGTGAGAGCGGAAAACTCAGACTACTGGCAATGTATTCGCCTAGTCGCTCCCCTGATTAGTCCCGAGGATAAGGTGAAACCCGCCAACGCTTTCGCCGCCTACATCATACTCCATTCGATCGACCCCATGATCACCCAGAGGCTCTATCAGGGAAAGACAGACGAAGAAAGGACAAAGCTGACAATCGGAAGGGAGTTGTGGAAAGCCATCAAGGAGTTCTGCACAGAAAACACCGGAGCATCAATGGTATCAGCCTACTCCAAATTCACAACATTCACATACGATGACAATGTTTCCGTTGAGGAGAACCTCGCTAAATTTGAAAGTATCTTATATACGATACAAATGTCCGACGCGGTAATCCCCGAAAAACTCATCATGTCGCAACTCCTGAGATCACTCCAAGGAGAAGAATGGAACAGCTTCAAGAGCAGTGTCGCAGGGAATCCACCTGATAAATACGCCACACTGAAGAACCGAATCATCGGGGAGATTATCCAACGGGACGCAGATAAAACTAAAATATCTGATATGACCGCACTCATGGCATCAACTCATATTGGCAGGACAGGGAGCCGGAAACCACAATATCGTGCCGGCATTCCCTTCGTCTTTGGACAACAAGCACCCAAACCAAATTATCGAGGACGTGGACGCGGTCGTGCTCAACACCAACGAAGATACCCATGCCAACAACAGGTGCGAACAACCTACAAAGAGGAGACAAGATCTTGCTTCGTTTGCGGAAGACGCGGTCACCTGGCTCTACGCTGCCCCAAGAGATGTCGTCCAGGGAGAGAATTGAACGCCGTTGAAGGTCCGCCGGAGGCCCTCATGACACAAGGTGAGCATTGCGTCGAAGCACGCTCCTTTGTGGTTGATAGTGGAGCTACACACCATTGCGTTAACACTAAAGAATACATGCGAAGCTATGAACCGTTCGGAGAGCGTGTGGAGGTGAAGCTCGGGGGATCCCAATCAGCGCAGGCGCTCGGTCAGGGATCTATCGACCTTTACGTCAAGCGAGACGGCTGCTGGAAGGTCTGCAGACTGAAAAATGTGCTATTTGTTCCCAGCCTACGACGCAACCTTTTCTCCGTCGCGAAAGCTGCTGACGCTGGATGGAGATTAGGAGGAGACAAAAATTGTTTGACACTCACCTTGAATGGAGTGCAATTGACCGCAATGAGAAATGGAAATCTCTATTGCCTTCTGACGAGACCATTGAGCTCGCCGATAAAATCCATGGCCATGGACGAGAATAAGGGAGCCGAGCTCAATGCTACAGAAATAAGGTCATTGCAAGAAATGCATGAGGCACTCGGACACATAAACAAGAGAAAAGTCAAAGAACTACTCAAGCGCGAAGGGATTAAGTTCCTAGATGAGGATGTAACTTGCACGGATTGCATCAAAGGAAAGCAGCACCGCGCAACGTACCGGTCTAAACCATTGACGCAGCCAGCCAATCCGGGTGTCATGGATCGGGGTCAGGTTGGACGGCTTGTTCATACTGATCTCTGCATGTCACCCGTTCCATCACTGAATCAAGGACACCGGTACTTCATGGCGATTACAGAAGACTATACGAGATTTCGCAAAGTATATTTCCTTAAAACAAAGGACGAAGCGAAACTCTACATTGAGAGCTATTTGAACTGGTTCACCGTTCAAACTGGAAACAAGGTGAGGGCGCTGCTGTCCGATAACGGTCTGGAATTCGATAACGCGGCCGTAAGGCAGATTCTCATGAAAGCCGGCTGCGAGTTTCTGACCTCAGCGCCATACAGCCCGCAACAAAACGGTGTGAGCGAGAAAACAAATAGGACAATCATCGAGCTTACGAGGACTCTGATGATAAGTAAATCCTTACCGAGGTCGCTCTGGAAAGAGGCCGTGAATTGCGCTGTCATACTCATGAACATCGTGTACACGTCACCCAATACGGGTATAACACCATATGAGGCATTCTATCAAGAAAAACCGCATCTTGCAAACATTCAGCCGTACGGCGCAAAGTGCCTCGTGAAAACCTTTGACCCATCACAAAAGAAATGGGATTCAAGATCTGCAGATGCCATACTGGTTGGCTATGAGGAGAAAATAGAAGCATACCGTGTGTGGATACCAACGCAGCACAAAGTCGTTTCATCGAAGAACGTTCAGTTTCCAAACCAGAGCCCACTGATAGAGGTATCAGAGGAAACTGTGAATGATAGAGAAAACGAAAACGAAAACCCGGAGACCTTGCTGACAGAGCCCACAACGGTAGATGAGGCCTTAATGTCGCCAGATCGAGACAAATGGAGAGAAGCAATGGAAGAGGAACTGCAAGCCATGAAGAAGAACAACGTATGGATACTCACAAACCTGCCGGAAGGTCGGAAAGCAATACCTAACAAATGGGTATTCAAGTACAAGACAAACCCAAAAGGCGAAGTTGAGAGACATCGCGCACGCCTTGTCGTAAAAGGTTTCAAGCAACAGCCTGGAATAGATTTCCAGGAAACATTTTCGTCCGTAGCACGATTTGATACCATAAGATTTCTTCTAGCAATCAGCGCGGAGAAGAAACTAAAAATGAAACAATTCGACGTCAAAACAGCATTCCTGCTGGCTAAACTGGAAGAAGACGAAATCTATATGGATCAACCGGAAGGATTTGATGACAACACGGGACGAAAATGCCGATTGCTACAGAGTCTCTATGGATTACGCCAAGCTCCAAGGCAGTTCAAGAAGAAATTCGACGAGGAAATGCAAAGACTTGGGTTCACGAGAGGCGCCGCCGACGGCTGCCTATTCACCAAAACAGAGGAAGGCAAACCAATCTACGTTTGTCACTATGTCGACGACGGAATTATAAGTGCACCGGATGAAAAGGACATCGAGGCCTTCTTCGCCTCGCTTGACGGCATCTTCGAACTGTCAATCAAGCCACTCACGTTCTTCCTCGGAGTACACATCAACATCGACAAGCACTACAACATACACATGTCTCAGACAAAATTCATCAGCGACACGATTCACAAATTCGGTCTAACAAACTGCAAGACTGTGGCAACACCAACCGATTCCATGGTCTACTCGAGAGAGGAAACAGACGATCCACAAGAACGGAGATATCCTTACAAAGAATTAGTTGGTACTCTAAATTACATGGCTATTGCCACCCGTCCAGACATCTGTTTTGCAGTCTCAATTCTATCTCGTTATTTTGACAATTTCAACAGATCCGACTGGTCTCGAGCTTGTAGAGTGCTGAAGTACCTGGAAGGTACGAGGGAACTCGGAATCACATTCACCGGAGGCAATAAGGGTGCCAGACTCCAGGCATTCTCCGATTCGGACTGGGCGACGGACCCGAAGACAAGAAGATCGATAAGTTCTCAGATATTCCTTTACAACAATGGACCGATTGTATGGAGCAGCAATCAACAAAAAGTGGTAACCTTGAGCAGTACAGAAGCGGAGTTCCTTGCCGCGGGAGAGGCGACTAAGACTGCTCTGTGGTTGAAACAACTGTTTAGAGACGTAGGAAAAGAAATTGTACCGACAATTCAGGTAGATAATATCTCAGCCATACGGCTAATCAAAAACCCCGAATTCTTCAAAAGAGTCAAACACGTGGACATTAAACATAAGTTCATATGCGAGAAGTTTGAGAGAGGACGGGTCGGATTCGAGTACGTTGGAACGGAGGATAATCTCGCAGATATTGGAACAAAGAATCTCCCAAAAGGAGTGTTCCTTAGACTGAGAAAACTTATTGGAATGAAATGATCACACTGATGATACTCGTGTTGTTAAGCAGAGTGAGAGCGGACCACGATTATTTCGAATACGAGGACTGTGGAGAAACATGTGTTAGTCAGAGGACGTCATGCGTCATCTCTGAGGAAAACGGATACTTTGTTACCAAATGTGTCAGTGGAGAGGATTGCCTGGCACTACAAAGCAATGTCGTGGTGTGCCTCCGTCCTGGAGAAGCCCCAAAGGGAGGTTCTGACATTTGGGGAGATTTTCAGCAGAGGGTTCATCCCTCTACTACGACGGCGACTCCCGAAGGAGGAGATGAGGTTTTCAAGCTAAAGATGCTTTTAGGTATCAGCTGGGCAATGATGCCAGCAGTAGTGATAGGTGCATACATCTCGAAGCTAATAATCAAGAGAATGAGACCGGATATGGAGCAGGGGAATCCTGAGCGCCTGATCAGCGAACAGGACGAGCCATGTCTGCGTCAAGTCGAGGATATGGACGCATAGGACAAACGGAAAAAGAGAGGATGTTGAGGATTGGAGTTTCCCGTTGTCCTTGAGCTATGGCTCAGACTGATACATTGTATGCTTGGGCGTTGTCACGAGCCCGGTCAGGGTCGTGATAGTAATGTCACGTACAGTCGCGTAGAGGTAGTTTACTTCTCACGAATAAAAGGCCGTGTACTCGGCACACGAGCTCATTGGCTCGGCAACCCGCAACACCAACGCGTCTTCACTCTGAGAGCACTGGCTGACCGATAAAGTCCTTCGCATCCAGTTTTCCAAACACTTTTCAACAAATTATGCAGCGTATCGCTCTTTGCGGTGCTTCCGTTGATGAGAAGACTGCCTGTCAGCGTTTGCTGCAGTGTCTTCCCTCTTCTTGGGAAAGTCTCCGTCTCTTCTGGAGTGTTAAAGCCGATGAAGACCAGACGCTGCCAACCCTCTATTCTCTTCTCCGTGATGAAGCTATGCGCCGAGAGAATGCTGCTCAGACGGATCCATCCGCTCACTTCTCTCGCCTCTCCATCCGCTCTGACAGACGTCCTCCGAGCATGAACCCAAACTTCCGCTCCCAACCCCAGACTAGCTTCCGTCGCAATCAACCCAACAATAGACCTCCCCAACAGCGCTTCTCGCATAATGCTCCGAGACCCAACAATTCGTACGGAACTCGTACCCCTCAGACTCGCTATAACTCCTCCTCTAGAAAACCCTCGCAGTTCTCTAGTCCATCTGCTCCGACCAATGCATGGCGCCCCACTACGAACTCCCAACCTCGCGGTTCACCCAGAGCTCCACGCGGACGCCAACCCAATCGGGGGCGTACCTCTCGTCCTTCGGCTTATGTCGCTGAAACAGCGGACCCTTTTGGTTCCGATGTTGAGGTTTATATTGCCTCTGCTGCTCATGAAAATCTTGATTCATCTGTCTGGCTTATTGATTCGGGCGCATCTCACAATATCTGCAGAGATCTTCACTTTTTCCGAAACTATCTAGAGTTTCCTGAGCCCCGACCTGTTAAAGTCGGTGGCAGCCAACGGCTGAACGCCCTTGGGGATGGTGACGACAATTGGTCTATCAAAGCCACTAAGACCTCCCTTCACCTGAACCGAGACTTAGCTACTCTCGAAGTTCCCGTGGACGAGGGTCTTTTTGCCCTCCGAGCTACTGCTGTGACAGTTCCCATTTTTGCCGAATGCTTGCTTGCTACGTCACAAAATCTAACCCTGCAGGGTGCTCATGAAATGCTTGGACATGTTAATAAACGCCAAGTAGAACAATTCTTAGCTCGAGAGGGGATACCCTTTAAAAGGGACCAGATAACCTGTACTGCCTGTATAGAAGGTAAGCTGAATCGCGTTTCGTATCATTCAAAACCCGCTTCGGCTGCGCCACGGTCCCTGGGATACATATCAACCGATCTATGTGGTCCAATGTCAACTAAAGGTCTCAAAGGAGAACGCTATTTCATGAACCTTCATGATCAATTCTCCAAGTTCAATCAAATTTTCCTTTTTCAATCTAAGGATCAAGTTCCTCAACTTATCTAACAATTTCTCACTTGGTTTCACACGCAAACCGGCACCCCGGTTAAACAATTGCTTTCCGACCACGGAACTGAATTCAATAATTCTCTCGTTATTGCATCTCTCCGCAACATTGGTGCCGAGTTGGTTATGAGCAATGTTGCTTGCAGCCAACAAAACGGCCGGGCGGAACGCAATAATCAAACGATTACTAAACTAGCTCGCACTATGCTGCTCGATTCTAAACTTCCAAAGTACCTCTGGCCGGAGGCATGCCGTTGTGCCGTTCATATTCTCAACATTGTGAATATCTGTCCTCAAACAAAGAAATCTCCCTATGAAATGATCTATCGTGTGAAACCAAATACATCTAATCTTCGCCCTTTCGGCGCTCCCTGTTTCCTCTATAATGAAGGTGAGACTGACAAATGGGCTCGACGCGGTATTCCTGCTTTTATGGTGGGTTATACATCGCAAATAGACGGTTACCGAGTTTATGTCCCAGGCTCTCCTCCCACACTACGTGAAAGTAAAAATGTCAGGTTCTTGGGGAAGGCACCTCAGAGTGCAGCGCAAGTCCCCGGTGCGGGAACCACCGATGAGGCCACATATTCTATGGACGCGCTTTTTCCCTCCGATCGCGAAAGCATCGTAGAGGACGAATCTCCTGACGAGGAGCCATTCCTGCCTCGAGCCTCTGACTCGGCAGATGACAGTGAACCAGAGCAAGAGAACTCGGTCACCATACCCCCAATGGAGCAAATGAACCTTCGAAATCGCTCTACTCTTCGTAAGCCTTCGCGCTACGATACTGAAGCTCAGACTGCTGAGTCTTCGTCTTCTGAGCCGCAAACTCTCGCCCAGGCATTAGCTAGTCCTGAAGCAGAACATTGGCGTTCTGCAATGGCTGAAGAAATTGCCGCTCTTCGTGCACATGGTGTTTGGACCCTCGTGCCTCCTCCAAAGCACAAACGACCCATCTCATGCCGTTGGGTATTCCGAAGTAAACGCACGGCTGAAAATGAGATTGACAGGTACCGTGCCCGTCTTGTGGTACGTGGTTTCAGTCAGACGGAAAACGACTATCAGGAGTTATTTGCCCCAGTTGCAAGGTTGGACACCGTCCGAACCCTCCTCGCGGTGAGTGCGGCAAAGCACCTTCACCTCCGTCAATTCGATATCACCACTGCATTTCTCTACGGTGATCTCGAGGAAGAAATCTATATGACTCAACCACCTGGTTTCGCTGACAATACCAACAGAGTTTGCCTTCTTCAGAAAAGTCTTTATGGCTTGAAGCAAGCACCGCGCTGCTTCAATCGCAAACTTGCAAATGTTTTGCGAAATCTGAGTTTTACTCAGAGCCAGGCTGACCATTGCTTATTTCACTGGCATGGTTCAAATAATGAGCTCATTTTGATTGCCATTTATGTCGATGATGGTATTATTGCCTCCACACACGACCATCTTGTTGCAAAAACTCTCAACAACCTTGGTAAGCATTTCAAAATCAAGATCTCTCAATTGAATCTTTTTCTCGGAATGCACGTGTACATCGACAGCAATCATAACATCTGGCTCAATCAGTACAAGTATATCCGCGATATACTTCGTCGTTTTCATCTCGACAACTGCAGAGCGCTGTCCATTCCTGCGGACCCCGGAATTTATGATATTCCGCCCGCAGATGGTCCGCGCCCAACTGATCGTCCGTATCGTCAGCTAATAGGTGCTCTCATGTACCTTTGTATCTGTACTCGTCCGGATATTGCCTTCGTGGTGGGCTATCTCTCTCGTTTCCTTGACAATTATTCTGAACAGCACTGGCAAGCCGCGCTCAAAGTTCTGCGTTACTTGCAGGCTACTTCAGACTTGTCAATCCGCTACTCGGGAGACCCCTCCACCTCTTTGGTCGAATCACTCCGGCTGTACTCTGACGCGGACTTCGCCAGCTGCAAAGTTACTCGACGCTCAGTAAGTGGCACCATCGCCACCTTGGCCGACGCACAGTGGGCCAAAACGCGAAAATAGGTGGAAAAAATTCATGTCGCCGATTTCGATCGCGTATGGCGCAAAATGTCGGGCGATGGCTCATATGTCGGGGGACATTCACCATACGGCTCGATCGACACCCGAAATGCGTGTCAGACATCTCGAAAGTTCATGTCGGGGAAGACCCCGGATCGTGGCGTCGATCTTAGACGATTTCGTTTCCCGAATGAACATTCGAAAGAGGCTGTTGTGATCACACTGATTACCACCAGTGAGTGAAAATGTGTCGGTCCTTCCATATTAAATAGCTTTCCAAGGCAGAAAAAGTGATTGTTGTCTTTTCTGGGCGTGTGGAGTGAGCCCGAGATTTCGCTCGAAATTGACGAATTTCACGGGAGTGGGAAAGTAGTCTCGGCGCCTCTCGCCCTGTTGAAACTTCGCTGAGAGGTGGTCCCTGGTCTCTTCTAACCACCCCATTTCGCTCACCTTGCGCTTCGTTGCGCCGACTGAGATATGAGGCTTTTTCGAGGGTGAACAATCAGGCTGCCGCGACGAGACTTTTCGAGATCTGGGT
Source organism: Lepidoglyphus destructor (assembly GCA_031001835.1). Lineage (NCBI taxonomy): Eukaryota > Metazoa > Arthropoda > Arachnida > Sarcoptiformes > Glycyphagidae > Lepidoglyphus > Lepidoglyphus destructor. The sequence continues at coordinate 138,278 of JARNKU010000045.1, forward strand.
CGCGGCGGACCACGGCAGGGATCTCGAAAATCTCTCACGATGCGTTCTTGAGTTAGAGGCTATAGATATGAGCTCTGTCTCGAATTGTACCGAATTCAGAGCCGCTCTGAGCCGACCATCGGCGGAAATCCGGAAGAGGTATGAGAAGAACTTCCGCAAGCTCGACAAATTTCTAGACAAAAGCCGCGAGTGGCTGGATGAAAAACCTTTCATGTTTGTGGCTGAGTTGACAAGAGAAGATATCTAATCGTGGTCGACCGGAGGAGAGTTGTCAAGGATCCAGCGAAAAATCCAAGAGACAAAAGGTTGCACCGCTTCTCGCGTACGAGCCTGGAAAACTCTTGTATGCATCGCACCTCTCCCTCCATGCTTCCGGCGCCAGACTCAAGTCTAGAACAGTCAGAGACATTCATCACAGACTCTCGTCATCATTGTCCATCGCTTCTGACAGTCAATGTAGCTATCATCTTGCTGCATGGTATTCTCATTCCCTTCGGAAACCTCCGGAAGCACTCAAAACTATATTCGTTCTCGCTAGAATCCCCTCAAGCGGTTCAGGAATACCTAGGAACACACGCCCCAGCTTCCTTGTTTTAGTACCTCGGGTATGCAGCGATAAAATATTTGTTACCACCTAATTTCGCGTTTTGGCCCACTGTGCGACGGCCCTATCTTGTGGTCCTCTCAACAACAACGTTCGGTTACTCTTTCCTCTACCGAGAGTGAATTCTTTGCCATCGCCGACTGTTCTAAGTCGTGCCTCTGGCTTCGTACCCTCTTTCACGAACTAAAGATTCCTATTCATCCGGTAGTTTATTCGGACAACCAAAGTGCTCTGAAACTGATCTCCAATCCAGTTTTCCACAAAAGAACAGAGCACATAGAGGTCAGAGTCCTCTTTGTCCGTGAACTCTACGAGCGTAAACAAGTCGAGTATCGCTACGTAAAAACTTCCGAAAATCTAAGCGACGGTTTAACGAAACCGCTCAACCGAATCGCTCACGAAAGGAACCGACAACTTATTGGTCTACAACCATGGCCATTAAAACAATCGTGCTCATGATTGTCGTTCTTCTCTCAACGACATCTCTAGCGGCGTCTCCGAACTATTTTCGATGCGAAGACTGCGACACCGATTGTATTTCTCTAAACATCAGTTGCTCGATCCAACGGCAATCTGCCGTTTTTCTAAACAACTGCATCAAATCTCCTTCCGAGTGCTATTCAGAAGCATCAGCCTCGGTGGTTTGTCTCCGACCCGGATTGCCACCAGTTGGCGGTGAGGCGATCTGGCAGACCTACAGATCTGTCTACTACCCAGATGTCCCGGTGAACCCGACTACTCCTCAGCCCCCAATTACTACTGAGACCCCAATTCCTACTGAGACTCCAGTCACTACTGAGGCTCCGGTTCTCCCGGATGACATCACAGATCACAAAATCCTTCATCTTGCCTTGGCAAGCGCTGGCGCCCTCATTGCGCTGGTTTCCTTTCTAGGACTTACAGTCCTCTGCATGATGTCAAACAATCGCAACAGTTATGATCAGTTCACAAATCATTCCCCTATCCCAGGCCCCGAATCGCCTTATCAACCGACCACCGAGCTCATTGCTCAACCCTAAACACTCTCAAAGCATGTAATCTGGCTTCCGCTCACTAGATCGATATCAATGCGGAGAGCCTCCTCGGACAGAATTGGACCTCTTCTGGTCCTCTGCCTCTACTTATAGCCATCCAATAGGGCAATTCCGCCCGCTTTTGGGAGAGAGCAAAATCCACGCCAGACGATCTTCCGTGCTTCTCATCGGACGCTCGTTTCTTTTTGGCGCCAAAAATCATGCCTGGTCATGCCTGCCTCGTATGACATCGCGCGCGGCGCGGCGGCGGCTCGCTCCGGAGAGGCACCTCCGTGTGCTGTGCTCTCCGGCGGCCGAGGCCAGCCTGGCGCGCTCTCAAATCAATTCAATTATCAAAGTTACATATGTCCTGCATGTCCAATAGCATCAATCCTTGCTTGACTAACAATGTAATTTCTCGGCAGGTATTCCCCGGTTCTGTTCTCGTTTTTCAACGCTTTCATTTGGTCTTGCTCAACCCGCATCCACCTTCCTCCCGTTTCTCCCAAACCATATCAAACTCCCGCTACAATCATGCCAAGGGTTCGCCCCTTCTGGCTTTACGTCATTGAGCTGCAAGAGTTGCATTCCATTGACAGGGCACTAGCGAATAGAATTGCCGATAACTTATGGCCCAAGTTCCAAAACAACCTGCGGAACTTCTACCAACAATTATCATACAAACTCATAGATGCCGACGAACAGGCCGCACATATGTGCAAGCGTAGGCGCAATCTCGCTGAAACCGCCCTCAGCAGTCTTGAATACGTGGAAGCGGAACAGATCAAAATAGCCCGTCTCGAAGACAAACTCGCCGATCTTGAGAAAATGCTCCAGGCCACCAAACCCAAATCTCCAGCCCCCCTCACGGACGACGACTGGGAGCCGGTTTATAGCCCTACGTCACCGTACGTAGACGCTGAAGCCCAATATGACTACCCCCCAGCAGCTTCAGCAGGATCGTTATTCTGCCAAACAGGATCACATCGAATACCTGACAAAAAAGGTCGAAAAACTTGAATTGTTGGAGTGTTACACCGACCAACTAAAGCATATAATCCATCTGCGAGAGGAAAAGCTCCAATCGCTGGAAGAAGAGCTGCCCACCAAAACGGCACAGATCAAGACACTTCGGGAGATCCAGCAAAGTCTCACACGAAAGGTGAACTCCCTGCAATCCGAGGTGGACGGACTCAACGCCCAAAATGCGGATCTTCAGACAACCATCGAGAACCAAAGAAACCAACTGCAACAACTGAGAAATCAGCCCGCGAATCAAAGGCAACCTACCCTGTGTGACCATCAACCACAGGATGAGCTGCTCGAGCAGCTACAATCCTGGCACGAACAGACCAGTGCCGAGGCGATCCGCTCCAGAAAGCTTCAAATATCCCTCGTAAAGGAAAACTGTTCGCTAAAGCGCAAACTTAACCAACTTCAATCGCAACTGGATCTGCAAACTCCCCGTGACTGGCCTCGAATCTAAATCAACGTGACACCCCGAAAGAAAACGATGGTCTCACACAGAAACAAAAGCCTTTATTGCCACATCTCACGAAACTTATATCTCCGAATATAACTCATAGCCTCGACAGATACCTACGTCAGTGTGACCACCATGAATAACTGTTGCCTCGGCTGGTTTTTCATCTCTAGACTCCAGAAGTATCACGCATCGTCTAAACATCGGTGAATAGCATACAAGACGTTCACCCTCCACCTTGCAGGCAAATCCACGCAGGGACATCCGTGTCGCAAGACTCCTTTTGTCGCTAAGCACCTCCATAGATGCTCCGCTCCCAATGTCCGTGCTCCCGGTACCAGCGATAACCACCGGTGCAATCCATCTCATCGTTGGAGTCGTTGTGGGCGTGCTTCCGGAGGACCAGGATTCCGAGCTTTTATGGCTCGCCTCGGCCGACATCGAAACCTTCGTGACAACCTCCACGGTCCCTCTCTCTGCGCCTGATCGGCGTCCTCCGGGCTGCGGCACCATCGCTGGAAAACAGACCAACAAACCCAAATCCTTAAGTCACACTTCAATTCACACTTATATATATGTCTATATATCAACGAAAAACTCAAACAATTCTACTCACCTATGAGAAAACCAACGATGCAGAACGAGATTGTTAGTAACAGCCCATAGATGACAGCGACCCACTTCCGACGGAAGACTCCTCCGCACATCCCTCCACAGCAAGACTCACGACGCGGAGCGTCCACACGAACGGACTGCGCTGCGTCTCCGGGACGCTCCCACACGGTGACGTTCTCGAGCTCCACGCTGTTGTTCCACTGAGAGAGCCAATCAACTCGCCCCTCTCCGTCGTCGCTCGAGTTCTCCTGCAACCTGGCCACGCCGGCCCGAAGTTCGGCCACACGCTGTGGCCCGCGGTCCCCCTGACTCCTTCGGGATGATGATTGCGACATGAGGCTGCTACTGCTGCTCTGTGGTCTGTCCTCCGGTCGCTCCTGTACTTGGTCCGTTTGGGTCGACCGACTTCCGCTTGACCCTCTTCGGGCTGATGCCTGGCGATCGGGGGCTCCGTTTGCTGGACTGCCCGTCCTGGGCTGGCCTGCTGCTGAACGTCCTCCGCGATGTCTAACCACTCCTGGACTTTCTACGCTCCTTCCGCTTCGCAACTGCATTACGGCTTCCACGGGCACAAACATCAGGTCGTCCCGGACCTGCACCTTATATACTTTACTCGTCGGGAATCCCGACGTCGTGCCCTCTCTCTGACTTTGCGCCGGCCCCCGAAACCTAACCTAAAATAACTTCTTCCTTCTTGAAAAATGAAAAACCTCATTTATTCATTAATCCATCACAGTTCTCTGTGAGAGGGGAACATGGAACGCTCAGTTGTGACACAGAGAATGTGATTCGTCCACTCAAAGTATCAATAAGTATATAGTTTTCTGTCAAATTTGAGGTAAAAAGTTCCATTTTCTCTCTCACGCTCTTCTTGGAGCGTGAACTGTCGCAGCGCCACCGCTGCGCGTCTCCGGCTCTTCGAAAGTTCTCTTTCGATCGGCTCTAGCTTCTAACTTCTTCTTCTTCATCAGCTCTCAGTAAATCCAGGTGTTGGGTATTTGGCTCCACTAGTAGCGATCTGACGGGTCTGGATAGAGTGACAACAAGCATCAACCTTTAACTTAAGAATGGTTTTATTCAATCTGCTTTTATATCATGCCCGTTTGTAACATGGAGAGAGTCTATGACCTTCGATGTTAATGCTGTTGCGCATGTGGACAGTACTAACTACCACCACTACTCCATTACAACATCTACCTATTTGACTTTCCTGTTTTTGAACAAGCTGTGAACTGTCTAGAACAACCCAGAATATTCTTCTGTTAAGAAATATTCTCAACACTCCCTCCGATCTAGAACTGTTCACAGTAATTCAATCTTCTACAATCTCTTCTATCGTTGAACGATAGGGCGACGATTCATCGTTTTGCGAGAGCGATTGATACTCCCTCCGTTGTAGAAATTTCTTGATTGATAGATAAGTAACGCACGAGAACGATACAATTCCAGCAGTTGAAATCAGAATAATCCAAATGAGTTTGCTTTCTTGCTTCTCCGGGGTTGGCTTCTGTGTTGTTGTAGTCTTCGGCTTTCGACGGTTGACAAAATCATTCCATATGTCCTGTCCTCCGGATACCTGTCCGTCGGGCTCTAAACACACAACTTTTCTACTGGCCAACACTTCACAAGTCAATTTTGAATCGATACAATAACATGGAAAATATTCTTTCGTTTCTTCCGAAATGATGCAACTCTTTTGACTGTTAACGCATTCTTTTTCACAATCTTTGTAGGTGAAGAAAGTATCCGAGTCGTTGATCAGTATTGAGAATGCGAGTATTGGGGAAATCTTCATTTTGAACAAAGAGGTCTTATTCCAATGTTCTCTCGGAGATTTTGAAAACGATTTCGAGCCAGGGGTTTTGTCAAGATATCTGAAATATTATCTGTCGTTGAGATATAATCTACTTCAACGATTTTCTCTGCGATTTTCTCTTTGAAGAAGTAATATCTTGTCTCGAAATGTTTTGCTCTTCTGTGCAACTTTTCATCTTTCAAAAGTCTCAATGTTGCTTGATTGTCGATCAGTATTCTGGGGCAAATGTCATAGCCAAGTTCAGATAGTAAACGCTTGAACCAAATGCTAGTTCGGCACAATTCTACAGCCGACGCTAGCTCCGCTTCCATTGTTGAAAGTGAGGTGAAGTTCTGTTTTGCCGATGACCAAACGATTGGTCCATTGTTTCCAAGAATTACAAAGCCTGAGGTAGACTTTCTACTTTCAGTATCAGATGCAAAATCAGCGTCTGAATAGAAGTTGTAGTTGTCACCCTCCGAACTGGAATAGACGATTCCATATTTCATAGTTCCTTTGAGATACCTGAGAACGCGCAGTGCTGCTTGCCAAAGTCTTTCCGTGGGTTTGTTCAACCATCTTGAAAGGAAGTAGACGGCAAAAGCAATGTCAGGGCGCGTGCAAACTGTGAGGTACATGAGGCTGCCGATCAGGTGTCGGTAAGGCTTGTCATCGAGTGGTTTACTTTTATCTTCAGAGTAGATCGATCGGTCCATGGGAATGGATACTGTCTTGCAGTCTGACATTTGAAACTTTTCTAACAAGTCCGAGATATATTTCTCTTGATGGATGATGACATCCATATTTTCATTTCTTTCGATTTGCAAACCGAGATAGTAGTCGAGTGGACCGTGTTTGATTTCGATTTCATTTTTTAATTTCTCCAAGAAGTCGAGAATTGTCTGTGTTGATTTGCTCATTAACAAACCATCGTCAACGTATAGGACGAGAATAATTCTTTCCATGCCTTCGCCATGAAACACGCAAGAATCACTCTCACACTGAGTAAGTCCAAGTTTTTGTAAAATGCTTCTGAATTTCAAATACCATTGTCGAGGTGCTTGTTTCAAGCCGTAGAGGGATTTGTTCAACTTCCAAACTCTACCTTCTTCGTCAGTTAGTCCTTCTGGGAGATAGACATACAGTTCCTCTTCCAAATCTCCATGGAGAAATGCGGTTTTCACGTCAAACTGATGAGTGTTAAGTTTTTCTTTTGCTGCGAGGCTCAAGAGAGCTCTCAGACTATCGAATCTCGCTGTTGGCGAAAACAACTCTTTATAGTCCAGTCCTTCTTTCTGCGAAAAACCACGGACTACCAATCTTGACTTGTATTTGAGGATTTTGCCTGAAGAATCTCGTTTAATCTTGAAGACCCATTTGGTCGTCAAGCATCGCTTCCCCTCTGGAAGTTCCATTAAGGTGTAGACATTCAGGGATTCGAGACTTTTCAGTTCTTCGTTCATCGCTTGAATCCACTCTTTCTTGTGTTTGGATTGCATTGCTTCTTCATAGGTTTTCGGTTCTTCTCTATCATCTGAATTAGTCTCAAAACTTGCCATATCCTCGATTTCGTTTTCTGATGTTTCTCCTTCCTTGGTACACTGTGTTTCGTCACTTGTAATTGCTGAGAGTACCACCCAATCCTGTGGGTCTTCTGGTGCTTGTTCTGTTTCCACTGAAGCTTGAATTCTGTTATCACCTGCTTGAACGGAAGTTTGATCAATATTTTCATTTAGGTTGTCTTCTGGTTCTGAATGATCATCATTCTCAGGATTGTCGTCATTGTTAATAACAACTTCCGCGAGATCTGACTCATTTTCTTTGTGTTGAGCTTCTTCCATTAACACGCTTTCCTTGGTGAAAGTAACATCGTTAGATTCCACAACAATTCTGGTTCCAGGAATCCAAATTCGGTAACCAATGCTTTCTTCGCTGAAACCAACAAGGATGCCTCTTGTGCTTTTTGGATCCAGCTTCTTTTTGCCTGGCGTGTCATCCAAAAAATAGCACTCAGATCCAAAAGCATGAAACCTTCCAAGAAAAGGTTTCCGACCATAGATGAGTTCATAGGCTGATTTGTTCTCCATTTTGTTGATGGTGATTGCATTAAGGATTTTAGTGCAGTAGGAGATAGCTTCTGTCCAGAGCGTCCTATTTAGCTTGGTGTGAATGAGGAGAGTTCTTGCAAGTTCGACGAGACTACGATTCGTACGTTCACTGAGGCCGTTCTGTTGAGGTCTTCTGGCGCAAGAGAACGTGTGCTCAGCTCCTATTTTCTGGATCAGTGTTTTCACTTGCTGATTTAGGAATTCAAGACCGCGATCGGTGTGAAAGCGTCTGATGTCTTTTCCTGTTTGATTTCTGAACCAGTTAACGTAGGCTTGAATGTATTGGAAGGCTTGATCTTTAGATTTCAAGAAGAAAACTCTTCGGTACTTCGAATATTCGTCAGTCATACACATGAAGTACATTGATCCTCCAAGTGATTTTGGTGCGAGCATACAGAGATCTGTGTGAATTACGCCAATTGATGTTGACCTTGCTTCGTCTGGTTTACTTCTGTATGTACTCTTATGCTGTTTCCCTTGGATACATGCATGGCAATCTGTGAAGTCATCCTTGAACTTGATTCCGGCATTCTTCAGTGTCTCTTTGACTTTCTTTTTGTTGACATGAGCAAGAACTTCATGGGCTTCCCTGAGACTTATTACGTGATCATTATCTGCATCTGGCTCAAACTGAGTTTGTAGACTCACTGCTGCTGTTCCTTTTTCTGCTCGAAGAATGAAGAGACCGGCTTCTCTTTCAGCAGCGATTTTCTGTTTCCCTTTCGTGAATTTCACCAGATTCCTGGTCAGCACCACCCGGAAGTTATCATCCAGTAATTGCGTTACTGAAATCAGATTGTTTTTCATTTCTGGTACAAAGAGTGCTTTTCTCAAAATAATGCTTACACGTTTGTCGCCATCATGAACGGTTACCAGGGCAGTTCCTTCACCCAAAGCTTTGAGTGATCTTGAGTCGCCGAGATGAACCTCTCGAGATTGTTCATAAGGCATAAAGTTTGTATAGAAGCATTTGGTATTCAGAATGTTATGCGTTGAACCACTGTCAACAATGAACATTTCTCGTTCATTTCTTTGAAACTTTCTGGGTTTCTGAACAACTTCAGTCATGTACACCTGAGTGAAGTTAGCACTCGCCTTTCCTTTCGGCTTTCCCTTTTTAGGTGGATTTCTCTTGTTCTTGAGGAAGTAGCAGTCGCTCATGCGATGACCTTTCTTCTGACAGTTCCAGCATGTCAATACATCTTGAGAGTTGGATCGGTGTGTGTCTTCAAGACGGAAGCTAGGTTGACTATACCGCGATGGTTGATACCTTCTTCTGGGTCCTCCTGTTCGTGCAGCCAGAGCTGTAACTTCTTCTTCTCCGTCGAAACTTCTTCTGGTATCTTCTGCTGTTATCAACTCAATCAATGTTGTGATGAGTTTCTCTTTATCCTTTTTCACGCTCCAAGCCTGTTTGAATGGTTCCCAACTTCTCGGAAGAGCACTTATTAATCTGGCACATGCAGTGGCTGACTGAACTGGAGCTTTTACGGCTTCGAGTTCAAAGATGAGCTCTTTAAAGTCAGCGATGTTGTCTGTAATGCTTCGAGCTGGGTCAAATTTAAATGCAGTATATCTCGCAATTGCTTGATCTTTGAAGATTCCAGTTTGACCAACAAACTTGGACTGCAACTGGTCCCAGATATCTTTTGCTGTGACAAAATCCGTTTCCGAATTGAACATCAGATGCATCAGATTATTGTCCACTGATTCGAAGAGCAGCAGTCTAGCATTTCTGTTGCCTTTATCGTACAGCTCTTTTTCAGTCGGTTTTGTGACTGGATCGAGGGTTCCTTTAATGACTTCCCAAGCTCCAGGTAATGCTTGGAAGAACGGAGGCATAATTGAGCGCCAGCAGTGGTAGTTTTTCCCATCTTGACGTAATATTTGAATGTTGCGGTACCTTGTTGATGTTGATGATTCAGCCGTCGTGACGTTGATATTCATGATGAGTTCGTGTCGTCGATGGCCACAACCTCTGGTTGACAAGTCCTGAACACAGAAGTTAGACTTTGCGCTGAAGTACTCACTGAGAGACAGTCGTGCGGGTCCGTCTTCGTGGTCTCACTCTGTTTCCAGCAGTCAGATGAGTCTCGTGCTGACAACGAATGTTGGGTATTTGGCTCCACTAGTAGCGATCTGACGGGTCTGGATAGAGTGACAACAAGCATCAACCTTTAACTTAAGAATGGTTTTATTCAATCTGCTTTTATATCATGCCCGTTTGTAACATGGAGAGAGTCTATGACCTTCGATGTTAATGCTGTTGCGCATGTGGACAGTACTAACTACCACCCGTACTCCATTACAACATCTACCTATTTGACTTTCCTGTTTTTGAACAAGCTGTGAACTGTCTAGAACAACCCAGGATATTCTTCTGTTAAGAAATATTCTCAACACCAGGCTTTCTGTCTTTTCGGGCACATACACTACATATACTCTGTCTAGGTATTCCGAGAAAGCCAGGCGAATCAATTGTAACCGACTCCTCAAGCACAGGTGATTGAATTGGAGCTCACACCTGATGCACAGAGTTCTAGGTACAAATACTGATATTTAATCCTGGATCTTCGGACTCGACAGTCAGAGGGGATGTTGGAGATAATGGTGTAAGACTGTCGGGCTCAGATCCTACTAGAGCTAGGTAGTGTGACTCACGAGAGTGACTCACGGCGTCTAGACAGAGGACGCGTGCCTAGTACAAAGGAAGCGGGGTTCCCACACTAGTTAAGCTGTCAGAGAACCCTCCGGCCGTACAGCTGTCATGTAGACTAGAGTACGGAGATGGGGACTGAACCCCAGCTCCGTGCTCAGACAGCTGACCATCTGGCTACTTATGCTCCCAGCTAGATTACTCATCTGGGTCACCATTGGGAGAGTACGACCCTACTAGGTATATAAGAGGTCCATTTCCAAATAAAATTCACTGTGGTGCAGGCCTTCGTTCCTTGCGTACCTCCAGCGTTGTCACTCCTAACCTCTGAGCTAGTGATCCCGACTTCCCTTCGATCCAGCCTTCGGTTCTAGTCGCAACACTGCCGAAGTCTCGTCAGCGTGGAGCTTCACAGTCCACTAAGAAGAAAACCTATCGGGATCTCGTACGGGAATGCGCCGATTAGTAGATACATATGAGCATTTCAAGAGAGCGCGTCTCCCATAGAGAAGAGCGCGCTCCTATCCGCGACGGGCGCTAAATGTAGGGAATATACGCGATGCTCCAAGGGTAATATGTAGGGCTGGGAGTTTTTCACGGCGGTTGCGGTCACGACAAATCCCGTGAATTTTCCTCTTTTCTTGGAAATGCCGTGAATTTCGGCATTTTTCACGACAAAATTTTCTAGTGTTCGAATTGACCAGATGTAGTTTCTCACACTCTCTTGGCTCAGAAATCGTGGCCAGATGCACTGGAGTTTTGTTGATTGATATCAATACCGCGGTCAGGCGCTGAGAGTCGGCTGGCACCGGCTCATCGGACCTCACGGCAGTAAACGTTGCTTTCTTGAATGTGCATATGAGCGACGTTTCCGACGTGTGCACGACAGCGCTCTCACGGCGTGCGATTTCACAACGATCGCACGCTCAATTCGCGCGTTGTGGTACACAGAGTTCGCCACGCCGCCCGGCGTTGAGTTAGCGAAGCGAACGGAATCACCTCTGAGGTGATTTTCCAGTGAGAGCATCGGAATGAGTCGTCCGAAAGCAGCGTCCAAGGCTTCGACTCTCGTCACGCCCAGACGACGAGCAAAACAGTTCGCGGATGGCACCTTTCACGTGACCGGCGATTTTTTGTTCTGCAGCTCTTGCAATATCCCTGTGGATTTTTCAAGGAAACACAGTTGCTTGAAACACGTAGAAAGTGCCGCCCATAAACGAAGGAAGGCAAACCTTGAGAGGGCAGAAGCGAAGAAAGCAGTCCTACAGGTCAGTTTACAGCAGTCATTCGAAGATATTACGGATCGTCAATGCGAGAAGGACACGGCTTTGATGCAGCTCATAGAGAAGTTCGCCGGAGCGAACATCGCTCTGAATAAGCTCGAAAACAAACCTCTGAGATCGTATTTGGAGGCCAACCTGAAAAGCATAGGTGCGATCCCAACTTCGAGCCAGCTGAGGCGCATGTATCTCCCAAAAGTTTTCAACGTCCATAAGGAGAGCTTGAAGGCTTTGTTCAGAGACAGGAAATCATTCGCAATTGTCTGCGATGAGACGACTGACAAGGAGAATCGCTACGTCCTCAATGTTCTCGCGGTTCCATGTTGCGCTGAAGGGGAGGAAAACCTTCAATCATTCCTTCTCGACTGTGTTGTCTTAGAGACTACGAACTACAAAACTGTAAGTGAAGCAGTACTTGAAGTACAGAGAAAATTCGATATCTCGTCGCTCAGCGTGAGTGCCTTTGTAACCGACAATGCGACATACATGTACAAGGCCTGGAACAGTTCATTGAGGGCGATCTGGCTAAACGCAGTTCATGTTACTTGTACAGCGCATCTCCTGAATCTTGTCTGCGAAGTGTGGATCTCGTCGTTTGAAGATGTCAACAAACTGGTCAGCAGTGTGAAGAAAGCCTTCACTGCGTGTCCCGGTCGACGAGCCCGCTTCAAACAGTTCTTGCGTGAGAATGGGAAGCCGGAGAAGCTTCCACCTGAGCCGGCCCTGACTCGGTGGAATACCTGGTTCGAGGCCGCCCTGTATCATGCGGAGAATCTGAGAGAGTACGAGGCCTTCTTTGAACGAGAGATTCAAAGCAGTTCGAGTTTGAACTTGCCCTGTATAATCGAGCGTTGCCAAGATATTTCGATTGTATCCCAACTGATTCAGCTGAGGAATTTCGCTCCGCGCATCATGGCGACACTGACTGCGTACGAAGGAACTGATATCAGAGCACACCTCCTGATCGACGACTTGCAGCTATTGATCGAATGGCTCGACTTGTCGTCGGCCCATCACGAGAACCTGAGCATTACGAGAGAGGCTCTGAAAAAATCTTCGCAAAAACTTCAGAATGACATTGCGACGGAGACAACAATGAAATTACGGCAGCCTGCTGCCAACTTTTTCAGAGCTTGCCGCGTATTTGATCCATCTAGAGCGAAGACCATGAGAATCCCTTTCGAGTTCATCGTTGAGAATATCCCATTGTTCGACGATGACGATGCAGCCAAAGCACAACTGAGAGTTTATCTGTCGGCGTTGGACAATGTTGTCGTGACTCCCCCGCTGAATTTTTGGCGCGAAGCAGCTGTTCGCTTCTCTAGGCTTTCGGAAATCGCATTCATCTGTCTCAGTGTACCCACAAATAGCGTCGCGGCTGAGCGTTCTTTTAGCATGTACTCAAACGTTCTGACTGATAACAGGCGTTCCATAAAAGAGAAGAACTTGGCTATGTACAATCTATTGTACCAAAACTCCGTTGGAGTTGATTCCCACGATCTCTAAGCTGTTATAGTCTGATAAAATAACAAGGGAAAATAAAGCCCTATCTTGTGAAGTTAACGTTTTTTCCCTCCGATGCTTGCCATATCGAAAATTCTCGGATGCCGTGAAAATTCACGGATGCCGTGAATTTTCAGAGAATCTGCCGTGACTGCGCCGTGAATTTTGACGAAAAATGCCGTGAAAAACTCCCAGCCCTAGTAATATGTCTTGGACCGCGCATTTCCGGACGATATCTTGACAGGGTTCTTCTCAGTTGAGCGTGAGCTCCGCGTTGACGACGAATATCCCAGCGGTTCCAAAGTCCGCGTCTCGGGAACGGAGGGGGGGGAGCAGGAAGCGGCACTCCACGAAGCGGCTGCCGAATAGAGTGATAACTAGAACCTGGAAGTTCAGGCATTAATTATTTTCGACCCTCAATCTATTCAAAAGAATCAATGGATATATTGATGATTGGTGCTTCGCTGATCCATCCCACGTCGTGTTCGAGCGAATATCATCGACATTGTCGACTTCCGATCATCCATTCAATGAATCGATGGAGAGTGAATAATGAATAATGCCTGAACTTCCTGGCTCTAGTGATAACTATGTGCTCGGTCCGCGGAAGATCCTATCGTGAACCCTATTCCTTTCGTCAAGGGACTCAGCCAGCCGCGTCAACGCGTAGTTTGCTCCGGAGATGCGCAGTAGCCGGTATGCGCAGAGTCAGGGCGCGAAAACTTATTGAGCTTGCGCGGATATCCAAATCTTTGGGGGAGTGGTCACTAGTCAACGGTCGAGCGCGGCGATTTTCATACGCATTAAACGCGTTAGCGATCTGGTCGACTGTGGTTAACTATACGAAACGCCAACGAACGGAAAAGCCCGACTGAGTCTATTTCTTAAGAGCGACTGCGGTTCCTTGTGAGGCAAGTGAGTTCCAAGTTCAAGGCAAGTGAGTTCCAATTTATGGCAAGTGAGTTCCAAGCTAAGGCAAGTGAGTTCCAAGTTCAAGGCAAGTGAGTTCCAAGTTCAAGGCAAGTGACTTCCAAGTTCAAGGCGAGTGACGAGGAGTTCCAAGACGAGGGATTAAGTGCAGATGGCGAGCGCAGAAGGCTTCAAGAAAGCCACCAGTCTGCGTTTCGGTGAAGGTGAAGTTTGGTACCACGAAAGCGGGATCTTCGATCACGATGGTTCCCGTGGTACATCTACCTTTTTTTCCTTGTTAAGCGCCGCGACAGGCACGGACGTTTCATTGAACTTACATGCAAGGCATACAGACGACCTTCCATCCGATGCCGAGTGTCAGCGAAGATCACGCCTGCAGGCCACATACTTCGTGTCTCCGGCATCCATAATCATTTGCCTGATGCAAAGGGTCATAGCGTTGACTATCGCGAAGCCAAGAGGGACATGATTTCGGAGATCCTTGTAAATCCTCGTCAACATCCCATAGATGTCGTACTCAAGCGACGACGAGCGCTCCCAGTTGAGCCCGCGTCCACACTGATACCCTCGAGACTAACTCGAACCCTCCGCTCTCATGCCTCCGAGATGATGCCTGGCAAGGTCGCTTCCTTGCTGCAGCTCCATGAGCAAATTTCCTCCGGGGATTACCCCGGGTTCACAATAACACGCGATAATCAAAGAGTCCTCAGCTTTTACGACGCGCAACACGACACACTCGTCTTGACTACGGCCGATCTACTCCGATTGTTGCGTGAAGCCTCAGTGATGCACTGCGATGCCACTTACAAAACAAGGCCCCGCAAAATCTGCCAGCAAGTGTTCACTGTGCATGCAAACTGGCAGGAACAGGTCGGCATGATAGCTTGCGCATTCATGAATCAGAAAAATGCGCACGCGTATGGTTGGGTTTTTCAGTGCTTGAAAGTGAATTCACCCGGCCTTACAATCCCAGCCTATATGGGGGATTGGGACACAGCAATGCGGTCGGCGGTTCGCTCGGAATTCCCGAACGCGCATCTATATGGATGCTTATTCCACTACTGTCAAAGTCTTGTGAAGAGAGCCACGGAACACAGCAGTGCTGCCGTTGGCTTGACGGAAGAACTCCTCCGTGAGGACGAAATCTATGCAATTTTCTTGTCATTTCTTGCGCTACCGCTGCTTCCGACACCGCTGATCCTTCCTGCCTTCCACCATTTCGCTGCTCTGGCTCGTGTAGCTCACGACGGATTCTCTCCGTTTCTCGAATACGTTTCTTCGTTTTGGATGGTCAGGATTGGTCCCGAGAATCTTTCGGTGTACAGGTTGCCTTCGCGGACGAATAACCACGTTGAGTCGAACAACGCTTTCCTATTGCGCAACGCCGGCATCCGCAGCCGAGTTTGGTCGTTCATCAACGTTCTTGTGAACTCTGCTCAAGATGTGATAAAGGACTACGTGAGCCACGTTGATGGAGTCCGTAACATACGCTCCTGGCAGAGCAAGGCCACCAAGGGTAACTGCAAGAGGATCGAAGATTCGTGGACCCTTTTAGAGCGAGGAGAAATCAACCATATAGAATTCATTGAGCGAGTGGAGTACAAGATGGGCAAAAGGATGCGCCGACCAAATCTCAACAATACGGATCCTCTGATACCGGGCCCTGGAGCAGCGGGCACGAACGAGCCGGACTCATCGGATTCGGAGTCAACTGCGTTGGTTCTGATTGGCGACTCGAGTCTGAGAGGAGACGAATTCGAAGATGCACTTTCGGACTCGGGGAGCACGGCCTCTGACGTGGACGTGGCCGCTCTGGAGGCTGAGTTCAACCGACCAAACGAAAACTCATCCGCTCTCGAAGTCAGCTTTAACGATGAAGAGGAGACGGAACCTGAAGGAATCTACTCCCTGCCCATTCTCGATCATTTGGCGGATCACACGTACACTTCTGAGTCACGCTAAAAACTTCCACTGCTGAACTAACACTACTCCTCGGAGGGGAAAAAATCATCAGAGGTAGTGTAAGTACACTACCGTCGGGGGTTGCGCGAAAGCACGCTTTTAACATTCGAATGAGAAGGTGATGATTTCGAACCTTTTGCGTGTGTGTTCAAGGAGCAACGGGCGGCGCTGCGGAAGTCATCAGCCGAATTTCGTTGTCTTCCACATTCCAATTGATCGTCGAGTGAGTTTGTATCTATATAACAGAGAGGATTACCAATATGAAATCCGCTCGTTCCACCGTGGTTTTGTCATAGGTGGGTTCACAACCTGAGGGGCTGCCACTCAATAGAAATGGACAGTACTATGATCGTCCTACCACGTACAATAGCATTTTTTCTGTATAACGCCGGAATTCGGTGACTTTCGGTTGAATTTTTCAAGAACTAGATATTCCACACCAAACGTGTGAGATATTTCAGATCAGGCTGCTAGTCTTGCCCAGATTGCTGGAAACCCTTTCCTCACACGCCTCTTAGACTCCGAACGAAACGGTTATTTATACGGATTTCAATGATCTGACGGGGGGTCATAAATCTTCATCAGTGACAATGTTGTCGGGAACAAACTGTAACAAGCCTCGAAATACAGATTCTCCCGTAAATCACGAACCTTTCTGAGAAAACCGGAACGTTTTCGGTGCGATCTAAACCGCAGTTTGAACTCTTTACTTTGTTACAAAAAACGTTACACGAATGACGAAGTACGAGCATTCTGTCCCCTAAACAGAGACGCTTTCGCGTCAAAAAACGAAAAAAAAAACATGTTGGGGAAATTGGTTGTCTTGCGAAGGTTTTAGCAACGGGCTCGAAGGTCAGTCAATGTCAGTTAACGCTTACGGAAGAACAACAGCCTGCGTTAGGTTTCTCTGAAAGCCAGTGAGCCAGTGATCTGGCTGCCGCGGTACGCGGCCTTTTATTGAAGGCATCCTTTCAACATGTACACCTCTGTCACGTGACCGTCTAGACTTAAAGGAGCCATGCTCCAACTCGCTACAATGTATCTCCTCACAAGGTCAAGCTGTTAGATGGAAAACTAGATCGTCTAGGCAAACCTATTCTCAACATCCTCTCTTTTTCCATTAACTAGCGTCCTCAGCATCAGGACTCTGCGGCTGGTAATTTGGGTTATGAAATATTCCTCCTTCCTCGTCCGGTTCCTCTCTCGACCGGAGTTTCCGAATCACAAATTTGGTACTGTAGAATAATATCATGGTTCCGCTTACAGTCCAGCTAATACACATCAAAATCCATAATTTTGAACAATCCTTCTCAACCTTGGGAGTTTCCGTGGTGGTACTAGGATGAACTCTCTGTTTGAATTCACCCCAGATGTCCTGTCCGCCTCTCGGGGGCTCTCCAGGACGTAGACATACGACCGTATTGCTCTCCCGCGCTAAGCAAGTCTCTCCGCTGCAGCAGCGGGTGATGAAGTCGTCATCCTCTCTTGATATCGTACATGAACTCCTCTGGATCATGCAGGTGTCCCCGCAATCCTCGTATTAGAAATAGTCATGATCAGCCGGTACGCCACTCAGTGACACACTGAGCATCAGGACAACCACAAGGACAATCATTTCAGTCCGAGAAGTTTCCGGAGTCTGAGAAATACTCCTTTTGGGAGGTTTTTGGTTCCGATATCTGCGATGTTGTCCTCGGTTCGTACGTACTCAAAGCTGACCTCTCCTCTCTCGAATTTCTCACAAATGAACTTATATTTTACGCCCACGTGTTTCACACGCTTGAAGAACTCTGGATTTTTGATTAGTCTTAGGGCAGAAACATTGTCAATTCGAATTGTGGGAGTGACCTCTCCAATCAGATCTTTGAAGAGTTGTCTGAGCCAAAGGGCAGTCTTGGTCGCCTCCCCTGCAGCAAGAAATTCAGCCTCTGTGCTGCTTAACGTTACTACCTTCTGTTGGTTGCAGCTCCAAACAATCGGACCGCAATTGTATAGAAACACTTGTGAACTTATCGATCTTCTTGTTGTTGGATCGGTTGCGTAATCTGAATCGCAGTAGGCCTCAAGTCTTGCATTTGTGTTACCTCCTCTGAACGTGATTCCGAGATGCTTGGTTCCCTCCAGGTACCTCAGCACTCGAACAGCTCGACACCAGTCGGATCTGCGAAAGTTTTCGAAATAACGTGATAAGATTGATACCGCGAAAGATATATCGGGGCGTGTGGCAATGGCCATATAGTTCAGAGTTCCAACCAATTCTCTATAAGGATAATTTTGTGATTCTGTTTCATCTGAGTCCTCTCTTGAGTAAACGGTTGAATCCGTCGGTGTCGCAACTGTTTTGCAGTTCTCTTGACCGAACTTTTTGATGGTCTCCATGATGAATTTGGTCTGAGACATATGGATGTGGTGGTGTTGGTCAACTTGAACATGGATTCCCAGGAAAAACGTGAGGGGTTTGATGGAAAGTTCAAAGATTCCATCCAATGAGGCAAAAAAGTTCTCGATGTCCTCGTCGTCTGGAGCGCTAATGATGCCGTCGTCCACGTAGTGGCAAACATAGATCGGCTTGTTGTTTCGCGTCCGCGAGAATAGACAGGTGTCAGCAGCAGTTTTGGTGAATCCAAGTCCGAGCATTTCTTCGTCAAACTTTCCTTTGAATGCTCGAGGTGCTTGCTTTAGACCGTAGAGACTTTGTAGTGGTCTGCATTTTCGTCCTGTGTTGTCGTCAAATCCTTCCGGTTGATCCATATAGATTTCATCTTCTTCAAGTTTCGCCAATAGGAACGCTGTTTTCACATCAAACTGTTTCATTCTCAGTTTGCGCTCTGCGCTGATTGCGAGTAGAAATCTTATGGTATCAAAGCGCACAACCGGCGAAAATGTCTCGTGAAAGTCGATTCCAGGTTTTTGTTTGAAACCCTTTATCACGAGCCTTGCTCTGTGACGTTCGACTTCTCCTTTAGGATTTGTCTTGTATTTGAAGACCCATTTGTTAGGTATTGCCTTGCGTCCTTCCGGCAATTCCGTGAGCTTCCATACATTGTTTTTCGTCATTGCCTGCAGTTCCTCTTGCATTGCGGCTTGCCATTTCTCCTTGTCGGGTGAGCACATCGCTTCCTCTATTGTTTGTGGCTCTGAGAGCAGCAGCTCAGTCTCATCTGCCGCTCTCCCCGTCGATGACTCCGCGTCCTCCGAGGTTGAAGGCTGAGCGTGTTCCTCTCTTTCGCTCACAAGCGGAGTGCTCTTTGGGAAGTTGACATCTTTGGCCGACACGACTCTGTGTTGTGTTGGTATCCACAATCTGTATGAATCCATCTTCTCATCGAATCCTACCAGGATGGCGTCGATCCCCTTCGTGTCCCATTTCTTTCTGTTGGGATCATGATTCAAGAGTGAACATGATGAGCCAAACGGGTGTATTCTCGCAATGTTTGGTTTCTCCTGATAGAACGCTTCATAGGGAGAAATTTTGGTGTTTGGTGATGTGTACACGATGTTCATGAGTGTTACGACGCAGTTTACAATCTCGTTCCAGAGTGATTTTGGTAAACTCGTGCTCATCATTAGAGTTCTTGTTAACTCTACAATCGTCCTGTTCGCTTTTTCGCTCACTCCATTCATTTGCGGCGAGTATGGAGCCGACAAGCGAAGCTCGCATCCAGCATCTGCCAATATTTTTCGTACTGCAGCATCATCAAATTCCAAACCGTTGTCAGTTAGCAGTGCTTTCACCTGATTTCCAGTTTGAACGGTGAACCATTTCAAGTATTCTTCGATGTGTGTCCTGGCTTGTTCTTTGTTCTGCAGGAAGTAGACTTTTCGGAATCGCGTATAATCTTCAGTGATCGCCATGAAATACCGGTATCTTTTGTGTAGTGATGGAACGGGCGACATGCAGAGATCAGTATGGACGAGCCTTCCTATCTGACCCCTCTCCATGTCACTCGGACTGGCTTCAGGCTTTTTGACCGGTTTTGTGCGATACGTTGCGCGGTGCTGCTTGCCTTTGATGCATGCGACGCAGGTCACATCATCATCATGGAAATTAATCCCTTCGCGCATCAGAAGTTCCTTGACTTTACGTTTGTTTATATGTCCCAGGGCCTCATGCATCTCTTGCAAAGATGCAATCTCAGTGACGTTGAGCTCAACTTTCGTTCTCGGTTTTGTTGCCATGATCATGGTCTTTGGCAGAGAACTCATGGACATTTTATCTGTTTGCAAACAGTACAAGTTTCCTTTTCGGGTCGCGACCAATTGTACTCCTTTAAAGGTGAGACTCAGGGCGTTCTTATCTCCCCCTATTCTCCATCCAGCGTCAGCAGCTTTCGCGACGGAGAAAAGGTTGCGTCGAAGGCTCGGAATATAGAGTACGTTCCGGAGTCTGCAGACTTTCCGAGATCCTTTCTGATTGAAGCAAAGATCGACAGACCCCTGACCAAGCGCCTGCGCTGATTGGGATCCGCCGAGCTTCACCTCTACGCTGCTCGTGAAAGGTTCATAGCCATGCATGTAATTTAGGTTATTTGTGCAATGATGAGTGGCTCCGCTATCAACCACAAACAACTGCGTGTCAACGCAAGGCTCACCTTGTGTCATAAGAACTTCCGGGCCCTCTATTGCATTGAGTTCTCTTCTTGGTTGATTCCGCGTATTCCTCGTCGTACCTCTTCGTTGATTATCTCTCGCCCTGCAGTGGCAGTCCTGTGAAATGTGTCCTCGAAGACCGCAGTAATGACAAGTTCCAGTGAACGTCGTTCGCGTTTCGTAGCGGTATTTTTGTTGGTATCCGCGTCCTCGTCCGCGCCTTTGTGATCGTTGAGGTGGTCGTGGTGGTGGAATGTAGCCAAATTGGAACGCTGGCCTTGAGCCTTGTCTGCCTCTTCCTCTGCCTCTTCCGATGGTGGTTGTAGTCATGAGAGCTATTACTTCGCCTACCGGATCCTTGTCGAGGTTTCGTTGGATGACTTCTCCGACCACTCGGGATCTCAGTGTTGAATATTTGTCAGGAGGGTTCCCTGATACACTGCTCTTGAAGCTGTTCCACTCCTCGCCTCGGAGCGATCTGAGCAATTGAGCCTGGACTAGCTGGTCCGGGACGGTAGTCCCGGAGAGCTCGATAGTGTTCACCAGGTTCTCAAATTTCGTGAGGTTTTGTTCGACTGGTAGTGAGTCGTCAAACTCGAACGTTGTGAATCTGCCGAATGCGGCTGTGTCGGAGGCTCCAGTTGTGGTTTGGCAGTATGATTTGATGGCTGCCCACAGCCTCCTTCCGAAGCGTTTTTTCGGAATCTGTTTTGCCTTGATATAGCTTTTGGATTATCATGGGTTCAACGGAGTGCATAATGACATACATGGTGAATTCGATTGCGGCTGCGTTCACCTGTGGAGGGTCTAGCTGACTGATGTACGTCCAGTATTCGGCTTTTTCGGCTCGTATCAACGCCTCAAGCGTGATTGCCCAGGTCACATAATTGCTTCCGTCGGATTTCAGGATTACTGGTGGTGTGAATTTGGAGTATTTCACGGATGGGGTGTCGGTGTTGCCTGGGTCCGCTGCGGCAAACATGTTGACCTCCTTCGGGACTGTAGTGCGACCTCTCACTGCAGTGCGCTCACGTTGCGTTTCTCGTTTCCTCTGATGTCTCCTCAGCATTCACCTTGGTTGTTCACTGATGACTAACCTTTCGTTGCTTGATTCAAATCGGTTGATTTTGAGGTTCGATGATTCCCTGTGTTGAGTTCCGAATTGCAGTGCGTGCTCCCGGTGTGGGCCACCACTGTTGGGGAAATTGGTTGTCTTGCGAAGGTTTTAGCAACGGGCTCGAAGGTCAGTCAATGTCAGTTAACGCTTACGGAAGAACAACAGCCTGCGTGAGGTTTCTCTGAAAGCCAGTGAGCCAGTGATCGGGCTGCCGCGGTACGCGGCCTTTTATTGAAGGCATCCTTTCAACATGTACACCTCTGTCACGTGACCGTCTAGACTTAAAGGAGCCATGCTCCAACTCGCTACAATGTATCTCCTCACAAGGTCAAGCTGTTAGATGGAAAACTAGATCGTCTAGGCAAACCTATTCTCAACAAAACAAAAAAAAAGTCCCTCATAGCTCAAGCGTCCACGTCGCGAGGGATGGGAACCCGTAGAGGGGCGTTCTCCGCACTTTTTCTCGAGGCGGAGGCATGTGACGTCTACTCTGCGGGGCTAATTGAGCTCGGATCGCGATATCCTAACTACTAAACATGCTTGTGATAATTCAAACGAAGTCCCGGCAGCTGGCTGATTCGATTCATGCAGCAAGACCACGATCCGTTACGAGGAGCAGAACCGAAGAAGAATGCCAGGACGAAATAACCCCTGGATGACTCTCCAGGTTCCGCATCCGACCAGTACCAGTATCTTCAATACTTTCCTCATAGGTCTCCCCCAGCAAACCGCGCCAGGGTGTACATAGTAGATGCGCTACTTTTTTATCATCTCGCGTTACTAGAGGTTTTGATCTTCGGCATATTCCCCAATCCCATCTCGTCCTGCCGTCAGAGAGACCACACGGAGCACCTAGCGGAGAACCGCTCGGTTCGCCAGACGGCCCGTCGAAACAGCGGCCACGGCACTGCGAGCGCCACGGAGAACATCGTTCTCCTCGACCGCCCGCTCGCTCCAGTCGTCAAGAGAATGCATCCAGGCATGTAAATATTGGAGGACTATTGCCTAGACCCCATTCTGATCACATGTATCCGATGCGGGCGGTTGCAGAAGCGAACTAAAACGCTGGAATCTCAGCGGCGAGTCCGCTGTGCTGGCGGAGCGAACTTTCGTTCCGCGCCGCAGGCAACAGGCGTCTCTCGCGGTCCAACTGCGAGATGGGCGAATGAGTTTTAAGGGGGAATCCTGGCTCGAAAGGAAATTATCAATGCCCTCATAATTTTCCGTAGGCGGTAGAGTTTTGGGATACATCTTCTCAGACAGCTACATATGGAAATGGAAGTTTTATGGCACGAGTAATTCGGACTCAATACTTTTGCTCCACCGAAACGTCGTAGGGCAATGGTATGTGGCTACTGCGAAACCAGTGTAAGTTTTTCCCCTCAGAAAAGAGTTGAACGGCAAACTCCTGTGCCCTCGACCATCGAGGCGACTGAGGAAATATGGGGAGAACTTCATTTCTTTCATCATGCGGATTCTTTCCAGTGGGGAAATCAGGCCCAGCTCTCCAGTATCTTCAGTATGCATCAGTTTCGCAGTAACGACACGCCCTAGGTGTAATGATGAGACCGGTTGACGGAATGATGATTGTTGTTTATTATTGTTTACTCTTCATCCGGGTGGGCTCCACCACATCTCCCCTCCTTACATATTGTTTGAAGTCGTGCACACATACCCCTCTGACACAACCTCCTGTCTCACCGATTATACAAATTTGTGCTACAGGTCTTTCCGCCGATGTAACTAGAACTATGGCGGGAAGTGCACTCACTATACAACTAGAATGTGACTGAAGGCGGCGTTGGTACAAGGCCGGAAGGCATCTACGCGTTTGTCCTCTTACAAGTATACTGGTTATGAACAGGGCGAGTAGTAGCCTGAAACAACAAGGGCTGCTGCGCCGTCTGTGGGCATCTAACGGTTTCTTCAAGAAATCCTCTTGTTTCCCGGAGGGGTCTCGGTGATGAGTCTCGATTCACAATATTACTAAATTACTTGATCTACAATTCTAGCCTCGCTGGAGTTAGAAGTGGTCTGCCGCTCCGTGACGTCTTGTTTTCTGTTCTGGTATTCTCATACCTGAGCGAGATGTCCATTGGCGTTGGATTACTATTGCTGACTTCACTAAGATGATTGCTCGTTCCATTATTCATTGATGTCTCCGTCGGCGTGGTGGTAGGTGCTGTAGTCCTTCTGGTTCGAATTGTGCTTGCCGGTTGTATGCGGAGGCGTCTCACGGCCGGTTGCTTGGCCGGAGTGTTGGGCGGTCTTTTTCTTGCGTTCCTCCTTGGAGTCGTATTCGTGATCGTCGGCTGAGGCATTCGGGCGTCCCGCTGGCTACTTCGCAGGATTCGCTTGGTAAGTTGTTCCTGCCTCCGTGCGGCCGACTCGGATCTGGGAACGGAAGGCTGAGAGTTAGAGATTCGTTCTGTAGTTGGGACTTTGGCGAGATAGCGTCTATTTCGTATGAGTTGCGTTCCGTCCTCGGTTATGATGCGGTAAGTTCTGGAGTTTAACCGCTCTACACACGTGCCGGCCCTCCATTCGTGTTTGTGGTCTGTCGGCTGGATCCGAACCCGCTGACCGGTGACAAGCGCAGGTAGCTGCTTGGCTCTCTTGTCGTACGCCGTTTTCTGTCGTAGCCGTCTCTGTCTGATGTCCCGTATCACTCGATTTGCGTTCTGTGAAGCTAAGGCGATGGCCTTCGTTGGAATGGTTGAGGCGGGTCTGCGCCCGAAGAATTTCTCCGCTGGCGAGAGACCCTCGATTTGCGGCGTGAGTCTCCATTCGAGCAATGCTTCCTCCAGGTCCTGGCCCGAATGAGCGCATTTTTCCACTAATCGCTTCGCTGCCTTGTTTCCCGATTCGCTCTTCCCGTAAGATTGGTGGTTGTGCGGGGAACTCGCCTTGTGGGTGGTCTCCCACTTTTGGAGGAATATCTGGAACTCTTCCGACCTGTATCGTGGATCTGAATCCGTGTGCATTTCATCAGGCTTCCCATATCTTGCGAACAATGCCTTCGTTTTGCGGATTACGGTGGACGTTGTCGTGTCTCGCCCGAGACAGTCGAGTTCGAAATAGTCCGAGTATCCATCGACAGTAACGAGATACTGGCGATTGTTCCATGAGAAAAGGTCCTGATGAATGACCTGCCACGGGCGTGATGGCACTGGCTTTCCCATCAGCGGTTCGCGTTGCAGCGCGGGCCGGTAGGTTTAACAAGCGTCGCAAGACTCCGCGATGTTGCGAATCTCGTTTTTTATGCCTGGCCAAAACAAGGAGTCTTTTGCTCGTCGGCACATTGCATCAAACCCGAGATGAGATGCATGAGTTTTTTCAGGAGTTCGGAACGTAGTGTTTTCGGGATAACGACTGCGAGACCTTTGTAGATGATACCATTCTCGAGTATCAGTTCATCTCGCACGTTCCAGTAGCTGAGCGTCGCTGCATGCTTCTGCGGCCAGCCGGCGCCTATAGCCTCGATAACCGCTTGAAGCTCTCCGTCTGTTGCTGTTGCAGATTTTATCAGGGTGTGTGAGGTATACGCCACCGGCTTTCCATCTTGTAGAAGTACTCCCCCTAGTCCATAGTTGCTTGCGTCTGTCTGGAGAGTAATCGGCTTCGCCTGGTCAAAGTATGCCAGGGTTGGAGTTTCCGTCAACTTGGTCTTGATTTGTTGAAAGGCCTCTTCTTGTTGACTCTGCCACGCAAAGTCGTATGTCTCCGTCTTCGTGAGTCTCCTCAATGGCTCAGTCAGGTCTGAGAGATTGGGCATGAACTGGAGCAGATAGTTGACGCAGCCAAGGAATGTTTGTATTCCCTTGACATCCGTTGGTCGAGGCATCTTGATGATCGCTTCGATTTTAGACGGATCCGCTCTCAGTCCGTCTTTGCTGATAATATGACCGAGGAATTTGACTTCCGACACCCCGAGTTTGACCTTCTCCTTGTTGAATCTCAGGCCCACCTGACGAGCTCTTTCGAACAGCGCTCGAATCTGAACAGCGATACGAGATTCCAAAGAGTCCTGCAAGAATTTCAATTAGGTACATATCAAACATCGATTCCTTTCCAAATATTGATACTCACGAGCTTGTCCATTGTGTGCCGACCCGTCTTCGTGACTGTTCAGTGTAGTAGCGTTTGCGACTCTATGCTAGCTTGGGTTGTGAGGACTTTTATATTGATCCCGATGTCAACAACAACAAATATTCCGAATACTATCTTACGACATGCTCCTGAACATGCACAAAACATGCTACTATAAACTCACGGCTATGCTCCCTGTATGACATGCTCCACAAAGTATCTCTACGCAAAGACACATTCAAAACAGCTCATGTATCTTATTCGCTTTCAACTTTCATCCCACTTCTACAAATACGATCTGATACTCACAAATGTGAAACCCTTATTTGAGATCGATTCGACCCACTAGAAAAACAGCTTCATTCTTTGGCAAAGACCAACCATCGTTGAAAATTATTTATTTCTCTAACCACTAAAAACCCTACCATTTGAAAACTCCTTTTTAAGACACTTCTTTAACCGACAATTCGCTCTAAGATTTTCATATTTCACAGCTATTGTTCTAAAACCCGTAAGGCATCCACGACATCCTCATCTTCATCGGTTTCTCGATCTCGTTTGCGTGATAACGGCATCTCGTTGTCTTCCGCCATTTCATCCGCTGAATCAGCATTCATGTCGGGCAACCTATCCACACCTGGTTCGGGAAGGGGTCGAAAATCAGGAGGAAAGAGTACGTCTGCTAGCTGATCCCTATCGACATCGAGCTGAGCCGCAGAAACGAAAAAGTTTTCATCATAACGCAATTCTGCCCCGGCTTCATTTTTTAACCGGTACTGCACACGGTCTTTCGTCAGTCGCACGAAGAAAAGTTGCTCGTCAAGAACTTCCGTCAGCAATGTTTTCTCATCTCGATCAATCACCAGCTCGTGCGCTGCGCGTTTCCAAGTATTCAACTTGAATTCAGTCTTCCACAGGCCATCCAAGGATAGGTCAAGGTCCTCAACAAACAGAACTCGAAGATTTGATCGTATTCCGATGGCGACGCGGGAAGTCAACTTCTCCTGCAAAATATGAAGTGTAACACACACCATAACTAGCTAAGAAACTATTTGAACACGAATACTCACGAGCTTCTCCATCCTGAACTCAACACGGGACGATTACACGAACGAAAGATACTCGCGAGACTAATCACCTCCATGTAGCATGACGCTTCACATACTATCTCAAATAAAACAATAACATTTACTCCCTTAAGCAACTCTAAACCATGCCACTCAGCATGCTATGAACATGCTATACCCTTCCGGCTCATACATACTCACAACTTCCTCAAATACGATCTTGATTTCCCAACACATTCGCATACTCTTAGACGTAACCCTTTGCTCCCAAGCTGAATGACGGGAGGTAACTGCCTCACAGAAGACTAATCGCATAATTGGAATATGCTAATAGCATGCTATTATCGAAAGCATGTTTCAAACATGCTTGTGCCGGACAAACTCAACTTGCAACATGCATTTCAAGAAACGAAATAGTACACCAAAGACTTCCCACCGCCCGTTGGCATTATTGCGAATACAGATTGCTTTTCCAAGACGTTTCGAATTATACTCAGTTGATCGTAACAAAAACGTCGAATCGGGGGAAATCGCTCCCTGAAGAACAATTCCAATTCAACATTTTTACGCAAATCCATTTCGCCAGGAATACAGATTGTGCAGGAACAACACAGAACAACAATAGTAGCTCAAATGACGGGAGGTAACTGCCTGACTGACAACTAGTCGCATGATTGTAACATGCTATAACATGCTATTGTCAGAAGCCTGTTTCAAACATGCTTGTGCCGGACAATATCACCTTGCAACATGCATTTCAAGAAAAACAAGCTCCTCTTAGTGATACATTTATTACTGACAAGGGAACGGCAAGACATGATGGTCGCCGATTGAGCTGATATTTGGTGAAAAAGTTTGACCTACCGACAGGGGAAAACGGTTTACGCCACAAGACCTCCATCCAATATGGCGGCTGCTGACGAATTCGAGGTGGAGGAGGATAGCAGGCCGTCTCGCATTGAGCGCGCTTTTCAAAAATATAGGGTGCTTGGTAGAGGACGGAGCTGAGTCTACATGAGCAGAAATAATTTGTCCAAACCACGTATTTGCGGGATGCATTATTTCTGAGCGGGACAATTCGGAGCGCTAGGCCCGAGCGCTCCACAGGCCCACAGGGCTCCACAGTTCAAGCTGCTCGTTAGATATTTTTTCCAGGATGGATAAATGCTCGAATGAGTGGAGACAGATTTTGGCATGGCACCAGTGGCGAAGCCAGGGAGGGGGAGGGGGCGATCGGGCAATCGCCCCCCCATGATTTTATTATCCCATGTTAATTCCCTATACCGCGGTGTCCAGAGTATCCAATCGCCCCCTCCCCCCCCCCCCCCCAGATGAATACCTGGGTACGCCCCTGCGTGACACTCAGTGTATTATTAATTATTGTCATTTCTGAGGGAAAATGGGCAACGGTTCTTCACATCAGATGCTTGACAATGAATTGATCGATGCGATAAGACGTGTGGGGAACTCTGGGGAGCCAAGAAGAAGAAACCGAAGAAGTTGATGTGCATAGAGTGATCTTCGTCGCTCTCTGACGATATGTCCAGTTGCGCACTTGAGCCAACGGTCATTTCTTACGCGCGCTGCTCCCAGCTTCTGAGTATGATAGACGATGGACCGTGAAGGTGATTTTTTCGTCCTTTGTGACGGTGCTAGGTTTGGGAACAATGTGTGGTGTGACCCGCGCGGGGACTATAGGGTCGACCAAGAGAGTGGTGTGTCTGAATTCTTTTTCCACAAAGTGGAGGATTCCGGAGGAGGACTTATTCTACGATGCAAGAAAGCTCGACCGTGAGTGACTATTTTCCGTGAAAGCCGATGATGCATCTGAAGGAGGCAGCTCCGAACGACGAGAATGGGGGCGCTTGGGCTTTTGACTCAATGCAGGAAACTCCCTCCTCTCTCTGTCACGAACATGGATTTTTTCCAGGCCAACAAGCTGTCAAGTGCGTGCGAAGATTTCGGGCGCTGGTCGCATTTCTAGGTTGACTGGTACGCACAATCACAAGCCCGAATTTCACGGTCACGGGAGGGATGTATATACGGTCAGAGGGGAATGGATAAGGTCCCTCCGCAATCATCCTAGCCAGTCGACCAGTGAGGCGATTCTGAAAGAGCGGCGGAGGTAGAAACTAAATGATTCAATGCACATTATTATCGATATACTCTTTCTGGAATATATGCTCACAGAAAGCTTCGTTGACCAGCTTGGACATCGAAGCTGCGTCACAGATCATTCCAGGCTGCGTCACAGATCATTCCAGAGCGACACTTACGAACAGGCCAGCGACACTGCACTCTAGTGTTGCCACCCAGAGTCACAAGCTTGCTTCAATTTCACGAGGTCATGTCAACTCGCGTCCTCCCCGGCTATTCCATCACGCACGATAATGAAAGACTTATAACGTTCCCGTGTCCGACGTCTGGAGGCGTCCTGATCACTACGAGGAGGCAGCTCCTCTGTCTCTCAAGTGCCGATATTCTTCAGTGCGACGCAACCTATCAAGTTACTCCTCCTAAGCTGGGTTGACAACTTTTTACTCTGCACGGAAATTGGAACGGTTATGTAAGCTATGAAGCAGCCTTGGAAACAATATAATCCGAGCCGAGAGCGAACAGGTCGTTCTCGGCTCGAATTCGTAGCCTACATATGTAGCGCCTCGACGATGCTCTCATGTGAAAGCTTCATTCCAGGTTGGGATAGTCGCCTGTGCACTGATGGAGTCGGCCACCGCTGACGCATCCAGAGAGATCTTCCAGATTCTCAAACGAGAAGCTCCTGGGCTGATCTTCCAAACTTACATGGGGGACTTTGACGGAGCAATGAGAGCCGCCGTGAGGGCTGAGTTTCCCGGGGTTTCCGTCAAAGGTTGCCTCTTTCATTATACTCAAGCCGTCGTACGGAAAGCGAGTTCGCGACAGATAAACCTCGCAAAGGAAATCCGTGCCCCAGGCCAGATTCTCAGAAAGTTTCTGAATTTCCTCGCTCTGCCACTCCTGCCTCCAATCGGGATTCGAGACGCGTTTCGAAACGTCGCCGAAGAAGCTCGCCAAGTGACATCACGAGTGAGCATCAACGCCACCTGGTGTATCGATATTGTCAAACTGAAACAACATTTTATGCCGGATAATAATATTGCAAAATATTGGTTTTCCTCCACAGTTCGACCCGCTTATTGAATACATGGGAAGATTCTGGATTGAAGCCATCGGTCCGACAGAGCTATCGGTGTTTGGTATGAGCACGCGGACCAATAACGCGGTCGAATCGAATAATGCGAAGCTGAGGCTGAAGCTCGGAGCCCATGGCAATATTTGGAACCTGACAGGTATATACTCGGAAACCTCGCAATTCGCCCGATCCCATTTCATCGCCGCTATACCAATCTCATTCGCTCTGAGTCGCATGGCCAATTGTGTCCAACACTTCCAGGAGTGATGTGCGAAATGGCACAGGATGTGGCCATCGATTTCAAAATCCATCAAAGAGGAGAAAGAAACATAAGAAGTCGACAGAGCCGGGCGACGAAGTCGAATGAATCGCGTATCCGAGAGGCTTGGTCCAGGCTAGACCAAGGGCTCATTACTCCTCGCCAGTTCATCAGCCGCGTGAAGTACAGAACTGGTGGCGGTAGGCTATTCAAACACTCATTTGAGTGATTCGCATTCGATTAGCATGTTCGCATTTTTAAGCTGAAAGTGTCACCTATTAATATATTTCCTCTCTTCTTAAAGCCGCTCTGCGAAACGGCCTGGTGGACGACGACGGAAGTGATGTGATCGAGGATGATTCGTTGCAGGATTGGATCAGGACCCAAGTCACGGTCCATGACCATGACTACAATCTCACGCCAACTTTACACCGATTTGGCGATCATTCGTATGCAGCGGCCAACGATCTATAACGTAATAAACCATTATGAAAGGTCCCGAGCTCCCGTGTCCCAAATACTAGTGCAGTCATTCATTCTCCCGCGCTTCTTCGAGGAACGCGAGGAAGCTCCTCGAGAATGCTCAAAACTCCTCCACGTCATGTCGTTGAAGCACCCTATCACGAGAGCAGCGGCAGCCCGCGCCGGCTCGCTCTCCTTCTCTCCCTCGAATCCGTACCCGGCCGCCATCTTGAACGGAGGTCTTATGACATAGACTCAGGGTAAAAACCCGCATAGCCCAATCTGCTTATGGCCTCCTCTGTTTCGAAACGTAGCGCCCCTGTGCAGACGTCCTTAGCATTGGAAAACACTCGTTTCGCCACGGCTTTGTTATTTCCCGAAACTCCACGCTCGATTCCGGCGCCAAGTTTTAAGGCTTGCGGCTGGTTTCGAAGTCGATCGTCGCGCCGTACGTCTGACCCATCGCTCATCAGACGTGTTTCGTCGGATAACGGAATCGAGTTCGAGTTTCGAGTGATCACCGTTTGCCCAACGTTGAACCGAGTGACTCTGACCCAACGAGTAAAATGTTGGTGAGAGCAGCCGCTGTGATGTCCCTGCTTCGCGAGAGATTGAATTCCATCAACATCGATTCTCGACTCGTGATTCAACCGCGCGAGACCGAGAGTAAAATGATGGGGATTCTCTTCAAAGCCATAGAGTCGTTCGATAGTCTGCAAAGGGGCGCTACGTTTCGAAACAGAGGAGGCCATAAGCAGATTGGGCTATGCGGGGTTTTCATCTCTCGGTAGGTCAAACTTTTTCACCAAATATCAGCTCAATCGGCGCTCATCATGTCTTGCCGTTCCCTTGTGAGCAGAATCGATTTATAATCCAACACACGCATTTTTCGTACGAGAATCAAAAGTTCTCAAAATCATAAAGCAGCATGAAACCAATCCAAAGCACTCTTGTAGGCTGAAACCAACTGCCCTAATATCCTGTCGAACATCACATTCGGCCACATACGCCACATTGAACTCGAGAAATGACTGAATATTGAATCTTCATTGACCCAGATGATGTGCTGCCAATGTACAATTCCGCTAGAGGGCACGTCTGTACCACAATACCGATGTGCAGTTTGCAATCAAACAATGCATAGTAGTTCCTCTGTCCGAACCAGTCGTTGCTCCTGTGCCAACTACCCGAAGTCAAGTTTTCCAATGTCTTCTACCGACTCCTCTGACTCCTGTCAGGATACCCGGCGTGTAGCGAAGCGCAACCTGTGGCAGATGTCGATATTATCAAAAACGAAAAATCCGGATCTCAAGGTGAAGCTGCGGGACATAGTTTCAAATAATTCCCTCGTGAGGAAGTTTCATGTTCGTTACCGAAGAAAGATGTCACAGCTCGAGGCCAACAAGACCGCCTGTAGGGAACGAAAAGCACATTACCATTTGCTAATCTTCCTACGCAAGCGAATCACAACCGAAAAATTTGGTGAATTATTTCCCATGAAAGGGGCAAGACACCAGTACGTAAACAAAGCTGCACCATGGTTAAAACTCTTCAACAAAACCACGGAGCACGAGTCCCACGCCAAGAAGCCGAGTCCACAACATGAGTCCCACGAGTCCCATGCGGGTCCATCACGCCGCGAAGAAGATGATTTCGACGAAGACTCACTCCCGCTCGGTGAAGACGAGTTTTCCCAACTCAATAAAGACCTTGCATTGTCCGAAGTATGTTTTGCGCCCATGCTCATTTTGTACACCCTTCATTCCCAAGATCCATCTTTCATGCATAGGAATAATAAAAACTATTACCATTACAGACAAGTCCGTCAACACCATCATCGGCAGAAGAACTTGAACGGGAAACCGCAAGAAACACTGCCGGCAGCTCATCCACTCCTAAACTTCAAACAATCACGGTTAGCTTCATTCTCGAGAACGATATGGGTAAACCAGCAAACAATAACTACAACAAAATCCTTTTTCCACAGATTTCGGCAGCGGAAATACAGTCGTGTAAAGAACAAGCGCTTCGTCAGAGTTTCGTCACCCTACAACGCCTTCCAGACACAGCAGCCACGGATTCGCTAATTCTCGACCACGCCGAAGATTCAGACGCCGTCAGGCAACTTGCAACGGCACCCCCAGTTCTAGTAAGCAACCCAGACTCACGACAATGAACAAATCCCAATAGACCAAGCATTACAACCGATAATTCCCATTTCAGACAAACGAGGATACCGTCAGCATCACAGATCGAGACATCAGTGTATTCGTAGAAGACAACGCACCAAATGGTAAATTCTAATGCATCATAACTAGCGTACCTGCCGCGCTTCGCTGCAGCACAACGTTTCACGTGTTTCTAGCACATGTGGAGTATGTTTTTGGCCGGGGCGTCGTTTGTGGTAGTTGTATTCCCTGGATATACCTAAGAATTGTGTCCAACTAATGAGGAGCCATGAAGCAAGGGATTTCGGTATTTTATTCGAAGGTTGATTACCACCCGTCGGTTACGTAAAACGCGTTGGGAGCGCGTCGGAAATGACTTCCCTTAAATTTCTTCGTAATCATGCTTGTCCCCGTCTTCTTCTAACCAACGGTTTAGCGTGGACACTGTTTCTTTATCACTGTCGACTGTGATAACAGTGTTTGTGGTCGTGGAGAGCACGACTCTCTCATAGTAGTCCCAGGCCTGAAGATTTTGGAACTTGATCGCTCGGCACTCATATTCGTTGAGGGTGTCGGTAAAATCTGGCCAGAGGCCAGAGGCCGCGACGATTTTGCAGGTATCGTCGATTAGAAAGGCGTTTGCAATGGTCCTACTCCGAACACGATTCCAATGAGGTCCACGCTGGTGTTTGTTTATTGATGGTTATGATGTCGCTCTCTAGAGGTGGCAGGACGTTGTCCGGAAGTGCATGCACGCGGTTGAAGGAAACTGATGTCGTGAGGAGATATATACTCGTTTCTCATACGGCCGTTAGTTCCCGTGTTAATCTCACCTTCGTCAGGGTCATCCCGTTGAAATGTTCGGTCAAACTATATGTCGGATTCACCACTTTGATGCGAAACATGGTGCATTGGTAGCGTTGACCCACGCGGATGGTCTCGTAGAATCGTCGTGCGATCTCATCCTAAGCGGTA
The DNA here is from genome assembly GCA_031001835.1 of Lepidoglyphus destructor. Classification (NCBI taxonomy): domain Eukaryota; kingdom Metazoa; phylum Arthropoda; class Arachnida; order Sarcoptiformes; family Glycyphagidae; genus Lepidoglyphus; species Lepidoglyphus destructor. Next base: position 172,126 of record JARNKU010000045.1, read on the forward strand.
ACGTTGATTTTTCCGGTCTGGTCTTGAATTAAGAAACTGAAGCCGTTGAGGGTACCGTTGTCTTTCGCTCGTTGTCGCCATTGGCGCAGCGATCGGAGATGGTAGAACACCGGCTGGCGACGCCTGGCCCGACGGGGATTTCACAACTTCTAACGTGCGCGGCGACATCAATGTTTCTGCAATGATAGGGACGAATTTACTGGGTTTACTGGGCAAATGAACTGGGTTGAAGTTCTCTTGCCGGCTCGCCGGAGGTAGCTGGTCGAGGTTCACTTGGATCGCCGGAGGTACTGGGTTGAGGTTCACTTGCCGGCGCCGCCCAGGCGCGTCTCATTCTTTTGAGCTCACGCGCCTTGGAGAAATAGCGACTGAGATTTTAAGGTGGATTCACACTGTTTCACTTCGGAGGCGCCTCCGCAGTGAAAGCTCCCGTTCACTGCCGATGAACGGCCGGAGATGGGTTTCGAGAGGGTGGAGCGGAAGATTTTGGTGCTCCAGCACGTTGTACCTAGAAGAGGACGAGGACGCAGCCTCCGACAGCCCGCTACAAGAGCAAAGAAAGAGCCGAAGAGAGTACACATGATAGATACACTAGGAATGAGATACTGGAGATGAACTGGAGAGCTATAAGTTGAGGACAACGTCACCCTCTCGATCCCCGCCACCACGTTCATCCGCGATGAAAGCGATTCCGTCCGTTCATCGCCAGTGAACGGGAGCTTTCACTGCGGAGGCGCCTCCAAAGTGGAACAGTGTGAATTCACTTTAAAGCGTTTACTGGACGGCATGCTAAGGGAGCAGAATGGCAATCGAACGAACTCATGGCAAAGCTCGATGAATTCCTGGACGACCGAGGAAGAGACGTCAAACGACGTACACGAAATATACCGCATTCCAAATCGTAACCGTAACCGCCGCGCGGTAAGCACCGCACATGGCGGTGGCGGGCTTCTTCGAACTGTGTTTTGATCTGAGTCTTGGTGACGATAAGTTTCAGTTTTCTTAAGATTGCGGCCCTTGGGGGGACCATTTGGACAACTTGAGTAACCTATGTCCGTTTTCGGTCGGTCGGGCAGCACTTTGCGCGCTCTGGCCGCGGCCTGGGCGTCAAGTTGGTACAACTTGGCGGCCGCAAGTTGCCATCTATTCAGTGGATATTCCAGTCTTCTATAGCCACCGGCGCTGCCGGAATCCTTCCGAGGAATGCGCACGATGTTCTGGATTCACATGACGTGATCAATTTTTTGCAAATACATACGGGAAAGAAGATATCTTGATCGAATGAGTCTGACTCTCTACCTATAGAAACCACCACAGACAGTGCGTTCAAGCCGACGCCGCGCTCTATGCGGGCTTCGCTTATATCCCCTCTTCCGCATGTGTTTGGAGAAAAATGATTGGATCATGTGAGTCCGAGAGATCGTATATGTGATCGTACGAGGTGGAATGCACGTCAATTGTAGCGATAAGTTCTTGTGAGGTCTCCGTTCTCAACAGGCAAGTCAGAAGACACGAACTGGGTCACCTAACCTTGCCTCGGGTAATTCTACGATTGAAATGAGTACATCACCATCTCGTTCGGATGACACAACAGCCACTTTCAGACATAACGGCAAGACCGCCTCGCTCGCGCTAGAGTGGGTCGCGCCAAATCGGCCGCGTCAGAATGAGTCGCGCCCAATCGGCTGCGCCAGAACGGCCGCCCCAAACTGTGCCCATCCCACCTATCAAGCGTGCATGGTTTGTTCCCCCAGTCAAAAACCTGAACTTCTCTCCCGATCTTAGTTTGCCTCATCTGAATGATTCTTGCATTAATCATGGCGATCGACGTCCCGCTATCGAGGACAACTTCGACGGTCTTTCCATCCAGTACGGCAACCGTTTTCGCCATCTTTTCGGAACAAAATAGCACCATTCTCTAAAATGACTTCGGGGTGAGAAAGGATGTACCCCCTTCATTAGTTTAAATCATGGTCATGGTCCTCCTAATTTTGCACCATTGAAGACTTCTTCGAAGGCCTGTAATCGACTTCCTTGCTTGTCGGAGGACTGGCTGTCTGATCTTGGCGAGTGTTCCTGTCTCGTTGGCCGAAACGTTCCACGGCTCTAGGTTTATCTCCATACCATTTCTCTTGTGATGAGTCGATAGATTCGTCCATTTGTGACGACTGCCGCTGAGCATTTTTGTTAAGTTTTGGGGGCTTCACTAGCTCAGTTGGATCGGAAATGCTGGGTTAATCATGAGACTTCTAGGTTGGCCATGGACGGCTCGAAATGAACACAAGCAGAGTGACTGTAACAACGTGACTGAAAGGCAGCGCTCGACACTTTCGTACTCTAGAATCTATCATCTCTCCCTTACACTCTAGATATCTCAGGTTGCCTGCTGGTGCTCTTCACAGTAAGAGGAGCTCAGACCGGCGTCTCAGATGCGCAGTTCATCTCTGACGTCACCAACGGCGCAGTGCTGACACTCGACTGAGGACAGACCGGGTGGAACCCGTCAACAATTTGTCTCATTCTTGAGAAAATCGAGTATTTTGATGAAAACGAGATTATCCGGGACGCGCATATTGCGTTCCCGGTGAAATTCCACCCTCACAGGGGCCAACACGAATTGATAGTCGCCGATTCGGTCGAGCCAGGGTGGGTTTTGAGGCTCACCCCGAGACTGTAAGAACGTGATATGACCTAGCTGCCAATAGGCCGCTCCCACAGAATACGGCAATGTTCGATATCTGAGGATATACATAGGAAATATACCATAGACGTTGATCTTATAATATCATTTCGACCAGTTTCTCGAGATAATCGGTGAGAATTGGTGGCAGAAAGAAGTCCGAGATAGTTTTTCGTTCGAATCAGGCGCCATCTGCTGACACCGATTCGCGGTATCGATACACACATGGCTCGATGGTCTGGGTCTGCGCAATCTGTACCGTAAACAAAAGAGATGGATGCATTGCGAACGCTGCCGATCACGAGGGCGGTCGACGGTACCGAAGGGTGCTGCACGAACCGATATGGTGGGTACGTAGGTCTGGACCAGGGTTTCCTGAAAGAGGCGTCCGGGCTCCCTAGGGCGGCCCGAGATCGATTCTCAGGGGGCCCAAAGGCAATTCCCGAATATGAGAGGCGAGATCGGAGAAATATTGGAGGATTCGAGCGTCTAAAGATATATGTACGTATATCATAACGTCAGAGTCTGGAGTTATCTCGGCTACCGATGCTCCTGTTAGAACGTGGAATACCTCTGGGCTTCCTGAGAATCGATCTCGGGCCGCCCCAGGGAGCCCGGACGCCCACTTCAGGAACCCCTGGTCCAGTCCCATGTGCCTACCCATATCGGTTCGTGTAGCACCCCACGGTACCGCCGACCGCCCGCCTGCTCGAGAGCGTTTGCAATGCACGAACGTCTGCGTATTTACTTCTCTGCGCGCTGAACTCCAGTAAAGTGAGTAGCTGAGTTCTATAAATCTTTCTGGCCTGGAGAAAACGAACTCCAAAAGTTTTTTTACCGAGCTCTCAGTGATTCCCCGAAACTTCAGTGAGAAACGTGAGAAAACAGTCTGAGTGAGAAAAAACTTCGGCCTACTTACGTCGCTGCGCGAACCGAAACTCGCTTGGAAAAAACGAACTCGAGAACTTTGGTTTCCCCGAAACTCGCCAGGAGAAAACGAACACGAAAAGTTTGATTTCCCCGAAACTTCAGTGATTTCAGTGAGAAACGTGAGATGTCGTCCAAACGTTCATCAGGAGTCCTGTGCGGTATGGAGTGGCAGTCCTACCGCCAGGACTTCGCAATCTGGTTGTCCCCACGCTGTTCGATTTCTTCAGTCGCGCAGGAGACAACGCCACCTCATGTAAGCGTTCATGAAGATTGGGAATCATTCTCTGGTAATAGATGAGGATTGCCAGGGACTCATTCTCTGGTAATGTATGAAAACTGCATAAAATACCATGCTTGAGGACAGGTTGAGGGGCGAAGCAGCCGGACTCTGGATCAACCCCGGTGACGAAGAGAGAATGATTGCCAGGGAATGATTCTCTGGTGATGTATGAGGATTGCCAGGGAATAATTCTCTGGCGATCATTCTCTCTTCGTCGCCGGGGTTGATCCAGAGTCCGGCTGCTTCGCCCCTCAACCTGTACTCAAGCATGGTATTTTATGCAGTTTTCATCGACGACGAGCAGAAAGCCGGTATCGAAGCTCTGTATAGACGCACAATTTCCGTCGAGCTTTCGGGGATGATGTTCAGAGATCGTGAAGTAACTCGAGCTCCATCTCCAGGTAACAAACTGAGGAGTTGCCTCCTAGGAACCTAGGAACTACGAAGCAATTCTATATACGTCGACACGATTATCTCTTCATGAAAGTACAACAGTATGCACTTTTGATAATTGTGTTTATCTAACCCACAGACGAACGGGCCGCAGAACAATCGTTGGAACCGCATTCGAACTGGCTATCCTGTTTCCCCCGTAAGCAAAACTCCTTCCCTTATCGCAGCAAAGCACGATAAAATTGTCCTGTCACTTCTTGTTCACGTCACGGAGAAGCAATCGACTTTTTTTACGCAACTTTCAGATGGAGGGGAACCGAATCCCGAGCATCTGCGGAGTGATGACGGGGACTTTTTCGCACCCGATGTGGTTGACCTGGTACGACTCATCGCGAGTTCTTTTGATGCGACATGGACCACAATTTTCAAAGGGACAGGCCAACGCGGGAAACAAATGAAAAAACCCGTCCTAGTCATCAAAGAAGCCGATATCAACTCTCAAACGATGCTGATATTGAGGGTGCGCCAGCTTCTGGCGCGACTGATTCGCGTTCCAACAAGCGGAGGGACCATTGACATCACTAACCCGCCGGAAGCATCGCCTGCATACGCAGCGTTCGTTGCCGCAGTTCTCCACACGCTCAGTCTCGTCGATGACCGCTTACAAGTCACGTATGAAGCCACGGTCGTCACGGAAAACGATGCAGGTTCCTTTGCCCCGGCGTGCGGCTTTTGTGCGCCGAAACCTATGGCGGCATACTACGACTTGCCTGAGCGTGCTATCAGGTGGTCTGCGAAACATTTGACAAACAATCATCGCAACTTCCCGGGCGAACCCATCCCCGAAAAGCTCTTTGGAGATGCGAAGATCAGATCCCGCCCCGCAAAAGCCTTCGCCGTCAGCCTGGGTAATTTCCTCGGCCAAATACAGTTTGGAGCTTGCACGATGAAACACGTGCGAGTTCACGAGAAGAGCTACACCCTGGCGGTGCAACTGACGCCGAGCATCAAAAAAATGCTTGACCAAAACCGAGGGGGCACGCAGAAGTCGTCGTCCAGAACCTCGGCGACCAAGAGGTTGGCAGCCGCTCAGAATCGACCCGGTAAGTGATTCTGCATGTAGTGCAACGTCAACGATCTAACCATTTCTCTCATCGTTGAATGAGTGTTCATACAAATCATTTCGATGAATAAATTGTACTGATTGCATACGACGTTTCAGCCCGGCAACGTCAGATGCGCGAAGAAGAGCCCGAGGAGGAAGCCGGACCGTCCAACGCCGACCAACGCAAAGCTCCCGCAGGTATGATATTGCATACCTAGTTTTGTGATATGCGAAGTTCTCCGTTTCTGCATATTTAACTGCATGGACTCTCGGGCTTTAATGATAACATAACAATATTATTTTATCTTTCAGGCACTACTATGAAGCAACGCCTCATGGCCCACGTCCGATCGCTTATGGGGGACGATTCCTCTTCCGAGGAAAGTTTGTGATTGGTCGAACTCAAAAGAACGACGCGACAAAAGCGAAGGAGCCGACCAACTAATAAAAATTCAATGTCGCATACCCGATGGTCTTGCTTTGGATTTCCGTCGTCTGCATCCTTCGTCTGCTTCGGATCTTGGTGTCAGTAATCAGTGGCGCACTACCGGTGTACTTCATACTCCCTCCGTCCCAAAATACTGGTGCCATTTACGGCCGAATTCGTGTCCCAAAATAGTGGTGCCATTTGTGAATTTCCACTTATCCGGTGGTCTACCCCGTGTTAATGGGTGGAATCGGACTCCCTGGATGGTAGACGGAATGAGGACATCATGTACGAGTGGAATATACAAACAGAAAAACTTTATTCACAATTTACAAACGATAGAGGAGGTTAGGAGCAGATTTAGGGAGTACTCTCACCTCAGCTTTCGAGCTCTTCCGCCAAGAATCTCGCGGACTGCTCGAAAGCAGTCTGATTGCACTGAATAGATATCGGCAACTCATTTCGTCTTCGCAACGCTTCTTTGCCCATGTGCGGAATTTTGTAATCATTGCACCCATTGCTCTCCATCACCTTCTCCATGCAGCATTGAAGCGTCAGGAATGTGCTGTTCAGGGTATCCGCTGGGAGCTCCTCGAAAGATTTCTGAACCGCCTCGATGAGATCGTCGATATCATTGGTGGTCGCGCACTCCTGCAACGCTTGGATGCTATTGAAAAAACCAAGATCCAAAACATTCAGATCGGGACTGTTCGCGGGTTGGTTGGTCAATTGGACCGACCATCCCTCGAGCGATGCTGCTTCGCGAAGTTCAACGTCAGTGCTGTGGACGTGCGGCTTCGCATTGTCTTGTTGGATCAGGATCGGAAAAGGCTTCGACGATGTTGGGAACTTTTCCCGGATCGAAGGGAGTACTTTTTCAATGATCATCTTCCGTATCTCTTGGCGGTCGATAACGGGAGTGGGTTTGGTGATTGGAGCACCTCTTGGCCGATTTTTCGAGGCTCTCTGAGCCGTGACATGGTGGACGAACGGCCAGATCCCTAGTTTTCCATCGAAGCCCGGTCGAGGTCGCGCAACGGCAGCCATGAACATCACTTTACCGATGAAGCGTTTGCTCTTACACTGACGATGCGGAGTTTCCTCTTCGTTGGTCAGATAATAAGTGCGCGCTGTCTTCGTGATGTAAAACCATTTCTCGTCTATATGGACCCGGTTGAACATTGGATCGAAGAACCCGCTATCGTCGACGAAGCTTCGGCAGAAGCGAACCCGGTCTCTCTTGTTGTCTTCGGTGAGGAACGGTTTGACGGCGGAAGTCACTCGTTTAAACGAACCTGCCTTGAACTTCCGATGTAAAGTTGATTTCGGCACTCTGATGGCCTTTGCTAACGATCTGAGGGTGGACCGCTGATTCTTAGGCACGGCTTGCATCGTCGCGAAGTTCTCGGTGAAATCCTTCAGTTTCCTGCCACACTTTTCAGACTTCTTCGACGGTGCGCTATAGATGTTCTCCTTCTCGAACGTATCCTTTGCTCTTTTCCAAATCTTCCCAACGGTGTGCCGATTTAGGTGCGTTGCCAGAGCAATACCTTCAATGGCTCCGTGCTCAAGCTTGCCTTTGGTGCTGTTGAAGTGTCGGAGGAGCATCTGGACTATCTTCTCACGCTCACTTCTGCTCAGTTCTCGGTGTTCTCTTCGGCACCGAGTTGCGCTTCTCGAATTGTTCGCTGACATATTGAATCTCCGGGCGACTTTCGAAACACTCGTTGGAAAACAGTTACGGACATGGAGCTTCTGATTCGCGCTGACATGGAGCTTTCTACTGCGCGGTAGGATAGCTCAGCGATGACAGGTTGTCTTCCCAAGCTAAGGGAGCCCCGAAGCCGCTCGAACTCTCATGCGGGCAACTCTTGAGCTTCTTTTTCCCAATTTTTTTTTGCAGTAACTTTATTTGACAACATGAATTCATGAAATCGTGCAGTTTCTGGCTTATCAGCAGGATTATCATCTTTATTCCAATGAGTCGATAGAGCGATCAGCCTATAGAGCGATCAGCTGACAGCTAAATCAGCTGTCAGGTGGATCAGCTGAGTGCCACCCTGGGTTTGGAGGACGTCTCTCCACATTCTGGTTCGGGATGGCGGGCTGCAGTCCGTGCTCGTATTGGAAGGAGACGATGTGATCGGCTCCAAAACCTTTGGGGCGAGTGGAACGCGCTGTCCGAGGCCAGCGCGCCATAAGAATCGCTACCTGCTTGACGTCATTTCTGAGAGTCCCAAGTGTCCGTTCATCCTGAAATTCGGATCGCAGGACCACCATAGAGCAGCCTTTGCAATCATCGCTCAATTATTCCGGAAGTTGCCGTTTTCCCCTCAATCCGCCTCCCCATAGTCAATTGGCACCACTATTTTGGGACAGCAGCACGATGCTTGTTCCGCCGTGAGCGAATACCTCAACATACTCGGGCTTTTCCGACGCTTCTCAGAAACTCCAGGATTTCCAAACTTGCATCCGACAATCTACAGTGTGTGCTCTTTGGATACATCATCTTATCATGGTAGAGTTGATAATTGCCTCCTTAATCCGGGCCTTCAAAGTCAAATGGCACCAGTATTTTGGGACGGAGGGAGTAGCTTTTTGCGTGAACTCCATTGTGATCATGTCGGTGAGGCTAGGAACTTTGTTAGGACTGCTCTACAAAGACCTGACCCGCCTTGAATTTGGATCCCACCGCGTGCAACAACTTCAAGCCGATTGAGATACAGATCGCTAAAGGGATCCCGAAGACTGTCACGAGAATCATTCTGATATGAATACCAGTAGCGGCGCTAGGGTAGATTTTTCACGAAGCTGAGGGCGCAAGCCACCCATCACCAACCTCAACCACCTCCCCCTACCCACGCCCCCGTGAGTGATCCTGGTTATGCGTACGTCGTGCGAGTATGTTAGGCAGCACGGCGCATCTTTTCAATAATGAAGCTTGCTGCTACATACACATGATACATATTCTGTTTATTCCTACGAAGGGAGGAAGAGGAGAGGAATCCGAGCATGAAGGGGAGCCTCCTGTTACCTCTTTTGGCGAATCCATCGATGACTTCGTCTGGATTCTTGTACAGCTCTTCAATCAAAGCTACCGCTCCAGATGTCCGCAGCTAGGAGTTGGACAAGTGTGGAAGGGTAACACAAATCACAGAGGAAAATCATGTCTCAAAATTTCACGAAGCGACCTTCGTGAGCTCGGGGATTCACGAAGCTTTAGCTTCGCGGGCGTCGTGCTGGCGCCGCTACTGATGAATACGTTTGCAAGGTCCTCGATTGTGGGGCTGATAACCCGGGATGGTCCTCCAAATCGTTAAAACATACTCTCAGGAGAGTTCGCAACCACGCATACCTAGCCAGGCTCGAAGCTTACAGAACTACGATGGGAACGCAGAAAGAAAGAGCCCTTGGCAGAAATATTGTTCGATGTAGGAGACGGGAATTGTTCATCACCCTGTTGTATTCTCTCCCCGTTCATACGGTGCATGTACTGTTCAAATGTTTTGTGTATATATTGTTTCTACATCATGTATCCATTCTGTTATCGATGATAAACAAAAATCATGATTCCAGCTGCCATGATCTCACAATCAGCCGCCTGCGTCCTCATTCTCCGTCGATGTTATGATTGATGAGAATTCCACCATCGCAGGCTCGTAGTGCAGAACGAGTGTAGATGAGTGATATTTCGTATCTACGAGACGCCTTACCAGAAAACTATCACTTTGATATCCAAGACTAGAAAGGTCATTTGGAATGTAACCAACAGAAACCAAACTAGTTACAATGTTTCTTATTCAAGGTTAGTTGTTACCAGAATTCAAATTGTGATCATGGTTTGCGTTGCCCAGAAGATGAGTATATAAGGCGAATCGTTTCTTCAATAAACCACTTGCTGCTGAACTAGTGACACACCGTCACTATGCCAAGTCAGTCATCCAACGTGTCGTTCTTCCCAGTGGTTCCCTAGTCTACCACGATTCTATTCCAGTGATTGTGCTCCGGTCTTCGAATTTAACTTCCAGAGATTCTAACATGAGGACTGAGCTAGTGGAGGCCCCATTTACTAGCAATGATAGGTTCAACGTCTATAGTATATTTCTCATGTAAATCCTCAGATACCAAACATTGCCGTATTCTGTGGAAACGGCCTATTGGCAGCTAGGTCATATCACGTTCCTAGAGTCTCGGGGTGAGCTTCGAAACCCACCCTACCTCAACTGAATCGGCGACTATCAATTCGTGGTCAGTGGAGCAGGGAGAGACTCACTTAGGCCGACAACCGTTAGGGACTCAGATCAGCCTGCTTTCATCTCTCTTTCGGGGTCTGCTTTCAAAGCTTTGAGGGCATTTACGTGTCCCCAGGCTGTTTGATACAGATTCTCAAGTCGTCGAAAATTATCCGGACGAGTGACCCTGCACCTTTTATTGAGATCATGGAGGGCTCGGAGGTGCGAACTTTTCAAGTCACCTACCAACAGCTAATGATCGGACAGATTTTCCTATGCGAGGTCGGAAGCTCCGTCGACAGCTGCGCAGTTACCAGGTCCTTCGGTATGAAACCGGATTTTTCGAAAAGCGCGCGCTGCAGCCAGACGCCGAAGTAGACATTCGCGCCGGTGATGCCATTGTGTTCTTTGGCACTCGTGCAAGCGAAGATCATCACCATAGGAGAACCGCCAAAGTCTCGCAAAATTTTCTGAGCCGGTGAATATGTCGAATTTCTTGCCCATTTACGCCCATTTGCGGGGAGCTTTGCTTTTCCTGTTTAAGCTGAAGGAAATTGCGAACTGGGCGCGCCAAACGCTCGTGGAAGCTTACGGCGACCATGCTCCAGGGCGAGCTCAGTGCTTCGAGTGGTTCAAGAAATTTGGGAATGGAGATTTCTAACTGGACCATCAACCCCTTGGGAGGCCTCCGCAGAAACTTGAAGCCAGTGAGCTGCAGGCTTTGTTGGACGGTGATGACGCTCAGACGCTCGAAGAACTCGGGATACAGCTACAGGATGCCCCGTCGACAGTTTCCGACAGATTGAAGAAGATGGGACTGATCCAAGAGATGTCGAAGTGGATCCAATACGAACTGACGTCAAGACAGCAAAAGAGCCGCAAGATCACCTGCGATCTGCTGCTCGCCCGGCTCAAACGGAAATCGTTCCTCTATCGAATTGTGACGGCTGATGAGAAACGGATCTTTTGCGAGAATCCCAGGCGTTTAAAGCCGTAGGTGAAGCCCAGTCAAGCATCAGCCTCAACAGTTCGACTGAATCGGTTCGAGAGAAGGGAATGCTCTGTGTCTGGTGGCATGAACAGGGCGTCGTGCACTTTGAGCTGCTGAAAAGTGGTGGAACGGTTAGTGTATCGCGCTACAAGCAACAATTGATCCGTTTGAAGCAAGCACTTGACGAAAAACGACCGCACTGGCGAGATCAGCACAACAAGCTGATTTTGCTCCATGACAATGCTCCAGCCCACTCGAAGACGGCGACTCCGGACTACATGGACGACACCGGATGGGAACTCCTACCCCACCCCGCATACTCCCCGGATCTAGCTCCCTCCGATTATGATCTCATTGCCTCCCTCGGACACGCTCTGGGGAATCAGCAGCTCAGTTCTGACAAAGAAGCCCGAAATCGGCTATTTGAGTGGTTTGCCTCGAAAAATTCGGTTTTCTACCGATCAGGAATTTGAGTGCTGTCTGAAAGATGTGCGAGGTGTGTGGCTAACGAGGGGAAGTACTTTGATTAAAAAATATCTCGTAGTTTTTTTTTGAGAATTTTTTGTTTTCATCGAAAAAAATCCGGTTTCATACCGAAGGACCTGGTAAACACCATCCCGTGGACAGATGAGCTTTTCTTCATTGCTGTCGATCGGTGCACCCCGATTGGGCCCCAGAGTCAATTGGGCCCCGGTGCCAATTGGGCGCCGGTGCCGATTGGGCCCCGGTGCCGATTGGGCCCCGGTGCCGATTGGGCTCCGGTCCCATTTGGGCCCCGGTGCCGATTTGGCGCCGTTGCCGATTGGGCCCCGGTGTGTATGGCGAATGTTTTCCTAGAGGTTCCATCAGAAGTCGAAGAGGGTGCACTGATGGAATGATCATGTCCAGGGCTGGGATTCCTATGAAATTCATATTTCTTTGCATATGTGCAAATTGTTCCGACGAAATGGTACACGGAAACCACGGTTTCATTGATGGTGAGCTATTTCGACGAGTCATATCTCCTGTTTAGCGCAGTTCTGTACGAAATCTTGGCGAGGTTTTCTTCAGTAGATCATGAAGTTGACGCTGACGAAGTTCCAGCGAAATCGGAGTGCTCACATTAAGGACCACTCCTTGTCAGCCTTGCCCTTTTTATTATTCTGATGAAGCCCTCAGACATCGCTTCACAAGTAGCGATGGTTCATTCTGTCCATCTCCGACGAATTCGCGTAATTTGCTTTCGCTTAGATCAGCGCTTGAGTCAAAAACGGATCGCAAACGGCAGAACCAAGTCCGCGATTCCGTTCGCCGGTAGGTGGCGCTTCTCGTTTTGCCCCACGGAGACCGTTACGCGTCGCGCTCGGAGTTCCCTAGCCTTGTTGAACTTCGTCAACCCCCCAGCCGTTATACCAAATAACTGTTATCACTTGTGTTCGCATCCTGCTCATGATGGCGGAAGGAGTACGTTCAGAGCGTGGAGAACCGAAACTTTCGCATGGCGGTCATCTACAGTCGAACCCGCTTATGAGAGGACCGGATATAAGAGAAAACCGGATATAAGAGACCGATCCAGATTCCCCGATTTTTCTTCCATAGAACTCCATGTCAAAATCCCCGCTTATAAGAAACGGATATAAGAGAAAACCGGATAAAAGAGACTTTTTTCAGATCCCGGCTCCATAGGATCCCATGTTATAAGAACCGTTTATAAGAGACACCTGCCTGAGAGACGATTTCAGTCACTAAGTTTCTTGGCACATTGTGATACAGATCGTAAAAAACGAGAAGTCGTTTTGAAAATGACGGTCTTTTCATAGAATGAAGATGTATGCAACCGAATTTTTTGCGAATCCGATGTTTTGATCTGTTTTCGAGCTTAGAAATCATTCACCGGATATAGGAGAAAACCGGATATAAGAGACTATTACCGATTCCCCGAGGAGTCTCTTATAAGCGGGTTCGACTGTATATGTCTTTTCGAAGCTCAGTAAGGACAAGACTACGGAGTTCTGGAGGTGTCAATATAAGAACAACGCCAATTTCAAGTGCAAAGGTAGTGTCCACAAGTGTTGCATCACTGGAGAAGTCACTGCGATCGGAGTTCACTGCGATATGCCGAATGCCGCGGCTGTAGAAGTTCAACGGAAGAGAACCGCCCCACGCGTTCGAGCCGCCGAAACTGTTGAACCACCACAGCAGATAATCAACAGGGTTCGGGCTCAGTCATCGCAAGCTGCTCAGGGCTTGATGGGCGACAACAGGAGCTTGACAAAGATCATTCACAGAACTCGGAAACGCCTAGGAATCGCATCCACCAGCTTCCGTTCGCTCGCGACCATTGACCTCCCCGAGGAATGCCGCCGCTACGAGAGCACTCCGGTAGTTTTCGAAAATTTTCTGCTAGCGGACTCCGGTGCGGAAGATCCAGATCGGATTCTGATCTTCGGGAGGGAATCAGCAGGGTTGTGGATCGGCCAAGTTACGAAACTTTATGTTGATGGAACATTCAGCTTGACGCCGCATCTCTTGGAGCAAATTTTTGTGATCCTAGCCGAACGCCCGGGGAACGTGACCCCCCTTTGCTATGCTCTCTTGCCAAATAAGTTGGGGACGACATACTGCAAAGTAAGTAACACGATGATTCGAATGCAAATCTTTTAAATGAAATTTTGGAGTCAATTCCACCATGAAGGTACTTTCTCGCTAAGCTCCCATGCCGTTGGCCGTGATAAAGCGTCTGTGTTCTGATTTCCAGATGCTCGACATGTTGACCTTGGGGTGGGCAGCCCTGAATCCAAGAGCGATCTCCATGGACTTCGAGAAATGCCTTATGAATGCCTTCACCGCCTACTTCCCAGATGCTGAGCTACAAGGGTGTTTTTTTCCACTTGGTGCAGAACTTGAAGAGAAAGCTGGGTAGGTGCGGTTTGAGCGGCCGATATCGCGATGAACCAGATTTTGCTTTGAAAGCGAAAATGATCTCCGCCATGGCTTTCCTTCCTCCAGACAGTCTGGAGGAAGCCTTAAGAGAACTTCGCATGTACTTACCCCGAGAACTGGAGCAAGTCCTGGACTACTTTGAAGATTACTACATGGGACGCCCGCAGACGGGAGCCGGAGGAGTCATGAGCCGCCGAGTTCCGACCTTCCCGGTTTTCATGTGGACCGTGCACGCGCGTACGTTGTCCGGAGATTCGCGTACGAATAATTACGTCGAAGCGGCACTCAAAGGTCTTCGACAACAATTCTCAGTTCATCATCCCGGGATTCTTAGATTCATAGACGGCATCAGGATGGTTCAAGGTAGCAGGGACGCAGACCTTGAGAGGTTCATCGCAGGCAACCCCGCACCGAGGAAGCGAAACCGTTACGTACAAAATGACATTCGTATTCGGAACATCGTAACCGGCTTAGGTACCAACAACGTGATCGAAACTCTTCGAGGAGTAGCTCACTGTTACAATATTAACCCGCAAGGACCAGCCACCCAAGCACATGATCTCGAGGATTGAAGGAAACGGAGCAGAGACGTCAAGGAAACTCAGCTGCAATCCTCTCGCCATTGATGCCTTGAAAGGGACTATGGCATAGAGACATCTACCAAAGAGAGCGACTCTTCCAGCCCATGTGATAACCAAAACTGTGACTGGCCCTCTGGGTCACAAACGCTGCAATACATCTCATGAAACCTTTCGTCTCGAGTCTCGATACAGCATACCGGAAATTTTGATTTTTTCGGAGTCAGATCGACCTCAACCCTCATCTTACAATACGTAAGTTCATAATGAAAGGCATTGTGTTCAGATTATCGCATCAGAAGGCACCTATTGTTCAGGATTGGCCTCGGCTCAATTTCGATTATTGAGCCGCTTGAATCAATGCTTGAATATGCTTGAATCAATGAGGTCGGCGGTTTCGGCTATCGCAAGGGTCTCCTGAGACTTTCCTCGCAGTGATTCGAGGGGAGATTCCCCGTTGCGAATTTCGAGAAGATTCCAATCAATATCCGCATTATAATTACGATATCAGCAACTACCATCTCAGGACCGAATGATCATTCTTTCATTGGAAGCACTGCAACTCTGATAGAGCTTCAAAGAAGACCTGCCATAGGCACCGGGGTCCAATTGGCACCGGGGCCCAATCGGAACCGGAGCCCAATTGGCACCGGGGTCCAATCGGCACCGGGGCCCAATCGACCCTGGGGCCCAATCGGCGGGTCCCGCTGTCGATAAATAGACGAATTTCTGATTCGGAGAGAGGCTTGAGTCGAGCTGAATTTCGGTTTTGAACATTGGCTTCCACCAGATCCAGGACGAATTCTTGCCATCGAATTCGTGAATATTTGTTTTCTTTTTCGGTTTAGTCGTCGGAGTTGCTCGTGTGGTGTCGCCCGCGCCCAACTTTACCATTTGTCTCAATTCGAGGTGAGAGGGGACCGTCGTCTTCCTGAGAGCATGCTCGTCAGGTATTGCTCGATAGAGCTCATTATAGAAGTCACAAGGCATGGGCGGTCCAGTTCTTCTGAAGTTGCGAATTCTGCGGAGTCATCTGGGTATCTTTCTAGTTGGTGCCCGCGCAGTTAAATTGTGCCGCGACAACACGCCAAGGCGGCGACTCGGGCGAGCATTTAGTACTATAGCTTGAAGGCATCTGCTTGTTCAAGCCGCTCGCTCCGCTCGCGGGTAGGAAGGAGTCCAACTGCACCAGCTGCAGCTATCACAGACCGATGAACAGCTCCGGCATTAGTTTCACTGAACTCGCTCTCACCGTGCGTACGTTGATCCATAAGTTGGCGGGCGCTGACTAGAAAACAACCGTCTTCTTGATCTTCGACGTCATTTTCTCTGCGATTGTACAGCTCGTTGCGATGTGGCGCCAACTTCAAATACGCCACGCATTCTGCAACTTTGGTGAAGAAACCTCCCTCTCGTGTTTCTTCGATGATTCTTGGGCACATCTCGCTCGAAACTTCTACCCGAGCTTTGACCTCATTTGCGGAATTGCGAGTCTCTGGCATGGCTTCGACTGTCGGCTGCGCCAGTAGTAGTCGGCTCTACCGCCGACAATAACGAAGCGAGTAAACTGACAGTGTGTTACCTGTAAACAGCGCGTCAATTCGCGTCTTCGTTCGAGTAGTACTGAACTCCTACAGCGGCGACCCGGACGTGATCTAGAATTGGCGACGACAACTTTGTAGACGTGTTGGAGGAGCTATGGGAGGAGCGACAAGCTGTGCAGGCCCACAAGTCAACGTCGCGTCGTCTTTCTCAAGTTTGCGCCGATTTCGTCCAAGGGAGCCTCCATGTTGTTCCAGACCATCGAGGCGCAGTTCAGCTTACGCAAAATCAGTGGCGACGAGACGAAATTTGAATACGCTCTGACCGCTCTGGACGCTAACACCCATGAGAGGGTCGCGGATTTTTTCGACGATCTCCCCACCCCAGGGGCCGATACAATGCATTCAAGGCAAGGGCCTTTGACTCCTCTGAGGTGAGCCAGCACAAACACATGCAGCACTGATGAACTTTCCGACAGGAGATGACACACCTTCAAGGCCCCTCGACAGAATGCTCGGGCTCTATCGGCCGGACGCCCACGCCTCGAAGAATCCACTGTTCATCTTTCATTTTCTGCAGAAGCCACCGTCCCCCGTGCGGGACCAGGAAACCGCCTGCGACCACCTGGAGCTCAGGGAGCTGGCAGAAGTTGCAGAGAAGGTTTTCACCCAGCGCCAATCGCAAGTGGCCGCCGTGGCCGCGCTCCTAGAGGTGGAGGTAGACGCCTTCCAGAGAATGCTACGAGGTAGGAGAGAAGAAGGAGATGCATCTGCCCCAAGGAACCCCGCATCTGCAGATTCCACGCCGAATTCGGCGAACAAGCGAAGAGCTACCTCGGCCGCGCGCATGGACGGGTAAAGTTTCCCAGGTTCAGAAAAACGGAACGGCCGGCTGCCAGTAATTTCCACTGCGACCGGCTCCCAACCGGACGGCAACCTGCTCTTCGTGCGGAGCGCGCTGCCTAATCGGGGTTACCCAGTGGACACGGGAGCTCAAGTCAGGATCGTACCGGCTACTCCGCAGAAGCAGCAGAACCACACATTTCCACGACTTCACACCCTAGATCAGAGTTTCCTAAGGGTTCATTCTCATGCCCCCACTTTTTGAGCCAGAATTTCCTCGTGCCCCACCGACGCCTTTTGGAGGGAGATTCGCATGATTTGGCATGTAATCAGCAGGATCAAAATCACATGATTGATCGGGGCGGAGTTTCGAAGTTTTATCATGTCAGACAAACACTTCAATGCCGCTCAGTTTCAATGAGTAAATTGCTCAACATGAGCTTCACACAACCTTGCTATCCGCGGCGTGATCGCAGTCAGCCTCAGCCGGAGATCCCCACTTTTGTTACTTCAAGCTGATGCCTATGATCGGACACGAGCTGGTTCACGGCACCAAACCCGAAATCCACAAGATATGAGGACGGGAAATGAACCAGCATCTGTGCGGGGCAGGAAATCGGTTCCGGGTCAAGTCGGAATCTATCTTCATCGACCCACATGAGCACACCTTCGTCTCAAACACCGTTTCCTTCAAATCGTTACATTGGAGTTTTGCCATCTCTTCGTGGTATTCAAAATCAACGTCATCTAAACTTACCAGGAACGGCTGGGCGAGTTGCAACTGAGAACTCTCGGTGGGCAATTCAGCGCTGCAGATAGAGAGGTTAGATTGTGTGAAAAGTATTCACGGCCCCGTGCCCCACCGGAAATTCGCCATGCCCCACTGGTGGGGCGTACGCCCCACTTTGGGAAACCCTGCCTAGATCGCATTGCTTGCAGTACTGACTGAGTGTGAGTACTGTGGCGGGCCAGCGCCGGCTGTTTTTGGCGACATTAATAACGAAGCGAGTGAACTGACAGTTTGTTACTCGTCTCCAGCGCGTCATAAGTCGCGATTAAGGTGCGATGGCGCCCCACGGACGCGAAATAGCCATCAGCTGTCTAATAATGATATCATTAGAGGATTGCGCGATCTAGATCAAGGAAGTTGAGAAAAGGCAGAGATCACAATGATAAGTTGAGAGAGAGAGAAAAAGGAACAGTAGTGTGGTGTGTCTGAAATCGAAGAAACAGTGAACCAGCAGAACCAAGAAGGAAATAAAGTTCAAGTTGTGAAATCAAGTTCGACCTCATTCTCAGACTGCAATAATTTGAACCGGAGAACTCAGGGGAACTCAAGAAGTGAAGCTGACAGTCCCAGAGAGATTCTCATTCATGGCGCCCAACGTGTGTGTCTGAGGTGAAAAGCAAGTTGAAACGAAGTTCTGGAAAAATATATAGAAGTGTTGAGAGACGACTCGCGTGAAGACCAGCTGAGGGATCGTTCGGAGGAAATGACGGATACGGACTTCGAAGGAGTGCGACATACATCATCACCAAGGCGAGATCCTGAATCCTCTATCCAGCCGGAAGATCGACGACAGATGGCAGACGAGCGCGAAATCACGAGAGACGAAGCCGAGCGCATGGCAGAGTTCGCGTTAGCCGCTATAGACCAGAAAACTGGTAATTTGTACCAGTATGTCGGCTATTTGAACGCAATCAAAGAACGCCAAGGTCAGATTCGGAAACTCGATGGGAAGCTGTTGAATCCAATGAATTTCGCTACCAGAGAAGAATATCTGTCAATGAGGGCGAAATACAATGATCAAGCGCTCCGGCTCGACATCAAGATAGTTGAAATTGAGCACAAAATCGCGGCTGTGAAGACAACGGGGGAAGATTCTAGAAGGTGTGCGGAAAGCCATGACGATCGACAGAATCGAGCCAGGAAGCTTGAGACTCTTCGCCTGGAGAAATTCTCGGGCACTGTCGAGTCTTGGCTGGCCTTTTGGACGAGGTTTGAAGAGCGCGTTCACAAAAACGAGAAGCTCACCAATATGGAGAAGTACGATTACCTGAGACAATACTCGTCAGGGAACGTAATCAACAAGCTGAAAACCATTCCCTTGACTGAACAGTTCTACGAAACAGCAATCAACCGGTTAAAAGAGGAATTTGGAAGCCAAGAGAGAGTGATGGCTCATTACACGGAAAAGTTGCTTGGAGTGCAAGCCGTGGTGTCGAGATATGACTTGGAGGGCTTACGAGCACTTGTGCAGATGACGAAATCGTCTCTGGTGGCGTTGGAGTCGGTCGGACTGACCGCAGATCATGTGTCACCGTTTTTCACTCCCATCCTGAGAAAAGCGATGCCAATTGAATTATACCTAGAATTCAAGGCTATGAGCAGGGTGAATCGTGATGATGGGGAGACGTCAAGCGTCCTCAGCTCGACGAGTACCTCGGGAAGAAGGGACGATCTGATCAACATGGTCGATTATCTGAGCACGATCTGCGAAGACATGAGCGCCGTTGATTCAGACAAACTCAGGCAGTTGAGCCAGAGACCAAGAATGCAGGAGAGAGCGCCCGATCGGATTCCAACGGTGGCGGCACTGCCACTGAATCAGAAGCCGGAACACCGGAGAGCTGTGACAAGTTCAGACTCTCAGTGCATCTTCTGTGGAGACTCGAGACACAGGGCGGATTCGTGCAAGAAAGACATCCCAATCGCAGAAAAACAACAGAAGTTAGCTCAGGAAAGAAGGTGTTACCGATGTACGAAGAGCGGACATTCAGCGAGAAGTTGTCATGAGAACGTGAGCTGCAGCAGATGCCAGAGAAAGAATCATGTGACGCCAATGTGTAGGAATCCAACGACAGCGGTCAGCTGTGCTGAAAGCAGTCTGTTGGCGGCCACAACGAAAAGCTGTATGACCGTACAGGCGTTCGCAATCGGTCCCACGGGCGAGAAGCACAAGGTACGGATCTTGTTCGATCACGCGTCGGAAATGTCGTTCATAACAACCCGACTGGTAGAGGCACTACAAATCGACTTGACAAACAAACCGAAGAGTCGTATGACGGTAACCATGTTCAAGAAAGAGGTGACGGAGGCCGAAACAAGAAAGGTGGAGCTCAGGCTCCAGAGTCTACAACTCCCAGCACCGAAACTGTGGATAACGTGTCAGACGGTCGACGAAGTGTGCGATCAGTTCAAACCGAGGGTAGACCAGGAGGTGAGGGAAAAACTCCGACGAATGAAGATCCAGCTGGCTGATGATCCAGACACCGAAAACCCGATCGACATACTCATCGGCATGGACCACCAGGTAGAGTTCCTCACTCACAACGCCACCCGGCTTTCGAAAAATCTCGAGGTCGTGGAAACAGCTCTAGGATGGACGCTGTTTGGGTGTAAGAGCGGGGCACTCGACGGTGGTTCCAGTTCGAAAACAAGTCAACAACAGGCTACAGCGTGTCTCGTCAGTAGAAGTGAAATTCGAGCGCAGCCAACACCAGTGGACTGCCGAGTTGAAGACGACGGCGATATTGAAATTCAGTTCCGAAAGTTTGTCGAAGCGGATGCTTTCCAGCTCGAGCAAGAGAAGAGTCAAACGGGAGAGGACTTCATCGAAAAGTTTCAAAAAAGCATGACTTTCGATGAAACCGAAAAGAGGTTCGTCGTGAGACTACCAATGAAGGAGGGCGTCCGACCATCAAGCAATCGGAATCTCTGCATGGCCCGTTTGCGATCCCTGGAAGCTCGCTTAAAAAAGAGTGGGCTCCGAGAGAAGTACAGCGACGAAATCAATAACATGATCGAGCTGGGGTTCCTTGAACAGGTTGATGAGGATCAGACTTCCGGAGAGATCGTGTCATACCTACCCCATCGAGAGGTTATCAGAGAGGAAAGCCTGACGACGAAGTTGAGAATTGTATTCGACGCGTCGGCAAAGGAAAGGAATGGCCGATCGCTCAACGAGGCATTGGAGAACGGTCCCAACCTGAACGGAGATCTTCTCTCGATCATTTTGAACTTCCGAAGGTATGCGGTCGCGGTCACGGCTGACATCGAGAAGTCATTCCCTCAGATTATGATCCACGAGGCGGATAGAGATGCATTGCGATTCCTATGGGATCGAACCGAGAGCGGACAACCTCAAGCGTTTCGTCTCGCGAGAAACTACTTCGGTTTGGGACCGTCGCCATTTATTCTCGCCATGTGCATCCGAACGCTGTTGAGGTCTGCCTCCGGATCGCATTCAAAAACCGTCGAAGAAATCAGCCACAGCTATTATGTCGACGATCTGGTGGCTTCAGTTCCTGGTGACAGAGAAGCGGAAGAACTCTACAAGGTTGCAAGAGAAACGTTCGCACAGGGATCGTTCCGTTTGCGAAAGTGGCTCTCC
The DNA here is from genome assembly GCA_031001835.1 of Lepidoglyphus destructor. Classification (NCBI taxonomy): domain Eukaryota; kingdom Metazoa; phylum Arthropoda; class Arachnida; order Sarcoptiformes; family Glycyphagidae; genus Lepidoglyphus; species Lepidoglyphus destructor. The sequence continues at coordinate 193,442 of JARNKU010000045.1, forward strand.
AGTTCGGATTACATGATGGACACATTCAAAAGAGACGCAGTATCGGTGGAAGAGTTTGCAGACGAAGAGACGAGAGAGTTCAAGGTGTTAGGTCTTAGATACGACCGAAAAAGAGACACCCTGAAGATAGCAATACCGAAGATACAGGACATCGAGAGAACACCAACGAAGAGGAAGATCCTCAGTGTGATTTCATCCGTGTTCGACAGAGTTGGATTCGTCGCACCAGTCACCATGAGAGCGAAGGTCGTAATGCAGCAAATCTACAAAATTCCAAAAATGAAATGGAATGACAGAGTACCGGAGACAATCGCCCAGGCAGTGCGAAAATGGTCAGAGGACCTCGCCAGGCTAGATACCGTAGAGATCCCGCGATGCTACGGAATAACTAACCGTGGCCAAGAAGAGCTTACGGTACACGTGTTCGGCGATGCGAGCGGAATTGCGTATGGTGTGGTCGCCTACTTGGTGGTAGCGAGTCCGGAGGCAGAAACCCAGTCGAGTTTTCTGATGGCAAGATCTCGCATCGCACCAATAGAGAAGGCTAGCATACCTCGACTCGAACTGATGGCCATGTGTCTGGCAGCAGAAACATGTGCCTATTTGATGAAAGAGCTCCGGCTGAAGATCAGCGAATACCACTTATGGACGGACAGCACATCGGTATTCTATCAGGTCAACAGTCAACAGGAGGAAAAGCTGCCGATCTTTGTCAGGAATCGCGTGATCAAGATACGGAAGCTGATTGGCAAGGCGAAGATTCATCACGTGCCAGGCGGGCTCAATCCGGCGGATTTGGTTAGCCGGGGATGTGAGGTGGCGGAGCTCAACCGCTCATCGTGGTTCGTAGGACCAGAGTTCGTCAAGAAGAGTGTGTCGGAGTGGCCGGCGCAACCAGAACTGCCGAAGCTGACAGTTGCACTAGTTACGGCAAACATGTCAGCGGAAACAGTTTTCGTAGTCGATCGATTCAGCTCATGGTTGAGACTGAAGCGATCTGTGGCAATTGCGTTGCGCTTCATTGATATCACTCGGAAACGACGTTCTCGGAACGAGGCGGGTGCGGCACTTAACGCAGCGGAGCTCAGGAGAGCAGAAGATGTCATTATGCAGCAGCTACAGAGAGAAGCGTATGGAAAAGAGCTCAAGTGCGCGCAGGAGAACACGAGCATGCCCGAGGAGTCCAAGCTGCGGCCGTTAAGACCGTTCTTCCGATCGGGCTTCCTTCGACTCGGAAGCCGACTGGCAGAACATCAAGGCGAGGTGTTGAGGGATCCGCCTATCATTCCTGAAAAGCATCGAGCGACAATGTTGTATCTCAAAGATCTTCACGCTAGGCACTGCCATGCTGGAATCAATCATTGTTTGATTGAAGCGAGGAAGAGTTACTGGATTCCGAGATGCAGACAGAGGTTGAAACAGATCATTCACCAGTGTCACAGCTGCAGGAGGTTTCAGTTGAGGCCGGCGACAGCAAGATCTGGAGATCCGCCAGCGTTCAGGGTCTCTCGGTCGTATCCATTCGCATACGTTGGAACAGACATGGCTGGACCGCTGTACGTACTCAACAACGGAGTGAAGAGGAAGATTTGGATTTGTGTGTTCTCGTGTGCATCCAGTAGAGCGGTGCATTTGGAACTTCTGTCGTCGATTTCTACGAAGGACTTCCTGATGGCAGTGAGGAGGTTGAAGGCTCGAAGGGGATGCCCGAAGTTTTTCTACTCAGATAACGCAGGTGCGTATAGGAAGGCTTCGGAGGACTTGGTGGGACTTTCCGAAATGCTTGCGGATCGAGATTTGATGAACTCATTGGCCAATCAAGGCATAACCTGGAAGTTCAATGTCGAGAAGGCTGCGTGGATGAACGGATTTGTTGAGAAAATGGTAGGCCTCATGAAGTCGGCATTGAAACGGGTTGTCGGACGTCAGTCGCTCAGCTACGAAGAGCTCCACACTGTCGTGTGTGAGGTTGAAGAAATGTTGAACAGAAGACCGCTGTGCCAGGTGTCGGACAGCGAAAACATCGAGGTTCTGACTCCGCTGCACTTCCTGGTGGCTGAAACCAACGACCGACTCTGCGACAGTCAGCTCCCGAAGAGGCAGCAAAAGTCGGAACTGTTGGCCAGATGGAGACATCGCAAAAGGATCGTCGAAGATGTGTGGAAAAGATGGGAATCGGATTATCTTTCGTTGTTGCGTAACTTCCACGAAACCCAGCAGTCCAAGGCATCAGAACTGACCGTCGGTCAGGTGGTGATAATTCGAGATGATCAGAAGCCAAGACTGTTTTGGAGGCTCGGCCGCATCGAAAGTCTCGGTGTAGGTCGGGATGGAGAAGTCCGATCATGTATGGTGAAGTTGTCGAATGACAAGAAAATTAACAGACCGGTACGGCACTTGTATCCTCTCGAATTGGATCAGTCCGAGTAGATCAGTCAAAGTTGAGGCAATCTGTATGGAGCTTGAGAGCTCGTTAGGAGAATTCTAATCGTAACCTAAATTAATTGTGGAGCCTTGAAACAGAGAATTCATAACTGTAAACACACACTTTCTCAGGCTAGGAGTGTCTAATAATGATATCATTAGAGGATTGCGCGATCTAGATCAAGGAAGTTGAGAAAAGGCAGAGATCACAATGATAAGTTGAGAGAGAGAGAAAAAGGAACAGTAGTGTGGTGTGTCTGAAATCGAAGAAACAGTGAACCAGCAGAACCAAGAAGGAAATAAAGTTCAAGTTGTGAAATCAAGTTCGACCTCATTCTCAGACTGCAATAATTCGAACCGGAGAACTCAGGGGAACTCAAGAAGTGAAGCTGACAGTCCCAGAGAGATTCTCATTCATCAGCGTCCTCGGCTGCCTCTGAGCCAGACTTTAGCCTGACCAGCCTTTTCCGATATCCCACCAGTTTGTAAGTCGTGGCAGCCACCGAATTCACGTTCTCTAGGAACCCTCCGGTGTTGGCTCACCCTACAACCGCTTCGCAATGATATGTGAAGGTTTGGTCCTCGGACTGCGTCTTCGACGTTCTACCCCTCTTCACACACCGGAACCCGACACGGTGTCAAAACCGCGAGTGGCACCGCATGTTTGGAAATTTTCTCACACTCCCGACTTCATTAACCAGAACTACTGCTCCCGAAGGATGGAAGCGCCCTTGATCGCGATCGCCGGCAGAAATCCGGCACGCTTTCCTCCGGTTCAACTCAGTCAGAGCAGACGGCTTCTGCCAGGTTTCTGCAACTGATGCGCTTTGTCAATGGCGTAGACATCATGGCCCCTGCGCGTCTCGGCCGCTGCCTTGGAACAGAGTGTCAATGGAGGGCACGCGGGGAGAGATGGCCAATAATTAACGCCTCGCTGCCGTCAGGGTCTGACAGCGCCGGAATCGGCCGCGTCTACCGCGGCCGATTCCGCTACTACTACGAACTACCGCTGTTTCACGCTCGCAATAACAAAAGTTCAGATTTATCTTTTGCGAGCCGGTTTTGGAAGGAGGAATTCGATCATGCCTGCACTACAACGAACTTGGAAGGTCAGGTGAATTCGCCGTCGTAAGAGCAACCACCATCCCTTATACTGGGCGCAAGGCGCTCAAGCATTGTGCGCCACAGAGCGTAGAACCTCAGCCAGGAGTTCGCAACGTACACATGATCACCAAGCGCCATCCTGGGAGTTCGAAAATAGCCTCTGCGACAAGAATTCTGGCCCGTCTGCGTCTCATCTGATCGGTTCTGGTACCGCTTGATTCGCACAAGGTTCGGCCTCTTCAACAACCTCCGGCTCCTGTCTTCGTCGTGTTATGTCAACTTGAACTTTGGGAGAATATCGCACTCATCAGCGCACAATGCTTTTTCTCACTCGCGAATCACAGATCATCTCGCTGAATTGAAAGCGGATTCGGGCGACAAAATTCCAATTGTTGGAGAATTCGTTGTAAGGAGGGATGACGGGAAACGGCCGAATTACGATTCGAGGGAAATCCGCGGCGAAAGCGCGTTGAATGCGTTCTGCGCGCCCGCAGCGGTTTCTCAAGAGTGAGCGTTTCGGGCTCAACCAGACATTCGGTGCTTTCGACTACATCTGTGATAAGCTGATTGGATACAGAGGACTTCTCTCCTAGCGTGTGCACATGCAGGGTGGAACTCTACTCGTTGTGTTCCAGTCCTCTCAGTTCAATTAACGTCTAACTCATCTATCCAGCCGCTGACCGCTACTACGAACGTCTCGGCCACGCACCCTAAAGTTTTCTCTCAATTCTTGCTCCATTTTTTCCGTTGCCTGTGAAGAGGAACAACATCAGGAATATTGCAGACAACGGTGCGCCAGCTGATGTCCGAACGTTCGAAGCTCACGAAACGTCCGCTGAAGAATCTATGCGTGCGGATTCTACAGCGAAGGAGTGCCTCTCATGCATCTCGACTAGCTAGATTTGCTTACGACCGGGAGGAGTTTACAGAGCTGGAAGGGTGGCTCGAGGAAACACCGAGTCGTGTCATCGTCGATGGGAATGAAGCCGTATGGAACACGTTTATCGAACCGGGCGGGGCTCGCGACGTTCTCACTGCATTTTGCGAAGGGACAGTGTTGGAAGGTACAGGTTCTCACTTAGTCAGTTAACGTAGTCACAAAGCTAAGACACACGGAGCTCTTAGTAGAGAGGAAGTCCAAGTATTTATTGTATCCAATGTAGTTGCTTATATAGTCAAGGTAAGTGAGGGGAAAACGTACGTGAGGCACCGAAGGAGCCTCATGGTATACTTAGTAGATAGTGCAGCAAGTGAGACAAGTCAGAGGCGAACGGGACACCCTATTTTCAACACTCCCCCTGTTCCGAGAGCCGATAGATACTGATACTGATACTGATCAGTGTTTGCGCATACTTGAGATTACATCAGAAAGGTTTCTTGAGAGATTAGCTGAACAATTTCAGACATCTACACCCATGTGTTCTAAGACCCAATTTATCATTGGCCGACTTTCATCTATGAACATCTGGTTGCGAAGTGATGAGGGGTGCATTCCTGACACTGCTTTGTTTAAGTGTCGCCTGTCACTTGTTTGTTGCCACCCGCGTCGGATACTGGTGTCGCATGTCACTTGTTTGTCGCCACCCGCGTTGGATGCTAGCGCTTTGTCTCAAAAACGAGATGCTGAGTGCCGACAGCTCAATCCAATTCCCAGCAAGGGGTGAGTCATCATATTTTGCTTGGGATCATCATTGTCGATGTGTCTCTCGAAATAAAGCTCTTTTTGTCCGCACTCCGCATACCGTTGCACTTATTGAGGTCCGAAACCGAGGTTGCGTCCTCTGGAGAGAGTATAAAAGCAGCGAAGTGTCGCTGAGGAAATCATTCGGCTGGTTATGCCCGGTGAGTCTGGAGTACGTCGCAGATCTGGAGCCCACTCATCATCAAGGAACCGTGGAGTCGTCGAACCGCAACCGCTGGGTTCTAGTCAACGAAGCCTTTCGCCTGAGATTCCACGAGTTCTCAATCAGAGGGTATCCAGCAGATCACCTGACGTGTCGGTCGTCGCTGATCCTGTTCCAAGATCGCTACCACCCCGAGCAGCAAAGTTGCGTGCCATTGAAGCCATCCGAAGCCTTCAATCAATTCGTGGAGCTGCACATTCTGGACGAGTTTCTTCGGGAGGAACTAGGCGTTCAACCGAATCAACCACCGACCACCCCTCCAACTCAGGGGCCCGTCCCAGTTCCAGACCCGGTTCCAACACCTCCACCAGCGGTAATTCTTCCGTTTCCCGAGCACTCCGTGAGGACATCAGACTTCAAGCCGTCGAGCTCGAAAGTGAGGGCCCTCAAGCTCAGGCGGTTGGAGAAAGCCGTAGAGTTGACGTATCCGAGAGCTCGTCCCTCGAAGTCTCACCGATCCCAATCAATCCTGGAAGGACAGTCAGAAGTTGGAGTGAACCGCCCAGCCTTGGAGTTCGATTTTACTCTGCTGAATCAGCACAGCATTGTGATCTTGGTCCCAGTGCTTTGTGGGTCGCTCGACCCCAACTTGGCCCAGTTCTGTGGCGAAAGTTTCCGGGGTGAGCATTGCACTGAACATCTTAATTTCCGTTGCCGTTTACTTTGTTGATTTCTTCTGTTAATTTTGGAGATCCATTTCCTTTTAGTGGTGCCCCCAGGGTTGATCACCCTCAAGAACTTTTGCACTGGGAGCGACCCGTACATTTGCGCGGATTTCGACCGGACTCAGAAAGATCTTCTCCTGCAATTGGCCAAAGACGAGACGCCAATACTCATCGATCCGAAGGTGGATCTTCGCGAGGTGATGCCCAGTCATCCCTGGGCCAACACGGATCGCCGAGTCGTCGCAGCGTTCGGGGTTCTCAAACTGACCAAATTCAAGTAGTGCGTGCACCGCCACCATCACCGGAGGGTGAAGGTTTGCCGGCACAACTCCCAGCTGAGGTGCCCCTTCGATTTCTCGAGCAAGCACGAGAGCAGCTGCGTCAAGAAGCACGCAATCAAGACGCCTTCAGAATGAAGTGCATCTTCTGGATCTTCATCCTGATTTTGGTGTCGGGCCTGTCCGGAGGTGTCCTGTACCGCTGGCTCAACAGTGAGTATGAGGGTCTTATTGTTTTCGTTATACAATTGTTTCGACTTCTTTATGGTTTAACATCGTTCATCATTCGTTGGATCAGACGCAGAATCCAGAGCCAGTGAGCCCACACCTGTCTGCCCGGCTCAAATTTTCGAATCAACAACTCAGGCAGTGGAGCCACCCACCGAAGAACCGACCACGCCGCCACCTACGACCACAACAACCACAACGACCACAACAACTGAGATCGTTCCGATACGGCCGTTTCACCCCGAGTCAGCGACGGCGCTCATTTGGTCGAATGAGTATCGTATTTTCCATTTCGTCGATCTCGACTGTGAGATTGGCTCCAAGATTGTCGTCTGCCGTTTGACCTCTGAGCGCGTGTGTATCATGCGCAATCTCGGTATGCCTTCCAACGTCAAATTTCTGAAGGCATTTCCTGCTACTGACTATGCAGTTACCGTACACATTCTGGGCTCGCGTGAGTTCTATCGTTGCGCCCGTATGTATAAGTGGTATATTTCGTTTGAATAAGTGAGTTATTCTAGTTCATACTCATACAGCTTAAAAGATCCCAAATATTAAATCTAGGTATGTATTGATTATATTCTCATAGGTATTTTCCTTTTCGTTAGGTATAGTGCGATGACTTTTTACTTAATACATCTTATCATATTACATTTCTGCCTTTAACATGTAGTTTAGGTAGAGCCATCAAATAAAGGAACATTCGGCCCCCAATCTCTTGGTTTCTCATTCCTTGGGTTGTGAGAGTACATTAGAGTCAACCACAATCTGCGCTCCTGCACCTGAAGAAGCATCCGCCGTCATGTCTGAGCACGCCAAACATTTAGTCGACTGAATCTTGGTTTGGGCTGTGAAGGTGGGGGAGTGCTGTCTCTGTCTCCCCCTTCACTCTCGAATCTCTTTCTGTGAGTTTTGAGGTTGAGGGGTTAATTTCCCTTCCCACTTGAGGAAACAAAAACGTGCAACGCAGTTCACATCCTCACAGTCTCTTGCAGTGTACCAACGCACTCACACCAATTCCTCCTGCATCCTCATCTGTTGTGTTAGTTCCCTCAACTCATCAATCTCTATCATCATGGAAGGTTTTCTTCAACGAGCATGCATTGTGATGAAGGAGAGCTATGAATCCTGGCTCATTGACAACAGGATTACGCCTCCCCTGCCACCCCCTATCCATGCTTCTGTGCCGATGTCTTTTGCGAAGCGGATTCACCATTTCATCGCTCTGAGCTAGAAACCTTGATGGATCATAATCCCGTGTATCTGATCCTCGACTTCGACCATCTGGACGCCAGACCCAGGACTGGACCTCTAGACCTCATGCTTGCCCTAAGGGTTCCTGAGGCAAACCGACTCAACTGGCTCATAGACTCCCATCGCTCGGATCAGGTTGATGTGCGGGTCCGAGAATGTCTAGAGGAGGGCTTCAATGAAGCCATGAACCTTGAGAAATTCAGGAAGTGCAACGAACAGGCACTGGATATGTTCAGATATGCCTGGTTCAATCGCGTCAGATCTCGAATGGGCGCATACATGATGCCCGATGAAGCCACGGTCAGGGCCCATTGGGAGGAAGTTGATCACCACCAGCGCCGAATCATCTTTAGCTCAGCACGTGGTCGGATCCGTGAGGCAGTCACGGACTACGCTGTTAACTACGTTCGACAGCGCATCCCTGACATTCTGCTTTCCTGTTATGGAAGGCTAAATCGTTTTGACCTTCATGTGAAGGCATATCTTGTGACCCACGTCACCCACTCAGGGTTCTACTGGAATGATCAGGACGAGTTGCTCCGTCCTGAATCAGAAGTCACAAAGGATAGAGTCATATGGGATGATACTCCCGATGACTTGAAGTGTATTGATGATGAGGATTTAGAAGAATATCTTGAGCCCTAGTCTTAATGTAATGCATATGTATAAGAGAGAATAATATGTTGAATCATGCCTTATAGTCGTCTTCTTATTGATTATTCATGCCGTCATGTCCTAGTTCCTCAGTTATGTCCTCAACCGTCGGTTGATATGGTGCATCTGGGTCAATCATTCTTTCGTATCTGTCAGTACGATTCTGACGTTTAACCATCACCTTAATTATGACGCTTATCATATACATGAGCGATAGAGTTGATTGGCAGGCTATTGATATTATGTATGGCAGGCAACTGCACGTTTGGTTAGTAGGCGATGGACTGGGCGGCGCCGGGGGCGGCAAGTGTTCTTTGTAGTCAAGCCAGATGGTGGAGCCACCGACGGTGGGTCCGTTCTCTCGAATGCATGCCATGGTGTTACTGGCTGACTGCTCACATGCCACCTCAGACTCCATACAGTCCACGTCAAAACCCGTTTTGGAATTACCCTCTATCAAGCATGGTATATGTTTCTCTCGACACTCAATCGGACAAACGTGTTCATAGCTGAAGAATCCATTAGCAGGTGTCGGGATGACCCAAAGTACGGCCATGATCCACAGCATCAGTCTTCTTCTTGGCATGGTGGAGCGCTGTCAGTCCTGTCAACTTAAGGAGCTCCTGCAATCTAGCACCTGTTATGCTTTTCGTCAAAATGTCGGCTTTCTGGAGGGTGGTATTTACGTATTTTAAATCTATCTCCCCCTTTTGGTAATGATCTCTGATCATCATTTCGGAGAGAGCAATATGTTTGCTTCTTCTGTGAAAAGCACTATTTTTGATTAGTCTGATAGCTGATATGTTATCTATCAAGAGAGTATGTTTCTCGTTTATTCCAAGTTCGCTCAAAAGTTTGGTTACCCAAATTGAGGAACGAAGAGCATTGCTTGCTGCCAGAAACTCGGCCTCCGTTGAACTCTGAGCAACGGTAGTTTGCCTGGTTGAGTTCCAAGCTATTGCTCCTCCTTGTCTCAGAAGTATTGCTCCCGATACTGATTTTCGGGTTTGGATGTCGGCCGCATGATCCGCATCCGAGTATACCTCTGTGGGTCCGTAGTTTCCAGGTCTAAACGTGATCCCATGAGAGGCTGTGCCAGCAATGTATTTTAATACTCTGAGGGCTTCGTTCCAACGCCGCTCAGTAGGTCTGCTTGAGAATTTGGCAAGATAATTCACCGTAAATGCAATGTCAAACCTGGTGATCGTTGCCAAATACATGAGAGCACCTATAAGTGCGGAGTAAGGTCTGTCAGGACATGGGAGAGAGTCATCTTCATCATAAATTGTTTTGTCGGAAGGTGATGCCGCCGTTTTATGGTTTTGCATCTCAAATCGTTCCACAATCTCCATAGCATATTGGGCTTGGTTAATATGGATAGCTCCGTCTGGTTCATGGTGAATCTCTATACCAAGATAGTAAGAGAGCTTCTGATGGGTGATCTCAAACTTGGCTGATAGAGTTTTGAGAAAGGCCTCAATCTGTGCCTGCTTGCTTGCCAGCAACATAAGGTCGTCGACATAGACAAGGGCAATGAAGCGATTTCCCTTTTCTCCACTTGTGAAAATGCAAAGTTCAGTTTTCAAAGGTTTCAATCCCATGTCACCCAGGATTTTAGCTAGGGTCTTATGAAACATGGCTGGACTTTGCTTCAAGCCGTACAGAGCTTTCCTTAACAATAATACTTTGTTTTCGCTTAGCTTGAATCCCTTTGGAGGTTCCATGTAAATTTCCTCCTCAAGGGGTGCGTATAGAAAGGCACTTGAGATATCGCATTGGTGACACACCAATCCCTCTTCTGCAGCCAAACTCAACATGAGCTTTGTTGATTCAGCTCTCGCCACTGGGGCGTAGATATTGTCAGGGGAAAAATCGAAAAACGGGGTTTGGGAAAAACCCCTTATGACCAATCTGGCCCTGAATCGAACTTTAGCTGGATCAGAAGGATTAGTTTTTCTTTTGAACAACCAGCGGCATGAGATTGGCTTTCTGTCTTTTGGCAGTACCGATGGCTCCCAAACCGCTAGCCTTTCCATGCTGGATAGCTCTGCAGCAATAGCCTCATTCCACTGCCTTGCCTCTGAACCTGAGACAGCTTCTTCGAAGGTCTCGGGTTCTTTCATGGGTTGTTTATCCGGTTTGGCCCCTCTCGTTCCTGAGGCTCTGTAGGCCTCACCATAATTGTCAGAAGACTCAGTTGAGTCAGGGGCCTCCCTCGGGGCCTCATTGGCCAAACGTTCATCAGTTTCAGTAAGATTGCTGTCAGCTTGAGGCTTCTTATGCTTCTTCTTATGAGTGAATCTCAGTCCTCGTTTTCTTCTCTTCTTTTGCTTTTTCTCATTTTCTGGTTTAGGAGTTGACTGAGTTGGCTCGTTCAGCGCATCATTCACTAGTGGTATCTTCTGGTTCGAGTTAGGGATAGGCTCGACGGGCGCATCGGTTGACTGAGGCCCAACGTCAGATTCAGCCTGTGAGGCCTCTTCTGACGTCTTGAAGACATCCACTGCGCTGGACTTTCCGAATAGTTTTACTTTATCCTCGCTGTTGGGATTCTTGAGGAATTTTACATCTCGAGTTCTCACGACTTCGTTCGTTCTAGGCACGTAGATTCGATATCCCAAACCGCGCTCAGTCACTCCGACCAAAAACCCTCTTTCGCTTCGATCAGACAATTTATTCTTGGTTGTCTGAAGGATGATATAGCAGTCGGCACCGAACGGGAAAAGTTTGCCAAAGTATGGCTTGAAACCATGGATCATCTCATATGCTGATTTCTGAGTATTTCTATTCAGAGTTACCATGTTAAGTATATCTGCTGAATAGTTGATGGCTTCTCCCCACATGAACTTTGGAAGTCCTGATTTTATGAGGATGGCTCTGGTGTAATTTAACAAAGTACGATGACCGCGTTCTGCTATCCCGTTCATTGCCGGCGTATAGACGCATGAGGACGTCTGTTCTATACCTTTGCTATCGAATAACTCCTTAGTTTGGGCTGAATAAAATTCAGTTCCCTGATCGGACATGAAGCGCTTGAGTCTTTTGCCAGTCTGGGTCTCGAACCATTGAATGTAATGTCAAATACAGTCTGGAGTCGCATCCTTGGTTTTGAGAGTGTAAATTTTTCGGTACCTGGAGAACTCTTCTGTTAGCAACAGAAAGTATTTTGCTCCTCCTAACGAGCTCACTGATGTTGAGCAGAGATCAGCCGTAACAGTTCCGAGTTCTGATGCTCGACCCAGTTCTGGACGGCTTCTGTAGGAGATTCGGGTCTGTTTGGCTCTGATACAGACTTCGCATTGTTCGTAATCATCAGTGTATTGGATTCTCTCCAAATCGAGCAACCTCTTTAAGGTTTCTTTGTTGACATGTGCAAACAATTCATGCACATATTTCAGACTGACTGGTTGATTCTTGGTCCAGTCTAGGTTTTCTGTCTGAGAGTTCAGCTTCTTACTCACAACGTCTTGTGAGGGTTGTGTTGCTGCTTCCACCAAGCTTGGTTCATTGGAAGTAACCTTCTGTGAATCACCGTCAGACGAGTGTTGATGGTTGTTGTCTTCATAATCCTCAAGATCAACACCAGCTTCGTCATTTAGGTTATCAGTCTCATCAGATTCGGGCGGTTGATCTACGCTCCGTTCACCTCGTGGCGCCGCTTCATTTAATTCATCAAGCATGTCAAAGCCATCGCCTTCGACTTCATTCTCGGAATCAGACAACTCATCAATGCTGTCTCGTTTGATCATCATTAGCTGACCAGGGTTGTTTCTCCATTGTGTGCACACTGTCAGTTTATACAACCCCTGGGATCTAGGTGCGTAGACGCGATCGTGGTTCTTTGCGATAGCAAGTCCACCTTTTTCTACAGTCACCTTGTAGCCTTCGTCTGCCAGTTTGCCGAGAGACAACAAATTCTTTCTCATACCGGTCACCAATAATACGTTGTACAGTGTCATCGACACAAAGTGGTTTCCCTGTCTGATGGTCAATGGGACGGTACCACAACCCTGAACCAGCAGTTTGTGGTCACTTCCCAATTTGACCTCCCGGGTTTCAGACTGTAGCGATAGATTGCTAAACCATCTCTTGTCGTTCACGCAATGGTGACTGGCTCCGCTGTCACAAATCAAGTAAGGAGATTTGTGTCTGAACTCTGCACTGTGGCCCTGATATAGGCCGTATGCCCTGGGGTACATTCTCAAAGTTCTAGGTTTGGTTTTACCACAACCGACTGAGTCCTCTGTCCCCAAAACCATAAGTGCTTCGGCTACGTGGAATTGAGGTCTGCCACCTCTTTGATTCCTTCCTCGATGGCCTCGTTGGCCTCTCCTAGGATATTGACCTCTCTGGGTCGTGGTACCAGTGCTACGACAATCTCTCATGAGATGTCCTTGTCTGCCACACTTGTAGCATGTGGGATTTTGCCTGGGTTGTTCTGGATTGGGATTTTGAAAGGGTCGTCTTTGGAATCCACCTCTGCCTCTTTGATTCGAGCGAAATCCGCCTCGGTGAAATCTTCTGTTTCCACCAATTCTCATGCGAGAAAACAGGGCGACAGCACTATCATTTTGATTGTTTGCGTTTCGTCGATATGCTTCAGCATTGATAATGCTGCAAAGTGTTGTGAATTGTTGGTCATTATCTGATCTGTTTGCCCATGACATGCGGAACGATTCCCAGGATGTTGGTAGGGACTCAAGGAGCTTTGAACATAGCACTTCTCTTGGATAGACCATATTTATCTCCTGAAGAAGTTGGGTGATACGCACAAACTCTGTCACGTTCTGTTCAACAGACTTGCTTGGAGAGAATTTGAAGTTGGTGAATCGTGCCGCTACTGCCTGTTTCTGAGCACCGCTGAGTTTTGAGAATTTTTCAACAAGTCTGTCCCACATGGTTTTTGCTTTGATAGTTTCGATGTCGTCGTGAAAAACATGGTTAGCCAGGATTGGACTAATAATGTCAAAGAGTTTCATTCTTGCTTTTTGATTCCACAGTTTGAATTCTGCATTTTTAGCTTTATCGGCTTCAGTGAGGCTAGCTTCTTCCCTTTCGACCTGTGCAAGGGTTCCTTTGATCACCTCCCAAACTTTTGGGATGTTACTCAAGTACACCGTTGCCATTTGTTTCCACAATCCATAATTTGAACCGTCTGCTGCCAATTTGACTGGACTATCCGAGTCCTTAGAGTCCTTAGATTCTTTTTGGTCTCCATCCGTAGTGCCGCTTGTGCCAGGATTGTCTGTTCCCGGTTTAACCGCGGGTTTTGAATCAGTTGATTCTGGCATCGTAGCACTGGGAGCACTTGCTCTCTATCTATTTCTATTTTTCTTTATACGATTAACTGAACTGTTTGTATATTCTAGTTGTTGAGAATATTTGAGATTTGTATCTCACCGATTGATGTAGAGTCAAACTCGTGCTGATAACGTGTTGGAAGGTACAGGTTCTCACTTAGTCAGTTAACGTAGTCACAAAGCTAAGACACACGGAGCTCTTAGTAGAGAGGAAGTCCAAGTATTTATTGTATCCAATGTAGTTGCTTATATAGTCAAGGTAAGTGAGGGGAAAACGTACGTGAGGCACCGAAGGAGCCTCATGGTATACTTAGTAGATAGTGCAGCAAGTGAGACAAGTCAGAGGCGAACGGGACACCCTATTTTCAACAGACAGTCCCCGCTGGAGCAGAAGACGCTCAAGAAGGAACTTCCGCTGATGGAATTATAGATGAATACGCGCTTCGCGTGGCCAGAAAAGAGAATATGGGGCTTCACAAAAAAGACCCATCGGAAAATCTGACGGACTTGCACCAAGAAGACCAGAGGTTCGTGAAAGTTCGATTGGTAGGAAAAGATTTCCGTGCGAAGAAGCCCTAGGAGGGGTTTGAGTCGCGGGTCGCCGTATGCCCGGGCAGTTGACTGTAATGCCATGTTTCCGAAAAAGAAGTCAAGCAAATCGAGGCGCATGTGCTGATTGCAGGGAGTTATTATCTTATGGGATAAGTCGAACCTTCCGAGTAGGAAGGGAGTGCAATTTTAAACATCGATAATCCCAACCTGTGAGTATCCAATTGTGTCCGCAGCGCTGATGGATTATATTATTTCTCTACTCTTCCCTCTCCTCAATTGTTTCCCTGTTTACGATGATTTCCATTACTGCCATCACGGAAATCATTCACAGAACCCTCATGAATTAACCTCAATCTTTTTCGTTGAATTGGAGCCTTTCGATATTTTCCGAGATGCCATATCACGAAACATTTCTCCAGCGCTGCATTCGGCGGGAATGAGGATTTGGCAGCGGCCAATCGTCCTCCGATTGATTAGAGAAAGCACGTAATCGGATTACGAAGCATAGAACAACATGAGCAAGAAGCAAATTACATGACTATCTCCACGTCCGAATGTGCCGTAATCAAAACTAGACCTCACGATCACTGTGACAAATTACTCGGTGTTGTCGCCCGAGGTTAAATCATATAGAGCCTTGAGTGTACATATGGAGACCTCACTACGCCAAAGATGTGGCCTTGTTACAGAATGTTCAAGATCGCATCTAATGACGAGTTGCCTATTGTGGTAAAGTGGCCAGGGACACTATCTCAATTCCTATCGTAGCCGAAATTCTCAATGCAAATCATGAGAGGGTACTCGTTCGTCTAGTCGAAGCCGGCCGCTCAGAAAGCCATTTTGTAGTCAGACTATCCAGGACCCGCTCGAAAGTCATATTCGAAGCCAATAGCCTAGCTACCTCTTACATAGTCGACCAGGCTTTCGCGTGGCTCACGGCTCGTAGAACACGGGACCATATCGAATCGTGCAAACTTTTATTGCCTTATGTACCTTTAACGATAAACCTTGAATAAAGGAGGATTGAAACTGAAACTGAATACGTGATTAATCTCATCTTGGAACACAAAAATCGGGCAAAATCCACACGAATAGTTGGTTTCTCGTAGAACCGTAGCCCGGCGATTTCGCCGTCAGCCGCGATCCGGCATATCACTTCTATTCCCAACCCAGATCATATCTTCGATCTCGAAATCGATCCGATTCTCCGGGATGACAGCTACCCAAGGTTCCACCTTCTTCACAGTTTTGATTCTCTCCACAGCATCGGATATGTTGATGCATTTTCCTTGCAGTGCCAGATTCAGCTCATTCAGTTTGTTGAAAACATCCCCAAGATATGCTGACTTCTGGAGCCATTTGGCTTCTCCGAATTCCTCAGATAAACCGAAATCCTGATCCAAGCTGTGCACGAGGATTGCACCAGCCTCGACAGCCACCGAGCTCCATATCCAACTCCGATACTTGGGATTCATCCCGAGCCGGGCCTCAAACTTCGAGTTGTCAAACAATGGATGAAGTGCATGTGCGCTTCCGGCGACATCCGCTAGTTGAACATCTTGCGCGAATATGCCAATGGACGTGATACGTGACAAATGACCCGGTCTCTACTGGGGCCCTGATACACCGCGGAAGCCGGAGGTTCCACAAGATATATGGCCGGGGAATCCCGTGAACACGCCACGGAACCTGAGGGTTCCACGGGCCCTATTTGGAATCCTCATACCTGAGTCATCTAATGCAACCGATCGACCAGTGCACTCAAATCGAACCTGAGCGCCCGGCACAATATTGTTGACGAGAACTCGAATACGGAGAAAGATTCATGAACTGCCTCAGCATCCGGCGAACCCCCATCAAAGGAGGGAAGCGGTGAACGCTAGATGTATTCGTTGCGGGAAGCACACACTCGGAGACGATTTGATGACGTTGACATGTGAGTCAACTATGAACCTCAATGAGATCGTTGCTTCGCCCACGGCATGTCCTAGTGATATAAAGCCGCCACAATCAGGGGCGACGTTGCAGAAGTACGTGCGGGAAGATTCCGGGTGTATCCGTATTAAGTTGCAAAGGCTTCAAGAGTTTTGGGCGCAAGGTTCGAGTAGCTTCCATTCTGAATTAACCAAGTCAATGGGACGGATATATTCCAGTGAGGAATCTGTAATCAGGGTGGGTTGAATTTCTCTTGAGTGATACCGTCTGCCTCCCAGGAATGTAGGGTCCCATATCTTTCGATGACGCAACCCGTTTTCGCTCCGACAGATATCTAACGATCAACGCCCATCACGACGCCATACTCAGGAAGTCGCCCCGCTTGGATTGGTGGTAGGCACAAAGCGCGCGACAGCACAACGTCTCCATGAGCTGATCTGTGAATGGCCCATGAATGTGGATCTCCTGAGATCCGATCTGGTTGCCGCAACCACGGGAGGAGCGAGTAAGGTTCTTGAAGCAGTGCACATGATCGGAACGCTTACAAGGGAGGGAAGGGAAGTGTTGAGCGAGTCCGGCATCGATTTTTGCGTGAGTCCATTGTTCTTTTGACAACAAATTCACCCAGAAGTTTTTTCCCACCTATGGCCATCGGCAACGATTCAACAGCCATTTTGAGTTTCAAGCCATTTTTCCCATTCAAATTCAAGTTCAGTGAACTCAATCAACGCCTAGGTATGACGCCGTTATTTTCGTGCGGCGCGCTCGCAGAACAGTGTGCAGATTGTGAGAGGGTTTCTAGAAACAGCAGCGAATACATCCCTTTTCACTCACACGGATGGAGGCCGACGTCACTACTCATTGTCAGAGCGCTGTTGAACGCAGTCAGTCGCTGCGGATTGACGAGCCGCTGCTGCAGTATACTCCCGGGCATCCAATTTTCATCGCTGCTCTGATCCATCATATACTTGGGGAGCATTCAAGTTCAAATCTCTTCGTGTGCACATGGAGGTATTGAGGGTCACAGCAGAATATCAAAGGACATTCGTTCGCTAGCTAGCCTTGAGCGAACGCGCCAGGACAATGGAATATTACCTGCCTCAGTTTTTGCGACAGATTTCATTCGTACTGTGCATTTGCTAAGGAGGATTTTCGCGCACGTCGAAAAATTCCTCGAAACGTAGTAGGACACCCGACTTATGATAGAATACGCGGGTCCTCGTCGCCTGGAATCGAATGATCGAACGAAGTGGTATATATGTAGATCCCCAGGGTAGAGAGCAGTGCACATATGTATAGTAGTCTCTTGAGAAAGTTTTCCCGGACCGATTCGACCGTCTTGACACGTTTGAGTTTCGAAGGCATCCACACTTCCGAACAATATTAAAACTTGCTAAGGACTAAAACATCGTGGAGTCTCATGAAAGATTCAGGTCGTTGAACAATAATTATGATCACTTCTTTATTTAGAAGGGAGGGTTGTTGCGGGTGTATATACATATTCATCTCAAATGTACTAGCAGTTCGCTCCGTGATTCCTTCCCACGGACGGCTCTACAGGTTCCGAAGGGGAAGAGATCATTTATGAACAATGAAACATCAGAAAATCGAATTCACGACTGAACGCGCAGGATCAACTCGCCGGCAGGGCAAATCAGAACTGAATTCTTTCTTAGTTAGGATCGCGCGTCTCGACAATGAGAGCGACATCCTGTGGTCAGCGCACTACAGGGCGACAGCGTCGATAGCCGCCCGGAGAATCGTTCGGTCCATTGCATCTAATGCTGATACGGGTCGTTCAAGATCAGCTGCAAGAAGCAAGTAGCTGGCGGACGGGGGAAAATAGGATACCAGGTCGTGAACATTGATTGCGTACAGTAAGGCAGAAATAGCTCCGCCTTCGGGAATCCCAGAGGTCACAGGATGAGAAGGACACAGTTGGTTGTTAATTCTCACTCTGAAGGAACGGTCTGTCGGGAAACCGCAACACAAGTCAACAGTTTTCAAATGAATCCCAATGCAGGACATCCTCTCGAGCAGCATCGCGTGATCGACCTTGTCGGAGGCGGATTTGAGATAAAAGTAAACAACTCGAAACTTTCCGAGATGCCGGATTTTGGCGCCGATGCAGGTCATTCGTAAGAGAGGCAAGTTTGGCCCTTTTTGACCGCCTGACTCGTCGTAGATGTGAAAGATCCTCATCGCAGCAGTTTTAATGACTCTCTACATAGTAGTTTTCGAGGCGCATGCCACGTCCTGACTTGGTTGAACAAATCGCCAAGGTCGAATTCTTCGGAATCTGAGGCGTTGATCTGTACACGGAGGGGCGAGATGGCTATTTTCTAACAATTAGTACTGGATGGATTGATGATCATTCGTACGGATCTGCCAGGTCACCTGGAGCAAATTAGCCGTCAAACGTTTCGGATGACATTTAACGTTCGTTGAAACCTCCGAGAATTTTGCGGAAGCTCTGGAATCCGTTCCCGTTGGGCTCTACTTGATGATATTCTCGAAATACGTGAAATTCTTCGGATTGCGTGATTCCTTGACGTCGCACGAGCGAGAGCTTACAGAGAAGAGGATTAATTTTTTTCCGTGACATTCAACATGTCCGTTCCTCTGCCGTGCAGAGATACACGCTCTTGGTTCATCAGACTGAGGATGCTGAAATTGTAAGTGGAAAACGATAAACGATAGCACACCGTTGAAATTCCATACTTTGGCGTTGCTCGAACCCTGCTGGATGACGAAGTTTTGCGCGAGATTTGATACCTTCGTCGACGATGCCGTCGGCGCTGCGCTCGCTCGTTTTCGATCCTCTCCTCTTCCGATCCATCTCATCGGTCGAAAAACCTAAGACTGAAAGCGTGGGAACCGCGGATTCGTGACTTATAGCGACGAAATGTGACGGTTGGTGTGAGGCGGTTAGGCGAAGCCGAGATGTGGTCATCCATTCCTCGGAGGATCCAAGCTCAACGGAAAGGGGAAGCTGGGAAGGTCAGTTGAAATCACCGGAGGGCAGAAAATAACGCTTCTCTGAGCCGCTTCCAACACTTATCTGCCAGGTGGACTGAATTCGACGGCCGCCGGTATTCAGGCTCGTGCCCCAAGCGTGAGAAGAGTCCGCCACGAAACACCCTACCTGGAAGTGGAGAACCTTAGTAGATATACGGGCCTGAGCCAAGGACGGCACACAGTGGGCCAGTGGCGGGCAAAAATGGCACCGCTCTGCCCTGTCCCGGGAAGAAATTTCCCAGATTCCTGGGGTACTCTGTTACCTCCCAATACTAATTTCGTGTCCCCTCGAAGCCCCGTTCAAAAGTTATGGAGTTACGGAGTTGGGTGACTGACATTTGAATACACGAATTCTCCCATGGCCTCAGCAACCGACTCATTGTCGGACGTAATAAGCCCCATAACTTTTGAACGGGGCTTCGAGGGGACACGAAATTAGTATTGGGAGGTAACAGAGTACCCCAGGGATCTGGGAAATTTCTTCCCGGGACAGGGCAGAGCGGTGCCATTTTTGTCCGCCACTGGCCCACTGTGCGGCACATCCGAAAAACGAACGTTTGAGACACAAAAAAGTGCTATCATTTCGCCGCTCTCAAACCCCGTATTTTCGCGCTCAGGAACGCTCATCAGCACTCGGAGGCTTGAAATTGGTGCTTTCGTACAAGATCGAGGTACCAATTGTAGAAAAGAATGTCGTCAGACGAACCACACATCTTACTGAGAGTAGCCAAGCGTGACAACAGTAAGCTAAGAAACAAAAGCTTTCACTTCAGTGTTTATAATTGGCTAGACAAAAGAAGCGCTTGGCTATGCATGTATTGTTTATTCAGTGGGTCACCAGGTCAGTGTCATATGATTGCCCCATACGATTGTTAGTGTTACCACGAACGGGGGAGCTGACCTTCAATTCGATATACAAACACTCAAGTTTCTCAATAAAGTTTAGTCCGCAGTTTGTATTCACCAACTACGCGTCGTCACTCGTTTCACTTGCAGCTAGCTTCCCAGCTCAGTAGCAGCACCAGTGTTCAACGGCAACAGGCGACTCTGTCGAACTCCTCATCGCTCAGTGACCGGAGAGCAAAGTGATAAATTGACTTTCAGGCCCTAGTTTTCCCTACATAACGTTATCAGCACGATTAACGAGGGTTCGATAGGGTTCTAAACCTTGTGCAGTGTTTGAACTAAAGTGTCCAGAACCATCAGTGACTCTTGTGTGTGCGCTACGACAGTTCGAGGATCTCCATCATCATGACACCAACACCAGGAGGATCCATCGTACTCAACGCGTCAGGTGAAAGTACCACAGCGAAGATAAAATATGGGACTGCCATGGTGCTTCAGGAGGATGGCAAGAATTGGCTGAGTTTCCGTACTATGCTCCCCGCATACATGCAGTGCGAGCAGTATGCTTGGGAGGTCATACGGAAGATTGATCCGCTCACACCCGATCAGAATCCAGATCATTACAAAATTGGGAACCAAAATTCTAGAACCGTTTTCTTTAGTGTCGTCCATCCGAATATAATCATGTCATTGTTCTTTCTGGATTCCGACGTTGTTTCCGCGGCCGACATGTGGCTTAAGATATGCGAGAAGTTCCAAAACGTCTCGGGTCTTTATCGTGAGCAAGCCATTTCTAGCTGGATAGCGTTTCAGTTCTCTCCGTCTCGAACTATTGAGCAGAATCTTGAAACTTACAATAAGATAACGTTCAATTTGACGGAGAGCGATGCTAACCTACCTCCATCTGCAATCAGTTCGCGTCTGCTGACCGCACTCCCAGAAGATTGGGATGCGTTCAAGCAATCGTGGTCGACGAGAGATGAATCGAACAAATCTTTCACTTCTTTGATCAATTTGATCCGGAGCGAGGCAGCCCGTCGCCAGCTAGACAATAGCGTGGGAGACGTGACCGCTCTGATTGCCAAGACGCATATCACCAAGCGTCATGGTCAGAGAAGAAAGTTCGGCTACCGAAGACGCCAGCAGACTAGCACCAATAATCGGCAGACATTCAGCAGAACGACTGAAACGAGCGTTCAATGCTGGAACTGTGGTTTGAAAGGGCATATGGCATCATCCTGCAGGAAGAAGAAGAAGCAAGCCCCTAGGTCCCGCAAGGCAAGAGCAAATTTCAGTCAAGTGTTCATGGCAAACGCCAACACTGCTTTGCCTGAGGGAAGCGAATGTGGTGTGATGGAGATACACGTGGACTCGGGCAGCACCCACCACATTTTGCGGGACCGACGTTTCTTTGTCGATCTCAAGCCTGCAACGGACACGCGCGAAGTCAGGCTGGGCAACTCCAGTGTTGTGCAAGTCGAGGGCACTGGACTTGCTCTCTTGGCTGTCCAACAAGGCAATAAGATCGTGATCTTGAAACTCAGGGACGCCCTGCTTGTGCCGGCAATGAATACGAGTCTTATCTCGCTTGGTCAGCTGACCCAAGACGGCTACAAGGTAGTCGTGAAGAAAGACAGGATTGCCATGTCCTCCGGCAGGAGTAGAATTGTTGCGGAACGACGACATGGGCTCTATACATTGAGAGCTGACTATGTCGATGAACCAAAAGCCCTGCAGGTGACAACTGAAGACGCTGTGAGTCTTCGCGAGGTTCATCAGATTCTTGCTCATGCTGGCAAGAACAAAGTCGTAAAGCTCCTGAACCGGTACTGTATCCCATTTCAAGATGACCTGGATACATGCTTGGCCTGCGACCAAGGAAAGCAACAGAAGCAGCCCTCCCGCTCGAGACCCGACAGTGCTCGAGCCACCGAAGTCGGAACAATTCATGGAGATGTCTGCAGCGCGACTGAAATGTCGCTGGGAGGCCACAAGCATTTTCTCTGCCTCACAGACGAATTCTCCAAGTTCCGCAAAGTGTACTTCCTCAAGGCCAAGAGCGAAGTAGCACAATGCATATGACAATATACAGCATGGTATCGCAATCTCTTCGGAAAGGAGATTCGGAGGCTGCACACTGATTGCGGGGGAGAGTTTCTTAACGCCGATGTTAGGAAACTGGTCGCAGAGATCGGATTCGACTTCACACAGAGTAATCCACGAGACCCAACTCAAAATGGCCTTTCTGAAATAAGCAACAAAATATTAGTTGATCTTGCCCGAACAATGCTAATTGACAGTGGTCTTCCGAAAAGTCTTTGGGCGGAGAGTGTCGCTTTCGCAAATGAGATCTGTAACTGTATCACAATCAATTCTGTCACAAATACTACAGCATTCGAAATTTTCTACAAGCGACCACCGTACCTTGGCAAACTTCATAGTTTCGGGACAAAATGCACTTTCTTAGATCAACGACCAGGCCGTAAGAAGTTCGATCCAAAGGGTCTTGTGGGTCATCTCGTTGGTTGTGGAGAGCTCGTATACGGTTACCGAATTTGGATCCCCGGAACCCGCACCATCATCACTACTAAGCACGTGCGATTTCCGAAGAAAAATCCAATCGCAAAGCACTTGAAAACGCAACTGCCGTCCAACCCGGACGATTCACAGATATTCGAAGAGAACTCCCCAGCTGATGCCATGCAACAGAACAACGAAGCTTCACCAGAAACAACAATAGAAGAAACCGACACATCCACTCAACGGCTCCAAAATGGAGAGAGAGAAAGCAACCAACCATCATCAGTGGAACAACCAGCAACATCGAACCAACCCAGCGGCGCGCAGCCAACTGCGCCAGAAGACCAGCTGACTCCTGAACAACAAACTTCAACTTCACGGAATACGTCAACTGCTGGGCAAGTAGATAGCGCTAGACCTAAACGTAAAAGAAAAGTGTATCAAGTGAATCCTGAGAGGCTAGCTAGTCTGAGAGATCGATCGAAGTTAAGACCGAGAGTGCAACTCTGCTCCGCACCAGCTGTTTACAGTAGCTGCGCGGTGCAGAGCATAAGTACTCCGGAAACTTATGAGGAGGCTCTTCTTTCACCTCAGAAGGAGGGCTGGCTTCGTTCGATCCAAGACGAGCTATCTGCTATGGTAAATCTGGGTGTTTGGGAGGAAGTTGATCCTCCTCCCGGTGTCAGGTTGACATCCTCGAAATGGGTGTTCAAGGTGAAGACTAAGAAGGATGGGTCCTTGGATAAATTGAAGAGCAGATTAGTTTTACGGGGGTTCACACAACGTCCCGGATCAGATTTTAACGAGGTATATTCTCCTGTCATTCGATTTGAGGTTCTTCGTTTGATCCTGAATCACGCAATGAGACAGAACTTGGCAATCTTTCAAGCCGATGTTCAGAACGCATTCCTCAGAGCTGATCTTGATGTGCCGTTGTATATGTCACCCCCGGAAGGATATCCTGTCAAGGATGGAAAAGTTCTACTGCTCAGAAAAGCTCTTTATGGAAGCAAACAGGGAAGTCTCTGTTTCTACCGGAAGCTGAGATCGGTTCTTGAATCACTCGGACTGACGGCTTCGGAGGTAGACCCTTGTGTTTTCCATGGACCTAAAGAACAAGCTCTGACTGTGTCCTCGTATGTCGACGATCTAGTTGTGATCGGAAAGACCGACAAAACAGTCATCGAGTTTCTAGAAAAAGTGAAACAGAGCCTTGAACTTCAATACAGAGAAATGGATTATTTTCTTGGTCTGGAAGTCAAGAGAACCGATAAAGGTTTGTTTCTGAGTCAAGAAAAATATGCCAAGGAGGTGCTTGAAAGGTTTGGCATGACTCAGTGTAAGCCAGTCTCATGCCCATTGCTGAGAGACATCTATTCCGAGGACACAACAGAAATAGTTGATGTTCCGTACAGGGAGGCCGTAGGTTCTTTGCAGTACCTTGTGCAGGTCACTCGCCCAGACCTTGCATTCAGTGTCAATTATCTTTCAAGAACGCTCGAGAGACCGACACAAAGATCATGGAATCATGTCAAGCGTGTCTTGAGATATCTGAAAGGTACCGCGCACTACGGAATCTGCTACGAAAATAATGGAGATGAAAAGTATCAGTATTATACTGATAGTGATTACGCGTCATGTCCCAAAACAAGGCGGTCGGTCAGCGGTTGTATAGCCATGGCAAACAATGGCCCGATTCAATGGAGCAGCACGCTTCAAAAGTCGACTTCGCTCTCTTCATCAGAGGCAGAGTTACAAGCTGCAACATCAGCGGCGCAGAACGTAATGTTTTTAAGCCGCCTTGCTGCAGAATTCGGGTACACCGCAACACCGAACCTCTACATGGACAACCAGAGCGCTATTCATCTCATTATGAACGACAACTTCCATAGGCACAGCAAACACATTGCTGTCAGGTCTTTCTTCGTGAAACAAGCGTTCGAAGAAAAGAAGTTGACGTTAGAATACGTACCAAGTGATCAGAATATCGCAGATGTCATGACAAAACCGAATTCTAAGGCCACACTGTTTCGTCTGAGAGAGCTTGCTGGTATCAGACCAATTCCTAAATAATGACATGTCTTTACAGAATGTGGGCTGTGATCATCTTCGTTTCCTCGCTCAGTCATTCGACGAACGCTTTCTTCAACTACTCGGTTGACTGTCCGGGGGAGTGCGTGTCAACACACTTCAGTTGTACAATCACAGAATTCAGCCCCACATATTTCATTCGAGAATGTCATGAAAGGAATGCAGTGTGCGAGATGATGTGGTCAAGAAAAGTTCCCTGTCTCAGATACAATGAGAAGGTACTTGGAGGTGAAGATATCTGGAACGATTATAATGCAAATGCACATAGAAATGTGACCACTGCACGGCCAACAAGCACCACAAGTGTGCCAAGCACAGAAGTCCCAACGACAACAAGCAATCCTGCAAGCAGCACATCGTCTACTACAGTTTCCCCGAGTCCTACTCCCATCCCAAGAGTATCATATTTGTTCCAAGCAGTGGAGGCAATTCTCAGTTTCATCGGATTGAGCGGAATAGCATTGTTTGGTTATCTGGCAACCAGATTCTATCAGAGACGAACAGCCTATTCTGAATTAAACAATGAGTCTGAAACATCTCTCTAAATAAAACCCATTTCGGGTGTTTTATTAACCAACGGAACTGAAAACAAACTCATTGAAGGGCATACAATGAGGCCTTCCCACAAAATCTATCATAATAGGCTTTAGCCGCCTTGCTACCTGATGTGAAGCCTGCCATGGCTGAAACTAACAAAACTCGCCCAGCAGGTTTCTTCTTGTAAGAGAGAATGCAATTAGTGCCGTCTAGTTCATAACATAAATAAAATGTGTCAAGCCAAAGACAGCGAATATCTCGAACATGTAGACTGATCGTGGTGGAACTAAGGGTGTCTCCACGATCTTCTGGTTTCGAAGTTGTTGAACTGATCCGTTCTGCGGCTGCTCGTGTTGAACTTAGGCGGCCTAGCGGGGATTGAGTGGACGTGAACGTGTGCTGAGAAGTGGACTCGCTTTTGGCGGAGGTTACAATCGGATTTTGTGTAGTTGTGCTTGGCTGCGAGATCGGAGTCGTGCGTCGTTGACGCGCAGATCTCCTGGGGGAGACTGTGGTCAATGGGATCGGAGTGGTTCGCCTTGTACGCTGACGACTTCGGCGATCGGGTTGGATGGTCGTTGAGGACTTTCTTCTCCGGGAGGGAGTTGTGAAGTAGTCCTCGGTGGTCGTAGAAGTCTGAGCTCTCCGTGGTTCTATCTGGATTCTGACTCCCCACGGACGCGGACGACGGGTATTCGTCTGCGTGGCTTTGTTCACTCGGGTTTCCGACGATGAAGAGCCAGTCAAAGTGGCAAAAGTTGTCGGCGTCTCGGTGGTCGACGGGATGGAGCGGGTTGAGGATACCTGGAGAAACGAGCTGTCGGTTTCGGACATGCTCGGACTTTGTTCCGTCGATTTCGGAGACTCGGTGGCTGAGGTGGTGACTGATTCTTGGGTGATGACTGGCTGTGACGTTGGAATCGGGCTCGTCATGGTCGGGGTGGTTGTCGGTGGATTCGAGCTTGACTGGGTCACCGGCATCATCATTGGTGTCATCGTCGAATGAGAACTTGATGAGATCACTGTTGGCATCGAGGGGTCGGCTTGATTTGGATCCGGACTCGGATTCAGCGATCCTGCTTGGGCCATGATGATTTCCGTTTGGTTTGGAGGAGCGATGACAATTGGGACCTTCATCACGTAATAATAACTCAGTAGTGCTAAACGAATGAGAAACAATATCATCAAGAGATATGATTCATCAAAACCAAGATAAGCAGAAAAATCAATGTCAAGAGGCAAACTTACATAGCACCAAAGATATAGCCGTCCCAGTTGCAAGGGTACTTGCTGTTTCTCGAAGCGTATCCCGTTTTCGTTTCTTGAGAATCGAGATGGGAGAGGAAGGTGCATTTGTCGTTGATATTGTTGATTCGGCGTTGTTAGAGCTCGAGGCGTCTTGCATCGTATCGTCAACGTTACTGTTCAGGGATCGAGAGTCCAGAGACTCAAGGGGTATGCTGTCAAATGCATTATCCCATTCCAGTTCAGGCTGGATCAAGCCATCAAGATCAATACAAGCATAATCTGAGGAACTGGAACTGACTTTGGAATCAGATTCTTCCCAGAACGATCTTTCCGACGATGCACGGCGACGCTGAATTTTTGATTCGGGGATTGAGCCACTCACGGTCGATCGACTCGAGCTATCTAACTCTGAATCACGAAACGGGTTGGCTGGTTCATCTGCGATCCACTCAGTAGACGAAAATCGATCAGAAGATGAGCTCGTGACGGGGGATTTGCGGATCAACGGCTCGCTTGAGGAACGGGCGGGTCCGAGGTTTCGATACACGTGGCGAGGTCGAGTTTTGCAAAGATCTTCTTTGGGATTCATGTTCGGCTCGCATTCATTCCAACAAAGGCAGATCAAATAGGGCCTCGTGTTCCAGCTTCCACTATAGGACAGCGAGATCTGATTGTATTTCAAAAACTCAAGATCCGTTATCTTGGGACGATCCAACCTATGGACTCGCTTGAGCATATGATCCGCAAAGGCCACCTCGCGGAGGGAAAAGTTGAGATTGGGCAATGAAAAACGTCGATTTTCTCTTTCTCTCACCAGCTCGGAGATGGACCTCTTCAAACGACGGTCCATGGCACAAGATGGTTGGTTTCACGAATAAGCGAAACTTCACAAACTGAAGAAAATTCGTTTCCGGCGTGATACGAAGTGGTTGGTTTCACGAATAGGCGAAACTCTACAAACTGAAGAAATTCGTTTCCGGCGTGATACGAAGTGGGCAACGAAACCAACACAAGTCCGATCGACGCTTCGAGAACGAAATGTAGACACAGAGTGTGTCGCTCGTACATTTGCCGAACGTCTCATGGATCGTCGGCGTGCAGACAACGAAATAAGAAGACGATGGAATCAAGTTACAAAACAGCGACGGCGCCACATTTATTCGAGCAACCCTTTCAAAACAAGTTTGGCCTGTCGACATCCGGAGATGAGATTTGCTTCCATTTCCTCGAGAGCTTGTTTCCTGTACGATTCCTTGAATGAGTCGTCTTTCCTGCACCATATGATGGAGGCAATTTTTTGGGCTGTTTTGAGATCATCAAGTTCCAGTTGAAGAAAGATATGGGCGGTGAAATGTTTAAATCCAGTAGCTCTTCGAGTGGGAAACAGTTTGAGGTCACTCAGAAACTTCTGGAGTATACCACAACAGCACTTCCTGGGCGATTGATCGAAATCGGTTTGAACTGCAGCCGAAATCGAATCCTTAGGCTCCGAGTCTGAGGTACTGGCTGCACCATCGCTTAAATCGTTGCACTCCATTGATACAGATGCTAGTTGCACTTTCAACCGGACGAAGTTCACCCGCGGAAGTTTTGTGTTTCCGGGATGCACTGCATTTTAACTTGTAATGTGTGAACCCTCCTCCGCCATTGGGGGAGAATGTAGAAAAGAATGTCGTCAGACGAACCACACATATTACTGAGAGTAGCCAAGCGTGACAACAGTAAGCTAAGAAACAAAAGCTTTCACTTCAGTGTTTATAATTGGCTAGACAAAAGAAGCGCTTGGCTATGCATGTATTGTTTATTCAGTGGGTCACCAGGTCAGTGTCATATGATTGCCCCATACGATTGTTAGTGTTACCACGAACGGGGGAGCTGACCTTCAATTCGATATATAAACACTCAAGTTTCTCAATAAAGTTTAGTCCGCAGTTTGTATTCACCAACTACGCGTCGTCACTCGTTTCACTTGCAGCTAGCTTCCCAGCTCAGTAGCAGCACCAGTGTTCAACGGCAACAGGCGACTCTGTCGAACTCCTCATCGCTCAGTGACCGGAGAGCAAAGTGATAAATTGACTTTCAGGCCCTAGTTTTCCCTACACCAATCACGCTTCAAGAGTGCACCGAAACCGCAAGACCGCCGGTATCCGCAAGATTTCCAAAATTTTCTGCAAAAACTGTTTGTGCTACCATGATGTCTGCCAGTGTATGTCCAAGCCCGTACAACACGCCAGTTCTCCGCGAGTGCTGGGTTCCTCAGGTAGCCCGACCTTGCTACGGAAAGACTGTTAAAGAATCTTGAGGTCTCTTGTGGGTCTTTTAGGTAGTGGTCTCCCACGTCCACCCTCTGAAGTCTGCCGCTGTGATAAGGTTATACCTATCTCAAGCGGAGGAAAGAAACCATCACTGTCGGTGTCACATTTTGTTTATTCGAATCGAAGGTAAACACATCGGTAGCAGATTTCGTTGCCGCTCATTGCTAGTGCACCGAGTTCCGAAACGAGGATGGTAGACTACTTCTTGCCGAGCCTGATATAGGACTGGGCGGAGGCACCCAGGAACAGCACGGCGAGGAGAGCGAGAGTGGTGAAGTACTTCATGTTCGAAGAGGGTTGTTCAATGTGTCGGATTTGTCACTCAGAGAGCCTTTTAACGTGGAGAGTTGAGAGAGGATGAGTGTGACGGAAGATGAGGAGCACAGCGACGTTCTGATTGGTTCAGAGCTGTCTTGAATGCGGTGCTTTGCAGCATCCAGATGTTGTACGCTTCAACCATTTATGTTTTGTGAATGGAATGGAACGGATCACGATACCGGAAGCGATAGTCAAAGTTATTATCGGTCGGAAACCTCGGGTTCTAACACGTACCGCAGACCCGTGGCTTGCAGGCAGGGTCTGTTCGAGAAATTGCGAGTGCAGCACGAACTGCGGAAAAGTGGCTAGCACGCCGGTTCAGCGACCAACAGTTCAGAGAAACACGCTCACGGAAGCGGCCCGAGCAGGCAATGTCAGTGTTCGTACACTGTTCGTAAATGCGTTTTAATCTGTCGAAGATCTTTCCTAAACTATGCTGACGCTCAAATGACGTTCTACCTGAGCTCCATCGAAACGACGTAACGGTCAGCCTAGGAAGTTGCGCCGGAAAAACTCCGCTCCACGCTGAGTCTTGCTCGCTTGATGTTTCTGGAGAACCGCAAAGTCCTACAAAGTTGGTTCCCAAACTGCGCAATTAGCGGCCATTAATTCCTTGACGACAGCGACTCCGGATGAGGAACCGAGCAATTCGCAGATAGAGAAAAGGCGGATAGAAATGGAGGTGCTAATATCCTCGCATAGAACTCCATCTGTTTCTGTACGGGCCTCACCGTGAGAATTACGGCTCCAGGGCAAATAAGTCGCGATGCGGTAAGTCGATATACGAACGAACAGCTCCAACCCTTTTTGGGGAGGATCAAATCCTGACTAAGAAACTGTAGCCGTTTATTTCCTCGCGAATTGATATTGGCAAAGGATCGGTTCGATATTCCTCAAACGCGACGATCGGTTCCCTCTTCCTCGCAGCAGGCTAAGCTCGGGTTACCGTGAAACACTTAATACGCGACGACTGCGATAGGTATCGGTGGAACTCAGCAAGAAGAACTTCAGCATCAGTATGCACCATAATCAATCACGGGACTCGCAGGGGCTCGCGGCAAGAATATGCTGGGCGGCGGAGGACTGCAATGGTACGGAGCCTGGTGACGGAACCCGTGGACGAAGCATCGCGTTAGGTTTGCCCTATTCGTGGTTTCCCAGACCTCGACGCTGAGGGCTAGTGTTCACATGGCCAAGTTGCATGTGTCAGAAAAAATCGTCAATTACTATGTGACTAGAGACTTCTGAGCTCTCCAAGTTTTGAGAGCGGACGATAAGCGGCCGCGATCCAGCGTTGTGTACTTCCTGTGTGGCTCGGATCGTGACCCATCGTTTCGTTGATTGAGTGTCTGCGCTTGCGGAACATCTGAGTTACCTTGGAATCTCTCGAGGAACGATCCCTTTTTCTGACCTTAGGAGGCCTCAAAACTCAGCCTGACAGATGGAAAATGTGTGTTCTGCAAGTTTTCCATACTGTCCCTAGAACATGAATTTTTCATTCCTTAGTAATCAACGTCCGCAAGCCTTCCCATTATTTTTTGATGAAAGGCGCAGCACAAGGCGCGGGAGAGCTGATTGCCTGACGCTTGCAATCGTATCGTCGAAAACGTTTGTCCCTGTGGACTCGATTTGGTGGCAGTTTCATGAAGTTTTGCCGGACAAAGCCTGACGTAGCGGCTGACTTACCTTGGCGCGACAAATGCGAGAAACAACAGAACGGAAATGGAATGCATTCCTTAGCTTCTCATCCTCGACATCAGCCTCGTCGCATCTCTGACACCCCGGATCGTACAAAATTTGATGGTGCGGTTGAGCTCGCGGTATTCCTGTGCACCATCGGAAATTATCGGAATATACATTGTCCACCATTCAGGCGAATTCCTGAACCATCTCATAGTCAGAACAAGGATTCCTTGCACGCGGTATCAAATGGTACTGTGAGCAGAAGCCACAATACCGGGTACCGGGCCAATAGGCCCGGTGCGGTGCGCACCGGGCGCCACGTCCCGGGGGGCGGCATTTCGGGTTTTGCGCTGTTTTTTCGGTTGCCGCTTCAGCTTGACAACGGCCGCCGCGGGCGGCATTTTCCGATTTTCCACAAATTTCGAGTTTCCGCACCGGGCGGCACTCGGTCTCGCTACGCCACTGACTGTGAGGTATGGCAAGACACATTGAAAACACGAAACAAACAAACAGAGAAACAGAATCTGATTCTCAATCATATGGATTGTGTACATATATCAAGCCCGATCCCCTGCCAAGCCATGTACTCGAATAAAACTACATACCAAACTTGTTCATTATCATTGGGATGGAATAGAGCTGACAACAACAAATACAATGCTGAGCACCAGCGTATGTGCATCACCAGGACGAGGAATGATTGCGAGAACTTTGTTGCTTGTGTTTCACAAATTATGACGTTGGTGGTGCTTTGCTGCACAAGGGGTCTCCTCGCCGAGACCTTTTCCAATCCTTCAAATCAGAATTGTCCAGGTCCCTCGGGCAGAGAACGGGCTTTTCTATGTTCGAAGCGTCATTTCTGCTTTTCGGATTCACCATAGACTCCAATGCAGAAGTCTTCTATCTGATCATTTTTTGATACGCTTGATCCCAGAGTACTCAGGAAATTGAAGCTAGGATTCCCTAGGAATCCATGCCCCACGCAAGGTTCCCGACTTTGCGATTCGGGCCTCAGTTTGGTGGTTACCTTTGTCCAATGGTCTCGGCGCCAACTATAGGGCGCGGACGCCCCGAACCAACCAACTCTGAAGTCTGAGAGTGTCAACAACCTGGAGGCTAATTCAGAATGTTTCGCATTTGAGGCGCGTGCGCAATCGAAGCTGGGTACACGGAAACGGAACGCCGGCAACTGAACGCCGATTGGGAGCGTCATTGAGGATTCAACACAAGCTGCGAAGTTCAGATGCCGGCGTACAGTTGTTGGCGTTCAGTTGTCGGCGGTCAGGGAACCCGTGGAAGTTCCCGTTCACTGCCGATGAACAGACAGGATCACGTTCATCGTGCTGACTTCCGAGGCGGGGAAGCGTGTCTGCGGTAGCATTACGTTACTCATTCGCATCTTTCTCTTCCAATGCACGCTTCCATCGGGTCACATAGCCCAAACCCGTCCTTCCGCCTCATCGCCAATAGGCTTATACTGCGGAGGCGCCTCCATAGTGAAACGATGGGAATTCGCCTGACCGCGGGCGGGTTTCTGTTCTGCTCGTGTCTCGTGACCGCATTTTTCCAGATGGCTCTCCTCGAGCCTGAGCTTGCAGGCATCGCAGCTCCCGATGTTGACGTCGTAAATGGGTGGTACAAAGACGTAGGCTCTCGGGAGTACCTAAATATGCACATGAGGGATAGCTTCGTTTCCTACGACGCAACGAAACCCAAGGAATTCGAGATCATTACATCAGTTGCGACAGTCTCTGGATGCTTCGGAGCTCGGCCGTGCGCATCCAACGCTTTCCCCGTCCTCCCACCACCTCCCATAGAGGGAAGTCTCCGACGTCTCCTGCTTCAATCACACAATTGAACCGGCACCAGCTTCTTCTGCGGTTAGCGGCGGTTATCAAACCGATTGAAGCGATTTACCGCGGTCAAAAATCGCTGCAAGGCATTGGGTTCGTCCTGTCCGTGTTTTCCAGTGCTCGTCGCCAAGGTTTGGCGTTTACATGGCCATGTTGCGTGTGTCAGGAATAAATATATGTATATGTATTCTGAACGATGTGACGACGGAATTTCGAGCTCTCCAAGCATGGTAGCGACAAATGAGCTGAACCTTTAGCTTTGTGCACTTCCAGTGTAGCTCGAATGGTGGCCCAACGTTTCGTTGATTGAGTGTCTCCGCCTTGCGGAACATCTGATGTGAGTTAATCAACGTCCGCGAAACTTCCCATTATTTGTCGATGTGATGGGCAGCACGAGGCGCGGGAAAGTTGCGCGACGCCGGAAATGGTACCGTCGAGAGCGCTTGTACACGTGGACTCAATTTCGAGGCAGAGTCATGAAATGCGGAAAAAATTTAGAGGCCGCCCTTTCCTAGCGCTCAAGATGTGAGAAGCCATGAAACAGAAATGTACATAGTGCAGTCCGAAACATCCCATCTTCGGCATCATCTATTCATGTCCGACATTCCTGAACATTCCTAGTGGAGCATTTACTGTCACCCTTGTAAGTCATGTTGAACACTCGTTATGCAGGTCGGTAGCCGGGGAACCCCATACGCGATGGGGTTTAATGGAAAATTTCTTGGAATTTCAGAGTGGGATTACTTTTCTCCTACTGGCTATGGGGACGAGATATTCTAGGGTTTTTCTACTCTCACCGACACATGAAAGACTACGAAGCTTCAGCTCGATCGGCGCAATTTTACCCGCCCTGAGATATGACGATTTTCGCGGGCCTTACGATCACCGTTTCTCGCCGTCGCTTCTTTGAATTCTGGGCGGAAGCTGACCACGGACGGGATTCTGAAGGGCTCACGAAAATCCCATTGGCCGAACAGCAGGTAGTAAAGACTGATATTGTGGCTGTTTTGGCGCAGACCTGCAGCACAAATGGAGGGTCTGTTCGAGTCATCGCGACTGTAGCACGGTTTGCAAGAAAGACGCTGAGAGGCAGGTTCTGCCTTCCACGGTTCAGGGAAACTCACTCACGCACGCGGACCGAGGAGGCGATTCCGGTGTTAGTACACTGATTATGAAGGCGCCCTCTAGCACCTCAAACATCTTTTTTGAACGATGCTGACGCTTAAGTGCCGATATACATGAGCCCCGTCCAAACGCACTCACAGTTCGTCTACGAAAATGCGCCGAAGGATGTTGACCGCACGCTGAATCGAGTAAGCCCATTTTCGGCTGGGTTCGTGTTTCAAGAAAACCGCAAACGTCCCGTAAAGTTGCGGCTTCATCCGCTAAATCAGCTGTCATTCATCCCTTGACCACAGAAATTTTAGATAACGACGCGGGCGATTCCTGCCAGATTGATGGATAGCTCCCCCGAATCTACTAGTGGAAGAAGTAAGTCGAAATACAAACGATTACCTCGAACGAATTGTGAGGGGGATCAACAGCCCGTTCCGCACTGAAACTCTTCCCCTGTTCTGTACACTGAAAATGCTGAGGACACTGAATTCCATCTTATTCTCTGAATTCTCTGATGCCGAAATTCGCGGAAACACGGATTTGAGCGGAAAAATCGCGGTTTCTGTCGCGGCCGCAAATCCCGCGCCGAAATCCCAGCCTTAATAATCATTATATAGAAGATCACTTTATTGCATCAATACATACTTTATTGAATCATTGACGTTTTTTCTCGCCGGAGTTCGCCGTCCAATGTCGCCGCTAGCTCCACCCCCACTTCTGATGAGGTATTGCGTCGACGCTCTCGTAGAGCACGGACTCTTTCAGCGGACGTTCTGACTGCAGAATGGTTGGAGCCTTTCGGTCCCATGTGAATGGAAGTATTTCAGGTACTCTTGCGTCTTGCGTTTGGCGACCGCACGGTTTTCGGTGGCGACTCGAGACCGCGATATGGAGCCGGCACGGCAAGCGAGGCAGCACACGCAGCAGGGAAAGGGCGATGGCACCGGCGCGTAGGTTTGGAAGCCAGTACGAACAGCCAAGCCAGCATGAGCCCCCTAGCCACGGTTCCTTGCGGGTGCTTATCATCGTCCCCCGAGCGAAGCGAGGGACACGAGCTAGCAGGCTCCTGGCTCCTCGCGCCTGCTAGCTCGTGTTTTTTAGAGCAAACCAGAGTGCCGTTGCGAGACGCCATAATATTCATCTACCTCTGGGCTCATAAGAAAAGCTCGCTGTTTGTCGAGGAAACATTGGGGCGGTCCGCGCACTTCGTGGTCAGTTCGTGGCGCGGCTTGCAGCAACTACTCCTGCAGAGTTACGCCGACAGGCCGGCGATCGGCGATGAATCTCTCTTCGGCGAACGCAAGAACCATTGCGGTCACATCCTCCCTGATCAATGGGTGCTCGAGGGAATCTGTCGAGAGACCCGCGGAACTTTCATGGCCCTGGTGCCAAACCGGACGGCCGCGACGTTGAACAGTATATTCACCGAGAAAGTGAGGCCCGGAACGTTGATCATCACCGACGGCTAGAGAGCCTATTACCAACTCTCCAATCTAGGCTTCACTCACCTGAGTGTGAATCATTCCGAAAATTTCGTTGATCCAGATGGCGGCGCGCATACCGTTGAGAGACCATTGAGAGAACTTGGCGTACGATTGAAGACGAAAGCCGTCGTTGAGCTGGAACCGCACGAACGAAACTCGAATCTTACATTCGTGAATCACTCTGGCATGCAAGTCTGCAGGGTGCCGATCCCTTTGAAAACATACTCCAACTAATTGCGGCGCAATGCCCTGCCTTTTGAGTCAATAAAAGCCGAACGAGGAACACGAAGCACACCTCATGTCTACTGGGAATAGTCTTTATTGCCTCCAATCGACCTCATCGTACGACGATTGTCGTTGCAGAAGCTCGCGAGCCCGCTCCGCGCACTTGACGTCGTAATTCTCGCAACCGCAGGCGATAGCGGTGGCGAGCCGCAGGCGCCGTCGCTGGCGTCCACGCTGCCGCGATTACCTTTTTTTGTTGCGAAGTTGCCGAACTTCGAAGTTTTGATCTTCCATCGCTCGCTGGAAGAACGTTCCGTGAAGCCCGCGTGCCTCTCCTGCTGTCTCCATTGGTGGACGCGCTTCATCTCGTAAATAGCTTCAATTCCTCCGATTAATCTCCGTCCGTGCAACACCAAACCACACGCGTGGCAGCCACTGACTCAGTAGACGTTCGTGTAGTTCTCATCTTGTTTTGCGAATTGTGCATACGGCGGACAGTGAGCAAAAACCCGAAATTAGGTTGACAAAACTTGATATCAAGAATTTGGATAATAAATGGTAGAAGTGTTCCATGATGATTCATATCATGGAATAAAAATGGATATCATGGAACGCAAAATCCACGATGGTTTGCGCTCTGCGCTAGAAGGCAGAGCGCAAACTATTTTCCCGTAATTAGACACCTTTATGTGGTGGAGAGGGCAGTGGGGAACGCGGTATCGAGAGACGTCCGATCTCGGCGCGAATAAGTGCAGACAAGTTCCACACTTAAAATCTTTAGAAGAAACTCATCGATATGGAACAAACCTCCTCCAGTGGGTACATATACCCCTGTATTCCAGTATTTAGCGCGTTTCCCAACTGAAAATGGCTTCCAGGACGTCCTTTTTCGTCTTGAGAGAGATCCATATTTTTCTTGACGATACCATATTTTCGGGGAGCTGAAACTATAGTCTCCCCGTCTTCCCCCGACCTGGAACATAATACGCCCAGTATCAGATCCCTTTCGCTTTCCTTGCGCTCCCGTGCGCCAACTGATTTCTGAGCATTTTTCCTGAAGTATCGATCAGAATTCCCAGGGATGGATCTTCGGAACTTGGCACGCGGCCCAGCGCGGGAAAGATCTAGATGCTCTAGGATACAGGGCGCAGCGAGGATGAATATCTAGTTTCATATTCCTGCGATCGCACCTCCTGAGCACGCGTGAGCTATTGAACGAATGAATGAACTGGTGATTTATTTCTGGAGTCTCGGGTTTTGTCACAATCGCTTAAACCCTCGAGATATTATACCTAGATTATGAAAACTGGGGACTACTGATATTCACAACATCTATCACTTATCGATATCGCAGCGATACCTATTGTATTCTACTAGAAAAGTTTCGATGGAGCTGCGGGAGCGGATTTCTCGTGGGATTGAGCTCCAAATTACTGGCAATCTGTATGAAAACGCCTGGCGGCTGAATGCTCTGCGAGCCAGGGGCCCTTTGAACGTGGTTTGGCGTCGATGTGACCGGGCGGCTTTGGCTGTGAGAGGCGGCAACACCGACTCCGGGATGTGTGAACGCGATACTTTGTAGGCGAGTGCGCTATCTCGGAGTTCATATACAGACTGTCAGGTGTGCAAGCGATACGACTGGCTTAGGGACTCCTTGCGTCTAATGTTGAGAACTGCTCTGACTGCATCATTCTGGATGATACTGGCTTTTTTGAGAACCTTTTCGTAACAGCCGCTTCACACCGCGATGCAGTATGCGAGCACCGGCATGAAGAGTGTTTTATACACCAACAGCAGCCCCTCCACTGGAATCCCAATCATTCTGACAATGAGTCTCCTGATAGCCGCTATGACGGCGTAACATTCAGGAGCAATGAAGTCAACGCGAGCAGACCAGCTCAGTCTCTCCTGAAGCACCAGTCCAAGACAGCGGGTGCTAGAAGAGAGCCGTCCGGTCTGGTGTCCAATGTTCGACCGGTGGCGCCTCGAGTTGCTGTCGAGTAGTTCGGAAGAGGACCGTGTTACCAACCGGCAGGAAAGCACGGTCGGGGACTAGTTACACACAAATGCAGAACACTGGAATCGTGAAGGTTGCGACCCGGCGACGAGACAGGTTCCGGACGCTTCTCTCAGAAGCAGTGGCGTGGCCAGGGGGGCGATCGGGCGATCGCCCCCCCATAATTTTTGTTCCTCGACGTCAGTCAGAACGCGTTTTGTGAACTTGAAGGCGCCATGTCAAGCGGGACGAGGGCGCTGATTCTCGTTACAAATCTTCGGAATACTCCGCTGGAAATCGGCGTAATTGACACAGTAGGGTTCAATGCATTTTTCGTAAATAAGAGTCCTGAGTAGCTGCTTGATTCAATCATTTCGAAACGTGATCCCGTGGCTTAGCGTACATGAGTATTCTCACTGGGGTTCAACTGTTCGCACTCCAGCGAACTTCACCTCGAAAAACTCAATATTCGGTGACTCTATGTTCATGTTACATGGGGGCGGCATCGCGATTCTCGCACATTCGATGAAAGTGGAAGAAAATTTCGTGAGAAGAAGCGCCTGAGCTGTGGCAGCTCCAGCTCCGCATTCAGAATCGGACAGGCAGTGTTGCAACATGCACGTCGAGGCAAAGCGTCGGGAGTTAGTTCCCTCATCTGTTAAGGATGCGCTACCGAATATTTACTTTCGAACGTTCGCACGCCAACCAGAACTCAGGATTGCTATCGAGTCCATCTGGTTATGATGAAACGGGATTACAAGTTGAACTTCCCTCAAAGCTGGTGAGTCGACTTGTCGCTATCGTCGTAGAATCGATCATGAGTCATGAGTCATGAGCAATACAGTCCACCAATGCGCCCTGTTACTTCTGACAATCCATCCCGCTAAGACAGGGTTTATCACACTGCAGAGTCGACGACATTGAACCGGATGAGCTGGAGGTAGAGAGCTCGGAAGCAAAATCTGTTTTTTTTCGCTTCCAATACGAGGATGTCTCGGAAATGTCAGCAGCCGAAGCTGCTGAGCTTCTTTAGCAGAGGACCTCAGAGCTCAGATGCTGTGCAACGTAGAGAGAAATCTGCCGACGATAACAGAGAAACCAACAACTCAGATGCTGTGCAACGTAGAGAGAAACCTTCCGAAGATTACAGAGAAACCAACAACTCGGATGTTGTGCGAGACCGAGAGAGTCCTCCTAATGATGACATGGAGAGAGTTTCGCGGCATAACATGGACACTCAGCTGCGGAATGAAGAGCGAAACGCAACCTCATCCGTCTCCGCCGTCATCAACGACATCGGTTACCAACTCTCGTTGGGACAACGTCCCGACAGTCAAACGATTTACCTCCTGCTGACCAGCCACTGGAAGCCCCCGATTCATCACAAGCTTCCCTCTTCAAAGCACGTCAAACAGGGCAAAGAAGAAAGAAGATATTTGAAGCATACACATCTGCAGATGTTTCCATGGGCTGTATTTTCTCCTCACGATCAGGGCCTGTACTGTCCGTACTTCGCGACGGAGCTTGTTGCGAATCAAAGACGTGCCCATCTTGACAAGCTCGTCAAGAGGCCTTTGACCAGCTTCGCGAAACTTCTTGGAAAAGACGGCCAGCTAGAGAGTCACTCGAATGCGTTTTACCACTTGGCTGCAGTGGAGAAAGCTAAGCTTTTCATTGAGTTGCATGAGAAGTCAGAGCGTCGCATCGACAATATTCTAGATTCGAGTAGACGGAGTCAAG
Organism: Lepidoglyphus destructor; assembly: GCA_031001835.1. NCBI lineage: Eukaryota > Metazoa > Arthropoda > Arachnida > Sarcoptiformes > Glycyphagidae > Lepidoglyphus > Lepidoglyphus destructor. The sequence goes on from JARNKU010000045.1 coordinate 232,730, forward strand.
TTCTGCGGAACAGAAATCGTTTATCGCGCATAATCACGGCCCTCATCTATCACGGCAAGCAGAACGTTCCTCTCAGGGGTCACCGTGACAGCGGAAGAATCATAGTCCCCTCTAGTTCTTCCGAGGTGGAAGATAACAATGAGGGTAACTTCAGAGAGACGCTCAGATTGATGGTCGACAGCGGAGACGCTGAACTCAGAGATCATCTAGCATCATCAGCGTCCAACGCGATGTACACGAGCAGCTCAACGCAAAACGAGCTCCTTCAGTGCATTGGTGAAGAAATTCGGCATCAGATCACGCAGACGATACGTTCGAGCGGTTCTTATAGTATAATGTTCGACGAAACTACGGACTTGTCCCACAGCAGCTCCTTCAGTGCATTGGTGAAGAAATTCGGCATCAGATCACGCAGACGATACGTTCGAGCGGTTCTTATAGTATAATGTTCGACGAAACTACGGACTTGTCCCAGCTTGATGTTTTCAATGCAGAGGACCCTAATAGGGCGCTTGAGGCTTTTGGTGACGTTGTCAGGGGCAGTTACGAAGCCTGCTTCCCGTTGGTTCATGGTAAAAGGGAGCAGCATCAGTATCAGTTCCGCTTCTCACGCGGTCTGCGACGCCTCAGGTCTAATGTTGGAAAGCTCTATCGATGGTTCCGTAAAACTGGTTCCGAAGAGGCTAAGGCTTCCTACAGGCGCAGTCTCGTGCGTTTCCGTAGGGCACTTGCCAAATCAAGGAGGGATTTCTTCAGTGATACGTTTGCCAAGCTCACAGGTAATTCTGCTCAAATGTGGCGTTTCATCGGTAGGACGTGCGGAAGGGATCGAGCTGCCGCAGAACTTCCAAGAACCCTTCGTACTGACCGTGGTGACATCAGTGAACCGTCTGCGATCGCTGACGAGTTAAATCGGCATTTTGCTGATGTCGGTCCCGCTACCATTGGTGATTTCGACTCTTCTGGCGACATGGATCCGCTCTTGAGGTCTCTGTGGAGGCCTGGTGATGTGCTTCGACTGGGTACTGTTGACGAGATTGATACACTCAGGGAGCTCGGTAGTACTAGAGCAACCTGGAGAATCGGTGTCGTTGGTGTTCCAGACAGACTCTTCAAAATATCCGCCGAACATGTAGCTAGACCGCTAGCCCAAATCTTCAATCTCTCGTTAAAATCCGGAGTGTTTCCCACCGCCTTCAAGGATGCCAAGGTCGTCCCATTGTACAAGCGTAAAGGAGATCGCCGATCGGCTGCCAATTATCGGCCTATCTCTATTGTCGACTTCCTATCCAAAGTATTCGAAAAACTTGTTCGTCGTCGAGTCCAGGCTCAGCTGGAGCGAGCCGGTTTCTTCTCCTCATCGCAATTTGGTTTCAGAGTCGGCAGATCTACGGAGCTCGCACTTGCCCATCTTTGGCAATCTGTCACGGATACTGTTGCGAGTAGTGGTTTTGCGCTCGGTGTTTTCCTCGATCTCGCTGCTGCTTTTAACTGTATTCAGCATTCGCTTTTAATTCACATGCTCGCCACCCTCGGGTACGGTCAAGAGGCTATCAATTGGTTCCGGTCATACCTATCCTCTCGTACTCAGTCCGTCAAGGTTGGCGCTATCGAATCTTCACAATGTATCATTACTCTGGGCACACCCCAGGGCACGGTCCTTGGTCCCCTTGTTTTCATTGTCTACATCAATTTTGTCCTCCTCAAGTTGAAAGAAGGACTCGGTTGTAGAATTGTTACTTATGCTGATGACTCCACTTTAATTTTTCCTATCAACTCCAGAGCCATTGATGAGGACATAGCTAAGGCGATCACCAAGATCGAGTATGTTATCGACGTTTTCCGAGGTTTTGGGCTCATGGTCAACGCCAGCAAGACCAACCTCATCCTTTTCCGTTCCACAAGACGTAAAATCCATGTATCGCCCATTCACATTGGTGGATCCGATATTCGGCTCGCACGAGCAGCTAAATGTCTTGGACTGGTACTGTGTGAGAGTCTAGATTGGACTCCTCATGTAGAGCATATCATGCCTAAATGTTTCGCTGTTGTCGCTGCACTCCGTAGACTCCGCGAAGTTGGTATCCCGGTCAAAGGTCTCCTCTACGTCTATCGGTCCTTATTTCTCCCTGTGCTATTCTATGGCATCTCAATCTGGGGCGGAGGCTATAAATATATAAAACGCCGGCTTCAAGTTATGCAAAACGAGGCTATCAGGGCCATTTTCAACATCAGACGTGGGGAATCCGTCTCCCATCTCCTCGACGAGTACGATCTTCCTTCCACTGCCGACATCCATCGAACTTCGGTTGCAGTCCTCGCTTACAAGACAGTCAGGGGCGGTATCCCCCCGGACATTGCTTTTTCTATTAAGCCACGAGTTAACCGTTCCTCCCGTCGCCAAACTAGCTTCGAGATACCTTTCTCTCGCCATGAATTCAGCCGCCACTCACTGTCCCACCACCTGCCGACGATCTGGAGTGCAATCCCCAGGGAGACTCGTAACCTCAACTCAGTCAAAAAGTTCAAACTTGAGTTCAGTAAATCATTGTGATACACATGCTACGATTCATATACACATAATCGATAATAATTCTTACAAATTTCTATTATTGTGTCTTTCAAAATAATACATAGAACTTAAGCAGGTATATGACTTAGTTTTGTACTAGGTATTATACAATGCAGTTCCTAATAAACCGCAAGTGAAATTGAATTGAATTGAAGCAACATAATGAGTATCGTGATCCGTTACGTCGATACAGATGATGGGCAGCGAGTGATTAGAGAGGATTTCGTAGACTTTTTGGACACGTACGGTGCTCTCGCAGCACGGAATTGGGAAACTGGTCAAACGTCCAACGAAGAGAATGCTCTGACTGGGAGGAGGCTTGGCTCACTTGTGATCGACAAAATGAGAGATCATGAGCTCGATCCTGCATATTGCATCGGCATCGGAACTGATGGGTGTTCTGTCATGATCTCCCAATCGCGCGGAGCAGTGAGGACAGTGAAAGAGGTGGCTAAACACGCTGAACCGTGCCTATGTTACAACCACAGTCTAAATCTCGCATTACAGAGCTCTTCTAAATCACCAGGAGCAAGGAACACAATGGATGTAATGCGAGCAGTCGTCAACTTTTTCACCCAATCCGCGAAACGCAATCAAGTCCTGGTAAAAGTCCTCGGAGGACAACTAAAAGCTGTCTGCATGACGCGTTGGGTCGAAAAGTACAGAGCAATCACTGAATTCGCGGAGAAGTTCCCGCGCATAGTCGAATCCCTGGAAGAAATCAACTCGTGGGAGGACGCTGGTTCTGCATCCAAAGCATATCTGTTACTATGCGGGTTGAAGAAGTTCGAATTCATTGTAACACTATTCATCCTCAAGGATATTTTCTCAACCACTGTTCCGCTATCGTTCGCCCTGCAGAATCGACAGTCGGACGTTGCCGTGGCAAACGAAATGGTGCAAGATACTGTAGGCGTTCTCCGAAGAAAACGGGTGAATGCGGAAAGTTGTTTTTCCGATATATTCGCTCAAGCGACTGCTATAGCCGTTGACTTGGGGATTCCTCAGAGTGTACCGCGTTCTGCGGCTCGACAGGTTCATCGGTCGAACTATCAAATGTCAACCCCTGAGGAGACTTTCAGGGTCTCCATATTCATACCATTGATAGACCTTGTCATACTAGACCTCGAAGAACGTTTCAAAACTGATAAGACTCACGTGACTGAAGATCTGATCTCCTTGACTCTGGAAAGGGTTGTCAATCTACTCGAACCAGATATCAGAAAGGTAGTTCAAACTTTGCTTTCTAGATATTCTGACCTCGTTCCCAATTGTGCGGAAACTCATTTCATGAACGAATTACGATTGTGGCAGCACAAATGGATGAGAACAAACGAGCGTCCGTCTGATATACTGAAATGTCTAGACGCAGCGGACTCAGAGATTTGGCCTACGATCCATTTTTTCATTAGAATTTTAGCAAGTATGCCTATTAGTGTAGCCTCGGCCGAACGTTCTTTCTCCACTCTTCGTCGTCTGAAAACTTACTTGAGAACGACGATGAGTGAGGATAGACTGGCCAGCATTGCGCTGATGAACATACACCGCGACCGTGAGGTGAACATAGAATCGGTCATCGATCGATTCGCGACCAAACAAAAGCGCAGACTTAGTTTAATGCTGTGAGATCTTAGTAACGATCTTTCCCCCAACGATAATTAGGATGAAAAAAAACGTTATCGTTATTTGTGAAGCTACCGATCACTTTTTCTCCCTTGTAGTATTGCATGCACTGTCCCTGGAGGCATTCTTCCACGATCCGAAAAATCCGCCCCCCAAAAAAATCCTGGCTACGCCACTGCTCAGAAGACGTTTTCTCGAGATCCACGGTGTGTGTGATTCCATTCGTCTCGCGGCCACTTCTCGTCACCTCGAGAGAGGAGGATCTCTATGAGGCAGAGCGGGAGTGAGAGAGCGATCCGGGACGAGCCAACGTCGCGTCGCGGGATGATTTATTGGGAAGAGAAGCTTGCGCCGATTGGCGCTCTACCTACGAATAATACTATCTCCGAAAGGGATTCGTAACATTCCCCGGGAGCGGTGAAGCCGCTCCCGTTCAGCGTTTCAGTAGGTAGGCAGAGGACGGCGTTCAGTATTAGACCTGATCGCTTTCTACGATCAGTGCCCTCCCCCTGAAGAGGCTCGACAATGCATAACGGCCAATAGGCTCTTGAGTAGTCCCCCGAGTGGAGGAGGCGAACGTTTTGGACGCACAGAGGTTGGTCGGCTGCTGTTTTGTTATAAAGATTTGAACGTAGCAACTGAAGATAATCGTGGTGGAACTGCTTCCAGAACGACCGTGGAATCGATTGTTGACGCCGCCAACGGTCGGAGAAGACTATAGATGTAGCTGCTTCGCAGTCTTTGATTATTTTTCTTTTGTATCTGGGAATCCTGGGCGGGACTCGTAAGCGTATAGCAGGTTGGCAAGAGACGGAGCGCGTGGCTGTTGTTATGCACTCGTTCCTCGAATCGTTTCCAGAATGACGACCTCGACTCGACAGTGCCGTTGAACTTGTCCAACCGCAAAGTCTCTAGCTTTCTCGATCGGCGATCACTGTCCGTTGATTCCACAAGCACTGGATGTTCTCGGCCCTAAGCCCGAATTCCGCCGTTCACGTGTTGAATTCCGAACAGTATCACGTCAAGTTCGAGTGCGTCATTCTTGATTCGGTTTTTCATTCCCAGGCACTCCCGCTCGCTCGCGAAGTTTGTCCGTTTGAGAACAGTTTCATTCTTGCTTTGGATCTGGCTTTTCCGATCCTGAATCGCATTTACGTAGCTCTGATATTGAAAGATTTTGCCAGACCTACCCCTCACTGCCTTCAGTCCGAAGTCCGCCATCCGATTTGCTTATGCGAGGATGATGTTTCGCTCCCGGAGCAAATTCGCGGTCTCGTCATGGCTTCTGACCTCGCTCCTCGGTGTCGAAGTCCTCAGCAGCCCGCTTGCATCTCGATCGATGAACGACATCCCTCGCTGTTCAGCTCACTCCTGGTCCTATTCGCGAATTTCACACCTGGTTCCTGAGAATTCTTCGCGAGTAGACCTAACGTTGCCGGTTGGGCGCCATGTGGAAAATTAGCTCCTGCCTCCTCTGTTCTGCTTAGGTTCGAGCGAGGCCTGACTTGACATCTCCGGACTGATCACCTCACGGTGTTTTATTGCAAGTCGATCATTCGTTCATTTTGACACAGCTCTATGTCACTGCTTCGGTTCGTTTACTTCAAAACAACTTCTACAATGATGTGTTGATCCAAACGGCGGGCTCTCTTGAATTATTCGGTCGCCTCTCCAATCTCCTCTAATCATTTCATTATCAGACAGGTTCTGCGCGCCCTCATGTCTCGCAGGGGACCATGCCTCCCCCCCCCGAATTCTGTCTGGCCCCTAGAGCTCCAAGTTGAAGCTCTGTCGGGGCCGGATAGCTATATAAATAAACCTATTTCCGATGACGGGTTGTTACGACTAGAGATAACGACGTGTATTCAATATAGTCCAGCCACCTCAATTGGCGACGAGGATGGGATTGTCGGCAAAAGATGTACAATTCCTGGTTCAGGAGGCGGTCAAGGCAGCGCTACAACAAACTAAGTTGTCTCCAGCAGCCGTGAACGGGGGAGGCGATGGCGAGAACGATGGACTCGCTTACGAAAAGGATTTCAACCTTCTCCTACGATCCTGAGTCTGGGTCGACGTTTGAACTCTGGTACTCGCGATACGAGACGATCTTTGACAAGGACGCCAGCCAGCTCGATGATGCTGCGAAGGTGAGGTTACTCACGCAGAAGCTGGACCAGTCGACATTTCAGAAGTACACGGCGCACATTCTTCCGAAGAAATACGTCGAAGAAACCTTCAAGACGACGGTTGACACGCTCAAAGAGCTATTCGGGCATCGCGGTTCCTTGTTCTCTCGAAGATATCAGTGCCTCCAGACAGTGTGTGAAGATTCTAGCGATGGCAGTTTTGATGACTATACCGGAATAGTGAACCAACGATTCGAGTTGGCAGAGATGTCCACTGTAAATGCTGATCAGCTGAAGTGTTTGCTGTGGATCAGCGGTCTAAGGAACGAGAAATTCAACAAGGTTCGGCAGATCTCTCTGCAGTTCATCGAAGAAAATCCCGAGAAAACACTCAAGAAGTTACATCAGCGCGTGAAGAATTTTGGACGTCTACAATCCGCATCAAAAAGTATCGCGGAAGGTCATGACAGCAAAAGCGTTAATGTGGTGGCGGACGCAGGCAAGCCCGGTCCCTGCCTGCAATTTCTGTGGGAAAAAAGGGCACGTCGAGGCGGCATGTTTTAAGAAGAAGGCCCAAGGAAAGGGAGAGAGACATTCAGACAAGGAGAACGGTCGCGGTTCCTCGAGCAAATCGGGCAAGCAGGAACGCAAGGTTGGGGAGGTGACCGTCGAGGTACTGGGAGCTGAATGTGGAAGGGAATCGCGACTAAGGAGTCGTTAGCGCAGGTTGAGTGCGATCCGTTGCTTTTCATGTTTCCGGGTGGCGGACTGTCGCACGTCAACGGCGCGGCGGTCGAGTTACCCGCACCTACGACAAGGCCCGCGATAAGTTCCTCAGCGCGTCCAAACAGAGAGACCCCATTGTTGCGGCGGTCCAACCGAGTGAATAAGGGATTGCGGCCACGTCGATTCGGCTTCGACGATGGGTGAAGACAAGCAGGCCCTGCGATCAGCTTGGGGGAGGTGTCGGGGCCGGATAGCTATATAAATAAACCTATTCCCGATGACGGGTTGTTACGACTAGAGATAACGACGTGTATTCAATATAGTCGAGCCACCTCAAGCTCATCATCATCTTCTGTTGGCCGCCCCCAAACTGGGGCGAAAATGTTCTTGGCCCCCCGAAAAAAAAACTGTGTACGCCCCTGAGTACCTCCCGGAATTGCCCGACATGTTTTTCGACCATGTTAATTCATCCGAACGGCTACACAGCCCACTAATTTTAAGAGCGTTTGTTCTCAGAAAAGAACTGGTGAACCACCTGTTCAGGAGTCTCAGACTCAAACGACGCGCGATACCTTTATGCGAACAAAAATATTACACAGAAGCGACGAAACGCACCACCTTCTTGCACTTCGCTGTATGTCCAATTCGGCGTCCCACAGTTCGTCAGAACTCCATGTTTCTTCTCCTCTGAGAGAGCGGGCTGTGCTCTTCCGATGGTCTTCAAAACTTGACCAATGTCGAGCGGATGATTGATGAGCTAGAGCTCTTTGGGCTGCGACTAGACCCCGCGCGGTTATTAACCGCGCTTATTTCTTGAGACGTAATTTCCAGCTATTGCAGAGGAATTGAGCGAAACTACGGGTCACGGTGGTAAAGACGAGGATCATGCTCGATGGTCACTCAAAATGTTTTTCCTGCCGCGTTCTCCGCAGATTTCTTGCGGTTAACGGCGGTCATTTGCGGTCAGCTGTGGGGAGGGGGGGGAGCTCTCAGCCAAGCCCTGGCTACGCCCCTGATATCAGCCGTTTCGCGGGATTCGTGGAAGACATAATGCGGCGCTTATTTTAACGGAGGATCCGTTTATGCGCTCACCTCCGGGAAAAAATCGTCACGTTTAGGACTGTAACGTTTTTGTGTAACGTTTTTGTGTCTTCTATTCTGGACGCCAATTCTTGGTGTAAATCGCCACTTGGTGGTTTAAGTAGCCACTTAATGTCGCAACTTAATGTTTTAGAGTCGTTACTTTATGTTTTCAAGTCGCCACTTAATGGCTTCAAGTTTCCACTTAATGGCTTTAAGCTTCCACTGAATGTTTTGAGTCGCCACTTAATGGCTTCAAGTCGCCACTTAATGTTTTTAAGTCGCCACTCTATGTTTCAAGTCTCCCATTCTTGGTTTAACTCGCTACTTCGTGCTTCCAACTTCTCTTTTGATGTTCTTGAGTCGCCACTTGGTGGTTCAAGTCGTCACTTCGTGGTTTGGAGTCACCACTTCATGTTCTCAAGTCACCACTCCGCGGTTTGTGGCGCCACTCCGCGGCTTGTGTCGCCACTTCGTGGTTCGAAGTTACCACTTTATGTTCTCAAGTCGCCACTCTGTGGTTTAAGTCGGCACATTGTGTTCTTCACGTTGCAGCTTCGTATTTCTCCAGTCCTCACTTTCGTTTGTATGTGAAGCTTGTGCTGCCGGCACTAGCGTACCGAGAGGGGAGCGAGAGGGGCGGCCCGCCCTAGACATCAGATCTCTAGGGATCTAGCTATTTCACGGAGCTCCAATTCACAATGGGTGCCAGAGTTAACACGTCGATCACATACGTGGACAACGCAGTTCGTTCCCCTCTTCAACTCCGCGAGTTTCCGTTTCTACAGACCTCCTCTTGCGAAACGAGGATCCTCCGTTTTTCCTTCCACTTCAGTGGGAAACACTGAGGTTTTTCAGGGGATCTCATCAGGGGAGGAGTGGATTTACTCGTCAATGATGGTGCTAACGTTCCAGTCATTCATGAGAACAGCGATGATGAATAAGTCCATGAGGACAACGATGGTTACGAGCTTTCTAAATGAGGCCATAAGCGCCAAGAGGCGTGAAATGACGCACGCAACCTCGAAAGATACCGATCATTTCGAAAATTGGATGCGTTGGGCAGGATTCTCCGGGGAACAGGCAAAAATATACAGTTTTTTCAGCTAGTAACTTTGAGGAAGCTCGAAAAAATATCACAGGGGTTCCCAATCCACGCCGGGATCGGTACTGATTCGAACGAACTGGGAGGAATGAACGCTCAAATGTTTCAACGGTGAATTCTCTCCGCAACGCTCCCACCGATTGTCGTGACTGGAATGGATGGCGACCGGCAGCGATCTCTCGTGGCCGGCCGGTGCACTCGGGGGAGAAGGCACTCTTTTGCGTAGCGGTTTATTCTGAACCTCGACATGACACTTTGTGGCATTCGTAGCTAACATTCCCCAACAGAACTGTGAAGCGGTTCTCGGAAACATGTCGATATACATTGACAGTTTCACTGAATCTATTATCTCTCCTAACTCTGATTAGTGGATTACCAGGTCTATGCATATGAAACCGGAAAATCCTCGAGAGGGCGCACAGTGGGCCGGCGACGGACAAAAGTAGTTCCCTCTCCCAAAGCGCGCCGCCGCGCCGTCTGGTTGGGAGCGGCTAAAAGGTGATCTAAAGGAGGAGATTATCTATGGTTTGCCTTTAAAACGTGGGCCGATTTCGGGAACCCATATCTACCAAATAAGTTCAATGTTGATAAGAACATACTTTGAGGAGGTCAATTGAAAATTAGAGGGGATCTGGCTGTAATGTTGGGCACGAACTCCAAGCCTCGGCGTGTTCTCCCGGGGGTTAACCCGACCGGAAATTTCTATCCGCAGGTCTCCGCAGCTCAAATCTGTGCCGAAGTATTCTACGAAGCCTAAGGAATCAGAAAAACCTTGTCTCGACTTGTCGCCCGCTGTAGTTCACTTGCCGTAGTGATTTTCTGTACGCGTCCGCGGCAGCTCTCCGAGCCACGGCTTAGAGTTCGTGCCACCGTCACGGCGAAATCCTCTCTAATTTTTAGTTGAGCTCCTTGACGTATGCACTCAGCATCATTGAACGTATTCGGCAGATATCGGTCCTAAAAATTGGCCCACGAACTAAAGACAAACCAAAAATGAAATCAGCCTTTGTATCCTCGTAGCCAGACGGCGCGGCACACTTTGGGAGAGGGAACTACTTTTGTCCGTCGCCGGCCCACTGTGGGGCGCTAGCGTCGGCAGCGGTGAATATTTTTTTGTTCAATCAACTCTGTTGTCAACATAAGAGCACACCAGACTACAAGAGTCAGTCGCGCGAACTCGTCAGTTTGCTCGAAAAAGTTCGGTTTTTCCATCAGGAATGTCGTATTTTGTGCCTGCGAAATAGGATTTGCGGACAATGCTGATTCTCCTCCACCATCTCAACAAGAAGGCGACCAAGGCTCATCGAACGCTTGTGGAAGCTTCAACGAGCAGACTCTCGGTCAATCACAGTGTTACGAATGGTTCAAGAAATTCAAGAGGCGGATATTGATGTGGCCAATGAACCGCGAGGAAGACCGGCTCAGAAGTTCGAGGACCGAGCACTGCAAGACTTGCTGGACGAGGACGACGCGTAAACTCGAGAGCAACTCGCAGCTCAGTTGAAGGTGTCTCAAGGGACTGTTTGCCGCCGCCTACATGCCCTCGGGAAAATTCAGAGGCTCTCGAAGTGGGTGCCTCATGAGTTGACTGATCGTCAACAAGAAAAGCGGAGAATCACACGCGAACTGCAGCTCGCCAGGCACAACAGGAAATCATTCCTACACCGGATAGCAACCCCAGGCGCCAAAAATCATGGGTGAACCCTGGAGAAGCAGCGACATCGACAGTGAGGCCGAATCGTTTTGGAAAGAAGACAATGCTGTGTGTTTGGTTGGACAGACGAGGCGTGATCCGATATGAGCTCTCGAAACCAGGTGAAACTGTTGACACAACACGGTATAAGGAACAAATAGTCAAATTGAGTGAGGACAAAAAACGCCCAGAATACCACCGAAGGCAGCACAAAGTGATTCCACTCCATGATAACGCCCCTAGTCACACATCGAACAAGGGCTCCGTAAACTGCCCGAAGTGTGGGCACAATGTGTGGCTTCCAGAGGCGCATACTTTGAATATGATGCTTGCAGCGGTTGCCCTATGGCAAATGTGTCTTTTCGGGGGAAAAATTCCGGTATCATATGCATTAGATACAAAAGGAAGATAAGTGGATTGGATTCAGTTGGCGCATGAGAAGAGAAATGTCTCTGGGCCCTACTGGTAGCGGAAAGGAAATCTCTTGCACTCCAATGTCTCCATCGCTTTCTCCGATTACTCTTGAATCCGGTCACAACTCTGCGCCAGCCTCGAAACGGATCGAACTGACTTGACTATTGAGGTTGTAGGGAGTAGGGGGAGTTTCTGAGGGTACTGTTAGAAATAGTTTGCTTGGTTCGAGCTAGTCTTTCATTCGTGGTTCACCATCTAGTAACTAACCCGTTTCGAATCAGTGCCTGATGTCGCGCCCGAGTTCCCACTTCATGGTCAGCCCATCCGGGCTCTTGATGATACTGATGCGTGTGCATTGTGGGGTTTTCCGAGTGCTTTCGCCCGATGAACAACAAGCTCAAGCCCGCGAAAGGACCGCATTTGCCCGCAACACCGGCGCTGGGCACAGGAGCTCAGCCGCGAGCTGCGAAGTGCGACGTTGCGGGATGGAGGAATCCCGGAGGTGGTGGAAGCGATTTTCACCGTTTTGCATCCGTGCTGGTAGTACTCACGTACTACCGTAGGCTTCCGTGAAACCGTCCTCTCGTTGTGTGTGTCGGTGTCGCGACCTGTCATTCCCTCCAGTCTTGAAGTGACCGAGCGAAGAATGTGTGAACCACACATCCTTATTCCATCGATAATGACGCACTGAATATTGCGCATTAGCTGACGATACGTTGAGCGCCGTCTCCGACTTGCACCGCACCGCTCCCACGGCGTACGATTCCACAACAATCACACGTTTGATCGGCGCGTATCGGTAAACTGAGCTCGCCACGCCATCGTGCGTTGCGTTGGCATAGCAATCGAAATCACGTTTGAGGTGATTTTCTGGACTGTGGCTCATTATGTGTCGTCCAAAACCAGCATCGAAGACTTCAAGTCTCGTCACGCCCCGACAGCGAGCCAAACAGTTCGAGCGAACAGCGAGCCATTTTAGCATTCACTGCGTTCTGACTGATAACAGGCGTTCCATTAGGGAGAAGATCATGACCATGTACGATTCGTTGTACCCAAACTCCTCACGATCCCTGAGTTACCGGAGTCTGATAAGATAACCAGGAAAGATGAAGTCCGATCTTGTGAAGTTTTCGTTTTTTCCATTCGTTTTCCGCAATATAGACATTTCACGGCATTCGTGAATTTTGAGGGGATCTGCCTTGACTCTGCCGTGAATTTTGAGGGAAAATACCGTGAAAAACTCCCAGCCCCAATTATATAGTAATACAAGAGAGCTTTTTATGCCAACAATAATCAATTATTATTTTCTGCGCATTTTTGTTTCGGCGCATATTGATACCCGTTACTCTTACTCATGCTAGTGATTCTATGAGTTTTACAGAGCTTCCAACAATCGGTACAGAGCTTGAATTGAGTGTTGTTCTCCTCGGGGTCGAGTCTCTTCATGGTATTGCCGAGTCTACGGCTCTCGGATCCCTTTCGAACCATAACCCGTCGCACTCATTGCATACATGTCCAAATTGATTCGGTAGAAACATCTTCTGAACTGAAGTGTCGCTCGCTCCGACGACCTAGCTGATTGCGAGCGTCGACAGGCTTCGAAATTCCCACTCAGGTGGATCTCAAGAGATACGGACATATCATATCTGTCCCGATCTACCTGATGGGATGTTGAGGTGACATCTTGGGAAACGACGACCGCCTCCGTAGCGGCATTACGTCGACGCTGCCGGAAAGCTTGCGATATTCCTGTGGAGGTCTTTGGTTTGTTCACCGCAAAGCTCCTCCAAAGCAAATCGAATACGGGCACTCAGATAAAATTCCTCCTTTACCGACACTAGCGCTAGATCTCCCGAATAAGGCAAGAATACGAGCCGGCGAATAATTTGCGCTAAAATATGAACCTGAACCTCGTTGTCTGATGAATCGTTACTCTTTCAAAAACTCGCGATCGCGGAAAATATTCGGACTTGTTCTCACACTATGTGAGAGCTGAATTCATTATTCATGAAACGGGGGTCTATATGACGAAATCTACTCGGAAAGTTGGGGCTCCAGGTCCATCACACCGCTCGCCTCCGAATTCACCGCATGCCACGCCGAAAGTCAGTCGGTTATCGTCCAGGCTTCGGACACCCAACGGACCTCTTATGATGCGTCTCCAACTCAGACTGCAGGTGAGCCCATATTCCCGAGGAAATGGGGCGCATGCTTTGATGCGGTGGGTCGTACAACGCCTATTCATGCCATCTTTCCGATATTCCGGGGGTTTAACAAAACGCTCCGGCACAACGTGCCACGCCCAAAACCCCGCCACCGCGGTTGCATGAAGGGTACCGCCGTTAGTGCCCTGCATCCAGAGGAGAGCAAAACAACCGGGGCCGTTTCGGTCGGAGACCGTAGACTTTCAGACGTAAGGTACGTCGCGGAATGTATCCAGAGTTCGTGGGGTCCGGCATTGGGCGTAGAGCACGTTTGAGGTCGATGGTAGATGCGACGGTGTGGATCAGTGTAGAATGCAAACGGCGAGTCAGAGCTCGAAATGGTGTATTGTGTGCGAAGAACAAGTCCAACTGGGAAAAGATGAGAGCTATTCATGCATTGCTCCGTGCTCTCATTGTCTGTCGCGTTGGTATAATGTGCAGGCCGGTGTGGCAGACGAGATAGTTCTATTGAATGACGAAACCTCGGAGTTTGCACGTTCTAACGATGATCAATCGAGTTCTTCAGGCACCAGGAGGCGGCAAGAAAATTTCAATGTGCCAATGCGTTCGACGGACGGAGACGACGAAAGAATCGACGGAATATCAACGCTGTTGGAGGAGTCCGGAAGGGGAGCGAGCGAAATACAAGACGGCGAAACACCGGAGAAGTGTGACTTGAACTCAGCAATCATGGAAACTCCAGCGAAAGTAGAAGATGACGTCAGTGACGCCGATCAAGAGAATGTCGTCGAAGAAACATCGAGAAGGAGAAATCCCAGAAGAGCGGCAAAATTCGAAGGAAACTACAACAAGTAAGTGGCGGGCCAAAATTGAGAGTTGATACTAGTAGAAGCCAATGAGGCTATTGAAGCTGAGATGAGTTTTCTCTTGCGAAATTCATATTCTTATTACATTCATCCCTCCGAGAAATCGTCTGTCTGTCATGAGATGAAAGTGTCGGGAGTGAATAGGCAATTAGGAGGAATATAGGGCATGATAAGTAATTCTATGGTTTTCCACAGTGTTTGAGAGCAACGAGAATCGGTGCTTCATCTTCAGGCACGCAGAGACGGCGCATGCCCTCCGTCTCTGAACGAGGAGAGGACGTCAATAATAAACATTGAGAGTCTAGCGGTTGACGTCAGTACGCGCCTTTTCATTGAGGTCATCGGTTTCGGTACGTTGATACCCCGAAACTCATCAGGGTAGTCCGGACGAAATGAGAGGAGCCTACTGAGGAGCCTGACTTGCCCGAGCCTGAGAAACCTGACCTCTCAAGTCATATTCAAGGAAAAAACCGGGGCCGTTTCGGTCGGAGACCGTAGACTTTCTGACGCAAGGTACGTCGGCGTCGCGGAATGTATCCAAAGTTCGTGGGGCCCGGCGTGGGGCGTAGAGCTCGTTTGTGGTCGCTGATTAATGCAATGGTTTGGATCAGTGTCGGATGCAAACGTTGAGTCAGAGCTCGGAATGATGTGTGCATTCGGGTTGATGGTTAAAAGAATACATAGCTTCGTCGTCGATCATAGAGCAGTGGTTCCCAACCTTTTTCGTCCCGCGCACCCCTGGGAGAGTTTCATGTCTTCTTGTGCACCACTGCCTAAGAAGTGCCCCAACTATTATCGTGAAACGCATTTATTTGATTTATGAATGGGGTTGGTTGATGACGGAGACGATTCTCCATGGGTACAAGCTTCGGACAATGTTTGATCTGGCAATTTCTTTTGCTGAGATCGCGAATCCTTTTCGCGTATTCAGGTGGAACAGACTAAACATTTCATCAAAGTGACCTTGCTTCTTGATTAGTTTCCGAAGGTATTTGACGTCCATTTCGTTCAGTCAGTCAGAGGTTTTCCCAAGTTCAATTTCGCCCGTTGTCAGGCGAGATCTCTTCTCAACTGTTCGAGTTCTACGCATGACCGTATGGACCGCTCCGTTTCCCGGCCGGTATAAAAGCGATTCTCGGTATCTCTGAAGCACTGACGTGTCCTCTGTATTGTTATTCCATAACCCAACAGGTTATGGGCCCAGGGAGAGGGACCCGACAAAAGGGGACTGCGGCAGTCGAAGGCGGCGAACACGCTGTTATGCTGACCCGGAAGCGCAAGGCGAGCGTAATCGGAGGAAACGATCGACAGGAAGAACCACCGCCGGCGAAGCGACCGGTGACGTTCACTCTGAGGAGTGAACTGGAGGAATCGACCGAAAATTTCCGCTCTCGAGGTGGAGCGTTCATCAGGCCACTCTGTATAGAAGGAATCGTACGAATAATCACGCGGAGGCCGCACGCCGACGGCTGCAAGAGGAACTTGACGTAGAACATACTCCGATTTGGCGCTCCGTCGTATCTCTCCGAGAACTTCAAAAAGGCAGGGATCAGTCCGCTGTGGTGACCGGACTCCCGTCTCCGGAGAAACTGAAGAAATACAAGGTAGCAGACGAAAGAGTATTTGAACTGGTGCTGATAAATAATTCCATAGTACCCGATGATTTTGCAATGTGATTGTGAGTTCATGAGAGTTGGTGCTTCATGTTTGAGCACGTATAGACCTCGCGCATGCCCTCCGTCTCGGAACGAGGAGAGAACGTCAATAATGAACAGTGAGAGTCTATTGGCTGACGTCAGTACGCGTCTTTTCTCTTCGTTCGCGATTTGATCCACCAGTTTCGGCACGATAATTCCCCGCAACTCATCAGGTGCTAACATTCGACTCCCAATCAATCCTAGCATATGATTTCCAGATCAGCATGCCAGACACTACTCCAGGAAATGGAGAAGTCAAAGATTGCCAAGAACAAGCAACTATACGCAATCTTCATAGACTACGCCGTTACCTTCGACATGGCCCGGGACAAAATCATCAAGAAACTTGCAAGGGCTGGCGTCTCCGGAAACATGATCAAGCTCATCGTGCAGACATTACAAGAGGCGAACGCAGCGAACTCCCGGACTTCCAGCAAGCCAGTGGAGTAGCACAAGGTGATAACTGAGAAGTTGAATATTCTTTATTTTGGCGTATTATGATTTAGACTATCTTGTTGTATAGATATATCTTGTTCGCCGTCTCAGCGATCTCCTGGACACAATACGAGCCTCGCACGGCATCGTACACACGCTCCGCCACAGTGACGACGCAGTTTTATACCCAAGATCTCGAGTATACCTGCAGAGGGCCTTACGGACGCTCGAGGAGTACTCAGCAAGCAACACACTAAGGTTGAATGTCGCAATAACGAAGGCGGTTATGTTTGGGGACGGCGGACCACCCGCTTTGGGGACCAATCAAGAAAGTTTTGCGCTTCTGCTACTTGGGTACACTTTTAGCTCGCTGTGATGTACATAGTTCACGGATAGCATCCAGGGCCGGCGTAAGGGGGGGGCGCCGCCGGCAGGGGGCGCCGTCTTCGGTACGGGATGTTTCCAATGATCGGAACGTTTCCGGTCTAGAAGCTTGCCGCCTTTGAGTAACACCAAGGGCAAAGAGTCAGTCCACCATATGCGCCCGAGTGGCGAGGATGAGGAAATTCTCCGCCTTTGGCTTCCTGCTGGCGGACGCCAGCGGATTTCGGACGTCGAAAAATGCGCAGTTCCAGCGCTGGCGCAAATATCTTTTGCGCTAGAATACAACGGCCGAATTCGAAGCTGTTCACGACCATTTTTCACGCTGAACGCCAAACCGTTGCGACTCGGTCTGAGCTTCCCCATCAGCTGATCACAATCGCTGACAGAAACCTGGATCTGATGTACTTCCTGCACTCGCTGCCGATAAAGCTCGCAAAATTTTACTCTCTAGCCCAAATCGTTTCCAGCCACAATCGGTTGTGTCATTCACACTCTTGCTCGTATTCAAGCGCCATATAATATGTTTGGTGCCGGTGGACGGCTTCGAGTTAGTTGCGACCATGGTTCTCGCTCTCCTGAAGCCATGAGGGGCGCTCGACTTTTCCTCGCCCGGGGCGTCGTTCGGGGTTACGTCGGCGTCCATCGTCCATCGGACCTCAAGGAACAGGCTGGTTTTCCTTGCGGCGAGAACTCCACCGATGACGGAGCAGCTACCGGAAAGATTCGCTATTCCGGGGACAGCGGCCTTTGAGAGGCTCAGAGACCGATGGCTGGACAAAATGTCCGATCGATCAACAATTCTGGGTAACCCCGGCGATGAAGACGAACTGGTCGAAAGGTTCCACTTGCACTCAGCGGAACAGAGTCACCAGAGGAGCGGTGCATGGGTTCCATAACAAAATGTGTCGGAACAAAAGCTCGCACGAACCCAAGATGACCGAAGATGTCCACTTGACAGCCTGACGGAAGTACGCGAGAGGTTCTCGGTAGATGGTTGCGAAGTCAACAAAGAGAAGAGCCAGTGGCTGACACGTGAAGCAGAGATCCTGAGACACACGGTGCGGAAGGGCAAGGTGACTTCACGACAATTCTACAAGGAGGAGATGCTCACATGGGAAGCACCTAACGACCAAGAAGACCAGCCTACGTTTCCAGGACACGCTTTGGGTTATTTCAAATTGCTGAGAAATTGAACGCGAACCATATGCGTTCCACGTACTACAGTATACTCCCGATAATTCGCGTTTTTTGGGAGTCATTTCCAGGAAAGTCGCGCGAATTGATAATTATCGGGAGCAGCCAAAACTAGAGTTTATCGACGATACGCTCGTATATTCTGAAGATTGAGATGGGCCTGATAAAGTTAGAAAGTTCCACTAAGTTCTTGTAGGTCGACAACGTGATATGTCAACAACTTGGGAGGTGAGAAGAAGGGAATTCCTGCAAAATTGGCGATCACCTGCCCTGCGTTCACCGAGGGCGCAGGATTTAATCCCATACATTTGAACGTGGCGACTTCACTCTCCCCTTTGCGCATGGAAGACAGGCTCCTTGGCCTCACAGGTGTGCTCACCGACGTCCCAGCGAATCTCGCACGTCAGCTCGATTTCAGTTCCGAATCGTCATCGGGGGAAGGGGTAGGGGAGCATCCTCCTGGAGATTCTCGAAGACACCGGAAGAACGTTCGCATCATCAACGTACAAATCGATGGAGGCGGCCGAACGCAGTTCTCTCCACCGCATCCAGCTGCGGTCATAACTTTTCCGGCTTTGGGAACCGAAATTGCGGGGGAACATGATCTGATGAGCGCGAATTAATGGTGATGAATGAATTTTATCATCATCAACAATAATCGCTTAGCCAACGCGGAGTCCGCCTCTGTTGTCTCTCGTACACGCCGCCAAGTAACTTCTGGCACGCTTTAGGATTCGAACCTGCAACCTCCCGAACAGCGCAGTCGGTCGCTTATGGCATCCACCATAGCAGCACGCGCTTGTACCAAGCGCGCTAAACATCATGCTACGCAGTCGGTCTCTTATTTGTATATAATTTATACAAGCCATTCATACAATTCCACGAGCCCAAGAAACTCGTATACCACAGCGAATCTATTCGCGGTAACCAGTTCGAAAATTGGTCAGAGGCAGAGTCTTCCAACGTTGCTCCCGCTAAACGCAGACCGGCTTGACGAGCATGAATCCGTTGTAACGAGCTTGCACCAAAATGGGGTGATGCTGATTGGGTACTTCATATGAAAATCTCTCCTCCCGCCGATGATCGCGAAAGCTGACTCTCGCTGCGGAGAGTTTACTTGGAAGACACATCCGTGAGAGGAGCTACTGGAAGGCTCTGTCCGCTATTCCTGAGAGCTGCGATGGTTTTTTCGACGGACCCCTGGCTTCGTCACTGAATGTAACGGAATGCAGAAACTTCAGCAGGAAAAGTGCGAGTAGAGAGAAGAGTACAACCGTGTTGATGACCCGGCGAACGCTGCCGAAACATCGTCCTCATCAATACCCCAGCCTCGATACAGAATAAAATTGCCAAGTGCCTCCGTTGAAGTGATGGGCAAAACCTCGCTCCATCAGAGATTAGGTTTGAATATAAGTTTCTCGTATACGATTTGGGATGGATGCTTACCCCATAAAACGATTTCCATAGGCCGCATCGTCAAACCCGCGAATTCAGCTTACCATATCTTGAACAAGAGGAGGCCGTGCGACGAAATGGTCAATCCTACAACCATGCCAAGGAGAACTTGCCCATCGAGGCGATTCCAGAAATACAGTAGAAGCTCGTTACAACGAACACGTTGGTGCCACCAAAATCAGCTCGTTATAATGAATGTTCGCTAAAAGGAAATGTACAGGAAAATGGCAATAGCAGCCACAGGCCACGACTGATTATCTTCATTAAGATCACTATGATTTAGTAACGATATCCGAGCACCAGTTACGACTAATTCGACCAAAAATAAGT
Source organism: Lepidoglyphus destructor (assembly GCA_031001835.1). Lineage (NCBI taxonomy): Eukaryota > Metazoa > Arthropoda > Arachnida > Sarcoptiformes > Glycyphagidae > Lepidoglyphus > Lepidoglyphus destructor. Next base: position 252,595 of record JARNKU010000045.1, read on the forward strand.
CAGTCTGTATCAGTCTATCTGTTTGAGGTTTCATGAGGTACGCTTCAAGCTCTGCAATCTACCGTAGGATGACTTCCGCAACGTCATCACGAGCTTCTGTGAATATCTTCATCGTACCGAGAGCGTTGAAACCTCATTCAGAGATCTTCTCGGATCATGATGAACTTTTCCTTCAGAGAACACTGTTTCCCTTTCACCTTGGCCACATTGTGAAGCTTGGAGGACGGTTACTCGCACGAAAAACTGACTTGCTTCACGAGTTGGAACGATTTCGGATGTCAGCCCTGGTCGGCTGGAGTGCATATCGACATCGCAGTGAACCGAGAACGTGCTCTGATCCGAAATTCCGAGTGCGAAGCTCTGGATAATTCGTTGCAACGAACTTTTGGCCACCACCGACACTGTTTTTAGTTCGTTCTACTGGAAAGTTCGTAACACTGGAATTCGCTGTATCGAGTAATTTTTGACATAATCTCTATGGGCGTCCGAACAAAAAATAAAAATCAGTTCTTTGAATTGAAAATTCGTTGTAACGCGGTTCGTTGCAACGAAATTCTACTGTAGTTTGATCATACTTTCCCAGGCTAATGGGGATGATGCCAGGGTCGGTCTGATAAGCCAGCGCTGCACTCGCAAATCAATATCCGGACTTCGGGAATTCATATCGATTGCCATTTTACTCTGACTAGGAGTGAAGTAATATGCCTGGCTGGGATTGATCAACGCTCTTCTTTGACTCTCGCAGGATAACTTCAATGGCAGCGGAGGAAACGCAAAAAGGTCGGCCAGAGGCCAGAGGCCGGGCAGCGCGCTGCAGCGTAGTCGGCCGAAGGTCGGGCTAGTGTTCTATACTTGTGGGGCCACGGTGTAACACGTTTGTAAGTCAGGATGCAGTGTGGGTTATTGCATTTGTATGACCAATAGTCAGCTGGAATGAATATTCTTCTGTCCTCTGCAATTTTTCACGCGAAGTTATTGAAGATTAACGAGACTGTTCAGCATTCTGCCTAATATGCTCATTTTGAGTACGTTCTCATTCACGTATCACTCCTATCTCGGCATAAATGTGATGTGTTCTTTTCCGGGCTTCTTCAGCCCTTCGGTATTCATTTTCGCACCAGGTAAGTGATGCATCGGCTTCCTTCAGCATACTATCCGCTAAGTCGGAATCAATTATGATCTCACTATCTCCTTCCAGCGCGACCACACCTTCTACGTTTGCGTCCAGCGCTGCTCTTCGACCTCGAGCGAGTCGAGCTTGGAGAGTTAATTGCGCAACCATCACTCCGATTCTTTCCTTCGTGACGGTTGCCGATCCAAGACCACATCGGGCTCGGGCTCGACTCAATTGGGAGTCAGCCAATTCCGCTGTGTTCATAGGAGCACGAGCGACATTTCCAAGGCTGCGTATCAGGGGCTGATCAATACTCGCTGCAACTGCATCTCCGTTTCCCATTTGACGGAGGTATGATCTGATCGCATCACTCGCTTGCATGTGTGGGTCAGTTCCTTCCATTCTTAAGGTTGTTTGGATATCTTCGTAGACTGTAACCGAGATAATATGATTTACATTTCCAACCTGTCGCGAGCGCACAATGATTTCAGGGCAATATTGTTTCCTGATCGACTAACGAGGGATACCCAACTAAAGGGTATTCACTCTAAGGTGTGTAACAGGCTTGACCGGGGACAGAGTTGATTCTCTTCATGCGGATTCACATGCAGGAGGGAGTTCACCGGTAGTGCACTAGTATCACCTTTTATTTCACTCAGTCATTCATATGCAGTCCGCCGATCCTACGCGATCACGGCACTGCCACTCTCTCTCTACTACTATCTCATTCACACTTCGCTCTTGACTGCTTGACTGCCGCCGCCACTCTCGTGCAGCGTCAGTCCATCTCTTCTTGGCCACATGCACGTTGCCTTCCGCGCGCCAAGCTATCCGCTGACCAGAGACAACTCTGGTCAGCGGACTCTGCAATTACACTGCACGTGTCCGCTCTGGCTGCACTTGAAACACAACGTTCTTCCGCCGTCCGAACAGTTTGCGATCATGTGTTCCACTCTGCCGCACGCATTGCACCGCGTGCGTCTGGCCATGCAGTCGGCATCACCAGAACGATGCCTGTTGTCTCGGTGACACACGCACTTCTCACGCTGCCTGTTGCTTTCTGGCCGCAACAACTCGAAGGAAAAACTCCAACTGAATCCATCTCGTCGAATTCTCGAACTCTGGAGTTGTTTTTCTTACTCTTTCCAGTCTCAACAATCAGTTCCCAGATACTTGACGTTCTCACATTCTCTCACACAACATCTCGCTTGTGTTTCTGTTCGCTCGTATTTCTTCTCTGCTTTCGTTCGATTCCTACCTACCGCTCGCCGCACGCTACCAATTGTTGTCCTCAACACTACTACTTCGGATACTTGTACTGAAATCTAGCCTTCCTAATTGGCTGTTGCCTCCTAACTGGTTCGGTTCTATCTACCTCTGGTGATTCTAATATAGCCGAATTCAAATCTACTCTCGGCGTTAAACTCTCTTGAGTCGATACATAGCTGTCGTTTTGTTCCGTTGATGCTGTCGATGTGTCATTCGATCCCGTCGCCGCTCCTTCTGTTGACGATGTCGAGTCGTTGTTCGGCTCTCGAAAACTTCCAGTGATGCGTGGAGATGTTTCGCTTCCTCCAACGGCTGTCTCATCCACTTCCATGGGTTGAATTTCTCCGTCGTCGTCCGCTTCATCTTCGCTTTCTGCCTCGTGCGGCCGATATCGCTTTAACTGTGAACTGTGAGCAGTACAAGCGTAATTCTTTTCACCAAGTTCTACTAGGCCATACGAATCATTCGGCAGAATACGGTTAATGACCATGGGACCACGATACTTGCGTTGCAACTTCGTTGGCAACCCGGTATGAATTGGCAACCGCTTAACGAAAACCACGTCACCTAACGAGAACCTGACATGAACTCTTTTTCTCAAATCGCTGTAGAACTTGAATCTATCCTGACTCTTTTCGAGATTCTCCCTAATCTGACTCTGAACTTCGGCCGCCGGAACCCAATTTTTAGTTTGCACATCATCGACAACTTGTTCATGATTATTTATTCTTGGTAGATATCCATGTAACACTTCAAATGGGGATTTCCCCAGACTTTGAGACACTGTCCGATTCAACCACATTTGCACCTCCGGAAGCCACCTCGTCCAATCGCTGTGGTCTTCCTTCAGACATAGAGTTCGCAATAACCTCGCTATCTCTTTATTCATTCGTTCCACCTGTCCATTCGACCTGGCATGCTGAACACTGGTCAGAATATGATTGACTCCGTTCTCGCTCAGAAATTTCTCGAAATCTTTCGACGTGAATGCTGTGCCATGGTCCGAAACAAGCCTCGCCGGCTTTCCGTACATCGTGAAAAACTTCTCCATGAACTTGATGGCTTCTCTTGAGCTTGTGTTCGGAACCGCCTCTAGCACTACGAACTTTGTGAGCCCGTCCACCAGTGCCAGAATATGCTCTTTCCTGTTCGATTTCACTAACGGACCAAGATGATCGATGAATACCTTCTCGAAAGGTTTGCTTTCCGCTCTGATCACGTTTGTCAATCCCTCAGTCTTGCCGCTCTTCTCCTTGTTACAGATAAACTCCAAACATGCCCACAGATGCCGTTTCGTGAAATCTCTCATTTTCGGAAACCAATAGCGTCTTCTTATTAGCTCCATCGTCTTTGCCGCCCCGAAATGCCCAGCTTTGTCGTGATACAAAACCAGCATGTATTTCCGCAACGTTTTCGGGACTACGAATAGTTTCTTCCCTTCTTCAATTTTGTAGAGTACTCCTTCAACCGCACAGAACTCCGATACCAGATTCTTCTCACGAGAATCTCGGTCCTCCTCTTTTTCTTCAATATTTCCATCCGTTGTCGTATGTCTGGGTCCGCTGCTTGCACTGTGCGATACTGCTCCTCCTCTGTTCGGATCATTCGCACCTCTTTTTCATCAATGTCCGTCGGCCACTTCTCCTCAGCTTTCTCTTGAGGTTCCTCGTATGGATCTCTACTCAAGGCATCAACATGACTCATAGATGTTCCTGGTCTGTGCTTGACCTCGAAGTCGAACTCCGAAATTCTATTGAACCATCTACTCGTCTGTGGTGAACCTCCTTTTGCTCGAAGTGCCGCCACAGCATTGCAATCGGAAACCACCGTGAAATGCTGACCATAGAGATAATGTCGAAAACGTTCCATGCTCCACACGACTGCTAGTTGCTCCAATTTCGTTGAATGGTAATTCTTTTCGGCCCCCGACAACTTTCGGCTGACAGCATACACCATTCTCCATCTTCCCTCCGATTCCTGCAACAATATTGCTCCTAGTCCGACCAGCGATGCATCGGTATGCAATTCCGTGGGCCTGCCTGGCTCGAATCGGCTCAACGACGCTCCCACCAAGGCCGCCTTCAGCTTTTGGAATGCCTCTCGGGTCTTCTCATCCCAACGGAATACCGCGTCTTTCTTCAAAAGACTTGAGATCGGACTGGCAATCGTCGCATAGTCCTGGATAAACCGCCTGAAAAAGGACGTCAACCCAAGGAATCGTCGCACGTCGTGGATGTCTTTCGGTTCCGGAAACTCCTGTATCGCACCCAACTTCTTCGTGCCGTGCCGCACACCGTCTTTCGAAATCCGGAATCCGAGGAACTGCACCGTATTCATGAAGAACTTGCATTTCTCCAATCGAATAGTGAGCCCCGCTTCTCGCAACGCCTTCAGTATCTCCTCAATCTTTTCCAAATGCTCTTGGTACCGATCCGACGCCGTAATCAGATCGTCCAAGAACGGAAACGTTTGTTGCGAACCAACCAAATTCTTCACTTTCATCATTAATTCCTGAAACTTTGCTGGCGCGTTGCTCAACCCCATCATGAGCACCTTCGGCTGAAAGAATCCATCTGCAGTGATGAATGCCGCCTTCTCGGCCGCCCTCCTGGTCATTGGTATCTGAAAATACCCCCACGCCAAATCAAACGTTGAATACATGTTCTTTCCTCCAATCTCATCAAGAATATCGTCGATCAAGGGTAACGGATAATTTATTTTCACTGTTTGCGCGTTCAGTTTCCGATAATCAATCACCATACGCCAGCCGCCATCCGCCTTTTTCACCAGTAGTACTGGACTCGCATATGCCGACTGAGAAGGTTCGATCATTCCGGCTCTTTTCATCTGATCCAGAATGTCTCGAAGCGCCTCTCTCTCTTTCGCCGACAGTCGGTATGGTTTGCTTCTGACCGGCTGACTACCTTGGACTTCGTCTATGTCGAACTCTGTCCATGTCGTCCGTCCCAGTTCGGTCATCGACGTGGCAAAATGCATACGCCGTTCACCTGGAGCGGTCGGCTGCCCTGCGGGTTGCTGTAGTGGAGCGACATCAATTTCTTTGACGAGAACACTTTATTCAGCTTGTACAAAGGAGTATCCGAAGTTTGTAAAATCGGCAGATGTACAGATCACATTGGTCTCAATCACAGATAGAATGTACAGTCATGAGTCAGCGGTTGTAGATCCGTTTGGCGTGCCGCCACGCGGAATGTTGCTGCATTGGAACCGTTCGGGGAACCGAATGTGTCCCAAAGGTGAGGCCTCTTCGAGTCCGCATGTGTCGCGAGGTGAAGAATTCGTCGACGATTCACTCATCATTCATGAACCTCCGGAACACTTCCACGTCAATTTTTCCAAGTCGATGTTCGATGTCGGTGGTCACAAGATCCCCTCTTGTGAGACCACACCTGAAGTCGACTTCCCGTAGGAATCTGCGGACGAGTTTCCTCAGTTTCTCGATGTCTCTTTTTTGAGACGAATTCCAGATGGGGCTGGCATACAAAACGATCGGCAGAACGTAAGACTCGAATCGTCTTAGATAGGCTGATGGGCCGGGGAAAGCAAAGGCGCGCATGATCCACGATGCCCCATTGATTGCCTCGTCGATATGGTCTCGATAATCGAGGTTCTCGGTAATACTCGAGGTATTCGTTGTTATACGTTGTTCATACTGTTTCCAGAATCCTAGGAGCATTGATTGCTGGAATTTCCAGCGCTAGGTATGAGAAAACGATTGAGTTGGCGGTCTCGGCCGTTTTGAGAATTGTTCCTGTTTTAGGCAATGGCGAAGTCGATGTTCTGCCTTACAACAGATTGGCCGGAGAGAAGGCACGCGGGTCCGCTGGATCGGTAACTACCGTCGATGTCGGTCGTTGATTTCTCATCCTTTCGATGTCGAACGGAGTGACTTCGGTGTCGCGGAATCGGAGGCAATGCACACCGAGCATTTTTAATAGAGGCCGCTTAACAATTCGCACAATCCTCTCAAAAAAAAACCGTGTTGCCAGGGTGCCTTCGTTCAATCGAATCGCCACTCGATTTTCTTCATGGCTAACAGCTCACGCGCCACACGAGACTTGATGTTTGCATAGATTGTGGCCAGTTCCTTAGGGACTTCCTTGAACGTGCGAGCGTTGGCCGATATGATTGTCTTGGCGCCAGGATTGCAAGCTATGGAGCGACGGCGGCGTAGCGCCAGGAGCAATTCGTACGTGGTTGGGTCCGCAACTAGTTCAAACCGACACGCGCGCGTAGTGATGCAGACAAATAAGATGATGTAATTCTTGCGTCTTTCACCTGCGTCCGTCTTGAAGGGTATTGGTCCTGCATTATCGCAGCCAACCACTTCGAACGGGGCGCAGGTCTCCAGCCTGAACTCTGGTAACGGTGGAATCGGCTCACTGGCTGGTTTGGCTCCGTACCTCAAGTAGACCCGACGGGCTCGGATTACGAAGAATTTTTGCCGAATCTCGTGAAGTATAGAGGCAACTCCTCCCGACTGAAGGCATGCCGCGCCGTGTATCCACCTGATAAGTAGTCGGACCAAATAATCCTCTCCGACCAGAATTATTGGAGACTTTTCCTCCTCGTTCATTTGTGTGGGGTTTGGAGCCTGGATTTACAGCGAATGAATCCGTCCTCAGCGATGAACGGGTTGAGTTTGAAGAGTGGACTGCTGCTCGAGATCGAGTTGCAGTTAGTTTTGATCTCGCTGCGTGAATGCGAGCGCTGGACGTTCTTGAGCAATTGCACTTCCGCTTTCGGAAATTCTTCGGCGTCAACTGTCGTGTCGCTCGGCGTATTTCTCACAATCAGCAGCGCTGGTCTCATGTAGGCCGAGACACGAACTGCTTGGGGCCATGTTGAAAACTGTTTGCCGAATCTGTCGAGGAACGGCTCCTTTTCCTCGACCACTGCTTATATCACGACCGCTTTTTTCTCTTGCTGACAATGAGTGCCTCCGTACAGGCGCATTTAGCGAATGCTGTTCGGGCTTTTCTTTAACGACCCATGCGGGACCTTGCAACGAGAATCCTCTCAGCTCTGGAAAGCCGAGAGATGGAGTGCGAGATCTGAGAGGTTTTGTTCGCTCCTTATATAGCATCATTCATCGATTTGAGAAATAGTTTGGATCTCCGCTATCCTTTTGGCCACGAAAGGATGCCAACGTGAAGGTTTGTCGCGTACCTAACCCAAGACAGAGGAGTTGTGCGAGTACAAAGGTACCGAATCCATCTCCGACTCGAGATTTCCGCGGATCCTGTTGGCCATTCGGGCGACGATAAGAGCGGCAACCAATTCAAGGCGAGGCGGGGGATGGTCCATTTCCCCCTCAACGGGGCGACTCTTGCTTTTGACATCATGGAGTTCACCGAGGCCTTCTCATCCGAATTGAATTTCGGAAATTCACGAAGGTAGGCTACGCATCCACAACCACTCAGTCAGAGAGGCGTCTCCAAAGACATGGAGCCCCCGAATGGGCTTGTCGTTGAGATTACTATGATTTGGGAACGGTGTGCCAGCACAAGTTACGACTGATCCAACCAATGATAACTTTCCGGTTTGGCCCGAATTCCGCCTTGCGTCCTCTCTGGTCGAGGGCATCACTCCGTTTCAGAAACGCCGACAGCCTTGATTTGCTGATTCCGTATTTCCGGACAACTTCGACTTTCTTCTCTCCTGAACGTACTTCTTGGATCATGATGGACTTTTCCCTCAGAGAAAACTCTTTCCTTTTCACCATGGCCGACATGGTGAAGCTTGAAGGACAGTTGTTCGCACAGAAAACTGACGTCCGTCACGAGTTGGAACGATTCTGAACGCCAGCGATGGCCGGCCGTTATGCAAGTTCGATAGCGCAGTCAACCCAGAACGTGCTCTGATCCGACATTCCGAGTGTGGAGCTCTGAAGAATTCTCTGCAACGAGCTTTTGGCCACTACCGACACTGTTTTTAGTTCGTTCTACTGGGAAGTCCGTTGCACTGGGATTCGCTCTATCGAGTATTTTCTGCCATTGTCGCTACGATGACAGCCCACTACCGCGAAAATCGATAACCGCGAAAACTAATGACCGCGAAAACCCATCATCGCGAACGCTCAGGACCGCGAAAACCCACTACCGCGAAAGAAACTCGAATCATCGTGAGCGAAGGAAGCTTCTATGCCGTGCACTGATCAGGAGTCACCAAGGCTCTAGCCCAGTGCTGCTCAAACCGTGGCCCGCGGGCCAAGAGTGGCCCGCGAGGGGATTTCTGATGGCCCGCGACGCCTGATCCGTATTTTTTGGTATGCTTCGTTTTGTACGTGAGAGGCAGCATACTCGAAGCTGCGGCTGGGGTAAAATTTTGTTCGAAAATCGAATTTCTCAGTACTGCGGTCCGAGTGCCAGATCCGACGCTGTCAGGGATAGAATACCAAGGTGTCGCTCAAAATAAGGTTTCTTGAGTATGACCGCTGACGATTAGAGATCCTTCTCAACAAAATGGCGGTGGTGGTCTGAGATTATGCGAGATGCCGCGCGCAAGAGTTGCGATACTCGATTAGAAATATCTCATCGGAATAACTGGAATGATATCCACTGTACAGATTAAGACCCGCCTACTCAGGAGTTGCGAACAAGCATGCTCTGCAATAGAGCTCATCTTATGGACAGCCACTTGGGGGATCTCCGTCAGTCACTAACAAATCTTGGAAAATCCTCGAAAACCTCGAAAACCTCGAAATAAATCATGAATTCTCTTTTTTTGCATACAGAAAATCATCTTGCGTTGCCCACATATCAATGTGCCATTTTCTCTACCCTTGAAGATGTATGAATGAAATGAAATATCTCACGTGAATATCGGGCATCTCCCTGGTGAGCGAATTTTTGCAAAACCCTCTGGCCCGCGGTGGATTTTCGACTAGCATTTTGGCCCGCGGTGGAAATCCCGTGAGCACCACTGCTCTAGCCCTTTTCCCTGGATGTAGGGCTCAGCATGTCGACGATGAAGTATTGATTTTCTTGTCGGAGTCAGCGACGACAGGCATGAGGAAAACTTCTGGAGTCGACATGAGGAAAAGTTGACGACTGGGAAGCGAATGAGGGACGGAGCTGCGCAGGAGGAATGCGGGGTTCACTCCGCTCTTTCGTCCTGGCTAACAAATTTTCCGATAGATCTTCCGGATCGTTTCTCGTTTCCTGAAGGAAAGCCGGACGGTCTTCAGGGGACGGTGGAATCCTCGATATCCTGACGTCCCGCGCATCAGTCACCTGCACCTGGAGTCAGTCAACGCTGACCCAAACGGATTTCAATGGGACCTGGTTGATAGATAGTCATGGGTAGACTTGCACCCGTGAATAACGGAATAACGGCCCGTGAACGCCGTGAACGGGGACCCGTGAACGCTGTGAATGAACGGGTACCGGGTACATACCATACCATACCATACCACCGTGAATCCGTGGTATCGGGGATAGTATTCCGAGGTCATACCATACTTTTTGAAGTTTATGGGAGAAATTTCCGGGTCGGTCTGACCATACTTTTTGAAGCCTACGGGAGAAATTTCCGGGTCGATCTGACCATACTCTTTGAAGTCTACGGGAAAAAGCTGGTGCCAGTTCAATCTTGCGATTGAAGCAAGAGACGTAGGAGACGTTCTCGTATGGGACAGGGGAGAAAACTTGGGGCGGGAACGGCGATGTTCTATAGAATTCATAACTGGGTGAGCGCAATTGTAATGATACTGATTGTGTGTAGTTTGCGTGCGACAGTGGTCGCCCGGTGTGTTCAAACTCCTCGGTATCCGTTAGCTGAACTCCATTGGTGCACTCGTAACGATGAGTTGACTCGATTCTCGATTACTCGCGCACTCGCGCAAGATCAACCGAGCACAAAGGCTCGAGAAGTGTGATCGTTGCCGGCATATATTCGGAGCTACCGTCGTTTGGAGTAACATTCAACCATAGGAACACATGGACGTGCGGCGAACCGTGAGCTTGGAATCAGTCCGAAGAGAATAATCAATGACATGATGCTGAGCGAACGGACTGATGGTAGGGGATCGCAGAATCCGGAGAATTGTGGTGACCAATATCCGGGACTGAATGCTGCAGGTGAACGCATCCTAATTCACTAACGTTGCTTTCCGTGCAGACGAAAGTTCTTCGAGAGCCTCGTTCCCCTCCTGCGTAATTCCTTCTCGGAGCTTATTCAATAGATTCAATAAATGAGGCCAACCTAGCTCATTCGCACTCATTGTGAGGAAGAAAGTCGGTTTGTCAAATTGCCGGAGTATCGCGAATAAATCCTTCTCTTCTGTCGACCACTAGTGCACGGAGTTAGTTATTAACTTCAGGAACGCAGAATTTCGTGCAACGCACTGCTCTAGGGACTGTCAATCCGCGATCGTCTCACGCGTGTTTTTGCGCAAATCACCACTGAAACGGAACACTGCACGTAGACCAGCAGAAACTCGTAACCGCAGAATTCTCACTGCCATGTACAATCGATTTTCAGAAGTTGCCCAGCGACGATCGCGGCATCCTACTTCGCACGTTGCGTTCTGGATAGGTGTGACCCGAAGGTCATCACGAAATCTCAGAGGCACACCACCATAGATATCCGGGAAAGACAACTCTTCAGCGTGCTCGTCATATATGAAACTCAACGGAACACGATGTTGCCCCGCGCAACAAGCTCCTAATATATATCCTGGGTCCAGGCGCGTATGCAGGATTTTTTCTGGGAGGGGGCTAATTTTTTTCAACAAGGGGGTACCCTTGTGAAATTTGCAGGAAATCAGTCCCTCAGTTGGAAATCTCAACTCAGATAGTATGAACTCAACAGGCCTGGGGGGGCTAGAGCCTCACCAGCCTCATGGTAGATACGCGCCTGCCTGGGTCATCAGGACCGTGTGTTGGTCGGCTCGGAGCAACTCAGGTTCATCACTGGGGTCTACGAATTCTAGGGTCTCCTGTTCGTCGATCTCGGGAGGTCTTCAGGGATATGATCTGGGATTAGCACATAAAGAAACCCATTGTACACCGCCGGCTGCGATATTCTCCCAGAATTCAATGTGGAGTAACAAGACGAACACAGGAGCTCGTCCTGCCTTTCACAACCCATCAGCCTGAGGGTGTCGACGCGAAGAGGCCTAATTTTGTTCAAATCTCGTCAGAATCAGGGCCGATCGCACTAGATGCAGGCGTGGCCGAATTCTTGTCGCAGAAAACTCATTTGGAACTCCAAAGATGCAGGTTGGAGATCATGCGCCTGTGGCTTTCTGACTGCGGTTCTCCGGGCTGCCGCCTGCAACCCTCTGACGCGCAAGTCTTGAGCGCTCTTCGGTCGTCATTGTGTATGATGGATGTTCTTTCGAAGCCGAATTCACCAAATCTTCTAACGTCGTTGTAGTCCAGGGGTGCCGATGGAAGGAAATACGACATCAACGATCATTAGACGCAACGCGGCGGGGAGGAACGGGCAATACTCTAGACTACGATTGAGACCGTACAGAACAGACACTGGAAATCCCCTTTAGGAGAGCAGTTCGCAAAAGAGAATCGTCTCGGCCATCTGCAAAGAGCATCAGTGGCAGAAACCTAGCAAATGTCGTCTGCTCTGAGATGAACAGTGAGGGAGTTTCTGCCGGCGAACGCGATCGAGGGCGCGTGTATTCCTCAGGAGAAGCACTTCAGGAATATCGAGTCGGTGATGTATGCCAATTTTCACACACCATGGTGTACAATCATTGTTGGCGTGCTGGTGGCCAAGCTTGCGGTCAATCGAAGCCACTCGCAGTGGTTTCGTTACCGTCCGGAGTTCTGGTCTGTAGCCCGCGGTAGAACGTCTCCTACGTTAAAATTTCCGGGTCGATCTGACCATACTTTTTGAAGTCTATGGGAGAAATTCCCGGGTCGGTCTGACCATATTCTTCGAAGTCTATGGGAGTTATTCCGGGGTTGGTCCGACCCGGGGATTTCTCTCATAGTTTTTAAAAAATTATGGTCGAATCCACCCGGGAATTTTTCCCATATACTTCGAAAAGTATCGTTAAACCGACCCAGAAATGTCTCCCATAGACCTCAGAGAGTATGGTGAGATCGACCCGGAAATTTCTCCCGTAGACATCAAAAAGTATGGTCAGACCGACCCCGAAATTTCTCCCATAAACTTCGAAAAGTATGGTATGACCTCGGAATACCTCCCCGATACCACGGATTCACGGTGCCCGCTCATTCACGGCGTTCACTGCCGTTCACGGGTCCCCGTTCACGGGCCGTTTTTCCGTTATTCACGGGTGCAAGTCTAGTCATGGGTGCTCAATCTTCACACCTGGGAGCATTTCCCAGGCATATTCCCCGTTATATCCCACGTGCCTGACCTCATCAGCGCTCTGCATAGAAGTTGACTACGCTCGGGGCGGTTTGAGATTTTTCCGCGGTAATGGGTTTTCGCGGTCGTGAGCCCTCGCGGTTATGGGTTTTCGCGGTCTTGGGCTTTCGCGGTCATGGGTTTTCGCGGTAATGGGTGCACGCCTGTCTCTACGGGTGTCCAAACGAAAAAGGAAAATCAGTTGGGTACATTGAAAAATCGTTATAACGCGGTTCGTTGCAACGAGCTTCTACTGTGTGAACATGGACGGTCGATCTTTGTCACAACGCGTACCTTTCGTTGCAATCGCGGTGGACATGTCCGAACTGTTGACACAGTTTTTCTGCCGGAGATGTCGCCTGGCCAACTTCTCGCGCACTGTTAGTCCCTCTAATTGAGCTCTTGGCTCCTCCAAACATGCATGTGCCCCACCAAATGACGATCGGCTTCGGAGGAAGAGCCGAGCCTGGGGCAACTGATCTGGATTCTTGAATTCGCGGGGGCTCTTTGCAGAATATATTCTTCACATTCGCGATGAAGCTGCCAACTTTCGGGATGAGGACACGGATTTCTTCGCATATTCGACGGATTCCATGCACAAAGCAGGTCATGTGGATCATCTTGGGGAAAAGAACCTTCAATCCTTGTACGAAGCGGCATCGCTGATGAACGGGCGCATTCTATCGCGGTGGATTTCATTGGGTCAAAGTTTAAGAAGAGCGTTAATGAACGCCTGCGCGATTGTGCTATGATTTGTGGCCTCGACGATCTCTGAGTTGAGCAAGGAAGGAAATGTTTGTTCTCCTGCCTCCAGGCGCCCGACCACGGTGTTAAACTACGTATTGACCTTTCACGTGGGTCGGTCGTTTAGTCGATGGAGACCCAAATTTGAGGTGAACGCGCATTTATTTGTAGCAAACAAATGGGAATGATTGGGTTGAGTGATTCCGCGATTCGCCGATGGAATGTAGAATTTTCAGGGCGTTGCCTATGTGCAATTTCTTCAAATAAGTTTTCCGTAAGGAGGGATGGTCCACAAAGTTCCGAAAATCAGGCTGCTGAACCTTCCCTAAGGGTAGCTTGGCGCCAACGAGCATTGTGAACGAATCCATACTGTTCCTGTTCTCTCGTGAAGAAAGCTCGACATCGGTTCCGGTCTTCCCTCCGATTGAGACATGTGGAATCAAAAGGGCACAAGTTAATTTGACCGAGTTCTGGGGGAAACTAGAAAAGCGTGTGGTTTCTAGAAAACATATGTTCATGCCCCGGGCTCTTGGGGTCCAAGGTGTACTCATATCTCAGATTTCCACCCGGTTGCTGATCTAGGCCTTGATTTATTGCCGTGGACTTGTGCCCTCTTGAAACTGAATTTTTCAGAATCAAAATATCGCAAGTTTAGCGAGTAAATTGAGTCTAACCGATAGAAAAACACTCCCGATCGAACGATATAGAACTATTATTGCTTCATTCAGGATCCGTTGAATCCCCCTCTAGCTGGTTCGCATCCCATGGGCCCTCTCACGGCTCCCTGGAATGGAAATTGGTCTTGGTCCGCTATTCCGCGGCCTCGACCGTTACCTCGACCGGTACCTCTCCTTCTACTGGGATAGATTGCGCCTCTTGCACTTCTGCTCTGGGCCCCTTGTTTCTTTCCGCCCTCTCTTTCGATGACCTTAGCTCCCATTCTTCGCATATTCGCGCGGCGTTCGTCTTGAGTTCTCTCATCGAGCTGCATCGTTTCTATTAACCACGAGACTATTCGTTTTCCAGTCTCGTGGACACCGTTTCTGGTGAGAGGCTCGTTGTGGAGCATCGAGTTGTTGAAATACATACCTCGAATATCGAAGAGGTTGCACTTATCCGGCGTTTTTTCTAGCCATTGTTCCACTTTTTGTTTGCTTCCCTAGCGAGCTTCAGTGGTAGGTACTCCCTTTCCCGGGAGGCTCATCCATGTGCGTCGTCACTTACTGGTTCGCGAGAATATTTCCCATTACCCGAATCATGTCGTCCGCCACGCATTTGCCTTTTCATGGCCTAGATCAGAATCTTTGATGTTACACATTCCACCATCGCTAAGCGACTCTGCCGCTTCTTCGAAGCGTGCAGCTATCAATTTAGGCCTAGCTCGCAGCAAACACTTTCTTCCAAGCATGCCTGTCAATAGTTTTTGTTTGACTGATTGCTTCGAGATATTCTTCTCCAATCAGGTATACACAGGAGGTGCCGTCTGCAACGACCTCCTCCTCCCCCTCCTGGTCCGTTGCTTCGCTAATTCTGCGACTCTTTTGGTGCTGTTTTCTCAGCCTCCGTTTTCTCAGTCTCCGTGGCTGGGGGCCTCCGAGCCCCCAGTCTCGTTATCTGTAGCTATTCTGCTACCACCACACACTCTCACAGCCTTGAACTCCGCTTTTCTCTTTCTTTTTTCGCAACCGACCCGAACACGCGTGCAACGTTCACGCCTAGCAGACGGCTTTGTCGCCAGTTTCTTCGAGATGGTCCGAAATGGGATCTATCCGGGGAAAGAAATAGTCTAATGAATCGAGATCAGATGGCACCCGAAAACTCCTGGACCCAGACACATGACATTCGGTGATGAGCGATTAGCGTTACCACGTAGCTTTCCAGCACGCGGAATGGGTGCTGATGGCGAATCATCGTCAGTCCCTCCTGCTTCCGATGGAAATCCCTCCACCACTGCTTCGGTTTCGAATGAGACAGACCCTGTGCTCACATCCTGAAGCTTCAGATTGAGTTCTTGCTCTGCTCAGCACACCGACTCAAAACTGCGACACCAAATCCATTCAGACATGCACTGTTCTCGAATTGGAAATTTACGGCAAATTCGTTTGCGAGAAGGCATCACTGTGGCACAATCACGGCTTGAAAACCAGAACAATGCACTGTGTCGTTTGAATCAACCGAGGCGCGTTCGTGAACACTCACGAGAAACTGCCACACCGAACTCAGGAAAGTTCCGATTGTGTCTACGACTCCTTTTCTCCGAAACAACGCCACAGTAAGACGATTGAAATCCGATATAAAGAACCGTTACGAACCGTTCTCCGAGTGGCAGACACGAGAGTCGGCATCTTCCAATAGCGACGATCTGCCGCCGAATCTCTTGGTTGAGAATCGAGTGCGGTCCAGTATGAGTTAGGCTCGATATGAGCTCCGTTTTCGGCCATAGCTCTGTATTCATCAGTGAACGTAAACTCAATTTTTCTATTTTCTATTGAACTTTCCAACCTACTGATTCGAAATAATCATCCGGATGGCTCCGTATCGGTCCGTATTGGCTCCGTACCTGCTCGTACTAGCTCCGTATCGGTCCGTACCGATCCGTACCGCCGTACTTCCGTACCATCCGTAGTACGGGAGCTGATGTCTACGTCTGAAATATGAACCATCTGCTCCAACAATCTGACCAGTCCGGATTTCTCTCCAGTTTGCTCTCCGATCATCGTCGTTTAGTCGCCTGCCATCGTGCCTCGATCTCAGCCGTTCTCTTCACCGAATCGTTTGCGTTCACGGTCTCGCGCAATGTTCAGCGGGATCCTATCGCCCATTGCTACAATGCAGATTCTCTTCCTACGGGATTCCTAGGTTGCACGGAACACTCGTCGTTGGTTCATTCACTCCGGCTTCATTGGTCATTCAGTCAGGCACGGTTTCCCCGGCGCCAACCGTTCTTCCTGAAACCTCTGTGAACTTTATCTATCGACTGCCTATTCGTGCCGCTCAGGCGCGTATACAGGGAGGGGCTAACTTAGCCCCCCCAGACCTGTTCAGTTCATACTATCTAAGTTGAGACTTCCGCTCGAGGGACTGATTTTCTGAGAATTTCACAAGGGTACCCCCTTGTTAAAAAAAAATTAGCCCCCTCCCAGAAAATATTCTGCATACGCGCCTGGTGCCGCTACTATGCGGACAGGCACGTTTTTCGTCCATTTGTCACCCTCGCTCCCCACACTCCGGGAACACGGCCATGATCTGGGCCAAGGAACATAGTTTTAGGCCACTTTTCTCTTTCAAACTCGTCACTTGATCTAGACGAATTGCCCACAATAGCGCAATGACGACGATTGACGATTGAATAGGGGAGGAGCCGAATATTGGGTTATTCTCTACATTCGTTAGCGTTTCCGAACGTAAGACGACTCCCGGAGCTTGGCATAGTAACTCGAATCTCCGTCCATGGGGCTGCAAACAGGTAACTGCAAGTTCTCTATGACACCCTTATTCTCCGAGAAAAATCGCAACTGATGATTGATGATTTAATCTTCAGAAAAAAGGTTCCCAATGAGGGACACATGGGGTATCAATAAGGGATGGTTCAGAGGCGTGTCAAAGAGTTGCGGAGGAATGTCGTACACCGACATTCGACCGTCAACATGTCCCCAGATGCCTCGCACTCCCATGCGTGTCGCTCGCTCCGCCCGGGTGCATTTGATTGCAGCGAGTGAAGAGTTCTTGCCGGGGGCCCATTCTTGCGAGGGGGCCAATTCCTGTTGTGGGTCCGATGCCTGTTGGGGAGGTCCATGCTGGCTCGGGTGCTCGTGCAGCATTTCAAATCTGCGCGCTGGTGCCGCCGCGCTTTCCCTACCGGCCCTGCCTGTTGTCCCCGGCCGAAGTCCCTAGATGCCTGGTATGCATCCGCTCGGGTGCATCTGATTGCATCGAAGAAAAAACTCTTGTTTGGGGACCCATTCTTGCCAGGGGGCCCATTCCTGCTGGGGGCCCCATTCCTGCTGGGGGCCCATTCCTGTTGAGGGGTCCATGCTGGCTCGGGTGTTCGTGCAGCATCTTAAACCTGCGCGCCGGTGCCGCCGCGCTTTCTTCAACGTCAGATGTTGATGATGATACGACTGTTTACATGGCGAACAACAACGGCCTTGTGCGCGATCGTGGGAACCACGTGAGTTATACCCGTTTTCTTCGCAGTGTTCGAATAATGAATATTGGTTCATTAAGCCGGAACTCGAACTCCACTTTTCTGATAGTCCGTATCAGGAGAGCGTGATTTCGTTTTCAGCGAAACCGGGGTCCCACTTCTGCGCAACAAGTCGAGTGGGTGCCGTGCGTACGAATTCAGATCCAAATGCCGAACGGACCGCGTCATAAGCACGACATGTTTACATAGCAGACTCCGCGGTTCTGTTCTGTTGGGCGGCTGGCATTTTCGCTGGCGATAGGATGGCGGGTTGGATTTCCGAACTCCCGTAGACCGTGCACGAGGTAGCGTCTTGGCGCTTACCGGTCCAAGCTTTAAGCCGCCGAAAAGCAATTATCCGCCACCACAAGCGGCGTCTGCTATGTAAACATGTCGTGCTTATGACATAGACCCATGCCGAACACAATCGCATCAACGCAGATATATGGATCGAAAACTTCCATGGCGGTTTTCGAGCCGAGCGTCCTGAGATCAAGCTTCGTGAAGGAAATAAACGATTGCATTGATTTCCGGATCAGATTCAGTTCCTCGAGCGACGAATCGAGAACTACGAACGTAACACCCAAACGTTAACACGAATGCGAGATTACTGGAGGGACATTGTAATGACGAGCTGGGGCCACAACCCACCATCGGTCGCTCCATCAATTGCCGACAGGTAAGTAACAAGCTGGGCGAACCGTGGGAACGTTGATATCGTTTTTCAGTACGTCTCGGCAACTCGCGTTCCTTCATCACAGTGGAACAGCGTCGAAACCCACTGACCTCACCTGGCATCACTTCATGGCGTGCTTACGCTTGGCTAGGTCTCGCAGCCTGGCTCGCTGCAACGAGAATACTCTTCCTTTTGGCAGCAAAGGCAGAGACCTCTCTCCAGGATGAGTGATGCTTGAGCATGTGCCGCACGAGGAGAGCGAAGGTGATGTTACCGGCTCAAGACGGTTTTTGGAGGAGGGGGATCTGAGAAGCCCTCGGTACAGAGAGTCTCCCGGTGTGATGCGGGCAAGCCACAAGTGCATCTGCGCGACCTTCGTTCGGGCTCGCTCCCGTTTGGAATTTTCGCTCTCGAGCTTGCGATCGCGAGGGACGTTGGGCCCCGTCGAAAAGATCCCTCACCGTTCTCTTACAATTAGTAGAACAAGACGTCCAGAGTGGACTAGGACTGCGTCCAACCCTGTCGCCAGTAGTCTTCGGACGGAATTGTTTGGGCCGCGCATTTGCTGGAAGAGTCCGGCGAGGGCTCCACGGATCTTCATCGACTCCTCTGCTGCGTAGCTGATGTGGGGAGCTCCGGTGAGTCCAAGATGAGGCTGAGGTACTTCGCTCTTCTCACGAGAGGGATGGAGGTCGTAGGCTATTATCGTAGGCTATTTCCTGTGATTCGGAGCGGCGATCGTTGCCAACAGGAAGGGATCGAATCCGACTGAAGAAGGCTCATGGCTCACACCGGTTGGTGTGAGCCATGAGCTGCTGCAATGGTACCTGCTGGACAAGCTAAATCCAGGCCCCGAGCCGCTCAGGAAAATCGAGCGAGACAAGAAATTGAGGCAGGAACTTCTCGGGATGAAAGCCAGAGCGACCAGGAAAAAGGCAGCTCAGCATGCGGGGGAGCAACTCCGAAATGCGGCTTCGAAGGAAACCAAGGTCAAGGCGAAAGCCATGAGACTGCGGGGGAAACGCCGGCTGGCGAACGAACCCAGGCAGCTCAGAAAGGACGCAGCGAAGGAGGGCAAGGTGCTTCCGAAACACCCGAAAAGTGAGGGACCCGAAGGAAACTGGGGAGCCAGCGAGCGACCTGACCCGAAGAGTTCTCAACTTTCTACTTGTGATCGGCGCTCCTGGATACGATCTGAGCGGGACTCAACACCTGTTTGGAGACCAACTTTACTCGTCCGCCGCTCCATGACGGTTATGCGGCAAACGGTCGCATTCAAGATGGCGGACTGCTCCGATTGCCCGCCGTTTCACTGCGGAACCCGAAGCCAACCCATGGGTTAGGGAAGGTTGGGCTAGGTAACGAACGCTCAAACTGAGTGAGCTGGTCGACCTAAATGATACGTGAGGCGGCAAAGCGGATAGGTTTGGGCACCTCGTGGCCCAACTCACGCGCGGGGCGCTCTGAGTTACAGTTGGGTACATAGCTGACCAGCTAGAACAGCGGCGGCCGCCATACTCATTGGGACCGTTAGACATAGACTCATGCCTGAGGCGTCGTCTCGTTGAGGTTCAAATGCTGAGTCTGTGATCTTGTTTTCTCCTCCTGAGATGAAATCAGGTCCAATCTTTGGGATAGGGTCATACTCCAGCAACTTCGGTCATGACTCCATGGATCATTCGGGTGAGGCAGCCACAACGGAATGAATATGCCTACTTCGGAGAAACCCTGCTGGCTCTTTGATTGCTGAGAAATGTGCGGAGTCGGCTACGGGCTATCGATGTAGAATTGGAGGCAGCTGAAAGAGGATGTTTGAGGTACCGAGACCGTCAATAATTGTCGAACTGGAGGGCCCATTTCCGGATAACCTTATCGCCCAATGCTATGGATAGAAGTCGTTATGCTGGCATCCTCGCAAAGCCGTCTCGAGGCCTCGGCGACATGGAAGAAAGATGTTGGGCTTGCTCCATGGGGAGCCGGGGAAGTCGTCCTCAATTAGTTCGTCAGCGGTGTTGTGAATCTCAAACCAGGCAGCCCTGAAAAGGGCCCTCCAGAGGCACTGGTGAGCGTCCGGTTGAGACAATGCTTGGGGTATCGATCTTGTGCGTGTGTGTGGCGCTGAAAAAGGCCGTTTGTTACGAGCAGAACATCAGCAGTGACTACGTCCCACGAGTGAAGCGCGTTCTTGGGACTCACGGCCTCACCACCGCCTGCCCGCCGTATGGAATAACCTTTATCCCACAGTCAAATCTGCACGCTTTGCTGCCGCTTCCCGAAACAAGTATCGTGCAAATCTTGTGTCCTTAAACATTGTGTCTTCCCGCAAACCTTGTTGATGTTTCAATATTCTAGCTCGTAACTCCAATAATGTTACCCTTGGGGAAACCCTCTGGTGATAAAATAAACCATACTGATACTGATACTATATTGTCCTGCTCGTCGGCGTGCTACATGCATAAATATCACATTTGCTCTTGTTGCTCGACTCGGCCTTGAATTCACGTGTCGTCCCCCGTTGACTGTCCGGCTGTGGTGTTCCAGTCATACATCTTCGGTCATTTCCACGATGACCGCAACCAGCGGTCGGACAGGTCCGTTGTCACCGAGTCCACGCTCCAACAACACGTTATTCGATTCCACGGAATGGTATAATAGGTCCGCGCAAGCGCCCATACATGGAAAGCTTGTCTGGGCGGATTCGCTGCATCCAATGGGAGCGGATGTACGAGATCAACGGGGTGGAATTCTGGTGGACAGCAACAGCTTGCTCCGAAGAATCTTCGAATGCTGGCTGAATTATGGCTGCTGGGAGGTGAAGAGCCGTAAACGGCAAGAGCGTCATCATGACTTCCCCCGGGCTTCTCACGTCCCGCGCCAGACCGATTCCCGATCCGCTCACTTTTTTGAGCAAGGATGCCTTCACCCTACCTAACAGAACTGTGGGTTATCATACGTGCGGTCAGAACGCGCAGGCGTTTCACTTCTTCTCCTCCCTAGTGGATTAGTTAGACAGATCCACATCAAAGAACGCTTGGGGTTGCGAGGTTTAAAAAAGATATTTTCATTTCGGAGTTTGGCTTTCGAGGAATTTCTCAGATCAACGGATGTGCTTGAACATCCAGCGAACCAAACTCTCTCTATTGGGAGAGGAGTCCTCCAAAGTTCGATCCAATTGATTCGTCGAACTCCAGTTCATTCTTTTTGAGATGTCCGCCGTGTTGAGACGCGGCCGTTGGACAAAACCACGCAAGTCGGATTTCAGCAGGCCAGAGTTTACTCAATACAGGATGCAGCCCGCTTCTGACAGTTCGTCGGAAATTTTCAACATGGGTGCCGTGGGTGTAGCTTTTTATAAGGTCGCACAGGAACAACCCGCGAGGAATCGAAGACATCAGAAGTCTCTGTATGAAAAGTTCCCAGTTGCCTGCATCTCCGGCATGGTGTTTTTTGCTTCACTGGGAGTTCTTGTTGTAGCCGGTGAGTTGACTTTTGGCCTCGCCCTCCATTGTGATCAGTCATCCTTCAATGTTCTGTGTCCAATTTCATTTCTGATATTGAGCTTTTGATTTAAGGCGCATTACTCCATTGGAGTCTTACTCAGGTTCCCCTCGAGGGGAATGTTTCCATTCAAGCATAATTTGGATCGGATTGCCGCCAGAAAACAACATAAGAGTCATAAACAATAAATGAATAATTTATTATATTGGAATGGATACATATGGCTAGCCAATGCCGGCTAGCTGCTCCCCGGATGGAAGCGTTCCATTGACCGCCGCGCTATTGCCTTTTTGAACCTCGATCGCAATTCTCTGGAGCAAGAACTCAGCTGCCCGCCTGTCCCCCGATGCTATCTCGATGCGTCTTCCCAAATCCATGAGGAAGGCCTCCGTTGATTGGCCCAAGACTCCGAGAGTCTCGATAGCCACAGGCTGGACCACGAAGCGGTTCTCAAGCTCGCGATACTTCGAGAGTTTGTTCTTCTCGGCAAGAGCGGCAACCGCACCAGCCTAGCGAGCTGCGCAGGGCAGGTGTGACGGAGCGACTGTGTCCCAGACAGTGGCGTCCCAGACAAGCGATTTCCCGGCCCTCCACGAGGAAAGGGTGAGACCGTCCGGACGTAGAGCTGAGTTTCGTGACAGGCCCGGGGGCTCCAGTTCGTTGGCGATCCCGGCAGACCGAAGCGCGCATGAGATGACGGTATTGAGAGCTCTGTGTCGTGGGTGTCGGCCGCTGCTCCGAGAACAGCTAAGGCCGTGGTGACCTAGAGGAGAGACCACTGAATAAATTGATCTCGTGTCGATTTCAAGAGCCAAAGCAATCTATATTCCAGCTGAAATTTTTAGAGGGGACTGAACGGTTGGTACCGAGTGGGCCCAGAAAGGGTCGATCACCCTGAAAGAGGGCCCGTCCGTGATAGAGATCGGAAACCGCTGTTCTGATCGAAGCGACAGACAGCGTGGAAACACAAATCGAAGAGTATTTTTTTCAAACTCCCGCACTTCTCGAGCTCCCGATTCCACGAGGGAAAATACAACAAATCTGGAATAGATTTGGGCAACACTTCAAGAATGAAAGAACAGGCCAATCGAGAGTCATTCAACTGAGGGATGCTAGTTCCTTGATCCGAAATTATCGGCACTGACCTTTTTCTGGGGGAATCAACAAGGAGACTCGGAAAAATTTCGAACCCTACGAGCTACGCACCAAAGTCTATATAAGTGGGCAAATAGCTAGCCTGAAGTTGCTAGAGCTTTCCAATAGCGAACGACGAAACCTAGTGGCACACGCCACCACTACTCCCGACACCCGAAAAACGGCAAAGCCGAAAGATCAATCCAACATCAAGCGAAAGAGTGAAGAGTGCCACAAAATCGAACGTTGTCAATTATACTCACCACCCTCCCGCGAACGTTACTCTTATCCTCGTCCCCCAGACGCCGCACCCGCCGGCAGGCCTCCGGAGCGCGCCGAGGGAAAAGTCGCCGATATCGACCTTATGGAGACAGGTGGACCCATCAGCGGACGAGTCAAGACCAAAGGCCCGCTGAAATGCTTCACGAAAGGAGTCACTGAGATCAACCTCTTGTGTTTCGTAATCATCGACGATACGGCCGACATCGGAATACTCGCGGCGGACAGAGTCGCACTCGATTTGCACGAGACAATCGAGGTCGGCCCCTGTTACCGCTTCGCTCTCCAAGAGACGAAACCCCAGAACGTCAACTCCAAACAAAACGATCATAAGTGCGAGTTGGAGCTCACTAAGGTAGTAACCCACATCCTAGACCAGGTACAATGATCCATACCCTGTGTTTGACTCTGATTCATGTTGCTAGATCAGCCGTGTAACCCGAGTGGCAGGCGGGGAGCTCCCGGAATTGAAATTCGAATGAGTCGGCCTAGCTGAGCTCCAGTGGATGGGAAACAACGTTCAAGTTGACCTGGTGGTCATCGTGTACGAGATCCAAACGCCGCAGGACGTCAATCGTCAAGGGAAAGTCAAACGCCGGCAGACTGTGCGGGTTGTTGATGACACCCTCACCATTGCGACTCTGACTCTCTGGGAAACGAATGCAGGCAGATTGGACGACAAAGAAGGCGATGTCGTCATACTGCGCCAGGTCGAGACGAAGGAGTTCCAAGGCAAACGGACACGCACTGCTACAAACGCCACTACGATAGACGGTGGGAACCTTCAAATGTCCGAAAGAAAAACCACTTTGAAGGCTTGGTGGGCTCAAGAAGCTGCGGAACAAGACTTCAGGGAGCTGACCATCGTGCCCCAATGAGTTCGGCGAGCTGAGAATTACTCCGCATTGAATAAATTACTCACCAATAGATACCTTCTGTGATTATTTTGATTCATCACGTCGGAGTGTCTGTTCGGGATCAGATTCGCTCGCGGTATCAGTTTCCGGTCGATAGCTGTCGAGTTCAACATTCATAATCCTCCTCCCAAATTCTCACGAAGCGAGTCTCATCAGCTCGCCTTGCGTTGGAGACGTTTTCCCGCAAAAACGCTTGCTAGTGCCACCGGTACTAGCCAACCAGGGATTTTTTCGAACTCCCGCACTGCTAGAGCTCCCGATTCCACGAGGGAAAAGACCGCGCGTTCCAGGATCGCCTAGGAACCAACGAATCAACATGGCGCTTCCGCGCCGAATTCAAGCGGCCGGCTGGGAGGGAGTGGTCCTTCATAAATTATCTATTTCATTAGAAGCATACATGTGCTTTTCTTGAATGATCATCCATGCAAAGCGCTGAGAACGACCCTTCAGGTCTCGAATGGGGAAAATGGCTTGAAACTCAAAATTGCTCTGAAATCGTTGCCAATGGCCATGAGTGGGAAAAACTTCAGGGTGAATTAGTTGTCAGAAGAACAATGGAATCACGCGAAAACCGATGCCAAACTCGCTCAACACTTACATTCCTATTAATAGTCTTCGGCCCCACTCTTGAAGAAAGACACTTCGCTCACTGTCCACCGGCCGCAGCCGCCTCGTAAAGTTGCTTGGGACTATTAATAACTAAAGCGTATCGCTCTTAAATTGCCCGGGCGCGTATCGCTCCCCATTTTCGTTCGAAATCTGTTGTTTTTCCCTTCTTGCAGACGCTCGCGAGCCCGCGTTGTCATTTGAGTATCCGCGGGCCTCGGTCGCGTCCGTCTATCTCAAGCAACTCTGAGGTCGACGACTACTAGCCTTTTTACTTACCGTTATCCTTTAATATTTCTTGCATTCTCTTTCTTACATAGACTCTCTGCGCGATATTCATATCGCTCATTCTGAACCTTTCATTATGAAACCAGCCGGCCGAAGGCCGGCAGGAGCCGCAACGCGGCCGTTCAGGCCAGCGGCGCAGAGTCGTCTTCGAACCGTGTAAGAGCTCACCAGTTGCTGACGGGAACTGTTCAGTTCTGTCTGTATCTCAGGAACTGTTCTTAAACGATCGCGGCGGCTCATTAGAACAATGCATCGGTCTTCAGTGGCTGATGTTGCTCTCGGCCGTCAGGATCGTTCACTTGAAGTATTCCGTCCGGTCTCCTCGAACCTCTTCAGCGTATCACTCACGGTGGATTTCGGGACTTTGGTTTTTTTCTCTATTTCGCTGAAGCAGTGGCGTATCCAGAATTTGGTTTTGGGGGGGGGGGGGGGCGGGGAGCGTGAGGTGGTTGAGATTCTCAAAATCCAACCCAAAATCCTCCGGGTATCGAGATGTCGGCATCGGATTGTCCGGCATCGAGTTGTCTTGCTCCGCTGATGAGAGTTTCTGAAATCATCTATCTCAAGTTTCCACTTACCATTCGGATTCTCCTGATGCAAAGAAGATGGCTCTACATCACATCCGAGATACGAGCCTCGGCGCGTCCTCTCCGACGATTGGGCGAGACGTTTCTTCACGTTTCCGACGTTGCTTCCTTGATGGCGAGTGAGTGAACGATCAGTGCGACGGATGCGCCTGACCAAGCCACCGTTTCCTAAGCAAGCAACGAATAGAATGGAGTTTCGTCACCGAGAGAGCTCCGTGGAGGAACGGAGCGGTAGAGCGACTCTTCTCGTGCGTCAAGGCACCGTTACGGAAAATCTCGGGACGAGCCGTACCGACGTTTCGAGCTCGAGGAGGGGATCGAGAAGATCGTGAATGACAGACCTCTGACCCGCGTAAGCAACGACCCAGACGAAATGTTTCCGATCAGACCATCGGACCTACTGTACGGCAACCAAGCCCAGCCGGAATTGCCGGAGATTGGAGAAATTCTATGAAAGACTGAATTAGAGAACGCGTCGGTGTTAGGCGAAGTCGGAAGTTACAGCAGGACATCATCAACTCATTCTGGGAGCGGTTTCGGAAAGAATATCTCATGCAACTGAGATCAAACCTGGCGGCCATGCCAGTCAAGAGCAAACCATTAGGTGTCGGCGACGTGGTCATCATAAATGATCCGGCTCCGTCGTGGAGCTACTGGCCGATGGCCTGAGTTGTAGACCTCTGTTACGGGGAGGGAACGTCGGACGGACGGAGAACCTGCATCATAAAGCTACCCAACGGAAAAACTCTCAAAAGACCAAACCAGTCACTCTATAAATTGGAGGTTGCGGGCTATTATGAACAAAGAAAACAAAGTAAAATTAAGAAGCGGAAATCCGACATCTGGATCATTTCCTTCAGACCGGGGGTGTTGCTGCGGTCGGCTTCCAGTTCGGCGATGCGCTCCTGGCGCAGCTGGTTAAACTTCCTTCCGGCTTGTACCTCTTGGCGGCCGCGGCGGCGCGGACGTCCTCTTCAATGCGTCGAAGTTCTTTTGTTTCGATCCGGGGGGCCTCGGCTGCGTGGGCTTCGCGTGCACGCCGGCTCGCACGAGCGGCGGCCAGGGTGCCGGCCGCGTTTGGGAAGGGCAGCATCCCAACCAACGAAGAAACTGCCCACACGGCGGTTCCTGCGGCTCTGGGAGCAGCCCGTGACTCGCAGACCCGCCGAGGAGCGGCGAGAGGCTGTTCGGTCCGTCTCCGGGAGTTGGCCTCAGAGATGTCCCCCGGCGAGTACGCGGTCGTCGGCGCTGAATGTCGCAAACGCTGGATCCGAGTGAAACCATAATTCGTTGAGGAGCCCTCCTTGGCTCGTGACGTGGGTGTCGTTTGCACGCGAGCTGCGGGACACTTGCTCGTGAATGTGCTCTGGCTTCTTTGAAACTTCGTCGGCGGGGCACTTCGGGAGAACTTGGAGTCGGACGACGTCTTCGATTCACTGTCGAACTGTTAATGACTCCGTCCTCGGCTTCTCGAAGCGGCGCAAGTTTGCTGGAGCGCAGTTTCCCCTTTCCCCGGAGACTCGGGTCGGGTAACAGGCAGGCACTGTTCCGCGTCTCAAGAGAACGAAATGTGTAAAACGAACATGAAGTGAATATTGTGCACATCCAAAATATTTTTTCGGAACGAATGGAGCGTGGAATAAAGTATCCGACGAAGTCTCGGCGCCGACAGCAAATGCAATCCAAGCTCTCAAGACGCGATCACCTTTCTAGAGGAAACTGATGTGCGGAACAGCTAGATTATTCGATCCACTGAATATTCTCGCGCCGTCGACGATCAATGCGAGAATCTTGCTTCAAGAGCCGTGGAAAGCAAAACATTCTTTGGACGGGGAACCTAATCGGGCTCATGTAGAAAAGTACAACGAAACACGGTCGCTACTTGAGAAAACAAAAACATCCTCAGTTCCGCGTCTCGTAGTCACGACGGGCCGGAAAGAAACGACGAAACAAGTGTTCATCTCCACCGACGGCGACGCCAGCCTCCCAGCTTACGGAGCAGTCTGCTATCTCAGAGACTCTAGTCGTGGTTCAGAACCAGAAACTAATTTCCTGGAGGATGGAATGGAGGATGAAATTCCGGATTTCGTCTCTCTTTCTGGTCAACCCAGGGTGTTTCTCAATTTCAAGGAAGCAATTCTCATGGGCTCTGTAGAGGACATCCGCCCGACGCGATGTTCCCGAAACGAGCGCGATGTTTTCTTCGAGACGTTCTCTTCGGCTCGTTGCTTCGAACTGTACGGTGTAGCTCCGTCTGTGAAATTAACTATCGGTGAACTTTTGAGACTTGTGGGTGTTGTCGTGATTCGACATTTCGTGTGTGCGTGTGAGTGTGTGTGTGTGTGTGACTTTTGACAATGGTGAAAGTGAACGGAGGCGACGGATTTCGCCAACCTGGTCGCGGATTCTCGCACGACCGTCGCTGGCGCCTTGGCGATCGTGGGCGCGCCCGGAACGGCGATCCGCGTGGTCGTCGGGAACGGCCGCCGCGGCGTCATCGCGCGGGTCGCGTCCACGATCCTCGTCGGACGTGGTTCAACTCCAGCTTCGGCTGTTTCTGCGTGCACCGCGACTTGAAATGTGTTGGAGAAGGCCAGATTGGGATTGTGAACGGTTGAGTTTAGCCGGGTCTCACAGATCAACACAATATCCACCTGGTTCATTTCACAGGAAAGCTTGAGCGCGTCTAAGGCACCCGACTTAACAACAGATCTAGCATTGAAGTACAAACAATTAACGTTCCTTTGTACGTCAGTATAGGATGACGGTTTGTGGTGAGTAGATTTTCTGGTAGTCGCTCGTGTGCAGGTAACTGTAGAGTGATGGCGTCAAACCGCCATGGCTGGCTTTTTGTGGCCTCGCATCCTCTTAGATCAATCCTCGAACAGTTTCACCAGAGATCCTTCGGGCCACAGCTCAGGATCTTGGACCTGCTCGTCTCGCGGAGGAACATAAACAGAAGTGGAAAGTTTTCCCCTCTGGTCGTAGCGGACGAAGCGGGCGAGATTCGAGTGGTCGGTTTCAACGAAGGATATAGTATGGTATATTTCACTCTACATTCACAGAGGGTTCTTGCTACGGATTGTCAATTTTCAATATTCAGCGAAATATTTTTTTCCATAAGATTGCACTGTTTAGTACATATGTTCGGTCTCAGCAATGAGTCTACTGGGGCAAGCCTTGACAGTGGTATGCAAGAAAACAACATCATCTGCTACCGCATGGAACAACAACCCGTGTTCCGTGCGAGACGAGAAAAACACGAATTTTTCACGGAAAAGGGCAGTGATTTGGTGGAAAACGTGTACCCAGTGCTTGAGGGTGATAGTGAGAGCGGGATTGACGGGAAAAAGGTACCGGAAAGTAACTATTTCTTCAAAAAATCCGATAGAATGGCTTTTGTACCGCTATGCGAACGGTGTATTCCATGCGCAAACCAAAGCTTTCTTGAGCGAGACTGCTGCGCATACGGCTCTGTTTCAAAGCTGGTGGAGTCTTTGAAACAGAGGCTCGATATAGCGGAAGTTGACCTAGCGAGAGTTCGGATGAAAACGAGCTCTCTGATTGGAACCGAATCCGAGGCGCAGCGGAAGATTGACGCCCTGGAGGCTTATATGAGAGATGCTGCGAAAACAGCTAAACTCTTTGAAACGAATCTCCAGAAAGCCCGGCAAGGAAACCAGGCTATACAGGCAGAAATCGACCGATTGCGAGTCGAACTTGAAGGTTTGAAAGCTGATTGTGAGAAGGCAGACAGACCGATGGAAGTGACGCGAACGGAAGTTCCCACCCGGGAAAACCCGTTTCCAGTCAGTATTGTCGCGGTCGGCGACTATACGATGAAACCACTGAGGGACGAAGCCCGACTGTGGGAGGCACTCGGAGGCACAGGAGCCTTCGGACTTTGGACCACGAGAGGTCTGGAGACCGTGGCCGACTGCTGCGAACGGGTGCAGCGATACCTGGAGGACGGAACGGAAGGAGAAGTTCACGTCCTCGTCATGGCCGGCACAAAGGACGTCGAGAAAGGCGTCCCGATGGGCCTAGATCAGATGGGTATCGCTAGGAACATTTTAGAACCGATGACAAAACTTAGAGCACATCCTCGAGTCAAGAGTATCTCTATGTGTTCACTGATTGAACATCCCAATTGTCCTAACAACGCCCGTGTAAATAACGTACTAAGAGGCAGTATTGGAGTTTGCAGGGGAGTGGTTTCGGTTCTAAATCACACGTTGGTGTCAGCCGACTGCCGGTACAGTGAAGTCTCGCTAACTTGGACTCCACTAACTTAGAAACCCTCACTAACTTATAACCTAGAGCCGGTCCCACGGCAACCTCGGTAAGTTGTACCGTAGACGTAATGTTAACCCCATTCTATAACTTGGAAAACCTTCGCTATCTTATAACTCGGAATAGTTTTACCCCTCTGACTTGGAATGCGGAGCAGCCATTTTCCTCCAAATAACCTGGGATTTTTGGTTAGCAGTTAATCCCCAGCCAGGATTCTCGAATACGGTGAATATCAGTGCAATTCGGAGCTGTCGCGACTCATTCTGAGAAATGTTTGGAATTCACAGTTACATCCGCTTGCTCAGTCCGATCACTTGAAAAGATGAATTTATACGAAGCATCCGATTTCTCGAAGAAGCCAAGGACGACGTGATGCCGAGAGTCTTTGATCCTTTCGAACAATAACTGTTTGTCGTTGAGGCATTGGTTAACGATGACCCTAGAGCCGCAGATTCGTCCCCAGACGAAGGAAGATTGAGGATGTATGACTTGTTGTACATGTCAAAATCATCCGCGATTGTTTCTCGGTCGGTTGAACCTTCGCAGAGTTTACTGAGGCTGGCAGCAATCTCCTCATGGTCGAGGATGCTGGTTTCAAGGACGGGAATGAAAGCGATGATGATAACAAGTTTGTGTTTGAAAACGAAGTTGAAGATAGCGTCAATGTATCCGTGACCGATCCTGAGGCGTTTGAAGCTCTTGCAACGTGGATCAGTCTCACCTCTCATCACTCATGAGTCGCTGTAGGCAGAGACCCGGAGCGAACAAAGCCTTTCAGAAAGACAGGGAGAGGCTCATCGCTGAATATTGGTACGAGAAAAGGCGGGCGAACATCCGTTCATATTTCCCAGCATTCTAGGAATGAATCTTCCTTCTGAGGATATTGCCTCATCTAACTTATAACTTGGAAAAAAATCCAGAACACTACTCCCAATTTTTCCAAGTTAGTGAGACTTCACTGTACCTGGACGTGGAAGCCTGGGCGGAGAATCCACAACAGGCAACCTACATGGCTTCGGGCTATGAGATCATCAAGAGCCTGCTGAAAGGGTACCTGCTGGAAAAGCTGAATCCAGAGCCCGACACGCGGGTGATCGATGTGTGCTCATATGTGAATCTTCTCATGATCGCACCGCCGGATCGGGGGGCGCATGGCGCCAGTCTACGTAAACACAATGAGCACCCATCGACCACAGCTCGACCTGCATCTAGAATCCATTACCACCCAAACGGTTGCTCTAGGTAGACACAATACCCTTTCCATAGATTCACGTTATAAACCCTGTTCAGACATTCAATAAACTACTGTTCACTGTTCATTCAGTACTCTCGTGTGTTCTGCCGAAACCCGTGCCTGCTTCGTGCCTTAGCAGTAGCTAGAGCTTGTCCTGAGCTAGTGAGCATTTGGGATCTCTGATTCCAACCTCGACAAAAAGGGCCTTCTTTTTTGTCGTGTCCGAATGTGATGCGATTAGGGCTGACGTCTCTGTCGCTCTGCGCGTCGACGCTGCCGCCTTCGCTCGTTACTGATCATGTCAGCGAGCTCGTATAGAAGATCCTCGATGGCATCCGTCGTTGCCGAGGGCCCATGCCGCCGGAGGCGCCGGTCGAGAGGGACACGTCCGGCTTCTAGTTGCCTCTCCATGTCCTGAATCGTGGCTTCAAGTGCCGCTTCGAAGGCCACATGTCGGGCCGGCTGATCGTTGGCCTCGGGGCCAGCGTTGTTTTCGTTGCTTTGAAGGCCAAGCTTTGAAGCGCCGTGACGCCAGCCCGTGCACTGTCTACGGGAGTTCGGAAATCCGACCCGCCAGCGGGTCTACTTCATAGGACCGTATGGTGTCTGCTAATGACCGCCGTTTTAGCGGGGAGATCTGGTCGCGTCGGAGGCAGGTGGAGCGCAGAGCACATCGGCTTGGCCGCGAAGCGTCCTAAACCATCCGCGTCGCATCCCTAGTTGGCAGTGGGGTTCACTGACTCATTCTCGAGCGTTTTAAACCTAACCTGTCCTGCTCCAGACGTCAACTGCGACCCTCTGCTAGAGCGGCGGCCAAAAGCAGACGAGTTGACGGTCCTATGACGCGATCCCCCCGCCAGCGATAACGCCAGCCGCCCAGCAGAACAGGGGTCTAGGACATTCTCACTAAAAACATGGCGGCGCATAAACGTGAGCAAGTCGTTACTGGGAGGTCTTTGAGTCGGCGACTGGTCTCTCATGGGAAAGAACAGCCAATGTGATAGTGAGTGAATGGGAGGGCGAAGCGGTGAGGATTCGAAATGTTGAAGGCTCTTGAACGGGGAAAACCCAACCGGCTCTCAACTAGAGAGGAGCAGCGCGCAAACGATACGAGTAGCGATATGATGATTGGGCGGGGAGTTTTCGCAGGACATCACCCGAGTTCTCATCATAGTTTTCAAGATTGGTTATCGGGCATTGCACTGACTGAGATTAACAAACACCTCGATTGCATAGGAGAATGAAGCGCAGAGATCCATGGAGCAGAACTGCTCCGCAGGGATCTCCGACAGTCGTCAGGAATGGAGGCTCAGGCAGGCCGGTTAACTTGCTCACTGGATCATTGATGCGATCCAGAACCGATGCCAAATGACGAGGAAGGAGCTAGCTTTAGGAATCGCTGATGGCATCCGAGCCAGAGCGATTCCATCTTCATCAGGCCAGTGAAGAAACGTCCCATCGCGCAACCGGAAAGGAATCAGCGCCCTTCATGAAAGAAGAAGACTCAGCGGCTGCTCCAGAAAAAATCCGAGCTGTTCGTTTCGGCTTCTCGAGTCAATTCACTAAAGACTTCCCGGCGATGAGTTGTTTTCATTTATGCGCCGCCATGTTTTGGTTCTTTAGGTTCTTTGGTGTTAGGCGGGTGGCGAGTTGACGCGAGCCCTAGCAGACGAAAAGAGGCCGGCGGGCCGACGGTGCGTGCGCGCATGGGAAACGGCCATGGGACACGGACATTCTCAATAAAAAACATGGCGGCGCATAAATACAGATGATACAATACAGATACAGATGATACAGATGATTTTCTGGGGGATTTCCCTCGACATGCATACTGAGCCACATATCAAGTGGCGGCGGATATTATCAGTCTCCCGAATTGAACGACTACCCGATTCTGCGATCCACAACTCTGTTCTCTTTGGAGAGGGAATGCGTCAAACGGTCGCAATCAAGATGGCGGGCTTCCTCGATTGCCCGCCGTTTTAGCGGGAGCCCGATGCCAGCGCATGGGTTAGGAAAGGTTAAGTTAGGTTGAGAACGCTCAAACTGAGTCAGTCCGTCGACCTATGTGATAAGTGAGACTGCAGAGCTGATGGGTCCGAGGACTTCGTGGCCCGACTTACGCGCGGAGCGCTCTGACCTACAGTTGTGTATATAGCCGATCAGCTAGAACAGCGGCGGGTGCCATATTGATTGCGACCGTCTGACATAGACTCTTTGGAGAGGGCAGGCCGCCGGCTTCTATGATGCCGAAGCGGTATTTTTTCGGAATACGCCCGCCGAGTTAAATCGTGCCGCGCCAACACGCCAAGGCGGCGACTTGAGAGAACATTCGTTGCGATAGCTTGCAGGCATCTGCTTGTGGGTGCCGCTCGCTACGCTCGCGGGCCTAGATGATTCCACCTGCCCCAGCTGCAGCTATCACAGACCGATGAAAAGCCCCGGATTTAGTTTCACTGAACTCGCCATCCGAGTGTTTACGTTAAGCCATAAGTCGGCGGGCGCATTCCGAAAGACAACCGAAGATAACTAGTCAGTTTCCGCAACGCGCGTATTCCCTGAGCGGAAGATATGGAGCAAGCAGGAGAGCTCTCTCGAGCTACCCCAGGTTGAACGAGCTGCTTGATACTCAGAGCCTCTGTCAGGGCATCAGGCAGCTGTCTGATGCCCTGTCATGGTCTACGATCGCCTGTTACTGAAGTGATTAAAACTGGCGCCATAGAGTTGAACTTTATCCTCTCCACGTTAGCTTCCTCCTCGCTTTAGAACATTCATTCCTCGCGGTGGAACATGCATTGCT
Organism: Lepidoglyphus destructor; assembly: GCA_031001835.1. NCBI lineage: Eukaryota > Metazoa > Arthropoda > Arachnida > Sarcoptiformes > Glycyphagidae > Lepidoglyphus > Lepidoglyphus destructor. Next base: position 286,582 of record JARNKU010000045.1, read on the forward strand.
CCACTTGGGAGGAAACTTGAGCGTTCATCCGACATTAAATCGTTAAATACAGGTTTGGCGAGTTTTTGGCCGGCTTACGCTGCCCAGTGGTACGCGACCTGAACCGACGAAAGTTTTTTGCAAGATATGCCACGACCAGAAAAACATTCTCTGTGGTTACGGTGACGCGACTGGTACGGACACCCTTCTTCACCACATTTCTAGGACGCACGCAGGTCAGTCATACTCGAATGATGATCCATGCTAACCCCACAAGTTTCAGCTGCGGAGACGTCCGGGTTGCGTCTATTTCTGGTCCTAATCTGGCATGCTGGGAAAACGACTGCGTCTGCGGTTCAACTTGCGATCAGAGCTCGTTTACCAGATGAAGCCAATTCATAAGCTAGAATGTCGGGGGGCTGTGGTGGGCTACTCTGGATTCCGGTTGTCAAAGCTGTTCCGCTGTTCGTAGTGTCGGAACTAACTCTGGAGCATAGTTCGCAGATATTTTCGCCGAGATTATGACCCTGTCGTGAACCCGGCTCCACGTTATAGTTTTACCAGCCACCTCCGCGGCCTTCGGCCGCTCCAGTTGAGGTTTTGTCCCTCAGCGAAGTCATGTCACAGTGCGATTATGATATGCTGAAGCTTTTCGTATCTCTCATCGAAAAATGGATACCAATCGACTACTCCCCGACGACGGCGAAATCGAGGTTCTCGAGGCAATGGGTAGGAATCGGATGTGTGCCTCAATGAGTGGCCAGGATCAAAACTACTCACAAACTACTCTTAGAATTCTGATGGCATTTCTGGATATATCCCTGTAAATAATCCAATCGTCTCTTCTTCGCTATTCACAATCGAACTCACTACAACTCGATTACGCATTTCCAGAGGTGACGGTGGAGACGGGGACCACGGAATCATCGGTATAATTCTCAATACAATCAACTGCAACAGCGAGATTGACGTTGAGAAGTTCGAGAACTTCTGTCAAAGAACCGCTGGATTGTATGTCAAGCTCTACCCCTGGTATCCCATGAGTAATACCCTACACGAAGTCCTGATCCATGGTGCCAAAATTATATCAGATGCTTCGTTACCCATCGGTTCACTGAGTAAGGAGGCGCAGGAGGCGATGAACAAGGTGTAGCGGCACACTCGACTCCACCACTCAAGGAAGATGGGTCGCATCACCACAAACGAAGATGTCATCCATCTGATGCTAGTATCTTCGGATCCCTATCTCCATCAATTCCAGCGTCCTCCGCGGACAATGGCCGACACTGTTAATCCAAACGTCTTGAAACTGCTCCGAGATACTGCTCATTCCGCCCCGGACCCATCATGGTTCGCTTTCGATTGAGAGCCTAATAGGAATCGTTGGTAATAAAAAGCTAGTTCTTCATCTTGTGTTGCTTTTCTTGCGTTGCGATTTGTCTCTGGCACCTTTCGGGTGTTCCTGCGGGACTATGACAGAGTTCACATGATCTATTCCCCCTGAGTCGACATCTGCTCAAGAACCTGTTTACCGATCACCATGTCAGACTAGGACCTGAGAACGAATAAACCCGCACGTCTCCGCAGCTGAAACTTGTTGGGTTAACTTGAACATCCTGGGTCATGCTGCAGCTCTTTGTAGCTTTCTTGCTATCTCGATTTCAAGTCTGTTGACTTCACTTTGGGCCGCCATAAGACAGAGAAACGAGCCACTTCGTATCGCATCTATCGCGGTGTAGCTGCAAGGAGAATAATTTACTCCTTCCAGTGTTGCTCCTGAAACATCGCTCTCTCAATCAATACTATTCTTTCCAGAGACTTCCATCTGAAACCGTCGGAAAACGGTTCAAGACGATAGTCGGCCCTTTGATCGAGAGCGCACGCGCCGGCTGTGGTGCGCCTCTGCGGTGGCGCGCTTTCTCGCCCCATTTTTTTCGCTCTCTTTCCCACTGTGCGCCGCACGGGTCTACGTCAAGTGGTAGTGTTGTGGTAGTATCGAGGCCGAGATTCTAGAGGGAGAGGAGGGTCACGAACGGAGGCGCTCTGCGATCTCACCTGCTACGAGTCTAGGCCATCGTCCCGCACAACAAGCGAAGAGCAGACGACGAGCAGTGAGGATGAACGCATTCCGGCGGGGGCGGGCGGTCGGGGGCACAGAGAAAATGTCGCTATCCCCGAGAGCGAGCGCGCCATGTCAGCGGGGAAATCGCGACGGTATGCAGCGTTCTTGCGGTGGACTGTAGGTAGCGCGCGCCCTGCGACACAGGTTCATAGTTGATCTTGATGGATTCCGCGGATCGGAGTAGCTGCAGGAAGCGGGTGACGGAGAAGGAGGTTAATCCTTCAATAGTATTATAGAGCCTGGCATCCCCGGGTGGCATACCACGCTGGCGATTAGTGAGGAACCTGTGGGGGCTCTAACCAAGCCTTTGGGAAGATCTTCATCAGGTGAAGATCGACCCTCAATCTGGCTGCTCCATGGCTCGTCGAAAATCCAGAGGTTGTTTCAGTGCAGGTTTGTGACCGGATGGGACCCTGCAGCAACCGATCGGGGGGGGGCACTTCTGAGGCCACAACTGGACACGTTAGTCGAGTTTGGAAGCTGAAAGCCAGGCTCTACCATTGAAGGATTAACCCCTCCTCCGTTACCCGATTCCTGCACCTAGTCCGCGGAATCCATCAAGATCAACTATGAATCTGTGTCGCAGGGCGCGCGCTACCTACAGTCCACCGCAAGAACGCTGCATGCCGCCGCGATTTCTCCGCTGACATAGCGGGCTCGCTCTCGGGGATAGCGACATTTTCTCCGTGCCCCCGACCGCCCGCCTCCGACGGAATGCGTTCATCCTTACTGCTCGTCGTCTGCTCTTCTTTTGTTGTGCGGGACGATGGCCGTTTCCCCCTGCTACGGGGGTTCAGTGACTCAGCTTCGAGCGTTTTAAACCTAACCTAACCTTTCCTACTCGATGAGTTCGCTTCGACGTCACGCTACAGCGGCGTGCAAGAGCGGAACAGCCCTCTCGAACCTCCTCATCCTCGAATTCGTCTGCCACGCGCCATGTTGAATCCTACCACTTGGCGCTAACCCCGCCGCACAGTGGGTCTACGCCGCACAGTGGGCCTACAGCGGACAACACTATTTTCCCCGCTTTTCCGCAGCGAATTCCATCTGATTCGTTTCCGTGGTAAGGGAGAGGGTCGCAGACGCGAAATTATAGGAGGGTACTCGAAGTCGGTGGTGAAAATACGATTCTACCCCTGATTCCAACGACTTTCGACATGCGAATCTTGGGAAGGCGCGCGTCTGTTTCTGGTATTTTCGTCTAAAATATCCCCGGGGACGGAGAAGATTCTCCTCCGAGCGCTCCGATCGACTCTTTGAGGGCCTCGCTGGTGTCGTCGGAAGGCAGAAGCTCAGATCAATATTTCCGAGCCAACCATCGGGTCTCAATGCACATTGCGGCATGTTAAGGGGATAGCCCTGACTTTCTCTCAAACTCAGGTGCCGCAGGTGCCCGCACCCTGAAATCCTCTCTAGAGACTCACTTCCGACCCGAAGAAGCTGGAAAAATTTTTTGGAGGTTGCGCCCGCCCGCGCGCGTGCTCTTGTCCGCCGTGGCCCCACTGTGCGCCACATGGGGGCGCTGCGGTCGCCGTGAACCGCACGAAGCTGAAATCCAGCCTGACTCTGTAATCGCCATTTCCTAACTTTTTCTTCGAATAATTTGTCTGTACTCATGGTTCTAGAATCTAAATAGAATGATGGGCCACGACTTTGACCTCGTGGTTCCTAGCCCCCTAGTCCGTGGTTTCGACTCTATTTCCCGTGAAAACAGAACAGCTCCGGAGTCTTCGATTGGATCGAGTTGCAAGAATCGTGGGAATTTTTTGGAGATATCCCTCGCGTCTGCTAGAGCCGCCGCTCAAGGCGCGGCGCTGGCGAGTTAGCGATAAGGGTAGACGAGGAGAAAGGGAGACTACCGACCGGATCAAAACAAGCACACGGGTGCTCCTCGCGGGAACCGCTGGCCGCAGACACGGAAAGTAATGAGTCAAGCCAAAGAAAGCAACGGGATGGAACTCACCGAGGAAACCTGCGAGCGGAGAGGAGTATAACGAACACTAAACTGGAGGGAGGGCATACGTATGATCGGTGAGGACGGGGGGAATGTGAACTTCGCGAGTACGTCTCTCACAATCAGCCATGGCCCGGAGGAGGGCATCAAACGGCTGTTCATCACGAAGGTTGTATCTCCATGGGCATTCAACTAGATACGAATTCAAATTCCCTCGATCCGTGCCGCACTGGCGTTTATTCCTGGCCTTCACTGATCTCCAGAGTCTCTCAACAGTTTGCGTATGCACTTTAGTCACCGGGTCCACGAAGTTCTTCTTGTGATTCACTATGCGATGGGAATACCCGGCTCCCTCCAAATCCTTCGCTCTGTACCCCTTCCAACAGTCAGAGTGGATCACTGACCCCGGTTCAATATTGTCTTTGATGGCCCGGAGCAGCGTGGAAGCGGAGCGGTCGGCGACAGTCATCACGAAACACTTCTTAGAACTCCGGCACACACCCCCGAAAATCCATTGTTGGGGCAACACCCGGCCGACGTCATTTTCCCTCCGCGTAAACATACTTTCGTCCACTTCCACAATCTGATCAGGACCGCCGATTCGCTCTCTTGGCCGACACTGTAATTACCTGAAGCAAAGCTCTCTGACACTAATGTTCCAGGCGACAACCGTGTCCGATGCCATCCCAAGTTCGCGAACACAATATTCCACCGAGGTTGCCTCCGTCGCCCATCCGTATAAGAAACGCAGGACGGTAACGAGGGGCAATCTCGTTTGTGCTAACCACGTCCCGGCTCTGAGGGCGATTTCTTCGTCACAACGCCGGCACCTCCACCGCGATTGTCTGGAGCCAACTTGGAGTTCCATTTCATGGTCCTTGCTGCATCTGCGATCTGCACGCAAGACCCCCTGTCTTGCAAGAAAGGGATTGCAGCGGACTCCGTCGTCGGAAGATGAAACATCACGGAAAAATTACGGGAAGACTCAGTGTGCGCAGCGCACTCAATACGGCAATCAAGATGGCGAAAAAGACGAAGACAATGTTCCGGGACCCAAAAATGTTCCGAAACTTCGGAGACTAACCAAGTTTGGCTTTAAGCCCATTTTCCAGCGACAAACGACGAGCTTGTACCGAACATCGTCGATAAATCGCTGCCAACGTATGCGCCGGTGGTAACGAGCAAGAGTCCAGTTTCGGCAGCGCATTGCGTCTCGCAAGTATCCTCTGAGCGACGCAATGGCCGGTCGATAGTGACTCAGGTACTGCACGAACCTGAAGCTCCAGCCCGAGCCCACATCACGCGGGACCGGCATCCTCAACTGTCTCGTAACTACCGTGTACCCAGTGGCGTAGCGTGCCTTAGTGCCGCCCGGGGCGGACCTCGGGAAATCCGGAAAATGCCACCCCCTGGAAGCACCTCCGACGCGGAGTGACAACCAAAAAAACGACCCGCTACAGGGCATAAACCAGCAAAATGCCGCCCCCTCGAGAGTGTCGCCCGGGGCGGACCGGCCCCCTCTAGTTACGCCAGTGCGTGTACCCAGCAAGAGCAATATGAAAACAACATGGAAAAGAATGAGGTAGCATCTCGGCTCGTTCAACGACTGAAGCATTTCTGCTCAAATCTTTCACCAATAGTGACCTTTATTACCAGGGTCGTAGTGCTACTAGCGCTGCTACTCCGACGAGAGGTTTCCCCAAATACTAATTGAGTTTTCATTTGAAGGGGTCGACTATCCAGACCCTCACACTAGAAGTCTTCATTGTGAGTGTTTCATTTGAGGGGATCGGCAAATCCAGACGCAGACGGTACTCTTTCGGTTGATCCTGTTGTAAACTGTCAGTGGCCTATCTTCTACACGGAAAACACGCTGATCCGCGGATATCTCTCTTTATTCACTTCGCTTCCACGGCGCAACTCGATGCGTGCGCGCTCCCGCGCTCGAGTCTACACACTCTGTCTTCTCGTTACGCTTTCCCTCTCTGCATTTGAACGTAAACAATTGGCATGCGTTCTGCGACGGATTCAAAGGCGGGCTTCTAAGCTACCTATATTCCCAACAATCCCCTGGCGACTTATGGCTGACGCAAACACGCGAATGGCGAGTTCAGTGAAACTATCGTCGGAGCTGTTCATCGATCTGTGATGGCTGCAGCTGGGGCAGTTGGAACCATCTACGCCCGCGAGCGTAGCGAGGGGAGTACGCCACAAGCCCGCATTGTTTACATCGAGGCGCCATTTTGAAGAGGGAAAGGGATATGAATTATAGAGTCGCAGCGAGCTAACCGGACCTAGTCATAGGGTAGCCGCGGGGCTCGAAGCCAGCGCATGGGCTAGGAAAGGTTAGGTTAGGTTGGGAACGCTCAAAACTGAGTCGATTTAGCCAATTCGGCGTTCGATTCCTCTTCCCTCTCCCTCTTCAAAATGGCGGCTCGATGTAAACAATGCGGGCTTGTGGCGTACTCTCGTAGCGAGCGGATTCCTGCAAGCTATCGCATCGAATGTTCGGTCAAGTCGCCACCTTGGCGGGCTGGCGCGGCACAGTTTAACTCGGCTGGGGATCAACCGAAAAAATTCCATCCAGACTGGCGACAGAACTGCCGGCTGCGCGCATTCCACACTGCGTTTGAATTCGCGCGCCGCCCGGCATTCGCCTCGCTGCCAACACGACTGCGCGCCGCCGCTGCTTCTCCATCCCTCAAGTCGGCGGGGGATATATCCAAATAGAACCGAATCGTGCAAGGCAAGCGGGCACCGCTTTGCTCTGTCCCGAAACAAAATTTTCCAGATCCCTGAGGCACTCTGCAAGCTTCCAAAGCTTTCGGGTACTGTTCTAAAATAGGCCCAGCGACTTAAACCACGAAACGCCAACACGCCACGGCGGCGACTTGAGCGCGTATTGGGTGCGGTAGCTGGCAGGCAGCTGCTTGTTCGTGCCGCTCGCTACGCTCGCGGGCAAAGAGGAATCCGGCTGGTCCAGCTGCAACACTCACGGACCCATGAACAGCTCCAGCATCCGTTTCACTCAACCCGCCATCCGCGTGTTTACCATCCGCCATAAGTCGCCGGGCGTATTTTAGAACAGAACCAGCTTTCGTGTACCCTCGAATCCCCGTTCGAAATCATGGAAAGTCATGGCGCTCATAAAGATGGAATCGCCAAGGTAAGCCCCGGCCTCAGAGCACTGACATGAGTGAGCATGAGCGTTTGTGCCAGTTTCTGAACTCATGTTCACGCCTCCGGATTACACCTCCGTCGGGATGGAAAGCTCGCGAACGTCCTTATGCCACAGCGGATATCCTAAACATGCGGATCCAAGCTCCTCTCAAACAAAGGGTGTAGGGCGTCAAGGATTTATACGAGCAATACAGCACGAAGGAGGAAAATATGACTGTTGGCCAGTTCAATGAACTGCGCCTACAGTGATCAGTGATCACAGTACAGGAGCCCCGAGTTCGTCGACTACGAAGATCGCGAGCGGAAGTACTGGGAGACCATTACTTCCAATGAAGCACTCTATGGAGCGGGCGTGAGCGCAAGCATCGACGATCCCGGTGTCGAGGTTGGTCGATCTTAATTTTTCGATTAGAAACGTTCAAAAGTTATGAAGCCTATTGAGTCCGACAATGAGTCGGTCGCCGATGCCATGGGAGATTTATGTGGTGTCTTCGAATGTCCAGCAAGAAGCTTCGTTATTGGGATGAGGTGTCGGGAAACGAGCCTATATAAGAAACTTCGTCCATAGAATAAATCACTTCGTGCTGTATCATCGTGGGAAGCTGACGTGTCTTGCATCGCGTAGTACTCCTAGCCATACTGTAACAGCTTATTGGCCCAGCACGAGGGACAAGAAGTAGGGCCGCCACCTCAACGGCTGGCAGAGCTAATAGAACGCCGGCACAAGAAAGAAAAGAACCTGCAAGGGTGGAGGATTGTGAAGAGGGAGCGTCACCACCGAGAGGGCGATCTGTTCTTGTTCTGGATTGAGATCGACAAGACGACGAGACTACGACAAAAGTGATAGAGCTGGCGTCCAGACCAGCAACCACCCTTACGACAGTTGCCACTCCACCGCCAACGATCGCCAATGTCAACGTACCCTCGGCGTTCGAGAAATCAGAAGGGGCGACGAATTATATGGGCTGGCGTTTCGCAATGGAGGCGCATCGGCTCAATTGCGACCTGTGGGACGTGGTCAATGGCACCAAGGACGATGCCTGCCAGAGCAAGCGAGCGCGCGGCGCTATGGTCTCAGGAGTGAAGCCGTGCTTGTTCTCAACTATCAAGGATGCATCTTCGAGAGGCTGTATCAGCCTCGAAGAATATATATCAAGTTCACGGATTGCCCCGACATGGAAACCTACATTAACGAGAAGGTCAACGCAGCCCAACGTTTGAGAGCTATAGACAAAGGGATCACAGACGGCCTCCTGGCAGTACTCATCCTAATAAAATTACCAGAGGAGTTCTCACCTCTGGTTCAGAGTTCAGGGGCGCAAACCGATGTCACGACTGAATTGGTCAAGGAGAGGCTCCTGAGTGAAAATGCACGCCAGGCCGCCCAGAAGCATGAGTCAGCCTTAGCCGGGAGGGGAGCTTAGCCATCCTACGCTCCGCGCGCCTCTCGCGGTCGAGGTAATGGTAGAGGACAATTGACGCGAGGAGGCTTGACGCGCGGGCCACGATTCTTCGGTTTATGCTACCAGTGCGGGAAACACGGATATAGGAAGGAGGATTGCAGGCTAGGTCGCGAAGAGCACAGCAAGCTGGCCAGAAACGAGTCTCGCGAATCAGGCACACATGATGATGGAAACGGCCCCATGAATATCAAGCGAGTTCTAATGTGTTCACAAGTGGAGAGCCCTTCGGGTGAGTGGTACATGGATTCTGGGACGAGTGTATATGACGGCACAGGAGAATTCAATCATGTTCCTTGACGAAAATGTGCCCACCCGTTTGGTCGCGACAGCAAATGATGAGATTCTATGATCTGCTGGAATAGGAGATGTAAACATAGTGTGTTATGTAGATCAGCGGTTCTCAACCTTTTTTTCCCCGCGGACCCCCATGGAAGTTCAAATCAGATCGCGGCCCCCCTAGTTGATAGAAGAAAATATACATGATTTTCCAAAAGCGAAACTGGACACGGAATTCATTCGAGAGTGCCTGACTATAGATCGAAGATCGATTTTCCAAGTCATTAAACAGCTGTACGATTCAAGATCATCATCGTTTACACAGAAGTGACATCAAAGTTTTCTCATTGCTTCCGTGATTTCAATCGGATGCTTGTTGCTGGTGTTTGACCAATAGCATATCTTTCTTGGTGGGCGCTCTGTCTCGCGATCGCGAAACAGTTATCTCCTCGTGGACAATATTGAATTCTAATTCTCGATTTGAGGAAACCAGGAGCAGACATGAGCTGCCGTAGTACGGAGTACGCACCTTATACCGTCAGGCAGACTATTCTGACACAGCGGAGTCCATTTCACCACTAAGACATCAATAGAGGCTTTCCGTACCAGTCCGTACCTCCGCATCGATCCAGGACGGGACAGGCCGCACTCCGTACTACGGCAGCTCATGTCTGACCAGGGAGGTCGCGCCCAGTGGCGACGACAGCATGACGCTTTAGAAGCTATAGCGTCATAGATTTCAGAATCCATGAAGCTAGCTTCATGAAATTTTCAACAGATTTTCCTGCCGAAGGCTTGCTCCCACAAATAGTTCCCTGTGGATCCTACAACGATTAAAAATCCCGTTTGGGAACGTAGATACAAGGCTTTATTTGGCTGGATCATATTCGAAAAACGACATAGCCAATCAGTCTATTTTCAAATTTCAAATTTTTCGGTTTTTTTCTCATTCCTCTCGAAACCTTCACAGATTGAGCAGCATGTGTCAAACGATCTCTGAGTCTGGGGTGCGGGAGCTTCTTCAGCACGAATACAACAGATATACATTTATATGATTAGAAAAATAACACATATATAGATACCGATATACATAGAAATCAGATATCCATGTATATACATATGTATCTGTACATCATGATTGGGGCTAGGATTCTGTCGCGGGATTTTGTGGGACGATTCGCGGTGGAGTCGCGGGCTTTTTTCTGAAAAATCGCGGATGCCGCAATTTGTTCCCTAAATACGCCGAAACACGCATGAATCTGCAACCATTTATCTCTATACCATATGTCTCTCTTCGTAGGATCTACAACTGCTGCATATGCTGCAGAAAAGCTTGTCTTCTGAGGAGTGGAAGCCACCTTGCGCGAATCATTTGGCTCGAACCTCCGCGGTGATGTGTTTGGATTTCTCCTGATCAGGCTTTGTTTTAAGTCAATTTTTCCGAACGATCAGCACATGCCCAGACATAATTTTCCGCAGTGTGAAGTGCGGAAAATCATTCTCAAGGTATACAGGCTGTACAGGTATACGGGCTGTATACCACGAGATTGATTCTCCGCACTCCGCACTGCGAAAAACGATGTCTGCATATGCCGCGCACAGATCAAGGCATGGGCTGTAATGATTACCGAGGGAACGATGTGAAAATTGATTGTGTTTTGAGTGAGTTGCGCGCGAGGTGACAAGCACGTATCCCAAAGAGAGCCGGAGTCGTTCTGCACTGAGACTATTCCCCCAGTTTGCGCATTAAAAATATCGCCGGCGTGGTCGAGTGGAAACATGCAAAGCTAATGTTGCACGCTGCCATGTAGACGCTGCGTCGAGCGGGAGGTCGCAGGTTCGATCCCTGCTGCCGGGTGGGTTCAACGGTATCCACTTTCTAAACTGTGACCGGTATCTGCTGGGCTAAGCCCCCTCCTGAATCAGGAGTCATCTTAGGATGGGGATACAAAAAGAAACTTAACTAAACCAAGTTAAAATGCTGCGGACACCAAATTCGATCTTTTTGATTATATAAAACGCATTTATTGGCATTTGCTTTCCTCTCATTAATCACTGGGAACCTTCTGAATGGTTCCCAGCCCTAATCATGATACAATACAAAATAAGCAAGTTGGGAATATGGCTGAAGACGTTGGTTATGGTCGGCGGCGACAACAACAACAACCTAGTTCAGCTTCATGAAAAAATATGGCTTGCGCCGCCACTGGTCGCGCCCCCCGGTTGAGAACCACTGATGTAGATGGTACTGGCCACAGTACGAAGTTGCGTGAAGTGCTGGATGTTCCGAAGTTCGCAGTTAATCTGGTGTCTGTAAAGCACCTGACAGCGGAAGGATTCAGGGTCGTGTTTGGTGCACAGAGGTGCGAGGTCATCGATAGAAATGATGCCGTGTTAGTTGTGGCGTCATGTCCGAGGGCATTTGTATCGCCTGGAGACATGTTCTACCCAAGCTCTCAGTGTCCAACGGAAGGGTGCTTCGGGTGATTATGATCTGTGGCATAGAAGATTGAGCCATCTGATGTGAGTCCGGCTGGGGTCATGACGTTGGCCAGAGGAATGTTAGAAGGTGTCACGTGTGAAGTTCCGGCAGCAGGGCGAGTTGTTGCCCGTGTGCTGGAGGGAAGCAACGAAGGAAGGAATTCCCACCGTTCATGTCCGCCACGAAGTCGAGGTTGGAATTGGTTCACAGCGACGTTTGCGGATCGATGCGCCAGGCCAGTATTGGCGGACATCGCTACTTTGTAGTGTCAGTCGATGATTTTACGCGCATGACTTAGGTGGCGTTTATGAAGGCAAAATCAGGAACATTAGAAAAGCTCATCGAATTCGTGCGTTATGCCGAAAGCGCGACTGAGCGAAAAATGAAAACCTTGAGGACGCATAATGGGACTGAGTACGTGAATCGGAGCGTCTCAGGTTTCCTCGTTGAAAACGGTATACGTCATGAGAGGACGGTCTCCTACTGCTCGGAACAGAACGGTCGAGCGGAGAGAGCGATAAGAACATTGGTAGAGAAGGCGAGATCGATGATGACGGACGCCGGTCTAGATCAACGGTATTGGGCCGAGGCAGTGAACACTGCATGCAGACTTGAAAATGTGAGCCCGACGGCTGTTTTACGGGATAAGTGTCCGGAGGAAGCCTGGTCAGGACTCAAACCAGACTTGGGCTACTTGCGAGTGTTTGGGTGCCTGGCTCACGCGCACGTACCGGACAAAGAGCGGTGGGATGAGAAGGCGCGGAAGAGTTTTTCGTGGGCGATTGTTCAGATTCGAAGGCGTATGGACTGATCCCGCTAGATGGTACTAATAATGTAGAAGCGATACGCAATGTAGAATTTGATGAGGCAACACTGGCGGCGTTGATGGTCCTTCATGATAATCTGATCTCTGACGGTCCCTTCCTTCTCTCAGTCCCTTCCCGGATGAGACTCTACACGGAGCCCAGGTTCAGGAGCCGAATGAACAGGGATGGGGGAAATTACTTCGCAAAGTAATTGAAATTACCAATTACTACCTCCGTCCCATAATAGTAGTCCCATTTGACTTTGAGAGTCGGTATTAAGAAACCTTTGTGGAGCTTCTGAAATGATGAATATACTTCACATGCTTCATCACATGGTTCACTCCAAACGCGGGCATCATTCCGTTCTGGGTAAGAGAGGGAAAAATGTGGAAATCGGCAGATGCGACCACTAATTCGGGATAAAATTCTGGGCTCAAATGGGACTACTATTATGGGACGGAGGTAGTACAAATTATCCATCGAGAATCTTGTAATTGGTCCAATTACAAATTACTTCCATCTGAAGTAATAAATTACTCGGTGATTCGAATTACTTCCCAATTACTTTTCAATTATCTTGCAATCACTTTTGGAAAAACAGACATTTTACGAGAATAGCGGCGAGTTTTATCGTGGCGGAGAGTGGTCAATGTCAATTGCTCGTCCTCTGTTATGTACAAGCAGTGCTACGCGCTCACTTGTTGGGCATAGAACTTATGAGTTTCCTCAGTGGTTCGATGTGGCATGGCAATGGCTGATATCATGTACAACGTTAGCCTCGAAAACTGAAAACACAGCTCGTTCGGCACAAATTCATACGCATCAGATTTATTGTTTATCAAATCCCCCACGACAGCCGCGAGGAGCCACTGTCTACTTGAATTCAAAGCTATCAAAATGGAAAAGAACTAGCATTTCCAGATGAGAGTCGGTGAGACGCCCTCTCAAGTCGGTCAGCGTCAGCCCACCACGGCTGAAGAGGCGCTCGACAGGCGCCGAGGAAGGCAGACCGACATTGAACACTTTGAAAACATCGGAAATTCTCCCATAATTGTGGAGGCTCTTCAGGTCGAATTGGTTTTCTGCGAGATACTTTGCAATCTCAACTTGAGATTGCTGTCGATGGATATTGCTGGGCTATCTTCATCCACAGCGTCGTCGAACTGGAAAGAAGTTTCGAGCGGGCTCTGCCGAGAGGAGCTTGAAAATGACGCGGACTTTCGAGTACTCGGGATGTCGTGGAACGCACTGTGTACTCTCTTAACGGCAGCCGTGAAGCGCTTCCGCGCGTCCTCTCTCCCGCGGAGCCAGAAACCTCAGCTAGAAAAACGGATGGCTGACCGCCGCGATGAGAGCTCTTTCTCCGCGCTCTGTTTCACTGATGAGCACATCCGCAAAGCGTTTCTCAACAGCTTTCAAGGTTCGTCGCCGCAGTACTTCACAAATTCCGACGGATTCTGGACGCGTGCACAATTTGCGGATCGCAGGCAGTGAACACCCGTACGCGATGTTTTTATCGCCTTGAAGGTAATCCAAGGTCTGCGCAATGGGTTCCACACAGTCGCTGTAGATTCTCAAGAACTGATATTCTCTCGGAGAAAATGTCTGAATTTTAAGTTTCTTCATCAACTTGTTCAGGTCATCGTTTTTCTCCCTCAGAAGATTTTTGAGCGCATCGTACAGCGAGTTCCATCTTGTCGAATTTGGGAGGGTCAAGGAACGCTTGAGGAGTAGTTCACACGTTTCATGAGCTTGATTGGAGCGGCTGACCACCGACGGGTATTGTTCCTATTGTTGGTAAAACGGCTCTCGTCCGACCACAGGATGGTTGGGGAAACCGTGGCGACTCGTCGCATGCGTTAAGGAACCAGTTGCAGAAGTCGACCCGTCTCTGCCCATCAGTGGGCCGCAGATGTTGGACGATCGCTACTTTGTAGGCCCGCAAGCCATGCTTCCGGAGTACCGCTAGGACCACTCCGTGGTGCACATTGCACTACCGGCCTACCTGGCGAAGTGAACTCTCCGGGTGCGCGCTGAAGAAGGCCAAGATCGCTGTCTCCACCATCTCATTGGGATAGGTTGCATTCGTCCGATCGAATCTCCCGAAAGTTCGAAGGGACCGATCTAGGACTCGGAAGTAGGTCCGGTGGGGCACCGTTCGCTCGGGGAATCGTTCCCTGTAAGCAGGGCCGGCCTTAGGGGTGGGCAAGCTGGGCGGTCGCCCAGGGCGCCAGCTTCCGGGGGCGCCCCTCCGGTCGGCCGAGAAGGATATCATCTCTCTTCCGATCGCAGAAGTCAGTGCCAAGGGGTTCACTGTTGATTAAGTCCTATGTGAACACGTCCATCCAGCGATCGAATCTGTCGATATACGTTTGAAACAAACATGGTCATGCGAACGAAGCCACCCGCTCAATTTCCTACAGGGCAATTGAAGTTCATGTGAAAACGGAGAAGTTCTCTTTCTCGCGCTTTCCATTGAGAACGACGTGGCCACAGAAGTTGGTTTTTCGAAAGCGAAAGATGAATTCGCGCCTTTGAGTTCCTCTGTGCCTCTCAAACCTCACAATCGTTCGTGGTGTTTGACGGCAGATGAAAATGAATCTATCAAAGATCCGTTTGATCCAGGTTTACAAAAACATAGATTCTTCTCTGATTTTGGACTCACAAACCACAGACATGTTCAAACACTGCCCATGCCCCGAAGTACAGTGAAACCTGAGGTAAGGACCACCTGCCTAATCGGACCACTCGAGGTATCGGTCCACTTTTGCTCGGCACCGATTTTCGCGGCCATAGACTTCCATAGTAATACAACTCTTATAATCGGTCCACCTGAGTAACGTGTCCACGGTCCACCCTTCAGCGGAACCGCGGCTGGCCATAACCTCTACAATCGGTCCACTTCGTTGATCGATGTCGTCGAGTTTGCGGCGAATTTAGACCACGAGATGATGTTTGCAAACGTGCGTGCACGTGTCTCGTGTACGCTCTGCAATACACGGAGATACCCAGCTGATTTGCGCTTTCCGCGGCCGATGAGCGATACTGCGACTTTGTGAAAACCCTTCCAGCTCATTACTTGGAGTTTATCTTGTGAAAATGGTTAAGAAACGGAACGAGCTCCCGCTGCACGAGAAAATTGATGTGATTAACGAACTTCAGCGAGGACAAAGTCAGCGCTCCATCGCGGCAGCCCATAACGTGAGCAAAGGTCAAGTTCAGAGAATCGCTCTCAACAAGGAAGCCCTTCTGCAAGAGTGGGAGAGCTTTTCATCATCAAGCGGCCGCAAACGGCGACAAAGGGCACGGAACGAAGATCTGGATGAGCGTATCATGCGCTGGTTTCGAGAAGCGACCGGAAAGCGGATCCCTCTGAGTGGACCTCTGATTCAAGAACAGGCAAGAAAGTACGCTGTAGAATCTGGGATTCAAGATTTCACGGGTAGCAATGGTTGGCTACAGAGCTTCAAGAGACGGCATAATATTGTCCTGAGAGCAGTTTGTGGCGAATCTGGCGATGTGGATGCTGGCGTAGTCCTCCACTGGAAGGAAAGAGTTCCCGAGCTCATCAAAGACTATGAGATGAGAGACATCTTTAATATGGACGAGACGGGACTTTTTTTCCGATGCCTGCCGACCAGGTCTCTAATTGAGAAGGGACGTGAGTGCAAGGGAGGCAAGATGGCCAAAGAGAGGCTTTCCATAGCCCCTGTTGTAGTGCTACGGGAGAGAAATTCCTGCCTCTAGCGATATGGAAGTCTCTGAAACCACGTTGTTTCAAAGGTCACGACATCAATAAAACCGGTGTTCTTTGGGAAGCCAACCCGAAAGCCTGAATGACAGGCGAGATTTTCGATAGATGGCTCAGAAAGTTCAACTCTCACATGGAGAGACAGAGCAGGAAAGTTCTGCTCATAGTTGACAATGCCCCTTGTCACAGGCAGCTAGCTATGAGCAATGTGGAACTCCTGTTCTTACCCCCGAACGTGACCAGCGAATTGCAGCCCCTCGACCAAGGAATTATCCAAGCGTTCAAACTTCAATATCGCAGTCTCATGCTTCGACGGCTCTTGGCGCAGATGGACGAATGCAGGAGTGCGACGGAGCTCAATGTTCTGGACGCCATTAGATGGGTCAGACAAGCTTGGGAAAATGTGAGAGATCTGACCATTGTAAAATGTTTCCGCCGCTGTGGAATTGTCGCTCAAGAACATGAAGAGATGAATGTGGACGGGGATCCCACCCAAGAGGATCTCCAACAGCTGTGCGGAGAAGCTGGGATCGAGTACCCTTGTTTCACGGAAAGCATCGAGACCTTCGCGACCACAGATACGGCCGTTTACGGTCCTGATCCGCAAGAACCCGACTCTGAGACAGAGAAAACTTGTGACGATGTGCAGCAAGAGCCTCCAAGTTTGATGGAAGCTCTCCGCGCCACTGAAACGCTGAAATCGTTTTCGCTCGCGTCAAGCGTGCTGCCACGACATATGCTTGATACATTCCTAGAAGCCGAGAGAAAGATTCAGGATTCCATCATAGCTGGGAGGCGAGAGTTCATGAAACAAACAACCCTGACTTCTTTTTTCCGCGATACCTGTGCTCCGACAGAAATAAATTAGATTGTGCTTCGGCTTTGTGACATCGGCTTCTTTTTTCCCTCGATGATCGAGTAGATAGCGAATTGACCAGTTTTTAACTCAAAAAATCCCACACCTGCTCAATGGGACCACCTGAGGTATCGGTCCACATTTCCGAGGAACGGTGGGTGGACCGATCAGACAGGTTTCACTGTAAATGATTATCGCTGACCAATATTTCGCGATGCAACAGGGGCGCCTCACCAGGCGTTCGCCCAGGGCGCCATCCGGCCTAGGGCCGGCCCTGCCTGTAAGCCTCTAAGGCTGCGGCTGAGTACTTATTGCACTGATAGTACACACCGTAGAGATCCGCCTTCTCTTCGAACGAGAATGTCATGATGGCAGACCCTGTGACACTGTTGACTCAAGCCTGACGACCGCATCGACTGCGCAGTGCGCAGTTAGAGCGGCTTCTGTTCCGCCTCCGCGCATTCAAAGTTTCGGAGTTTCCATGGCTAATATCTCGGAAACTACAGGTTTTAGGTGGTTGACGCCGCTAGAGTTTCTGTCTCACAATCATGGGACCTATCGTTCTGGATGGTTTTCCGATGGTTTTTCATTGGCCTTAGGGCTTTGGTCAGCCTTACCTCGCTTACCACAATGTTTTTTTACCCGATCTCGGACGCTTACAAGAGCCCAACCGATTGCGCACGCCTTCTCCGTAGTTTCCCCCCAAAGAATCACCCTGACCGGTCCCTAATTCTGAAAAACCGCATTGCTCACCACCCTGTATAGCCGAACAGCTAGAACAGCGGCGGGCCGCCACATTGATTGCGACCGTCTGACATAGACTCGTCATGCAGTGGGCACAGTCAGCCAGTTTTGTTCTAACCCAGGGGTTCCTGAAGTGGGGACCCGGGCTCCCTAGGGGGGCCCGAGATTGATTCTTAGGGGGCTCAGAGGCGATTCCCGAATATGAAAGGCGAGAAGCATGAAACGGGGGTCGGCCAGAAAACGAGAAAATTCGTTTCCAAATGTTGCGTGATCAGATCATGGACCTACAATGAATCATTTCAAGCGGTGCTTAGAGTTGTCCATGAATATGGACCTACTCAACCCCATCGAGACTTTTTGAAGTCGATTGCGGGAGTTTCGGGACCTAGAATTTCAGAACTCCTGACCTACAGGGATAATTCGAGACGCGCAGAAGCGACCGGCTGCGAGAAGTCTTGATTAGGCAGACTGGGTCCAGAATCTGGACTCCAGATATCCATAAAAAACTCAAATTATCGCCCGAAATGCCTCTCTGTTGTCCCATGAGCTGTTAAGACAAAGTCAGGAAAAGAGCTCTGCCGTTTTCTGGCAAACCCCCGCGTCGTACGGTTTCGGAAAACGCGAACAAACGGGGGTTCATTGTACTGTTTAAGGATTCGGAAAACTCAACAAGTTTATCGTAACGCCAGGGCTCAGTACATTGTCAATGAAGACTGACTGCTGCTACCGCTCGGATCCAAGAATAACATGCGCATTTCCCTGAGCCGAACAGAGACGCGTATTGAGCGAATAGTCGCCCAGAAGCAAGAGCACTGCAGTCATTGTCAGTGAACTTGACCTGAGCGCGTCATGTGAGCGAGATTGATTCTCATCAACTTTGGGCTTCTGGTCAAAATTTATCTCAAAACCTCCCAAAATGAGGGGGCCCAACGGAGGTAGTCAACGGCCAGAGGGGGCCCGGGACGGAAAAGATCAGGAACCGCTGTTCTAACCCATCAAAGGCGCACTGGGTGGCCGTCAAGCGGATCCTCCGATATCTGAAAGGCTCAGCTGATCTCAAATATGAGTTCGACGGAAAGGCGCCAAGTGGCACCGAGGCATTTGCCGATGCTGACTGGGGAGGTTGTTTGGAGTGCCGCAAGTCAACGACCGGGTATGCCTTCTTGATGGCCAGTACATGCGTGTCATGGGCAAGAAAAAACAGCCAACGGTGTCTCTCTCCACGACCGAAGCCGAGTATATGGCGTGTTCGGCCGCCTGCCAAGAGATAAAATGGATTCAGAATTTCGCTCAGCTTCCAAGATTCGAAATAGAACGTCCAATGATGTTACGATGCGATAACTGGGGAGCGGTTCTCCTAAGCGCGAACGGGGTTCAACACCAGCGGAAAACGCATATACCGTAAATCTTGAAATAAAAGCCCCTCTAAATTAGTCGCCCCTCTCAGATACAGGCCCCCCTCTGGTAACGTTTGGAATAAATAAAAGCCCCTCTGAAATAGAAGCCTCCCCCTCCGCTCCCGCGCCATAAGGGAAATGAGTGGGTTCTCATTCTAGACACGAGATTTGGAGTCCGCGACGACCGAGTCAGACTGTACAGAGAACTCTATTCATCCCTTGAGCTCGGTGAGCTCTCATTGGTGGGTGTACGTCCGAAAACCGATGGAGAACTATTCTTTCACCTTTTCGCAATTTCATAGCCTGCAAACCTCAATGCATGCTTCCACAGGATTGGCCCTGATAACTCCTCACTCTCAACTGTGTTTCATTTGTGCCACTCGTTGTACTCGATCGATCGAATAAACTAGCGATGATTGTCACTGCTATGGAATTTTTCTTACTGCGAGTACCAATGAATGATTCTACTTTCAACTTCGAATTCGGTGGGTCTGAATTATTAGAAGCCCCTCTAGAATAGAAGCCCCTCTAAAATAAAAGCCCCCCAAAATCGGGTCTCGAAATAAATAGAAGCCCGGGCTTCTATTTCAAGATTTACGGTAGACCTCCGTCAGCACATCATAAGGGACTTAGACGCAGAAGGGTCAGTCAAGATCGAGTACATACCGACGACCGACATGGTCGCAGACATTCTCACGAAAAATCTAACGACAGAAAAATTTGAGAGGTGTCGCAGGAAGCTTGGGTTATGTTAGAGAAGGTCATGCGCAAGGGAGGGTGTTAGATTGTGCGCATGACCAGCAAGAAGCTTCGTTATTGGGATGAGGTGTCGGGGAACAAGCCTATATAAGAAACTTCGTCCATAGAATAAATCACTTCGACCTGTATCATTGAGGGAAGCTGACGTGTCTTGCTTCGCGTACTACTCCTAGCCATACTGTAACGGGGGCGACCAGCAGTGCGAGATCGTCCCTCAGTCGAAGCCTTGGAGCAGCGTACCGGAAAAATCGTATCGGGTCTCTCGAGGTGGCAATCGTGTTCTTCAGAATGCTTCATTGTCGGTGGAGGGCCTCCTGTAGCTGTCTTTGCGGGGCTCCCTTCACTCGCTCGTCCCTGCTCCTGTTGAGCCTAGCCAAGGTTCTCTAAAAGAAAGTAGCTATTTTACGCCGCTTCATCCCAGTTTTCATCGGTATCAGCTCATCAACCACGTCGTGCGCCTTGCGGAGGAATTCTTCGTATATTTCAACAACGGTCAGGCTATCCGACTACAGATCGTCCCAAGGAACCGACAGCAGTTTGCTGGTGACCGCCTCGCAGTCCGCTTTCAGCCATAAGCGGGATTCGAGAGCCTCGCTTGCCTGCTTCCGTGTGAAGGAAAGCTCCACCTCCACAGCTGAGTGGTCAGATCTAACAAGGAGATGGTGCAATTGAGCACACACCGATTTGGCTGATACTTGGTGGGATGATAGAGCTTGGTACACACAGCTCAGGGATGAGCGGCTTTGGTGCGCAAATTCGTGGTTGAGGTTCAATGAAATGTTTGAAAACTACGGAAAATGGTGCAGAAACTGAATATAATGAACACATATTCCCCGAATCGCAAACCCGTATGTAGCAATCAATTCCGCATTGGCTCAGCTTTCAAACGCGGTTTCGTTCGATTTGATTCGATGAATGATATCGAAGTCACTCCAATGACAGCTCCGAGTCAAAGCGCGAGAATGGACCGCCAGAATATTAGGCATCTATTTCTCAGGGCCTAAAATCTAACTGCAGGCGCACATATAAAGCGGAGAAACGGAAGTATCAGGAACGTGAGGAGCAGCGACTGATACAGCAGGCAGAACGGCTTCCTTACAAGTGGCTGCCCAGGCCACCACGCAGAACTTGTCCTGTTCCAAGGGAGTCCCTCATCGACCACTTCAGGAGGATCCTGTCTGCCAGCGACACCACACCGGGTGCCGTGCCGAGCATCAGCGCCGCATGGGACGCTCCGACCACGGCGGAGCGCGAGATGATCGACGTGGATTTCTCCATCGAGGAGGTTCTAAACGTCATGGCGGGCAGCAAGTCCAACAAAGCTCCTGGACCAGACAGGGTGAGAAACGAACACCTCAAGGACTCACTCTTCCTCGCTCCCTGCTGGGCGACGGTTTTCAATCAATGCCTCCACTCGGGAACCATCCCAACTCGCTGGAGAGAGGCGCATCTCACCATCCTACCTAAGGGCAAGGGAGACCCACTAAACCCTAGCTCCTGGAGGGGCATAGCACTAAAGAGCGCCTGCTACAAGATGCTCGCCCGACTGTTGACCATCCGACTCACGGACTTCTTGGAGGCTCTCAACATCATCCCCGACGAGCAACACGGGTTCAGACGCGACCGCTCGACCTCAACGGCTTGCAAGATCCTGATGGACGACATCACTGAGACAATATCCGAACCGCGGCGCTTCCTATACGCCTGTTTCATAGACTATAGGACCGCCTTCGACTCCGCACCGAGAGACACAATTTTACGGATGCTGGCTGAAGCAGGAGTTCCCGACCGCCTGCTGAAGCTACTCAGAGCCATCCTGCAATCCAACAAGATCGTCATAGACGACGGCGTAGCAGAGCTCGAACCGTTCGAGCAGACAACTGGCCTAGCGCAAGGCGATTCCTTGAGTCCTCTTCTCTTTGCGTTGCTTCTGAAAGACCTTCCCGCGGTCGCGAAGGGCGTCACAGGACGCATCAAAGTGATCTGTTATGCCGACGACGTAGTCGTGTATGGAAACTGCCGCGTCCAGGTCCAGAAAGCACTCGTTCGCCTCCAGGCCCTGTCGAGGAGCCTCGGGTTGGAGATAAACGAGACGAAAACAGAGGCAGTCAAGTTCAGGAAGGGCGGCCCCCTCGCCTCCGATGACCAACTCCACATCGATGGCCACTACTTGAAGTTCGTCAACAGTTTCCGATACCTCGGAGTCACTCTCTCGAGCAACGGAAAATCTTTCACATCGCACATTACCGAGCGCTGCGGGAAAGCCATCGTTGCGATGCACGATATCAAGAAACCACAAATGTTATCGCTTGAAACCGCCATGCGCCTCTTTGACCTGAAAGTCGCTCCCATAATATCGTACAATATCGAGCTTTTCTGGGAATCCCTCAGCATCGCCAACCTAGAGATGCTGAACAAAGTCAAAACATGCTACATCAAGCGGACACTCGGCCTGCACACCAGTGCGAAGAGCCGACTCGCGTACTTGCTGACAGGCACTACGCTCGCCATCGAAGACTTTCGGCGACGCTTCAATCTTGTGGAAACTGACGCATACAAGAGCTGCCTCGACAAATGGGAGGCGAAGTACGCGGAGGTGGATCCCGACTTTCACAACACGTGGGCCATGCGACAAGAAACATGGAAAGAGTCGGGACAAACAAACAGGCACGTGCTCACGCGTTACGCAGTGCACGGTTTCCATTTCAAACTTTGCAAGAATCAGGAATACCACGAAGCGATAGAGAACTGCACATGTGCACGATGTTTTGGTCGATGTGATAAATACCACGCGGCGACATGCCCGCGTGTCACGTCTATCGGCTCCCTCGCCAAGGAACCGTGCCAGAGCGGCCCGTACGCATGAAGAAACTATGCGTACGCTCACGCCTTTTATCCCATCCTATTATTTTTCTTTTGATATAAACAATGAACCAAAACCGGTTGAATAAACAATTTAGATTGATTATTTCTCAGGGCATTGGATGGATGTGGACGGGTTCGAACATACAAACAAAGCATAGAAACTGCGCGCAATAAACACATTTGATGATGGGGAAGTCGTCATGAACGCTGCAATGGGCCTCGCGCGAATTCAGGGGCGCGAGGAGAATTTGGTTGACACTTTCAAAGCCGCGGAACTCTTGGTCGACCTCATACCCCGCTTTGCGCCACGCGTACGTCCACATAGGGGAAATACCTGCAGGGGATTGTTCACTGAAGTGAACATCGAAACGGAGGTTTCCGTCAATGAGGGGAAGAAAACTCCCCGGAGATAGAGACGCTGAATGGGATGGGCAGGGTTTTTCAGAATTAGTATATTTTATTATTTCAAGATTATGATGTTGTATCATGGGACAGGGAAGAATGACAAAGGTAGTTCGTAGTTTAGTTTTAAGATTGCCCGTTTGTGTGTTAGTAAGGGAAGGTCAAAATTTATGGCAGGAGCAGGCGCGTATGCAGGATTTTCCCTGGGAGGGAGCTATTTTTTTTCATCAAGGGGTACTTGGTTTAATTGAGACTTTTTGAAGGATGTTTCTAACTCCCTGGAAATATAGACGCTGAAAGGAAGTAGGCTCTATGTCGTGCATATCGGGCCTCAACTTGAGGCGTCCGAGACTGCCATGGTAATGTCGGGCGACTCCAGGAGCAGGAAGAACGACGGATTTTTCTGCCGTCGGGAAACTAAATGTTGTTGACGAATCCGGATTGCTCATATCGGCGCATCATATATCGTAATCATGAAAAGAGGAGACGACGATGAGATCTCCACAGTCATGTTGTCTCGTGTGCCTCAACTTGAGGCGTCCGAGAGTGCCATGGTGATGTCGGGCGACCTCAGGAACAGGAAGAACGACGGAGCAGGCGGCTCCGGCCGCCTGGAGGTTTTTCTGCCGTCGAGGGACTCAATTTTGTTGACGAATCCGGATTGCTCATATCGACGCATTATATATCGTAATTATAAAAAGAGGAGACGGCAATGAGATCCCCACAGTCATGTTGTCTCGTGTGCCTCAACTTGAGGCGTCGGAGAATGCCATGGTGATGTCGGGCGACTCCAGGAGCAGGAAGAACGACAGAGCAGGCGGCCTCCGGCCGCCTGGAGATTTTTCTGCCGTCTGGGGCCGGTCCCTTGGCAGTGGAGTCCGTGCTGAAGGAGCATATATTCACTGAATTAGCCGGTGAGAGGAAAAAATAAACCGCGGTGGTTGCATCGCGGGCTATGTGCAATGCTACAATCGCTTCGACCACTCGGCTATGTTGGCGATGAGGGCATTGATGATGGCCTCGGCTAGAATTATGAGGCATCTTTTTGTGTCCGCTAGCGGGTTGGAACCGGGGTAGTTGAAGCAATGTCCCGAATGGGGATCGCGAGAAAACGAATCTCGCTCATCAAACGCGGTGTCCATCCGGAGCTCTGCGAGGTCCTCGTCAATCTCATCGGCGTCCGGCATCCAAAAGCGCGGGGAGTGTGCTCGATTTTCGGCCATTGAAAATTTCGTCAAGTGATCCGTAGTACGAAGATCCGTATCTCGCTTCTGATTGACCAATGTTGGCAAATCACTCGCGCTGATACCCTGGTCTTGCAGAACACTTGCACACCTAAACTTGGTTAAACTCCATGGCTTGTCAGCTCCATGTCGGAACACTGAACACTGAAGGCACATGTGTTCACTGAACAAGCCGGGAGAAGCGGGGAAAATAAATAAAATTTGTGGCAAAGCAAGCATGTCGGTCGGAGCACCCCAGGTAGAAGTAGCCATGCTGGCTGAGCGAAAATAGAAACTGTGACAAAACAAGCATGTCGGTCGGAGCACCATGTCGGAGCACCATGTCGGAGCGCCATGTCGGAACACCATGTCGGAGCACCATGTCGGAGCACCATGTCGGAGCACCATGTCGGAGCGCCATGTCGGAGCACCATGTCGGAGCACCCCTGATCGGGGTAGCCATGCCAACTGAGAATATTAACGGAATCCTCCGTTAAAACGGGGATGCTGTAACTGATTGTAACAGACCGAATGCAGCTTGATTATGAAGTAGCGGTTCGATGGTTTCGCCGGCTCTCCCTCACAATCAGCAAAATACAAATCACGGCAAACTTCGGTAATATTTTTCACGAGAATCTTGTACTATCCACAGTCAACGAGGTATTTGCCTGGCGCTCCGCCAGCGAGATCCGCGAGAGCCCGAAACCCAGAGAACTCGTCCATGTTAGATCTTGTTAAATTATATACCCGTATTTGTTAACAGCAAATAAAGGAGACTCAAAATGGTTTCTGGTCTCAACCCCAGAGATGATATTCCTGGATGTGATTTTTATCTACCATGGTAATACGACTAGAGAATATTACATCGGAAACCCTCAGCCGATTCCGGCCTAATCAGACTTCGAATCAGGAAATCCGGACGTGAAATTGAAAGAATGGTATCATGAGTCGAAACACGAAGTTCTCTCTTCGGGTGTCTATACACGGTAGCTCACTCCCGGTCCCTCCGGAGACTTGAGTGCAGTGAAGTCCCTGGCGGACCAGAGCCAACATTCCTCCTCTCCCGCTCCCTCAATCGTTTCTAAACACATTCTAGTTTCCACGATCAGACAATTCGGCATCGGTTACTCCCGTCGTCAGCCAGGTCTTGACAACACATATACGATGGATAGTTCTCCCTGTGTTGTGTGGGTATGGATGACGTCGACGGAGTTCTGTTTCTTCAGTGAACGCACATTCAGCAGGATGCATTGAAGATGTTCAGTGTGCTCGCAGCGAGAGTCTCTTTGTCATAGAACTGGGTTGGGGGTGCTGCTGACGGTGTTCGGCCTTCCTAGGAGTCTTCCTAGGAGGAGAAGTCTTCCTAGGAGCTCTTCCGGGTTTTAGGTGCCCAAGAACTCTCGAAACCTGACCTCGGAGTCGCAGTTGCAGGATCGAAGATCGTGTCAAAAGAGTCCCGAGGCATAGCGACACAGATGGATGAGTGTCTCGCCGAAGAGATCTTTTATGTGGACTTATTTACGACGTTGTTTTCCTTCTTATTCAGTGTCAATCGGTCGTCCTTCTTTGGCTGTCCCCCTCGTCCCCGACAAGTGAATACCGTAAGATCTCTGATACACGGACAGTTCATCTATTTTTCCAAAATTCCGTTCGTCAGAGCCTGCCCGTCTATTAGAGACTACTTGTTCATTTTTTCGAACTCTAGAAACCTGCTCTTTATCTCGAACACGGTACTGTGTAAGCTCAGAACAGTTTCGCACGGTCACATCCTATTTCCGGTGCCCGCAGAGATGTGCTGAGTAAGCTTGCTATTGTCACGCATGCATCAGCGTCGGCTTCAATATATAGAGTATATGGAAAATAGCATTGTTCCTAGCACACTCCCTTGCGGAACCCCATAGGAAACTTCACAAGGTGAGCTGGTCTCCCAGAGGTGTCGGTAGACCTGCCGTCTATTTCTCAGCTATGATCTCAGGAGTGTAGGGATATTTCCACGAATACCTAGTCTGTCTAGCTTGAGAATAAGCCTTGCATGGTCTACGGAATCGGGCGCCTTGCTTATATCGCAGATCACAGCAATACGATGACGGTTTCTCTCTTACCATGACATAATCAACGAGTCTCAGTGTCGCATGTTCACAGTTCCTACCCCTTCGGAATTCGTACTGATTCTAGCTGAGTAGCTTGTGTTCCTCGACATATGTGACAAGCTGTTCTGAAATGACTGTCTCAACTATTTTGTTCACAATCGGGAGGATAGAGATAGGTCTATAGTTCGATATTCCGGAGTGGTATCCAGATTTGTATATCGGCTGCAGCAGAGCAGTCTTGAAGCTGTCCGGATATTCTCCAGTCTCGATGATCGTGCAATCAGGTTACGCAGGCGAGCTACCAGAGAGTCTTTGCACAGTTTGTACATCTTCCCTGGTAGTCCCTCCGCACCCGGGGATTTTCTTGTGTCCACCTCATTTAGGAGAGCGGCCACGTCTTGCAACGATGGTATGAGAAAGCATTGGAAGCTAGCCTCTGTGCCCGCTGAGAGTTCAATCTCTGGATCAACTCGCCCACCCGCTTCATGGACTGCGTATTGTCCCAGTGTTGCGAATCGGAAATTTATCTCCTCGATCGTTAGCTCTACCAGTTCTGGGTTGAGTGACACTGAGGCTGTCTTGCCACGAAATAAGGAGTTACAGTTGAACCCGCTTATAAGAGACTCGGATATAAGAGAAAACCGGTTATAAGAGACCGTTTCCAGATCCTGGCTCCATAGGATCCCATGTTATAGCAACCGTTTATAAGAGAAAACCGGATATAAGAGACTATTACCGATTCCCCGAGGAGGCTCTTATAGGCGGGTTCGACTGTAATGACCCTCCATGTAGCCGCTGGGTCTCCCCTAGCTATTTCAAATTTTGATCGGTTAACCATAACCGAGGTTATTCTGAATTTCGGTTATTTGCAAAGCCTCGTGGAGACCCTCGCGTGAATATGTGTCTCGTTTTACATCTGGTACGTTCCCAAACGTCATCCGTCAATCCTGGAGTTTTGAAGATGTCGCCATAAATCTCACAATCAGCCATTTTCCGTTGCCAGTCGTCAACGTGGTTTTTGAATGAGGCCGGTGGGGGGAGTTCGAACTTCCTGGCCACGTCTCCCGTGAAAAAGGGCATCCAGCCAGTAGGTAGGTCGCACGGTTGCGCGTCGATCTGTGAAGGCTTACGGCGATCTTGAGAAAGCCCGCCGTCAGCTCGTCCAGCGCTCTCAGCTGGGGCGCTGACAGATCCTTCCAGACCAGCTGGGTCCCATACGAGGCTATCGGCGCGGGTTAGGTGCCAGATCCCCGAATCCCAGATACCCGAATCTCAGATACCAGAATCCCAGGTACCAGGATCCCAGATGCCCGACGCTAGAAACTACCCTCTCCCCCGCCGAGCACAAATCCGGATTCATTCTGATCCCAGGCTCTTCGACGTTCCCAGGATACCGTATTTCTTCTAATGGTAGGGCCTGCCCGATTATTTTCCAAACCTTCCAGGGGTGCCCGCTTAAAAGAGCGTGCCCGGCAATCAGAGCCAGGGCTGTGCGCCGCGGTATAAATCGACGGCGGCGGCGGCAGCGGCGGCGGACCTAGAAATTGGCGGCGGCGGAGCGCGCCGCGGCGCATCGCGGCGGATGATCGCGCCGCAGCGGATAATCGCGCCGTGGCGGATAATCGCGCCATGGCGGAAAATCGCGCCGTGGCGCGACGATATAGTGACCTCACTGGCCGAAAGGGAGATGAAACAGAGTCATATGTAGCCACTTTCCACTTGTCTTTGAATTTATTCCGAGTTTTTTCAAAAATTGCTCAGAAACGCCTTATTGTCATGAATCAGAAGCGCTTTCGAGGTTTGATCGACGCATCCCGAGGTCAGCCATTGCGTATTCCGCCGCAGCGCGCCGCCGCCGTCAGAGGCGGAAATTTCGCGGCGCCTGGCGGCGAGTTGAAAACCTCGGCGCGCCGGCGATTTTGTGACGTGGCGCACAGCCCTGATTAGAGCATGCCCGCTTATAAATTCAACCCTGCTGGGGGTGCCCGCTAAAAAGAGCGTGCCCGGCAATTAGAGCATGCCTGCATATAATTTCAACCATGCTAGGGGTGCCCGCTAAAAAAGAGCAGGCCCGGCGAATGGACTTCGTCTCTCGACATTGTCATTGAGGTCGAAGTGACATCAAGGTTCGGTACTAATGGAGATGAGTGTCGAGAAAATTCCAAACTCAATCTCTCAACCTCGAGAGATGGAATATTTCACATATTCGGAAATTCGAAGCGATGCCAGTCATCTTCTACCTGTAGGGCATGCCCGCTTATATTCTCAACTCTATCCGGAGTGTACGTTGGAACGGGCATGCCCGACAATTAGAGCATGCCCGCTTATATTTTCAACGCTCTCTGGAATGCCCGCTTATATTCTCAACGCTCTCTGGGATGCCCGCTAAAAAGAGCGTGTCTGGCAACTAGAGCATGCCCGCGTATATTTCCAAACCTCCTCGGAGTGCCCGCTAAATAGAGCGTGCCCGACAAAAAGAGCATGCCCTACTATTAGAAGAAATACGGTAGATGAAAGAATGAAGCAGTCGATGAGATACCGTTTAAGATATTATTGCAAAGGTTTGATTTACATCCATTTAACAAGCTATGAATTGAACCAACCAGATGAACGAAGCTGAGTAGGTTCAACTCCCTTTTCTCGTACTGGTCCGTGAATTTCATGAGCTTTCTATTGATATTTTCGTAGGTCGAGTTTTTCGTCGGCGGATCATGGCCGAGACGGAGCAGCAGCATTTTTGAACTGAATTTTCTCTCTTGACCCTTCAGGTATTTTATCATTTCAAAAAGATTCACGTGTTTCTTCCGTATCGCAGAATTCAACGAGCGGTGCCAAGCTTCTATGTGGTTGCTGGTCCGGACTCCAAAATTTCGATAATGGTTCCACATCGATCGAGGGTCTTGTGCTCGGCGGGGGAGAGAGTAGTTTCTAGCGTCGGGCATCTGGGATTCTGGTATGTGGGATTCGGGTATAAGGGATTTGGGTATCTGGGAGTATACCTCGGCGCGATCTTGAGCTCGAAGGGGGCAAGAGCTGTCCATAAGGAGAGTCGATGCGGCTTGGAGATTGAGCCGGAGGCCCGTCTCGCCCGTCTCATCCGGTTCCCGATGTGCCTCGAGATATCCTACCCCTCCGTGTGCAATTCCACGCCAAGATAGAAGGAGTTGTCGATGTTCTCTATCCGCTCGTTGGACAGAATGAAGACGTCTGTCGAGGCGGGTTTCGTCGTGGATTGTGAGCCCGCTCGTTGCAGAGTGTTCTTATCGACCTCTGTGACTGAATTCGAGACCTTGAATAAGGCACAGCGTCGTCGGCAACCCAAGATTCAGTCGACAATTCGTTCCATTTCACTGAATATTTGCCTGATTCTGAAGATGCTTCTGGTGCTCTCTCTCGAATCAGTCGTCTAGCCGTGTGTTGACATTAGATCAAACGGCGTTGACGAATCAGCCGGAAACTGGCCACCGCAAGAACTCCCAGCCAATGAAATCATCGCAATGCGCCTATGACTTCCGTCACATTGCCCTCACTCTCTTTTCCAGATCAGCGATTCTGAGAACGTGTCCCACGTCAAAAAAATGAAACGAAATCAATGTTTCACGACTTCATGGTCTGCGACGACGATGAGCACCCTGACCGGTTCGTGCCTCTGAAGATCGGACGGACAACTATGAACTTCAAAGTTGACACGGGCGCCGATGTGACGTGCCTCGACATCGGATCGTATGAGAGGATAACGCTCAAGCCATCTCTGCGAGAATGCTGTGCGAAGCTGCGAGCATAGAATGGAAAGCTGTTCGTATTCGGAGAGTTCCAGACAACGGTGAAAATCGAGGGAACCGAATATTCCCTCCGGGTTATAGTGGTCGCCGCGGGCGATTCGAATTGGTGTAGTGAGCTACGAAATGGACGAGAGAATAGAAAAGAACATACTGGATGAGTTCGAAGACTGCGTCGCCGAGTCAGAACTTCTGATGATGGACCCCATCAGGCTCACGTTGAAAGGCAATGTAGAACCCGTGGCGAAACCCACGGTGAGAAACATACCATTTCCTCACTTGGAAGCTGTCAAGAAGAGTTGGGACGGAGGGAGAAGCAGGGAGTGGTAAGACGAGTCATCAAGCCCACGGAGTGATGCAGCGGCATGGTAGTTGTGCCAGAGAAGACAACAGAGCATGGGAAGAAAACATCAGGATCTGCTTCGACTAAAAGGGTCGCAATCGTTGGCTGAGGCGGGGCCGGGTCTACTTCGATACCTTTGAAGACATTGCCCCCAGACTCGCGAATTTGAAGTTCCTCACGACTTTGGACGCAGTTGGTGGTTTCTGACAGCAACCGCTGCACGAAGGCAGCCAGCTGCTGACGACGTTAATCACACCGTTCGGACCATTTCGCTTCACCCGGGTCCTGTTCTGTATCACCGATGGAAGCGGAATTTTCCAGGAGCTTATGAAGGATATGCTCCGTGATTTGTCCGAAGTTGAGGTGTTAAATAATAATCGATGAACTGAAAATGACAGACGATTGCGGGCGGCCTTGACGAGGATTCGGGAAACGGGACTGAAGATGAACAGGAAAAAAGCCAATTAAGCTCAACGTGAGGTGGAATACTTTGGACATCTCATCTCGCCGGACGGATACATGCCACATCCGGAGAAAATGAAAGGCCTGTTGGCCATAGAAGCGCCGAAAAACATGAGTCAGCTGAGAGTCCTTATGGGTGTGTTCCTCATTGCTTTCGGAGAAGAATGCGCCTTTGTGGGAAGATGCTCACTCAGGAGCAGCAGTTCAAACGAGTGAAACAGCTTATGACGGGTCCGACGATATTAGCATATTACGACCCGTCTCTGCCAACGGCTGTCAACGCAGACGCGAGCGGCTACGGGCTTGGGGCTTCGTTGCTTGAAGACATGAGACGTGTCGGAGACCGGTCGCGCCGCGTACGCTTCGAAGGTTCTGAGCCAAACGGAACGGGGATGCGTCAAACGGTCGCAATCAGGATGGCGGACTTCCTCAATTGCCCGTCGTTTCAGTGAGAGGCGGAAGCCAGCGCATGGGCTAGGGAAGGTTAGGTTGAGAACACTCAAACTGATTGTGAGTGTGTCGGTCCACCCAAGTGATACCAGCGACTGCAGAGCGGATAGGTTTTTTTTTTGGTAATACACTCATATTTATTGTCGTGACTGGTGTAACAACAAATGAGGAGGGATAGATGGGAGACGGTTCGAAAGCGATCTCGAAAGCCGCCAACGGAAGCTGTGATGTACAACATTGTTCCTCGCCCGGGGAGCGATAAATCTATATTTGGCGCGAGTATTAGAAGGTCTGACCTCGAAGAATTCACCAAATTCACTCTTCCGCAGTAACTGCATAGCAAGCCCGCCATCGAATTTATCCATGAGCGCAGAGATGGGCTCCAAATCAAAGACTGGGTCTGAAGGCTCCCTTCCACACTTGAAGGCAATTCGTCGAAGAAATCTCTTCTGGAAGGCCTCCAAGGCGGCAATAGACTTTTCCATCCAGGGACGCCAGACTGGACAACCGTACAACAGCACAGGAAGAACCAGGGCTCTGTAAGCCCTGATGTAAACCTCAGGGATACGACAGTCAAATGCTCGGGTAACGAAGTTAGCAGTGCGACCTACTCTAGATATAACATCACAGATATGGAGATCAGGTTTAAGGTCTTGCGAGAGAAGGATCCCTAGGTCGCTCACTCGCGTGCGCTCAGGAATACGTTCACCGAAGATCCTGTAGGCGTGACAGTCGTCATGAAGAATATGTAACGTGGCGGATTTGGAAGGGGAAAGCTGAAACTTCCATCTAACCGCCCAGGACTCAATATTCCGGAGCGTGGTTTAAAGCGCCACACGGCCGTCCTCACCGGAGACATCAGCATAAATTTTAGTATCGTCCGCACAGGACGAATGAGACACACCATCAGCCATCTCGAACATGATATCAGTAGTGTACAGCAGAAATAGAAGCGGTCCAACACAACTTCCCTGAGGGACACCAGAAAGACAGGGCCTCCATTTGGAAGTGTGGTCCCCTACACGGACACAGAAAGTTCGATCACTAAGAAATGAGCCGAACCAGTTACAGAGTCCGTCAGAAATGCCAAAGGTAGCGAGCTTCGACACGAGAAATCTATGATTAACAACATCAAACGCTGCTCGAAAACTAGGAAGATAACATCAGTCTTAGCCGAGGTAGAGTTGAAGTCGGACAGCCAGTCATTTAGAGTCAGCGCCAGCTGTAGGACGGTTGAACGTCTCTCTCGAAAACCAAACTGTCGCGGATCAAGCAGACGGTTAGCCTCGCAGTGCCGTAGCACAAGGTCCGCGACAATCTTTTCGAGAACTTTACTGGCAACGACAGTAATGGAAATTGGGCGGAAGTTAGCGACATCAGTGCGTGAGCCTTTTCCTTTGAACACGGGCGTGACGAACGCCTTCTTCCAAGTAAGAGGGACCGAGCTCGTAGCCAAAGAACGATTGAAGATGAGCTGTAGGGGTTTTGCTAAACCGAGAGCAGCACGGGAGAAGAATAGCGGGGGCAAACCGTCAGGTGTGATCGTCAGCTTATTGCCCACAGTACGCAGTGCATTGTAGACCGACAGCTCATCGAGCTCGAAGTCCCGGAGAGCAGGGCCGAGTGCAGCGAGTCGGCACTGGGGCGATCTGAGCTACGGTTGGGTATACAGCTGAACAGCTAGAACCGCGGCGAGCCGCCATCTAAACCTATAGAACAGAATGTGCTCCGGCTGTTATCTATGCACTCTTTTACTGGACGTTCCTTAGAGCTCAAACTTGCTGGCAAAGGACCATCGGATTCCTAGGTACCTACGCGGACAACCAACGTTGTCAGCGCGGTCGTCCGTAACGTTTGGGACCGAAAAACCATTAGCGTGACTGGACTTCGTCGTTCTTCGTTGATGAGTACAATGGGGGTTTTGGGGTAGTCGTTTTTGAACTCGCTTCGAAAACGAACTTACATCGAGGTTGTGAACTACGATAGAGGGTATTTTCGGAGTGGAATTTCTGGGAGATGCCTCCAAAACGACAGTCGATCGGAGTCTCGACGTCCGTAGCGAAAAGAATGAGAACTCGTAGAGCATGGGAAACAGTGGAACAACGTGGGGAAAGATTAGAGGCTGATCGTGCGCGGAAATCTCGACAAACTGGAGAACATTATATCGCACGACAGGAGATTGACCGACGACGATACGCAGGAGCGCGGGCGACTGAGTTTGTCGATCAGCGAATATCGAGATAAGAGGTACAGAGGGAACGAATGACTTCGTCCGGACGGTCAGTACACTCAGGGTTGAAACTTGCCGCCCGTATTTACGATCCTGAGTATGAATATGCGGCGCATCCGAGCATAGTTATAGGAGAGATGGATGTGATCTGTCAGTTTCGTGCCTTCAAGTTTGGAAAGGAGGCTCCCGGTATGTGTTGTATGCGTGGACAAGTGATATTGCCGAGGTTGGTATCGCCCCCTGAGCCTTACTTTCATTGACTCTGGGACTCACCGGCGAATCGAAACAATTCTTATTGTTAGTGAACATCCGTAAATACAATTCCTGTTTCCAAATTACATCTTTCGGTGCGAAGGAAATCATCCGCGAGCATCACATTCCCACGTTCAAAGTGCAGGGTCAGGTTCACCATCGTGTTGAGTCCTTATTACCGCTGCCAGATGGTGAACCAGCGTGTTCGATTCAATTCCAACCCAGACCGAGGAATCGTGGCGGAATTGCAAGCTTTCTTTCATGAGCACAACGAGTTAGTCTGTCATTTTAAGACCAGACTCCAGCATATGCCAATCAACGATTGTGTCGTTGTCATCAGAGCGGTGAATGTCACACCGGGTGGGTATGAGAGACAGTTCAACGTACCGACAGTAAACGAGGTGGCCTTAGTCATGGTAGGAGAAGAATTCAACCGGCGAGATATTGTGCTGCGTCTTCAGAGCGGTGGTCTACAGCGAGTCGTCTGCACCCATCGATCTTATGATGCTCTACAATATCCTTTGATCTTCTGGCGGGGTCAGGACGGGTACCACTTCAACATCAGGATGAGAAATCCACAAACCGGGGAGGAAACCGGGGAGGTTGGATACTGTAACTCGGTGAAGTCAATCAAATACATTTGTAAATACGTGACCAAGGAGCGCGACAAAGCAGTTTTCGGGTTGGTGAATGCGACAGGACCCGTCGCTGAGGTACCAATTGGGTCGTTATATTAGTAGTAGTGAAGCCTGCTGGAGAATTTTCTCCTTCGCTATCCACGAGCGACATCCTACTGTGGTCCATCTCGCTGTCCATCTTGAAAATGGTCAACGTGTGTATCTCACGTCTCACGTCATCTCATCTCCAGACAAGGGCGCGAAATCCGCTTTAAACAACCCTGACTGCCTTCTTCTCGCTGTGTGTACAAGATACCTTCGCGAGGACTTTTCCGTATTCTGGAGCACCTAGATATCTCACTTGGAGTAAACCTTTGAGGGAATTTCAGCGACGCAGACAGGGGAGACCGGTTCGAGGTCACTCGAATGTTTATTCGAGTGACGTTCTGCGTGTATGTTGTGCATCCAAATAATAGAGAGTGTTTCTATTACGTCTGTTACTCACTGACGTCCGAGGTCCAAGATCCTTCCAAGAATTGAGTAGTGTCGATGGTGTGGTTTGTGAAGCCTATAAAGAGGCCTGTCAGAAACTGAATCTCCTAGGAAATGACGCGCATTTGGACACAACCCTCAGGGACGCGACGGACACAAAACACCTGAGCCGACGCTTTGAGTCCTAAAACTAAATCAATGGATTAACTGCGTACCCGACAGGAGGTCCCGAGATATCCGGACCGCTCAAGAAACGGTAGTTCACGGAACCCATTCTCACTTCCCATTCATCTTTATTCCCAAAAGGATCACGCCGCCTGCAACATCGCAATCCAGTCGTACAGTTCAAATCGAGAGAATGAGACCACGTCAGTCTTCAGATCCGCTATCGCAACATATCTTCGTCCCATCCCTCGGTTGTCGACGACACTCCGTCGTCCCTGTCGGTCGCTTCATAACACTTTTATTCTCATAAAAAGGGTGCCTGTGGCCTGAATAGTGTTGGGGGTAGATCACCTCGCGACGTCCTTTGGGCGATTCTCAAACAAAATGAATTCTTGACTAGATCGGTACGAGGAATCGGCATTGTGACCGGTAATCCGCTTCGGAGGTTATTGTCACGTATGGAGAACAGTTGATCCATGAGTTCAGCTCAATTCAATGCTTTCACTGCATTTATATCGAGTGTGTCGAGAAGCGACTCGATAGTGGGAAGGACAACAGTGGCTCTGTCAATGTTGCATCGCCAACATAACCTAGAGATGAATTTTGCCTGTACTGAGGCCAGCATGTCTCTGTGTTTCGCGAGAAAAGGTCTCCAAACCGGACCTGCATAGAGCATCTTGAGGATAACAATCGATGTGTAGAGCTTGATGTAAAAGTCCGGTCTCCTCACGATGAAACACCGAAATATGGTGTTGATAAGCGTCAGTGCAGTAGATGTTACCTGCTGAATGTGCTGAGAAAAGTCGAGGTCGGGGGAGGCCGTTACTCCTAGGTCACGCGTGAATGGAGCGGTCGGGAGTGTTTGGTCGTTTAGCGTGTATTCAAGTTCACTGCAACCGTACTTCAGAACCACGCATTTTGATATAGAGAGAGTCATCCCGTTTAGGGAGCACCAGTTCTCAACTCCATAGATCGCGTCTGAAGAGTCTGGTGAGAGTTTGCATCAGTCGTCGGAAGGTAAGTCTTGAGATCGTCCGCAAATTGGAGATATCTGACCTCTCTTGGGATGTGCGTCCCAAGATCCAAAACGAAAATGGCGTATAACAACGCCGAAGCCGCTGCCCCTTGTGGCACGCCGGACGTTATACTGTAGGGCTTGCTGACTGATGATCCCACCTTGACTCTGAACGTGCGGTCTTCAAGGTAGTTACCGAACCAATTTGTGGTGAGGCTGTGGATCCCCAGGCGCTGAATTTTGTGAATGAGCATCCCGTGATAGATACGGTCGAAGGCAGCCTTCTGATCGTAGTACATATACAATGGAATGGCGTTTTGTTGTTGATGAATGTTGCCCAGTCCTTCGTCATGTGAAGGAGTTATGTGGTGGTGGATCTATTTGGGACAAACCCGTGTTGTGCGGGGTCGAAGGAGTCAGTATACTTTCGCCGCCGCCGCCCCCGTCCGCCCGTAATCGAAGTATCATGGAGAGCCCCTAATGTTTCCAGAAGGAGTTTTCTGACATCGTGGACCGAAATTGTTGTTTACCAACTCCAGCTTCGAAGAGCGTTGTTCAAATTATGTCACACCGATACCAATAGTGAGGAATGTTCGCAACGCTATTACAATATTTGGCATAAAAAGGCCGAGACGAAAGTTTTGAATGGATACCAGGATGCCGAATGTTGTATGATGTGTATGTCGGATCTGCTGCTGAACTCCTGTGGAAGCCGCAGCTGAGACCCGCGTGTTTTGCTAGAACCTTTTTCACGAGTTTGCTTCGCCATGGTTGAAAACGGAGTTCTCCGTTAGGGCTTTCACTCCCCGAGTGAAAGGCACGAGATTTTTATGATCGGGGAGATCAAGGTCGGTTCCGAATTTGATCGCCTTGAAGAGCGATGATTGCCGTTGACGTTTTGGTCGAAGAGTTCAGAGAATTTGAATCCGATTCAGGGTCAAAAAACTCCATTTCTTTGAACTCGGGTAG
Organism: Lepidoglyphus destructor; assembly: GCA_031001835.1. Taxonomy (NCBI): domain Eukaryota; kingdom Metazoa; phylum Arthropoda; class Arachnida; order Sarcoptiformes; family Glycyphagidae; genus Lepidoglyphus; species Lepidoglyphus destructor. The sequence continues at coordinate 323,705 of JARNKU010000045.1, forward strand.
CTCTAGGACTCCGCCGTTCTGTTTCAGCTTATCTTTCAAGCTTTCTTTGTAGGTTTCCGACTGGTACTGCGCGTATTTTGAGACTGTCGTATTGCCCGGCTGCGATCGGCACCGCCAGATCTGTCGAGTTTTTCAACATCCCAGGTCTCGTCGGAACTCTGCTGATACTGAGTCCGGACCTCGATTGTCTGCTTCGGGTTCGCCTGAGACAGCGCTCTTGTTGAAAACAGTGACAGATCGAGCTCGAAAACGTTGCAGATATTCCGAACGATGGTTATTGGATGCGAGGTGCAGAACACTTCGAGTGTAGCATTCAAGGCTTCTTCGGCGGTACGGACCGTGACGCCCTACACTTTTGGCAGGAGTTTTTTTCGGGGAAACCTCGGGCCGTCGCGACCCAGGAACATCTGCTCCCGTCGTCTGCTCCCGCTCTTACAACACGCTTTGAGCCGAGCTCCTCATTTTTATCAGTTTTCTCACGTTTTTCGACCCTCTTGGTGCACCATGTCTGTGCTCAGTTCGCCCTCCAACTCCAGTGACCCTATGCTCATCGCGGATGTACCAACCATGCCTGAACCTCGCTCCGGCGTCCGTTCTGACTCTTCGACGGTGGGGAAGCCTTGCGCGGTCTGCGGTGTGATGCTGTCAGACAGGCGACTTCGACCCATCATCTGCACCACCTGCGCCTCCTGGACCCACATTGACTGTTCCGGCATCATCAAATCGAGTCTTACTCGTGCTCGCGAGACATTCCAGTGTGCTATCTGTGCCGGTATGGCCGGCCCCTCCTCCCTCTTCAGGCAGCCGCATCATTGTTGATATCGGAGACAGCCTGAATCAACATGGCGCCACCCACATCGACTCAAAGTCGCTCCCAAACAATGATCCGATAACTCCTGCACCTGCTCTCAACTTGCTGGACCCCCCTCAGATCTTCTGGCTGATAAGCCTGCTGACCTGGTTGTCGGGTCTGACTTGATTCGCCCCGCGGATCAGCTGGCCGCTGCTCTCGACGGTCTGTCATCTCTCATGGCTCGCATCCATGCCATCGAACGGAAGCTGGACTCTCTCTCGAGCCGTGGCATAGCTGATCCGCTTGATCTGCTAGGCAGGCTCACGGCAATTGACTCCAAGATCGATGGAATGGTGCAAAATCTCTCCTGTTGCAAATGCAGTCCAGGCCTGCTGCCCCTTGCCACGACACACCTGCCCCAGCGTGGTTTGAGTGATAATCCTACTCCTCCTTCTGGTTCAGGAGACACTAAACTCCCGCCCCTAAGGCCGCCGACGACTCCGAATCGAACCTGCCGCCGCTCACCGAGTATCATCCCGTCAGCTGTCAATACTGACTTTACGAGGAGTTCAAACTCGAAGTCCTCCAAAACTCGACGTGACAAACCTGACCAACCCGTCCGGAATATTACCAAGCCAGCCGCCACCGATACAGCTCCCATCTCGCAAGCCATCATCGGCACAGCAGACTGCCCCGAGACCCTGAAGGTGGTCCCTCCCAAATCGAGAGGATCTGCGATCTTTGTGTCCCGCCTTAGTGCTGACACTTCTGCCCACTCGGTACTCGCTTACGTGCGTCGCACAGTGGGGTATTTTGGCCCAGGGTGATCAAAAATATTTCCCGATCTAGAAGTGTGGATATTCCTTTTGTGCTTGGTACTGCGGGTCTCTCCAAGGATTTTGTACGAATTGGAATTTCCAGAATCGTGATTTTTTCATTTTTTTCGTTTTTCCGTTCTACCGATTTCAGAAAATTGCAAATTATTGATGAAAATCGAGCCGGGTTTTGGCTGATGTGGAAGCTACTCTGTCGAAAAGATGTCCGCTATAAGCTCCCGTTCGATGCTCCATGCAACGTTCGCAAGAAATGCCGTTTTCGAAAACCGGCCACAACATGGGAGTCTATGGGCGGACATGAAATCTGCCTGTAGAATCGAAACGGGGCAACATCGGATGGGGTCGTCCATGGGGTTAATGTAGGCCTGTAACCCAGCTACAAGATGCGACGCGCACGGGATCTGTAGAAATCCGCATAAGCGAAATATCGCAGAAACAAGTAAATAGCCAGCCCGTCAAGCGCTGATGTGTCCTGCTACTGTCCGAAGTGCTTGCACCGGTGTTCCGCTGTCTTCCACATGCCAAGCCTTCCGCATGTTCGATCATAACAACCCCTTTGTGGAATCTAACGGCATGGGGAGAAACGGTGCGTTGCCTTCTTTTGCTCGAGTTTCACCCCGGAGATGTACAGGCGGTTCCCGCTCAACGCTGTCGATTTATTGGCGGACAAGTGTCATAAGGGATGTCGATAGGGCTTGACGGGCTGGCTATTTACTTGTTTTTGGATATATCGCTTATGCGGATTTCTACAGATTCCGTGCGCATCGCATCTTGTAGCTGGGTGACAGGCCTACATTCGCCCCATGGACGACCCCATCCGATGTTGCCCCGTTTCGATTCTACAGGCAGATTTCATGTCCGCCCTTAGACTCCCATGTTGTGGCCGGTTTTCGAAAACGGCATTTCTTGCGAACGTTGCATGGAGAATCGAACGGGAGCTTATAGCGGACATCTTTTCGACAGAGTAGCTTCCACATCAGCCATACCTGGCTCGATTTTCATCAATAATTTGCAATTTTCTGAAATCGGTGAAACGGAAAAATCGAAAAAAAATGAAAAAATCACGATTCTGAAAATTCCAATTCGTACAAAATCCTTGGAGAGACTCGTAGTACCAAGCACAAAAAGAATATCCACACTTCTGAATCGGGAAATATTTTTGATCACCCCGGGCCAAAATACCCCACTGTGCGTCGTAAGCACCCCGAGGCACTCTCATGCAGGAAACTACCTATCAGAGAGGGGGCTAGTCACGCTTCCTTCATCGTGTATGTTCCATCACGGGATGAGCACCCCTTAAATCCCGAGCTCTGGCCGGCAGGCGTCCTGGTGAAGCCCTTCGTTGATCGTCCAAGGACACGGGCGGTCAAAATAACCAAGGCAGATGCCTGACTCCATGGATCAGTCTATCGGGATGGTCATCATAAAGTCCCATGCCGATCTAGCAACCTCCTAAAATGTCTCTATTTCAATGCCAGGTCCATAGCTAAACCTGGAGCTCTTGACGCCCTGAAACTCTACTGCCATACCAATCATATTGATGTTGTTCTCTTGTGTGAGACCTGGCTTACTGCCTCGGTCAGGGACGCAGAACTTGCCTTCTCTGGCTCCTACCAGGTTCTCAGATGTGATCGATTGGGCAGAGGTGGCGGAGTATGTATACTTGTTCGTGCTGATCTCAATGTCTTTCGTATCACTCACCCCGTGATCTGCGACGAATACGTCGCATTTGACTTATCCTCTTGTGACCATAAATATAGGCTCATCTGTTGTTATATCACAAACTCTGGTACTGCTGATGTCAGAGCTAAGCGTACAGACAGGTTCTGTGACCTACTTTCCGCCTTATGCTCCACTGATCATCCAGTCTTCGTTGTTGGTGATTTCAATATGCCATCCATCGTCTGGAATGGATCTTGTGCACGCAATTCCATCTCCCCCCAGGCTCATTTTGTACAATCCTGCATCGACCTTGGTCTTACCCAGATCAATCAAGCACCCACCCACAGTAGCGGCAATGTGCTGGACATACTACTGGTGTCTGACCCATCCCTGTTACACTCCTGTTCCACTGTTATTCCTCCAGTCGCTTCCGACCACCTGGCTCTTTCATTCAACATATTCACCGAGGACCTTTCTGTTCCGGCACCCCCTCCCAGGCTTGACTTCGGAAGGATGGATGAAGCCGCGATTGCCTTCCATCTTGATGCGATTGATTGGCCGGCATTTTTCTCCTCCTGTGCTGATGTGGGGAATATGTTCGAGCGATTCACGGAGTGCTGTGTGTACCTCATTGACACCTTCGTACCGAGAGCTCGAGTGCCGAGAGACAGGCAGCGAATCCTCCGGTACCTATCCAAGCTCAAGGACCATCTGCATTTCTGCCCAAACGACATCGCCTCTGCCTCTAAGCTTGCCAGAGCCGCCAGAAGACTACGAATTATGTCTGAGACCAAGATAAATCCCAAGAACAGTAGAGAGCTCTTTCGGTATGCTAACTCTCGGATCGGCGACAGCTCGGGCATCACGTCGTTGTCGAATGGTTCGCAATCTGCAACTACCGCGAAGGACAAAGCTGAAATTCTTGCTGCGCACTTCGGCTCAGTCTATGGTCCTGCCTCTCAGCCCCCACCTCGTCAAGCGCATCCCAGGCAATGCACTTACAATGATCCAGAGCTCACTTTCGAGGAGGCTGACATTTGGAGGATTCTTACGTCTCTGAGGTCCTCCTCATGTCTGACCCCAGATGCTGTACCGCAGATTTTCTACAAGAGATTTGCGCTATTTTTAACTGAACCTCTTCGGATGATGTTCGAGACATCATATCGCTGCGGAACAACACCGGCTTGCTTCAACACGTCTATCGTTATGCCTATATTCAAGAAAGGCTCCCGACATGACGCCTCCAACTACCGGCCGATCGCCCTGGGAAGCGTTGCTGGAAAAGTGTTCGAGAAGCTGCTCACCAAACACCTACAAAACCACCTCACCCGCAATCAACTCTTCGACCCGAATCAGCACGGCTTTGTGCCCCTAAGGTCCACCACTACCCAGCTCCTCACCATGACCAATGACTGGGCTCTCTACATCAATTCTCGCACCGACTTCCACTGTATCTACATAGATCAGAAGGCTGCGTTTGATAAAGTACCACATGAGCGGCTCCTAGCTAAACTACGGTCCGTCGGCATTAATGAGCAGACCGTCTTGTGGATTAAGTCGTACCTTGCCGATCGAACGCTCAAAGTCATCGTTGATGGCGCACTCAGCAGTCCCATACTGGCAACTTCTGGTGTGCCCCAGGGCAGTTGCCTCGCCCCGCTCCTCTACGCCTTATTCGTGTCTGACATCGGAGATTATCTTCCCCGGGATATCCACTATCTCTTATACGCCGACGACCTCAAACTATACGCACCCATCAGCTCTCAGGATGATGCCGATCGACTGCAATCCGCTGTCGACGGTATCGCCCTTTGGTGCCGAGATAACGCCATGTCCATCTCAGTCGGGAAATGTGCGGTTCTCGTATATGGTAAATCATATGCCGCCTACTCAATTGACAGCACTCTCTTACCTGTCGTTGATCACATTCGAGACCTAGGTATACTCGTCACTCCTGCCCTTGATTTCTCACTGCACATCGACTCCTTATGTAGGTCGTCGCGAACTCTTATCAACACTATATTCCGTGCCTATGTTACGCGTGATCCACTCATATATGTTAAGCTCTACACCTCGCTAGTTCTCTCTAAGATCACGTACAGCGCGCCCACCTGGAGACCATATCTCGTGAAACACATAGAGGCACTCGAGAAAGTTCAGCGCTTTTTCCATCGTAGACTACGCGCACGCTGCCCACAATCTGCCCAGATGACGCAGCTTAGGCCTATATCTGATGTCTTCCACGATATTGATCGTAATACTCTCCTCATGTTATATAAATGTAACATGCTAGAACAATTTCTAGTCATAAGGCCGTCCTCACTGCGAAAGAAACTTGACATACGACCGAAGTCTGAATCAGTTTTGACCGTGGTCTGTAACACATTTGCTTGGAGAACCGCTAGGAGGCTCCGTATTGAAGGCGCACCGCCTTTTCTAGTTAACCAGTTTGCCCGGCCTCAGGCTGCCGACCCCCTTTTATCAAACCAATAAAAGTGCTATCAAATCAATCAAATCAATCAAATCAACTTTGGTCCGCTGTACATGTCGGGGAGCGCCATCGTAGGCACAATGAGCCCCAAGTTCTCCACCGCACACTGTTCCTCCAACAGGCTCGCCGACATGTCCTTGGTGAAGTGTCCTTGGTGTTGGGCGTTTTTGTAGCCCGGTGACGACATGGTGCCGAAATCCACGATCTCAACAGTACGTTCCTGAAGAATTGCAGAAATTGAGAAAAAACAAGGCAGATCTCGCGATTCGGAATCGGAATTGGAGCAAGCATTCGAAGAACACCATGGGGCCCCTTAGAACTTGCATTTTCAAAAAACGGGGAAAAAATTGACCAGGCTCAATTTCGCCAGCGGAATCACGGAACTGATGCTGACGATGATCTTGTGACAAATCCCACCTGGTGAAATTCCCAACTCAAAGAAAACACTGAATTTTAGTGTACTGGCCGCAGCCGCCTCGGGGTTCAGGAGGTTGAGACAAGTTCTCCTTGCGATTTTACGCTCGAGCCCTCCCGACGGGTGCGCTCCCTGATTGCAACTGTTGCGCGGTCACTGTTGATAACTGACCCCGCCAAAAATGGCCGTCTGCTGAACCTGCTTCTGAACCCGCGGGCGTGCTGACCGACTTCCATTTATTGATCCATATCTTTTATCGTGATTAATTCCGATGCTGCGGTGAAACCGCTAGCCTACCTAAGTATCTTCTGAATACAACTTCTTTGGAAACACTTTTACTCTGGAGAACGACCGCCGCGGCGCACAGTGGGACGAAACGCGGAATTAGGTGGAAAAAAGTCATGTCGGCGATTTTGATCACATTGGGCGGAAAATGTTCGTCGATGGCTAGAATGTCGGGATGTAGTTCAGTTTTGGCCTAAACCGATCGCAAAGCCGTAACCAGGGTCGCAAAGTGTCAGCGTGGAGAGGACTCTTGGTGTTGGCGGGAATAAAAGTCAACACTGTTTCCGGAATAACTGTTCGAAAAATACTCTCAGAATTAGTCGAATCAGCACTATTGAGTCTCAAATTTTGCGTACCTTCCGAATCCGCACTCTCCCGGGACCAAAAACGAGTCCTTGGGATTGTTTTCGACCGGTCGAGTTTCCCATCGATTTTGCTCGAAATCTGAGATTTCCAAGTTGGTGGAAAACAACTCTCCCCGGCTCTCCCGGTCTTGAAGTTTGGATGAGATGTACCTCGAGTCTGTACTTCCCGCCCCCGTTTGCTTTTCCTGCGCTTCCGTGCGCGGACTGAGATACAGAGTTTCTTGCAGGGACGTGAATCAGTTTTCCCGAAGATACTTCTTCGAGGTCAGGGTAGCGGCCAACTACGGTAGAGATCTTGATGTTATCCTCAGATGTGTTCTGGAAGTAGAGAACATCGATCTGGCCTCCGTTGCCAACGAAGTTGCGTTGAGAGTCGAGTTAAGAAGGAGAGCGGCTGAAATGCGTGTAAAGTGCAAACGAAGCTCTCGCGAGCTCGAAGAATTTCTGGCTCTGCTGAAAAATACAGCGATCCAGGCGCGTAGCCAGGGGTAGGCTGAGGGGGCTTTAGCCCCTCCCCAGGACCCCTTGGTTCATACTATCCAAGTCGAGGTTTCTGGTCGAGCGACCGATGTTCAAAGAATTTCACAAGGGTACCCCTTGAGTCGAAAAGATTAGCCCTCCCCCAGGAAAAATCCTGGCTACGCCCCTGCAGCGATCGCGGACGATCAGCCTCCGAGTTCATATACCGCATCAGACGGCGAATCGGACAGAGAGGCCAAGGAGGCCGTGCAAAACGAGCCTATGGATGCGTTCGGGGGCACGGACTGCGAATCCGATTGACTCTGGTTTCTTTTTTTGCAATAAGATTTTTCTCTATCATAAGCGATAAGTTCATCTCACCACCAAAGCAATTCCCCGAATAAATATCAGGCAGTTTCGTTATTATCAGCCCATGAATAGAACCGCAGCACGATACACAAGCGACGTATCGCAGGGATTTCGGGGAGTTCCTGATTTTGGGTATCTGATGCCAATGAATTCGGGAAAAATCGCTCATACTATTCTCTCCAGGTCATATTCTATCCGACCCAAGGGCCTCGGAACTGGATCGACTCAAAAAAAAACACTAGAATAGTTTTTTCCACCTAAAATGCCGTTTCGTCCCATAGTGCGGCGTGACAGCTTGTCGCGCCGCCTGGCGGCCTCCTCCGGAACTATTCATTAGCCTGCCGGCAGCCGAACAGCACGGTTGCTCTCGCTGACGGCCACACTCCCGCCAACCGCGAAGCGGTTTGGACTGGAAGGTTTTTGGTCGACCAACGCGTCGGCTGAACGGCTCTCGGCGACACGATACAATTGATAATGAACACACTTGCGCCTGGAAACTACCCTGATGAAATCGGTTATCTCGAAAGGCGCTCTAATAATTTCAATAATATAATCTGAGATGGATGCACACTCTACTTTCTTACACTTTGACATAGTTAATTTGTGGACACTCATTTGGCACTAAAGTACATTGGTCTCCATAGCATTGATTCTCTTTTCTTATGGCATATTATGGTCGACGAGAGGAAGGTTTGCGCTTTGACTCCGAATTTGTGCTTTCGACTTGGTGTCTCCAGAAACCGTTGTGCGAACTTGAGATACAAAGTTTCCGGTTACTTAGACGCGTCGCGACTTCCAATGAAAACCGTTCGTGCTCTCGGGCCCCGCCTTCCGGGAGATTTCTCCGGACATGGACTGCATATAAGGAACCCGTGCCGCGGCTCCAGGCACTCATGTTCTGCACCGAACAAGTTCACCCTCCGCAACTTAGCAATGTCCCACCAACATGAACGTCTGCCAGGAGGCTCAGACCGCGACCACGACTTTTCAACCTCGCCCATAGGCCTGCTGGATGTAGGCCTATCCGGCTTGTCTACTGCCCATGGACGGGCTCATCGCGACCATCGGCTCGGCGTTGCCCGGCTCGTCTACGATCGACTGACCGAACCTGAGCGGGACGTCTTCCGCCGCGCATCCAAAGATCTCCGTCGCACCGGGTGCCCGTGGGCCACCCTGGCAGCCTACACTGCGACGGGCAGAACTTTTGCCCTGACTTTTCGACTATCGACCGTGCTCCATGAGCTCACAGGTACGTCCTGGTGTCTCCTGCCAGAATCATGTGACCCGCTCCCTTAAGTTTTCTTTTCTTGCCCGCTAACATGGTTTGGTTTTAACGGAGGATCCGTTTATGCGCTCACCTCCGGGAGAAAATCGTCACGTTTAGGACTGTAACGTTTTTGTGTAACGTTTTTCTGTCTTTTATTCTGGACGCCAATTCTTGGTTTAAATCGCCACTTGGTGGTTTAAGTAGCCACTTGATGTTTCAAGTCGCAACCTAATGCTTTAGAGTCGTTACTTTATGTTTTCAAGTCGCCACTTAATGGCTTCAAGTTGCCACCTAATGGTTTCAAGTCGCCACTTGATGTTTTTGAGTCGCCACTCAATGTTTCAAGTCTCCCATCCTTGGTTTAACTCGCTACTTCGTGCTTTCAACTTCTCTTTTGATATTCTCAAGTCGCCACTTGGTGGTTCAAGTCGTCACTGCGGGCTTTCAAGTTTTTTTCTATGTTTTTGAGTCGCCACCTGGTGGTTTAGGGCGCCAGTTCGTGGTTTGGAGTCACCACTTCATGTTCTCAAGTCGCCACTCCGCGGTTTGTGGCGCCACTGGCGGCTTGTGTTGCCACTTCGTGGTTCGAAGTTACCACTTTATGTTCTCAAGTCGCCACTCTGTGGTTTAAGTCGGCACATTGTGTTCTTCACGTTGCAACTTCGTATTTCTCCAGTCCTCACTTTCGTTTGTATGTGAAGCTTGTGCTGCCGGCACTAGCGTACCGAGAGGGAGCGAGAGGGGCGGCCCGCCCCAGACATCAGATCTCTAGGGATCTAGCTATTTCACAGAGCTCCAATTAACAATGGGTGCCAGAGTTAACACGTCGATCACATACGTGGACAACGCGGTTCGTTCCCCTCTTCAACTCCGCGAGTTTCCATTTCTACAGACCTCCTCTTGCAAAACGAGGATCCTCCGTTTTTCCTTCCACTTCAGTGGGAAACACTGAGGTTTTCTCGTTTTAGGGACTCCAGTCGCAGCCTCGGCTCCTTCCGAAGCGCGCTCATCTCCACCAGCAGTTCGCCGCCATACGGCCCCGGCCTCTCCCGCCGCGAGACCCGGCATCCCAGCCCCACCGAGACCACCCACGGCCCCGATCCAGCCGAGTGCCCCCGCACAGCAGCCTGCAGCCGTCGCGAAGCCCCGAGCTGCTCTCGAGCCGAGCCCGTCATCCCAGGGGAAAGCCCCCAGCCGCGGCCCGCCCGGGCCCCTCGACGCCGCGAGGACCCCCTGCTGCCCCGACACCGGTCGCCCCGGCCGCGGCCCGACCGGGCCCACTGCCACCGATAAAAGCTCCTCCCCGGAGGCCGTCATGCGTGACAGAGGACGGGTACTTCACCCTGTTTGACCCACCCTACTGTCAACGATACCTGTTCCAGCTCTGCGACGTGGCCCCCTTCCCCCGGAGGAGCATCCGAAGAACATTCGCATCACATCCAAAACCCGAGTGAATCACCCAGTGAATAAATTCACCAACAATATTCTTTTCCTTCTGCGAATTCTTGTGTTTTTACTGCTCTGAAAATCGTTAGCGTTAGAACTTCCCCACGTTTAGAGGATAGAGTAGCTGTATGGGTCTTTTCAGGGTTTTTCCATTAGGTAATCGAATAATACATGTTCGCCTCCATCCATCGGACCCCTCCCGGCCAGAAAAAGATTGAACTCTGGCTATAGGCCAGTGAGATCTCGATGCTGGATCATCTAAGAGCACCACATCTCCAATCTGAAACGCTCTACTCCACAGCGGTCTATTTTCCATTGCCGGTCTCAAGTGCAACAGATACTCTCGACGGAACCTCTGCCAGAACGCGTTCAGTACTTCTTGTTTGTGTCTCCAGCGATCTGAAAATATCGTTGCCGCGGCATTCTCGCTAGCTTGTATGACTTCCTTAGCCTCCGGCAATGCCGGATTGACTTGATTCCCGTACATGAGATCTGACGGGCGTAGTGGCAACAATTCGTCTTGATTTGTGCTTACGCACGTTAGCGACCTATCGTTTACAATTTTTTCGATATCGGTGAAGACTGTTTCTAGCTCTCTGAACGGCAAAGTATTCCTACTTAAGATTCTTCGCAACGGCTCTTTGATTACTCGCACCGTTCTCTCGATGAAGCCTGCCCTCCATGGGCTTCGCTCCGTGTTGAATTCCCACGAGATGCGGTGTTTGGTTAGAAAACTTCTCGTCTCCGAAGAGCGCTCCAGATCGAACAGCAATTTCACTTCTTTTGCAGCTCTTTTGAACGCCGCGGCATTATCCGAGAAAAAACATTCGACCGTTGGATTGCGATTATAGAATCTTCTCATTGCTAGCAAGAATTCGTACGTCGACAGATTCGCTACCAATTCCAGCCTTACTGCTCTTGAGACCGCGCAGTCGAACAACATTATGTACGCTGGTACTTTTTCCCCGTTGGGATTTCTGACCGGAATTGGTCCGGCAGCGTCGATTCCTGTCGTTCCGAATGCGACCGCGGTCTCCAACCTGAATTTTGGCAGTTCCGGAGTCGGCTCCGAAGCCGCTTTAGCTCGAAATCTGACGCACGTTTTACAACCTGCTATCGCTTCCTTTGCCGCTCTCCGAGCCCTGATTATGAGGAATCTCATCCTTGTCCTTTGCAATATTCCTGGCACGCTACCCGCGTGCATGCACACCTTTTCGTGAATGAATCGAACATACAACTCGACAAGATCATTTTCGCCCGGCAGCAGAATCGGATTGATGGTTTCGAACTCTACGTTTTCCATGTTAGAAAGTCTCGATTTACACCAAATGAGCCCGTCTTTGTCGAAAAACGGATTGAACTGATACACAGGGCCGGATTTAGAAATTTGCCGCCCCAAGGCTGAGCCCGATCGCCGCCCCCCCTCCTTCCCGCCCCCTCGCCCTACTCCAGGAAGAACAATGGTCAAGGTTAAAAAACCCACGAGTTGTTAAGCGACTCGGCGTCGGAATTTATTATCACAAAATTCCCGGATAACTTCGTCGAATGATATTGTATCCACGGTATCGTATTCAATGGTTAATATGGCAAGATCGCTCAGTCTTCGGTCTGAAATGCTTGATCTCAGGTAGTTCTTGATTCGTCTCAAGCACGAGAAGGCACGCTCCGAAGAGCAGTTGCTCACTTGGCCATGGATTTGTAGATTCGTAGAGCAACATCAATATTTGGGAACACGTCGACTAGATCAGTTTCCCGTATCCATTTGCACATGTTATTGATATAGAGGTGCTTCTTCTCTCCTTCAGCCGCATACTCCTTGAAATGCAACACCTCTTCGATAATATCCAATGAGAGATCTTCAGGATAGCTTTCACACAAATTTATTCCGTGCTTCCTGATTTCTGGAGGTGTGAGCTCACGAAACTTGAAGAAAACGGTGAAAACTTTGAAAATCTTGTCATACGCAAGCTTTCGTGCATTCAATTCCGTGATCAATCGATCAATTATCGGGAAGAAGAAGTTTATCCGAAGGCGGTCTTCAATTGGGTAGGGAGCAGCTTCATCATCAGCAGGCTCATCGAAAGGGCGCTTCCGTTTTCTTTCACGCTGTGCCGTCGTGGTGTCGTTCACGTCCTTAACGAGTTCTTTCGCACCCTCCGTGAATGTCGAGAAACTTTCTCTTGAAGACTCCACGTAGGAGATCAACGAATCGTACAAATCGATAACCTGCCCCAAGTCTGCATCCTCTTGTTGGAGTTTCCGACTCACGGCGTTCACGCGATCCAAGGTTTTCCCCCAGAAAACAGTCATGAACGCCGTTTCATATTTGTTCATCTTTCGTAAAATTCCTGTCGCCTCCGCTCTCGAGATGGCCTTCTCTGTTTGATCAGTTGAAATGGACTCCAAAGTTTCCCGAATGACATCCCAAGACTTGAGCAAAGCCTTGCACGCATCGACCCTGCAGGACCATCGGGTGGAAGAGAGGCTCTTGGGTGTGAGACTGATATTGCTGCTCTTCAATCTGTCCCAACGCATCGGACTCGCCGAGAAGAAGTTGTAAATTTCGTTCAAGAAGTCAAAGTACCTTACCGACTCAGGGCAACAGCCGCTCGCGGCAGTTCCTACAAGGTTCAGGGAATGAGCTGAACAGGGCAAAAATTCAGCAAACTTGCTCGTTGATTGTATTTTTGCTTGAAGACCGTTATATTTGCCGGACATGTTAGCCGCGTTGTCATATGACTGTCCTCTACAATCGTTCAGATCTATCTTCAATGAGACCAGGACTCCAGTTGTGGCGGTGTAGAGCTCTCCGGCTTTGTGCCCGCTGTTCGGTACAAAGATGAGGAACACTTCTTTTGGTACTCTTTTGGTACACAATTGCTAGCTGGTCCACATGAGCGATGCACAGTGGGAAATTTGGCCGAAATAGGATGACTTAAGTGAATGTCTGAGTTGAACCCCCAAAGCCCATGCATCTTGTACACTGATGGCTCAAAATCCGGCTGATCAGAAATTTCAGGTCACGTAAGTTCTAGAGAGTCGTGAAAGTCGGCGAAACTTCGGCGAAAATAGGCAAACTTCCCGGGTCTGAAAATGCACTGTCCCCAAGTGTCCCCCCGGAACATTTTTTTTCAAGTGTCGTCTGCTAAGACGTAAACAGGAGGGCCCGCGCCACGTTCCGCGAAAAAAGCGAAAAAAGTGAAGGCAAAGGCAGAAATAAAGTGTAGTGGTGTGTCCGACAGTTTAGGATCATAACCCAGGTGCCGTCCCGACAGAAATTTTGAAGGTATGGCGCCAAATCTCTGCACTGGATGTCTAAGTGCCATCCAGGCAGCAACACAAGCCTCTGGCGGGCAGACTTGCCCGTCATGCGCATGGGTGACGGGGCTGAGAAACGATTTAGCCACCAAAACCCAAGAAGTTGAGCGTCTGAAAGCTCATAACGAGAAGTTGCAGGAAGAGTTAGCGAAACAGATAACTATTAATGCAAAACTAATAGAGACGCAGTCAGGCCTAGCCACAGCCCTCGCCAGCGAAACTAGTCGGCGAATAGAGGCTGAAACTAAGAAAACCGTGGAGTCAGCCGCAAAAACTACTGCTGGCAACGACGAAACGGAAGATGATATGGCAGAAGACGGTGAAACAATACCCATAACTTGCACATATCTGGTCGGAGAAGAAAATTTCGATGACCTCAAACCAGAAAAATGGCTGTCTGGCTTGCTCGGAAAACAGTGTGTTCTGAGAACGAGGCAGTGCCTCGTGTCTAAACACCTGGAAATTACCAGGAAACTGATTCAAGAGGGGACGGCAGATATAATGCACGTACTCCTGGATACCGGGCGTTCAAACCTCAAGGACGAGAATTTTCGTACCTGGAAGGCGAAGGACCTCGGAGATGAGATCATTATGGCGATAAAAGCCATAAAAAGAAGGAGGGGTCGCTTCCGTAACATGGATGAATCTCCCTGAAATAGGGGATTTGGGCGTAGCCGCGACCCAGGTAAACAAAGTGGTAGAAGAGTGGATCGAAAAACAGGATCACACTGAAATAGCCCTCATGAACTTGAGAGGCTTGTACCACAATAAAACCCTATTCGACGGCGAACACCTCACGAAATCAGGGGGGTTAGAGGCGGCAAAAAAGATTGCCACCTGGTACGCCGAGCGAATGGAGCTCGATCAAGCGGAGGCAGAAGAACTCCGGGCTCGAATGAAAAGAACGAGAGCCAAAATGTTCGAGCAAGAGAGGGAAAACAAAGCGAAGGAGGCGGCTGAAAAACAAAGCCGCGGAAACGCTAGACCTCCACACAGGGATGGGGCAGGGGGGAGCGGATACGCTCCTCGAGGTCGGGGATACCCGAGGGGGAGAGGGAGAAATGTTCCCTACCACCCAAGACCGCATTACCCCTCGAGCAGAGGCGGTCGATGACAACCTGCCCCCAGAAACATCGGGCCAGAGGGATGGAGAAGGAAACCGTCGAAACGAAGACGAAGGAGTACTCGTGTTAATATCAACCCAACCTCAGAAATAAAAAGCTCGATTTTCTTTGATTTTGAACTAGGTGTTCTCAATCTCCAAGGGGGGCGAAGTAAAAGTAAATGGAAAAACCTGATAAGTGAAGCCTTCTCCGACACAGCAGAGAATAGCGGCAAGATCGGATCGGGAATCATTCTAGCAAGCGAAACGTGGCTTGTGAACGAGGAGGTCCCACCAAAGATGCACAACTATGAGTGGCTTGGTAGTAATAGAGAAGGGAAAACCGGGAAGCATGCCAAGGCGGGCGTGGGTATCCTATTCCCAACAAGCCTGGGACAAATCAAAACGACGGAGAAAGGGAGAGACTTCGTAGCGGCCAGAATCGAGATAAAATCGACTGAATGGCTGGTAATCTCAGTATACGTATCGCACGAAAACGAGAAAGAAAACACTCGGCTCTTCGATGAAATCACGAGAGTGATAGACATGGAAGGCGGGGATGAAGCCCATATAGTCATAGGCGGCGACATGAACGCACATATCAGACAATTCTCCGAACAAGAAAACACCAGAGGGCAACTCCTGAAAAGCTTTGCGAGCAAAAATGGGCTCATTATCGTGAATACCACCGAAAAGTGTGTGGGAAAGTTCACAAGGCAGAGGGCAGTCATCGACTACGTCCTATGCAATGCTAAAGCGTATGACAGGCTAACACACATGAGGGTGGATGAATCGAGAACAAAAACTCGAATCTCAGACCACAACCTCATTACGGCCAGGTTCAAAATTGCAACGGAGCCGACCAGAAAGACCAAGCGAGAAATCGTGTCAATGAATATAGTTGATAAAACGAAAGCAAGTCTGACAACGAAGGAAATGATATGGACCCACATAAGGGGAAAGGAGCCGATAACGTATGAGTGGCTGAAAGAAAGCATTCAGAAAAACGTAGAGGCCAGTGCGAAGAAAGTAAAGATAAAAAACCAGTACCCTGTACAATCCAGGGAAATTACTCGACTCCACAAGCAAAAACAACGGTTGAGCAGAGAATGGAGGAGGGCGAGAAAACGATGTGACGAGTTGGAAGAGCGAAACATAGCTCGAGACTTTCAGGAAATGCAATGGAGAATATATGAGGAAGTTGAGCGAGAAATATCGCGACAAAACAAAAAACTCTATGACTCCATCATCAGAAGCCCCCGAGAACAACGGGCAAAACGCTTCTGGCAGTATACGAAGAGAGAGGACCGGGATGACAAAAGTATAAGTCGTCCTGTCGACGAACTAGGTCGAGAGATCGGCGACGGTCAGATGGAAAACCATCTGACAGGCGTACTCAAGGAACTACTCGAGTGCGAGACAACCCGGACTCAGAATGGTGAACCGAACCAAGTCGGCGAACTTAGAGTAACGCGAGAGCTGGACTTGGGCTTGAGCGCAGACACTATAGCGAAGGCGCTAGGAAAGGTGTCGAATGATTCAGCCATGGGGTTGGATAGAATCCCGGCATACGTGCTGAAATCCTTGGGAGCAGTTGGCTGCGAATACGTGGCACAACTGTTCAACCAAATAGCGAATGGAAACGCACCAATCCCAGATGACTGGCGGAAGGGAAGGGTAACCCTACTGCCGAAAAGTAACTCGGAAAAAGGCGTTTGGTAACATACAGGCCGATCACGATTTCGTCGGTGCTGTACAGAACATTCGCAAGGGTCCTATGCTGTGAAATCCAAAACTGGATGGAAAAAGAAAGGATTCTTGGAGAAATGCAGTTCGGTTTCCGGAAAGACAGACGGGCCGAAGACTGCATCTTCATCCTAACGTCAGCAATCGAAATAGCAAGACAAGAGGGGCAGGGACTCATAACCTGCTTCTTAGACTGTACAAAGGCTTACGATCGCATAGACAGAGAGCAGCTGTGGAAAACCCTGACTGAGAAAAAGATGCCACAACCAATCGTGGAGGCAATCAAACTTCTCTACACAAACAACGAGGTGACCCTACATTATGGGGAACACCGATCTGATACAGTAGCGACCAACAAGGGTCTCCGCCAAGGATGTCCCCTTAGTTCAGTCCTGTTCATACTATACATCTCCGAACTGGAGAAGAGAATAGAACGGACGGGAGTTGGCTTCAAGGTGAGGCTGCCAGGGAACATTTTCGACTTCCGACAGAGGAAGGACTTCCCGATCGGTGGATTGCTTTTCGCAGATGACCTAGTACTGATCGGGCAATCTAGGAGAGACCTGGAGAGACTGCTCGAAGTAACATCTAAATTCGGGGACGAGATGAATCTACATTTCAATCCCGAGAAGAGCGCAATAGTTGAATTCTCGACATGCGCTGACGCAGAACGAACATTCAGGGTCCAAAACAGAGACCTACCAGTTCGGCAAGCTTACAAATACCTAGGAATAACACTGTGTAACGCACACAGGTACCTGGAAGAACAAGAAAAAATTTGGGAATCCAAAGCAGAGAAAGTGTTGCGACAAATGCACGCAAGGTCGCTTTGGAAAAATCGCTTTGAAGTGACAAAGATACAGTGGAAGAGCACGGCAGTGCCGGCCCTGACATACACTAACGCAGTCACTACGATGTCGTCGAGGCTGAGAAAGAGGCTAGAGAACATACAGCGAGATGCTGGAAGGTGGGCCCTGGGGCAACCAAACTCCAATACCGCTATAGAATTTATAGACGGGGAGCTAGGGTGGTCAACTTTCGAAGCCAGGGAAGCAAAAAGTAAGCTGACCTATCAGGCGAGAATCAGCGAAATGAGTGAAATCAGGTGGCCAAAAGCAATCCTCACAATGATGAGAATTGCGAACGTGCCTACCAAACTCCAAAAAAGGAGCGCGGAGCTGAGGAAAATCTTCGGGTGTCAGGAAATTAGAGAACGCCCGAGAACGATTAATCGAGTCTCACTTGCAGCATACAGAAAATATGTAGATGAAACAGTGAAAACCAAACTCGAGGAAACTTGGCAGAGAGGAATGGCAGAGAAAAAAACTCTCGAGCGATACAGGAGTTTCAAGACTGTGCGAGGAAATATCGAGCACATATACGACAATACGAAAGGCAGTCGCCTTCTGGCAAACGCTAGAGCGGGATGTTTACAGACCAGAAAATATCGGTCGAAATACAAAAACATCGACACGACCTGCCTGAAATGCGGCCTTGAAGCGGAAACTCTCGAACACGTGATCCTGCAGGAATCCAACAGACGCGGAGGAGACGGTCAAAAAGAGAATCGGCCTCCACAGCGACAGCACGCCAAGGATGATACGCGACACCAAGAAGTTGCTCGAGGAGTGGGAAAAAGACAGCCACAGCCATCACGATTGAAAACAACGGAGCCGCAACGATCAGCTGAACCATCGCCCCTTATCTAGGGTTTCTCTGCTATACTTGAAATGTAAAGATAACAGGGAAATGATCAATAAATATCCATCCATCCATCCATCCAAAATGACCGCCTTCCAGTCCTCTTTCGGATGGAACAGAGAAATCTTGCGGAAGTTTGCGGAATCGAGCGTACGGTCAACTTCTAAGAGGTCCGGAAAACTCGATTAAGCGGTGGTCATCCTCATCCCAGAAGAGTGACACTCAGCCAACTTCACGCCAGAACCCACGTTCATTTGCTGAATGGACTCTCGTTACGACGAAGACCGTTGAAATGAATTTCTGGATGATATAAGGAAGTTGTGGTTGGCCAGCTTGGCTAGCTGAGCTAGCTGCTGGGATGATCCCGTTGCAACGGGATCATCTACGACAGTCCTCGATACTTAGAAGTTGACCGTACGCTCGATTCCGCAAACTTCCGCAAGATTTCTCTGTTCCATCCGAGAGAGGACTGGAAGGCGGTCATTTGAAAAAAAAAGTTCCGGGGGGACACTTGGGGACAGTGCATTTTCAGACCCGGGAAGTTTGCCTATTTTCGCCGAAGTTTCGCCGACTTCCACGACTCTCTAGAACTTACGTGACCTGAAATTTCTGATCAGCCGGATTTTGAGCCATCAGTGTACACGATGCATGGGCTTTGGGGGCTCAACTCAGACATTCACTTAAGTCATCCTATTTCGGCCAAATTTCCCACTGTGCGATGTCCGGACTTGAGTCGACAATCAGAGAGAAGTATTTCGCGGCTCTGACATCAGCGGAAATCACCTCTCGGTATTTGCGGCTCATTATCTGAACAATTTCTTCATAGGTCGTGGAAGACAAATAGTTCGTTCGACCGCTACCTGGTCGCCCGTAACGCTTAAGATGCTCTTTCATGAAGGGATCGAATTCCGCAAGTAGCTCCACTGCCATCAGGAAGTTCCCGTTGTGGTTCGATCCGAGGACTTCATCAGAGCCTCTCAGAGCGTGTCCGCGGCTCGTCAGCTTCTTAACTACGACCACAATGCGTTGCAACACTTCCATCCAATACCGCTTTTCCTGAGTGACATTTGCTTCCAGCAGGGTACGCATATTGTTATCAGAGGTCCTCGTTCGGAGAGCGATTGCGGATTCTCGATGACTTACCGAAGTTTCATGTTTTTCCAATCATTGAAACCACCATCCTTGCTAAACGAGGAGCTCGAGTCAGAGAATAAGCGACAGGCCACGCAGTATATACTGCCGTGTGTATTCGAGTACACAACCCACTGTCGCCTCGTAACCTCGCCATTCTGAAGTTTTCGCTCGAACATGGTGGAAGTGAAGAAACGCGCTTGGTCCTTGTAGATTCTCTTTGAGCTCTTGAAGTCCGACTCCGCGTTCTGCGAAAATCCGTTTTGCGCAACGAAATCTCGAAGTTCTTCGTTGACCACCCATTGCGCAGGGTCCTCATTGAATCTGAACGAGGGAGTTATTGGTGACGAGCTTGTTGGCGCGTCTTCTTCAGTGTTTCTTGAAACCTGGCTCACGTTATCAGCACACGCTTCACTCGCGGACGGAGGATCAGAGGAAGCTGCGGGCGACGAAGACCCGACGGCTTCGGTACTGTTGCTTGAGGGTTGGGGAGTATTCTTGGTGAAGAAGCTGTCGATCTTTTTAGTCGTTCTCAATAAATCTCTCTCGCGTTGATACCTCTCTTCTGCTCTCTTCCTGTACTCCGCTCCACTGATGGTCAGACGCATTCGTCCATCCGCCATCGTACTTCTTGAAGTTCGACGCAGTTCAGAGACTATGTTCGAGATCCGAAACAAAGCTAGAGGTTGTCACTCACATGGAAACGGTCGAGATGAGGAATTGGGAGAAGTAAGTACTTCTGATAAAAAAATGCGCTGGTATCGCTGAACTGAAGAGCTAAAGACGACCACCAACGCTGAGCACATATCAAAGAATGACGACGAAGCCACTCAAAGAGCTCTTCCCCGCCAGATCAAACGTACTCTTACATAGGCCAGAGAGCGCCAATTCGGAAATTCAAAATACTGCGTAGTTAGCAACGGTCATGACCCCTCCCGTCTCAAAAGAGTCCGTTACTCGAGTTATCTCCCATGTCCTCGCGACGGCAATGCGAATCGCCGTAGGTATTGCGCGGAGGCACAATAGAATCCACTCACGGAATTAATTTCCGAGCTGGAAATTTCGGAAGTCCGGGAATCAACCTGAACTTCGTTGTCGTTTGTGAGAGAGACCATGGGACCGTAGGGCGTGGTATGATGTCAAAGCTGAGCACGAACCAGGTGCTCGCATTGTTCTCTTCATGCACGAGAAGGGAGTTTGGACCGGAATTGCGCACACGAAGCTACATCACGAACTTCCGAGCTTCGAAGTTCGGAGATTGATTCCCGAACTCCAAACTTCGGGAATTGATGTCTAGGCAGAACGGGGCGGCCAGTCGAAACACTTCGTCGTTTAAAGAAGAAGACGAAACGCCTCATCGTGTGATGGGTCTAGGACAGTTTGGCGCGGGCGTTTTGGCGCGAGCGATTGGGCGCGAGCGTTTTGGCGCGAGCGATTGGGCGCTGGCGATTTGTCGCGATCCATTCTGGCGCGGGCGATTCGGCGCGACCCATTTTGGCGCAGCCGATATTCTCCTAGGAAGGTGGTCCTCTTTCATGGGCACATTCCATCCATCCCTGGATTCTCACGGGCAGCATCGAGAAAGCCGTTGACGAATGAATTCTGCTAGAGATCAGAAATTGAACACGAAGTCTCGTTGACTCGAGGACAACTGTAGGCTGTGGAAATGCGTAGTGCAACCAGATAAAATATGACCGTACCAGGATGAAGATGACTGGCATGCCGAACACCCGTGTCCGGGAACATGCAGTAGAGAAACGTACGAGTAGTTGGGACGAAGAAGCATCAAGACGCCAGCCCGTGCACTTGCGGAGGCTCGAAATTCCAACCCGCCATCCTACCACTAGCGACAACGCCAGCCGCCCAACAGGGAAAAAACCTAAATTCTGAATGAAATGCGTATGACGCTTCTGTCCTCTCCGACATTTTGTTATTGATTCAGAGATAAGGGCACGATGCCCGCGCCAAAATGGGTCGCGCCGAAACGCCCGCGCCAGAATGGCTCGCGCCGAATCGCTCGCGCCGAAAGGCTCGCGCCAGAACGCTCGCGCCAAAACGCCCGCGCCAAAGCGCTCGCGCCGAGACGCCCGCGCCAAATTGTCCCTGTCCCTCGTGTGATTTTTGAGCGACGAAGTGATTTCTACGGTAGGAATCAGAGGCGGGAAGCCAACCGCGAGTAATGGGGAAGCACTCTATTGTCCGCCGCCCTTGAGGCAGCTGTGTGCAAAAATCTGCCGCTCTCGGAAAATCCTTCCCTCAAGACTCTGCCGCCCTCGGAAATCTGCCGCCCCCAAAAATCTACCGCCCAAGGCTATAGCCTCCTTAGCCTACTGGTAAATCCGCCTCTGCTGATACAACTGACTCTTCTTTGAGAGATTAGCCAGACTCGACTCCCACTCACTTGGAAAACTTCTTCTTTGAATATTCTTCAGAACCATCGTTTCCGCTTCTCTGTACCCGTCAGGCGAAATGGTCGCGACCCACTTCGGTTTCGGTTTAACGATCAGCTTTTTCATTCGGTTCACGTATGCCATGACCCTGATCAATTTTGGCCAAGACGATAATTGCTTGCTCATAATCGGATCGACTTCCACCGTGGTGGAGCCTACGAAACATTCCGATTCCCTTTCGTTTGACACTTCGAGTTCGCACTCGTTCGGATTCAGAATATGAGAGATTGGTTGCTCGCCGGACCGTAGCCATTCCGGCCCCTGAAGCCAGAACTTTCTCGCCTCCTCTGTGTCCAGAGCAGCCGCTCTTGACAACAAATCTGCCGGATTTTCCGCGGAACGTACATACTGCCATTGATTTGCCTCCGAGTCCCTCTGGATTTCGACCACTCTGTTCTCGATAAACGCTTTCCAGCACTCCGGTCTGTCCCGGATCCAAGCCAAGACACAGGCATTATCGCACCAGAAATGGACCGACGTGAACAAATCTTCAACTTCCTCTTTAATTTTCTTGGCAATGCGCGTTCCGATAATCGCTCCCAGCAGTTCCAACCTGTGAATCGACCAATCTCCTTTGAGCGGTGCAACCCTGCCTTTCGACATGATCAGCGAGATCGCGATGTCGCTTCCTTGTATTTTGCGTGCATTCGCTACCGCACCATAACCAGTGAGACTCGCATCGGTGAAGATATGCAATTCATATCTCGCCGCACCAGCTCCCGCCAATCCGCGGAAGTTCCTTTCGACTCGGATGTGGGAGAGATACTGCAACCTTTGACTGACTTCGCGATACTCGTTTAAATCTTCGCCTTCGAGTTCGCAGTCCAAATCGAACTTTTTATCCAATGTTTTTGCAGCAATTGTATGGGTATGGGTATGGGTATTTATTGATCTAGATTCAGAGTTATTTGTATATTACATTTAGCTCGTCTCTGCCTTCCATGTCAGGTGCTTTCGCGGATCAGGTGGACTCCTTTCTCCCAGTTTTCTAGGATTCTTTTCGTGGCGTTCACTAGAGATGGGTTCTGCACCTCCTCTCGGAGTCCGAGCCTTTCGAGGAGGTCATCTTCTGTGAAGTGGGCGTCGTTGCATTCGAAGATGACGTGTTTCACATTTTCTTCGTATACACCACACCTTTGGCAGGTTCTGCTCTCCTGCCGGTCGGAATACATTGAGTGAGCTCTGGTTGGCAGCATGCCTGCTCGGGCCAGAGCTAGAAGAGCGTCACCCCGACGATTTTCGTAGAGGTGGGAACGTACACCGAGAGATAGTTTCCCTTTCCGGTATAGTTCCAAACTGGGCTTGAAGAGCATGTCCTCTTTCCAGCCCTGCTCCAGGATTTCGCGAATTCCCTTTTTAATTTGGGAATTGTATGCGTTGAGAGCTGGCCTCCCTTGCTCTGAGAATACCACTTCGAATCGATCGCAGTTGTATTTTTCGTTCAGAGCTTGGGTTCGGGTCACGAGCTCTGTTTGTATTCCGAGAATACTCAGCAGATTCAGGATGGCTTTCGGCCATCTCTGGTCGGGCATAGATTGTATTCTTTTCATGTACCTGAGTTTACTTTGGGCTTCTCTCGCTTCAAAGGAGGACCACCCTAGCTCACCCTGTATGAATTCACCGGCTACCCGGTATCCGGGTATACCGATTGCCCATCTGCCTGCGTCTCTCTGGGATTTCTCTAGAAGGTTTCGCAGTTTTTTTGACATGACCGTCACCGCGTTACTGTATGTCAGTTGCGGGACGGCTGTCGCCTTCCATTGGGCTCTTGAGATTTCGAATCTATTATAGCCCCATGTCGACGTGGCATGCATTCTGTGTAGCGCCATCGTCGCTTGCCTTTCCCAAAGCTCCTCTTGTCTAGCGAGGTAGTTTTTGTGGTCGGACAGGGTCAATCCCAAGTATTTATATTCATGGTCTAGCGGCAGTGGTCTTCCCTGTATTTCCAGGTTCTGACAATCACCCACACCGTGCGCTGAGTATATTACTACGGCACTTTTTGTGGGGTTGAATTTGAGATTCTTTTCTACTCCAAAAGTCGAAGTGATTTCGAGGAGTTTCACCATTTCTTTTTTGTCTCTTGCCAGCAGGACTAAGTCGTCGGCGAAAAGCAAGGCAGGAATCTTGAATGAGGTATTCTCTCTCAAGTTCCATTGCCATTTGCTTGTTCTCACCGTGAACCCAGCTCCGCTTTCTAGGAGTCTGCGTTCGAGATCTGATATGTACAGCATGAAGAGGATGCTGGATAGGGGGCAGCCTTGCTTCAACCCTGTATCCGTGGTCATCCACGCTGAAGATGCTTCGCCACTCACAAGTTTAACCTTGTTGTGGGAGTAGAGCGATTTCAGAACGTCCACCCATGAATGGCTGATCCCCAAGTCAGTCAGGGTTTGCCAGAGTGTTGTTCTGCATATGCGGTCGTAGGCTTTAGTTGCATCTAGGAAGGTACAGATTAGCCCTGTTTTTTCCTTCCTAGAGATTTCGATCGCGGATGTTAGGATGAATATGTTATCATCCCCTCTGCGTTGTGGTCGAAATCCATTTTGCATTTCCCCTACTATCTTCCGTTCTTCCATCCAATCCTGGATTCTGTTCGCGATGATGCGTGCAAAAACGCGGTAGAGGATGGATGAGACAGTGATTGGGCGATATGTTTTGAGTTGGCCCTTTGTTGAGTTCGATTTCTCGATCATCGAGACTCTGCTGTACCTCCAGTCCACGGGGAAATTTGATTTCCCCTCGAGAATTTCATTGAAGATAGAGGCAACAAGGTCGAGACCGGTCTCTCCTAGGTTCTTCACTAATCTGGCTGGGATGCCGTCAAGGCCGCAGCTGGATTTAATGCTCATCCGGGAGAGGATTTTTTTGATCTCGTCCTTATCGGTGGAGATGCCCGAGGGATGGGATAGTTTCACTGGCTCAATGTCATCGTCAGGAGACACTGTAGCCTGTAGTATTTCTTTTGCGACGTTCGACAGGTGATCCGGGAGGTCCGGTTCACCTACACGTCGCCCCTCGGCATCTTTGACGGAGACGGTGGTCGATTTTCTTGGTTTGGCTCGGTTAACGAACTTCCAGAACTTTCGACAGCGTTCGCCTCTCGGCGCTGAGAGAATCTCCTGCATCGCTTTGTTGTCGCGCGAGTAGATCTCTCTCCCAACCTCCTCTCTGACAGCCCGCTGTGCCAGTCGGTATTCTTGTTCCGCGGCGGCTACGTTTTGCCCGGTGTTCCGAGCCGAACGCCAGAGTCTGTTCTTCTTCCGCCTTATACTCTCGAGCTCCGAGATGCGTTTGGAACAGACCATGGGGGTGTCGTTGACTGTTGAGAATCGGTTCGAGGCTCTCAAGGACCGTTTGATGACATTCCGGAAGAAGTCATAAGTGACGGGCCCTAGAGCGGTGGCTCGCTCCAGCTCTGAATCGATCAAGCTACAGGCTTTCCGAGCGTCAAGCCGGGTTACCCTCTGCTTTTTTTGATTCAACGACCTGGAGCTACTGGTGCATTGCATCGTCAAGAGGTTGTGATCGCTAATCGACGTGATCTCCCTCTTTTCATCGATGTGCATCCAGTTTATGTTTTCAAGGCTCTGCTGTTCACGATGATGAAATCGATCGCCGACTCTTTTCGTGTGAATCTCCCCTCGCACTTTTCAGTCGCGTTGAGAATCGTGAGCCCGAGTTCGACAGTGAAGGTTTCCAGGAGTTTTCCTCTCGGGTTACTTCTGCCGTCCAATTGGATGAGGTGGGAGTTAGCGTCTCCACCTAGAAGTAGACAGTCATTACTTGTGCATCTAGCTGTAATGAACGTGCGCAGAGAGTCAAGGAATCCCTCGTCATGGGTCCTTGAACCATGCGCAAAATAGAACGATACTATTATCCACTTCTGATTGCCAATCTGTGTAGCTTGCGCCAACCAATCCTTCCCCTTCTCGATCCAGAGTATTTCTAGGTCGATGGAGGTGAGAATCCCAACTCCCCCGTGGGGGTATCTCTCCCTCGTTTCTCGACGGTTGCTGGAGTTAAATTGGAATCCTCCGATGTTTGGGCAGCTTTCGTTGTTCATGAGCCGAGTCTCTGATAAAAGCATTATATTAATTCCTTTTGCAGTTAGTACGTCTCTTTCTAGGGTGGCCCATTTTGCCTTATTAAATCTGGTTCCATTGATATTCAAAACACCAAAGTTAATGAGGGACCCGTCCTCGCGAATGCGGTATCTGCGTTTATTTACAGTTGACGGGTTAATGGGCCGGGCTTCTTGTCAGCCTCTTTTCTTGCCTCCCTCGTTCTTCGCCAAACCACCTGGTCCTCCTTCCCTTTTCGCAGTCGAAGCTTGGGGGTCGGATGTGTTAGGGGCCGACTTGCGCGTCCATCTGTACTTATCGTCTTTCCGAGCACCTCCCTGGGCCGTCGAGGCTCTTTCGGAGTGCTGGGGTTGACTTGTCGATGGCTGGGGGATGTCTCGGCTAGTTGATGGCCTCTGTTGATTCGGCTCCCGCCAGAATACTTTGCGCTCGAATGATTGTTCCCGGCTGGGACGTTGTCTCTTCGCCGGTTTTTCTCCAGATTTCCTGGGTGATCTCGTCCGTTGGCTCCCCCTGGCGTTAAGTGGAGTAACCTTAGTCTCTTGGGAGGGTTTTGGTTTCTTACCTTCCTCCTTCGATTCGCAGTTTGGACACGACTGCTTCTCCGCGGCGACCTTTGCGACGGCTTCTTCGAGAACCTTTTTCTTCTGAGCGATGAATTCGGCCCTCTTCTTGCTTGCCGCCGCTCGGTCGTTTATAGCCGCTCTGAATTCGTCTCGCTTAAGCGCCAGACGTTCCAGGTCACCTTTAGTAAAACCCATGATTTCGTTAATCGCTCTCTTAAGTCTGTTAAAGATTATTTTGAGACCGATTGGGTTGTACCTGGTTGCCGACGGGTCTTGAGGATCGGGGTTGTTCGTGTTGCGCGAGTCACCCGAGATTAATCTCAAGTCTATTGCGATCACACCTAAACTCCTTACCTCGTCGGATGCCAAAATTTTTTGATTAACGGCTGCAACGTTCCGTGCAGACTCGCTCTCGATCATCGTGCACCATGTGACTGAAAGCACTCTCGGGTTACGCCGTAATGCGGCCAAGGGCGCGATGATGAGTTTGGCAGTTTCGTCGATGCCTGATCCGCTTTGTGTATGCTTGATCAGGTCGTTGACTCCCGTGTGGCACAACAGGTGAACCTCTGTGGTGCTGTGTGCCTCAAGGAAGTTTTTTGCTTCGGCGACTATTTTCTCCGTGTCCATGTCAGCTGTACTGGAGAAACGCCCAAAGATCGTACGCCCGGCAAATTCGGCGTAGAGGTCCACCTCAGGATGCTGTAGCTTCAACTTTCGGAGACCTCGGTCACTGAGTAAGAGTACACAGGGACTTACCGTCTCCTCCGGTGTCGCCAGGCTCTCCTGGATGTCCATGCTGATGATAGCATCAGCTGCCTCCTCGGCTGCTACCTCTATGTCGTTTTTTTTTGAGAATTGTCAGATTCTCGTATTTGTGATCGCAGGGCCTCGATCTGTGAACGGAGTTCGTCGTTCTGCGTCGAGAGAACGCGAACTTGTTCTTCGCTTTGAGCGACGGTATTTTTCATGTGCTCCATGTCAATCTGCAGCTGCAAGGCGACATTCTCTGAAGCGCTTCGGGCCTTCATTAGATCTTCCAATTTGGCCCTAATCGCTCCAGTTACGCAGCATCCAACATTTTCGGCCAAAATCAGATTGGCGTAGTTGGCACAGCTCGCGCACGTGTTCTTTGAGGGAGACATGGTTTTTTCCACTCACCCAACCTTGCACTGTGATTGACACTGGCTTTTTTTTTTGAGGTTCGGACGGTAATCGTTCACTTTAGCGCTTAGGATTACCGTATTTTCGCTTTTTTCCTCTTTTTTTCACTTTTTTCTCGCAAGCGGTTTCCGGTGTTTGAATCCTAGGGCTATTGGTGGAGCCAATCCCAAAGGATCGAAAATTTGACTCAGTCCCTTGAGGAGGGATCTTTTCGACGGTTTTGCTTTCTCGAAGAACGACATTGTTTTGCTGACATCGATGTGCAGCTCGTCTTCGACTTGATTCCATCGAAGACCAAGAAACTTGAAATTGGATCCTCGTATGTTACTGACAAGGGAAGTTTCAGAATTGTACATCGCCGATTCGAACCAGATGGGGTGGGATTTGTAGGTCTACTTGAGACTAGAAAAACCGCCCATGGAACATATTCCCCTTTTTGCGCCGTTCGCGAGATAGAGCGCCTTGAAAATTGGTAATTTTAACATGGGCTCCTATGGGAGCCTATCGGGCCCAGGAGAGCCAAGCTCCCGTAAGTTCTGGAAATGGCTGTGGGGAGGACACACGGATCAGGAACTCTACAACATGCCGGAAAAGAACATCATGGTGAAAGTCTTCCCAAAAGGCTCAACGAGTATCGTGCAGCCTTTGGATCTCTATTGTTTTCGACTCTGGAAGGATTTTGCGAGGAGACTTACTGAACATTGCTTCATGTTCAACTTCCGCGTGGATCAAAGGAATGACATTCTACGCATGCATTCGTTGATACACAATCAATTCCAGAGTCCGCAGTCACGACCTCATTGGCTATGTGCTTGGCGGCTCGGCAGATTCGACGTTCCCGCAGTGCCGTTTCCGACCATGTCCCAACTACCTTTCGAATTCGACAGTGATTGCGAGACACCACCGTGTATTCGATCAGCATTTATCCGATGCGCGCACTGCCAGGGAATCCTGTGTTCCGAATGTTTCCATATCAAATATCATTATCATTGTCTTTGATTCAATGATGTGAAACCTGACAGTTTGTTTTTTCCTGTTTCTCTTCGGTGGCGCCACCGTGGAGTGGCGCGCTTTTAAAACCGCGTGCCGGTGCACAGGCCGGCGCCAGGATACATAGAAACCTCCCACAACTATTTCCAGAACTTTCTGGAACTTACGGGAGCTTGGCTCTCCTGGGCCCGATAGGCCCCATGGGAGCCCATGTTAAAATTTCAGATTTTTAAGGCGCTCTATCTCGCGAACGGCGCAAAAAGGGGAATATGTTCCATTGGCGGTTTTTTAAGTCTCAAGTAGACCTACAAATCTCACCCTATCTGTTTCGAATCGGCGATGTACAATTCTGAAACTTCCCTTGTGAGACATCCGGAAACTTCTGTTTTATAAACATGCGAAGCTCCGCGGAGTTCGTTGCCCACTTTTTTAACGGAAAACATCCCGCTGCAAAAACATCCCGTAGTGTTTTCACCACGGCTTTCCCTTGGTTAATATTCTCCGCGCCAGCTACGAGGTCATCGACGTAGAAATAATTCTTTACGAATTCTAGCAGCTTTTCCTCGCGAGGTCTCCTTTTTATCTCATTTTCCAAGTGAAGCTTGATTGTCGCGCTGTGAAGGAACGGAGCACAGACCAAGCCGAATGATAATCGACAAGATCTCAACTCCGTTATCGGCGCCTTTTGATTTTTGCTCACTCCTACCGGCCACAGAAATCTTAGGAATGTTCTGTGTTCTGGAACGATTTCGTTCTAGAGATAAGCCTTCTCTATATCTGCCGTTATAACCACCTTCAACTGCCGAAATTGGAGTATTACGCAGATTAAGTCTGCTATGAGATTGCCACCTTGAAACAAGACATCATTCAGTCCTGCCTCGTCCCTTGACCTCGCGCTGGCGCCGTTTACCAATCGAACCTTCATGGCCGCCTCCGCAGAGGCCTGTTTTTTGATTACTGCCAACAGGGGGAGGTAGTGCGATTGTTCTCCCTGCCGCGGCGGATCTGTTACCTCTATGGAACCTTGCTTCAGCAGTTCTTGAATTTCTGCATCCGCGGCTTCCAGTAACTTCGCATTCTTTTTTGTCTGAGCCAGAAAACTTCTGAGGCGACGCTACGTCAACTCGCGGTTGTTGCCCAACGTATCGAGATTTGGCTTGAACGGTATTGAATAATGTATCTCCCGTTCGGATGCCTTTTCGTAGTTGCTCGGAAAAAGTTCATGACTTCCTCCGTTGACGCCTCGTCGCTTTCCTTGCTGCTCGGTTCAAATCCCAGCAGCTCCGTTTCCCACAGAAACGAAATGTCTTCTGGATCGTATTTCGCCTTGACCGCCGCGGCGAGAGACACCACCGACTCGCACTCCTCTCCCCCTTGCCGGCCCACGATTGCCTTTTTGATTCGATCACCTTTTCCAAGATCGGGTCTTCCCGAATCATTTGTTGTTGACCTGTGCCGCAGAGGAAATAACCGAACGCAGTCTCGATGGCCAAATATCCTTCGACTTTTTTGATTGTCGTTCCCAGAATGGGATACATGAAATCGATGCCAATCAAGATGCTGATTTCCTCCGGCCAATTTTCTTGATTTTCGTCCGCTATCGGACTTTTGCCTTTTTCAAGCATTGCCGTCGGTAAATTTCCAACGACTACTGTTTTCAACGCCGTCGCATGTATCACCATATGACGCTCTGAGAACCGGCTTCTCAGCGTCACCTCGACGATTCTGCCCTTGCACCTTCGTGCCGCGGCGTTGCCCGCTGTTTGCAAATAGAACGAATCCATTCCCACTGTTCTGGCATTCAACTAATCCGCCGGTTCGTTCGTAATTAGCGTTTTTTGTTTTCCCGTGTCGAGCATTACCCTGCTGATTGACACGCGGTCGTCCCCGATCACTTCGACGTAGCCCGTGGGCAAGACCCTTTCCGCCACGTTCGTGATTTTCACCGTGTTGTCGCTTGAATCGGCGCAATCTTTGGCAGTCAGAGAAGCTGACGTCGCCACCTCCGGTTTCGTGCACAGCAGCACGTTATGGCGCCCCTTGAATCTCGCGCAACCTTTCGCTTTGCACTTGTCCACTCTATGGCTCCGGCCCAAGCACTTATAGCACGCATTCTTTGTCGCCACGCATTTCCTCCTCTCGTCGATCGACATATCTTTTACACTGACCGCTAGAATGCTGTCCTTGACAGAAGATGCATGCATGATCTACCTGTTGTTTACGCTCGGGCGTCACTGCCGTGAAAGAATATTGACTACTTTCTGCTCCCGTGGGCCCCGCGGGATTGAACTTGCGTTCTCCGAATCTTTTGAATGGATTGGCCTCTTTATAACTGCTCTGCTGGCCGAAATGGCTCTTTTTCAACTCGCTGTTTGGTTTGAAACCTGCTTTCTGTCTCTCGGACAGCCTCTCGAGTTGATCGCGTTCGCAGTTCAGAAAATCTAACAGTGCTTTTAGCCTGCACGGAGTGACGTCCGGATCATACGTATCATCGAATCTCTGCCTCCGCTCAAATGTGAGGATGTAATGACGGCGCGCCGTCATTACTATCCTTGTACCTAGTACTGACATACCCTCGTAGATGTTTCCGAGGTTGACGATGGCGCCTAAGCTGTGTGACACCACGTTGACGAGTTCGATGAATTTCCCATCGGTGTTGATGTCCTTCTTCCTGCACGCGTCGATGAAGTTGTCTACATGACGATCTTCTGCCTTGACGATATTGCCGTATCGTTCGAAAATCGCATTCCTGGCATCCTCATAGTTGTCCGCGGACACGTCCCAGATGGCGATGCACTCGGGCACCCTGCCCACCACAGTCTTCAGCATAAGTTGAAATTTTTCCAACGGGTCCATTGCGGTCGAATCCACGTAGAGAATGAAATCATCCTTCCACCTCCTGAACTTGGTCGGGTCGCCGGCGAATTTTGGCACCCTTTGCAGAATTTCTTTCCAACTCATCTTCGGTGGTTGCGGGTTCATCGTCAAGTTCAACGGCGGACGGTGTGACTCATGTTGGATCGAATCCGAATTTTTTCGGGACTCATCGGCCGTCGCATGAGGATCGTGTTCCCTCAGGTACGCCTCTGTCTCGAATTTGCACTCAATGTAGCTCGCCTCGGTCCACCCCACTTCGCCGCCGCCACTTCGCCGACGGCCGTTTCGCCGCCAGGCCATTTCGCCACCGAGCCATTTCGCCGCCAAGCCGTTTCGCCGCTGGCTCGAGAATAGTGTCGCATTCGGCGCGTTGGGTTCAAAACTTGACAAAGAATGTAAAGCAGAGCAGGATTACCGACTTGTGGCCGAAGCCAACGTCGACAACCTCACAGTAACTCAATCGCCAGACTGCTCGCTCGCCCTTCATCTAACCTAACCTCACCCAATCCCCGGCGATCTACTCCACCACGCGCTGGCTTCCAAGCTTTCGAGAGAGACGGATCTTCCGGAGGTATTTACGTATGCATGATCTCTCAGCACGGCGGCGAAACGGCCAGGCGGCGAAAGGACCCGGTGGCGAAGTGACCCGGCGGCGGAGTGGCGGCGGCGAAGCGGCCGTCGGCGAAATGGCGGCGGCGAAATGACCTGCCTCGAGCTCGCCTCCAAGTCCGATTGCTCAGCCTCTTGAGCCTTCCTCGCGTCCTCAGCAAGATCTCTCACTCTCCGGAGCGCTTTGAAAGCTCTGAACGCTCGTTCGGCTGACTCCTTCATGATGCTTGCCGCGGCTCTGAGTGCTGCTATTGCTTTTGGACTTGGATCTACTTCGATTGCCTTTCGTACCTTTGCGATGGCCCGTCCGGCCAATGACTCCGCATTTATCACCTCGTACTTCAGTTCGTCGATGTCGTCTTCGACGCTTAGGTACGTCTCATCGTTCTTAACACCAAGAGTCATGATGATTCCTTGGTTTCACCGCAGCGAAATTTCAAATGTATTGAATTTCGCCCGCGGGCTTCCTGCCGATACCTCGTGCTCGGATGACACTCGCGAGCGTGGGTTCTCGATGACTTCTGACACCATTGTGACAAATCCCACCTGGTGAAATCCCCAACTCAAGGAAAACACTGAATTTTAGTGTACTGGCCGTAGCCGCCTCAGGGTTCAGGAGGTTGAGACAAGTTCTCCTTGCGATTTTACGCTCGAGCCGTCCCGACGGGTTGGCTCCCTGATTGCAACTGTTGCGCGGTCAGTGTTGATAACTGACCCCGCCAAAAATGGCCGTCTGCTGAACCTGCTTCTGAACCAGCGGGCGTGCTGACCGACTTCCATTTATTGATCCATATCTTTTATCGTGATTAATTCCGATGCTGCGGTGAAACCGCTAGCCTACCTAAGTATCTTCTGAATACAACTTCTTTGGAAACACTTTTACTCCGGAGAACAACCGCCGCGGCGTGACAGCTTGTCGCGCCGCCTGGCGGCCTCCTCCGGAACTATTCATTTGCCTGCCGGCAGCCGAACAGCACGGTTGCTCTCGCTGTCGGCCACAGATCTAAGGCTGGCGCGCGACCCAGCGCGAGCTAGCTCGAGCTGAAAACTCACGCAAGATTCGGAGGACCAACAGAGGACAGAACAACTTGCAACAAATTTCATTCTGACGTGAGCTTGAATCCTGGACAAAAATACATTCTATCTCGAGGATTCGTTCCTCAAGAGACGGACGGAAGCCTCCTCGAGCTGAAAACTCACGCAAGATTCGGATGACGAACGATAACTTCATACCAACCTTTAAAGTACAAGGACAAATATATCACCGATTTGGATCATTGCTGCCGATCGAGGACAATGAGCACAAATATCTTCAAATATACTTCAGAGGTAATGCTGAAGCCGAGACAGATCAACGATGTCACATTATCGACGGCATGAATCGAGACATTGTTTCCTGCCTCCAGAGACTACTACACGAAAACAACGTCCTAATTTGAGAGTTCAAAACTGCCCTCAATCAAATGCCCACTGACAACCACGTAGTTGTTATCAGAGCTGATAGAACTCCAGCGGGAGAGCACGGCAGGAGGTACAACGCACCAATCGTCAATGAGGTGGCGGCGGTCATGGTCGGAGATCAGTTCAACTCCCGAGACATTATTCTCTACCGCAGAGCCGGCGACCTGAAACGAATTCCTGAAACTCATCGTTGCTACGATGCACTCCAGTATCCCATTTTATTTTGCTGGGGGAAGATGGTTACGACTTCAGTATCATGATGACAAACGGGAAAAAAGTCAGTTCGATGAACTACTATGCGTATAGATTAATGATTCATTTGAACGTTGACAACCATATCCTGAAATGCCGCAAGCTGTTCGATATCAATACGTTGTGGACATGTACGTCAAAATTGAAAGTGAACGATTACGGTTTATACGTTCAAACCAAGCGAAACTTCGTTCGGAAGAGTACATCCATCTACATGATGCGATAATGTCGGATGGTGTCGTCAACCCAGAAAATATAGGGAGACGATTCATTTCACCAACTACCTTCACGGGCGGTCCGAGGCATATGCATGAATACGCACAAGATGTAATGGCCTACGTGCGTGAGTACGGTCGTCCCGACCTCTTCATCACATTCACTTGCAATCCCACCTGGAACGATGTCCAAGAGCTTTTGTTGCCAGGTCAGCATTCTGCCGATCGACCCGACATCACTGCACGCGTGTTCCAACAAAAACTCAAATCACTCATGGGTTTCATCGTGAAACACCAAGTTTTTGGCGAAACACGTTGTTACATGTACTCCATAGAATGGCAGAAAAGGGGTCTTCCACACGCTCACATCTTGATTTGGTTGTTGAAGAAAATCAGACCAAATCAAATCGACAGCATATTATCCGCTGAAATTCCCGACGTCAACGTCGATCCCGATCTATTCGAAGTGGTTACCAAGAACATGGTGCACGGTCCATGTGGCTCCTTGAATCCAAAATCACCCTGCATGGTTGACGGTAAATGCACTGAACGCTACCCAAGAAATCTGCACACCGACACCATCACGGGCAATGACGGATACCCACTTTACCGAAGAAGATCAATCAACGATGGTGGAAGAGTCTTCGCGCGCGCAGGAGTTGACGTCGACAACCGTTGGATAGTGCCCTACACACCGCTTCTCTCGAAAACTTTCAAAGCCCACATCAACGTTGAATATTGCAACTCCGTAAAATCAATCAAATACATATGTAAATATGTCAACAAAGGTGGCGACATGGCTGTCTTCACAGTGGAAGATCCCAACAACGATGAAATTTTGCAATATCAAAGCGGTCGGTACATCAGTACGAATGAGGGGATCTGGCGTATCTTTTCATTCACCATCCATGAGCGTTATCCCACAGTTGTACACTTAGCCGTTCATCTTGAGAATGGACAACGTGTTTATTTTACAACAGCCAATGCCTTAGAAAGAGCATCATCGCCGCCTCAATCGACGTTGACAGCTTTCTTTGCATTGTGTTCCCGAGATCCGTTCGCCCAAATGCTGCTCTATTCCGAAGTACCAAAATCCCTCGTATGGGTTCCCGGCCAAAAAAAATTTCAACGCCGCAAACAAGGCAAACCGGTGGAAGGACATCCCAACGTGTACTCATCCGATGCTCTCGGACGCATCTACACCATTCACCCGAACAACCATGAGTGCTTCTTCCTCCGCTTACTCTTGGTGAATGTACGGGGACCAAAATCCTTCCTAGATCTCAAGACCGTTGATGGCGAGCCATGCGAAACATATCGAGAAGCATGCCGTAAAATGAATCTCCTCGAAGATGACGCGCATTGGGACACCGGACACCGACAGGTCGTCGCTGAGAACTCGTCGCCGGATACCTCGCCGCCAAGCATCTCATCGCTGCGAATTCCTTTGCTTTCAGGAGGCTGGCGTTGCCTCTGGCGGTAGGATGGCGGGTTGGGTTTTTGAACACCTGTAGCCAGTGGAAGAACTGGCGTTTTGGCGCTTCCTCGGCCCAAGCCACAAGCCGAAAAAATTACTAACTCCTGGCGACGAGTTGTCCGGCGATCAGCTGTCTCGGCGTCGAAGTGTCCTGGCGATGTGTTCTTTCAGTGACGAGTTGTGCGTCGACGACTTGTCCGGCGATGAATTTTCAGTGACGAGCTGTCGGCGACGAGTTGTACGGGACCGCTCAGAGGTCGATACATGGTTGATGGGGAACAGCGCTTCGCAGCTTTTCTTTTTCACATAAAGGATCGCAACGCTGCGAGAACCATCATACACCTTAGATGCTCGAAGTATCGAACTGTCGCAAACCGCTGCCCCGTGCAAGCTGACATCAAAGTTAACGGTGAGATCGTCCTGGTTAGAAGCGTCCATAACCATCAGCCGGAGGAGAAAGGATACGGAATCGAGTACCGTACGACGCGGCGAGACTGGTTATCCGACTTGCAGCGAGATGGTTGCAAGATGCCAGTCGACGTCATCCTGAATCACCGTCGGGAGCTTGCCTTGAATGCCGCCGTAACCATTATTCCGGTCCGGCACCTACGCACAGCACGACGCGTGGCCGCGAAAACTCGGCCCCCGAATGTCTCATCCCTCGAGGAACTACACGCAGCAATCAGCGGCCATGACATACCAGGCTTCACCCTGTCCAGCAATGGGGAAGTACGCCTGCCTTACAGCGCTGAGCACGATCTCATTGTGATAACGACGATAGAGCTCATAGAGCTACTGAGCCAAGCAACAATTATGCAGGCTGACGCAACCTATAAAGTTGTCCCGAGGAAGCTCGCCACCCAGCTCTTCACGGTGCATGGAAACTGGGATGGTCATGTTGGCATCGTGGCCTGTGCGTTGATGAAGGCCAAAACCGCTGACGCCTATCAATGGGTCTTCACCTGTTTGAGAGGAGTTTCGCCGGCGTTGGTCGTTCGGAGTTACATGGGTGACTGGGACCAAGCTATGAGATCCGCAGTTCATTCAGTATTTCCGGAAGCTGGAATTCACGGCTGCCTGTTCCATTACGCACAGTCTTTGCAACGAAAAGCGAGCAAGCCCGCGATCGGCTTCGCCGCTGATCTACGTGAGCCCAGCGACATCCTCAAGAAGTTACTGGGCTTCACGGCCCTGCCTCTACTCCCGGCGGCGGCTATCATGCCAACGTTTGAGGAGCTCGCTGTCATCGCGATCAACTGAGTTCCCCGATTCGAATCGTTCATTCGGTATCTTCAATCGGAGTGGATGACGAAAAACGGGCCGGAACGTCTATCCGTGTTCGGGCTGCTGGCGAGGACCAACAACGCCGTCGAGTCCAACAACGCAGCTCTGTCGCGGCGTCTCGTCGCCCACGGCCCGGTATGGACACTCATGAGAGTGATCCTGGAGATGGCAAAAGACACCAGGGTTGACCAACAGATCGTAAGCGGCGGCATCTCCCAGGTCCGATCGCGGCCGAGCCGTGCGACAAGGTGGAACGAGCGCACAATCAGCGAGGCGGTCCTCATGTTGAACGCTGGAATCATAACCCCGTAGAACTTCATTGGAAGGGTGAAATATAGGGTTGGGGGCGCTGCGTACCAGCACGGGATTCTCAACAAGGGAGACGAACAGAAGGTGCTCGGCCATAGGGACGCGAGCAAGATGGCGGCCATCGGACGGTTTCGAGGAAGAGGGGAAGGATTGGCTGCACCACCTTTCGGGAGAGGTGCCCGGCCATAGGGCCGCGGCAAGATGGCGGCATGAGATCGGATTCGAGGGAGAGGGTAGGGATTGGCTGCACCACCTTTCGGGAGACTGCGGCGCAGGACGGGAGACCTGCGCCACTCTGATGTAAATCGAGGGTTCGTTGAAGGCGTTGGGTGCGAAACCGAACTGTGAAAGCTGATACATTTTTACAACTGAATCCTCGATACGACGAAAAGGGTTTGTGTTCATTCGGCCAAACTGCCATGGGGAATAATTTCAGATGACTCTCGTTATGGCGAATCGCCATTACAACGAACGGATCTTCCAGTTCATGATCTGTTCATGATTGCCCTGACCACGCACCAGCTAAGAACATAGGTACGGAGAACAAAAATGTCTTCGCGTGAGACAAACCTTGCGTAGAGAGGTTGAGCCTTAAGCATAGGCTTGATATTCGCGAGCTTCTCCGCACGGAAGGTCTGTCATACGCAGGGGCGTAGCCTGGCGGAGGACGGGCGGGTCTACCCCCTCCAACAACCACTCTGCACGTACGATCGAGGATGAGGTTTCTGATCGCACAACTGATTGTTGAGAGTCTCACGAGGACTGGCCCTTGCTCCGAGGAAAATCCTGGCTACGCCACTGAGCATACCAGAACTTCTTCATCTTTGGAATTCTCCCTACGCGAGGTGAAGTGAATAACATTGTGATGAGCTCTAGAGGAGAATCAGGCCTAATTATGACGACGGAGCCTCACCTGATTTCAACTTTCCACCTGACTCCGGATTCCTGCCACGTCTTTTCGAGATTTCTGCACAATATGTAAATCTCTAACAGATCCCGCAAGATAATTGCGTCGCAGCCAACGGGCTCAAAGAACACTGAGCAGTTTGAATTGCGCGGGCTCTCCCTGACATTGGTGCTGTGGATTCTCCCCCTCTCCCTCGAATCCGATCTCATGCCGCCATCTTGCCGCGGCCCTATGACCGAGCACCTCGGGAGAGCCTGCGCTGCTCGAATATGAGGGTTCTTTAACAGCGTTTTTCCGGAAGCGAACGGTGGAAGCTGATACATTGAAACCTCGTTACAACGAACACCATTTCAACGCAATCCTCGATGGAACGACGAAGTTCTGTGCGCCCATTTGGCCACGCTGCCATAGGAAATAATGATAGATGACTCCTGTTATAACGGATAACCGTTACAACGAACGAATTTCCATGTCCCGCGGGGTTCGTCTCACGGGGTTTCACCATATGAATTTTCGGAGAGTAGAATGATCAAAAATTGAGCAGCGTATAACACATTGACCTGAGAGATCAAGAAGACGACAAAACTGCAGGGCGGTGGCAAAGCTGCTGAACCCTGAGCGGGTCAGTCCAAGGGATTAGCCCTTGCCTTGGGGAAATCCTGGCTACGCCACTGATTATACGTGAACTTCGTCATCGTAGACCTTCTTCCTACGCGCGAGGTGAAGTGAATAAAATTATAATGAACTCCCGAGGAAAATCAAGACTAATTAAAACGACGGGAGCTCACCTGATGTTAACTTTCCAACTGACTCCACATTCCCGCCACGCCTCGCAGGGATTCCTGCACAATATGTTTATCTCTGATGCGTCGCGCAAGATAACTGCGTCGGAACCAACGGCTTTAAAGAATCGTGCGCAGTTGGAATCGCGCGGGCTCCCCCTGACGTTGGTGTAGCCAATCCTTCCCCTCTCCCTCGAAACCGTCCGATGGCCGCCATCTTGCTCGCGTCCCTATGGCCGACCACCTCACAATCCTTGGGAACGCAGTAAGGGATTTCAGAATTGCGGTTATTTGCGAGGCCTACTGTCAATGAGTGACAGACACTCGACGACCGCCAGGCCAAACGCGAGGGAAAGGGAACGCTTGAAATTCGAATCGATCACGTCGGGCGATCGACCCGACGTTCGGAGCGGACGAAAATCTCCTGGCGATTGAAGCGGAGTGGACAGATGGAGGATGTTGTCGACAGGAGGTTGTGATCAGCGATTGGGGAATGGAAGTCAAGGTAGAGTGAATCATAGTGATGCAGGAGGGTCGAGAAACGACGACGGAAGTGTTGAAGTTCCGGTAGAGGTCTACGAACCAATAGAGGTTTGGGAGCGGCCTTCGAAATACTTTGAGGAGAATCTTGAGAAGAACGAGTTCGGACATGTCTGTAACGTTTGTGATCGATTATGGATTGTCCGAGATCTGAAGGCCGGGACGGTGCCGATGGCGAGTTTTCTAGAGGTGCATTACCGGTCTTTTTATGTGAAGAACTGCGCTTCTTCTTTCTCTGCTTCTCCAAAGTCCGCATCATCTGAAGACAACCGTTACATCTTAGTGGAGCTGAACTCGAACAATGGCGCGAGCAGGTGAATTTCTGACTCTATGTGATGGTTCGAGATACGGCAATTTCATTTGGTGTGATCCTCAAGGAAGTTTTTCGGTGGATGGGATGGAAGGGAGGTCTGAGTTCTTTTTCCATCGGGAGAAGAAGGCTGCTGATGGGAACACCATCATCAGATGCAAGAATTGGCGCAAGTAAGTGGTTTTCGAACTCGATTCTCCCATGATCCTGCTCCCCGATATGTCACCGAGATGTCGTATCATGAAAGTGCGGAGGGAGGGTTGAAGAGTGCTACGGCGATGTCATGCCCGAGCATGTCGATCCGATCTCAGGAAGATAGTCTCAGAGAATTCTTGGAAGATCGAAAGCTTTTCCGGGGGTTAGTCGATAATTTTGGGAAAAGACGACTCCAGCGACCCCGTCTACCGATGGAGGAATTTGTGAAGAAAGCACTTTGAACCGTAGTTACCGCTTTCAGCGCCGTTGCTTGTACAGTCAGAGGCAAAGTGAGGGACACAGGGGAGATTGCACAGATGGTCGGAACACACAATCATCTCCCGGAGTATAATGGACAGGGCTCTTCCGTGTTAACATGTCGAGGCAATTGGATCAGAAGCGTACGCAACAACCCCCGTCAGTGTCCAATCGATGCGTTGCGGGCGGAGCGGCGAAGGTGGGCTAGCCAGAGATGAACAATTCTTTGTCCTGCTACCATTCGCATTTTCCCACTGACTAAGGAAACTTGATTCGCGGTTCCAGGCTCCCAATGGAGGCTGCAGTTGAAATCATCGCGGAAAGGCATCTCCGTACGTCCCGTAGACAGGCGTCTGACATGAGACCGCCTCCAGCCGGCGACCTACAAGAGCTCCACGAACTTATACAAGAACGATCGATAGCCCGGTACACGATTACAGCGGATGGAGAAAGACTGATAAGTTTTCGCTGCCTGGGACACGATAGTTTGATACTGACAACTCGTCGCCAGTTGAACTTCTTGGGGCAAGCCAAGCTGATGCAATGCGATGCTACGTACGAAGTTGTCAACCAGAAACTGTGCAAGCAGTTGTTTACACTCCATGGCTCCTGGAACGGAACGGTAGGTGAAGCCGACATGTGTTGGAGAGATTGACCGTGTGACGTCCGAGGGCAGACAGAGTCTCCAAAGCTATGATTACAGGTCATCATGCTCGCCTGTGCCTTCATGAAGTCGAAGACGACGGAGGCGTACCGAGAAATTTTTCATGTTCTCAAGGAAGAAAGTGGCAACGCGATCATCCCGAACTACATGGGTGATTTCGACGCTGCCATGAGGGCCGCAGTACGATTAGAGCACCCGGGAATCAGAGTCAATAGCTGTCTTTTTCACTACGCTCAGGCCCTGGTTCGTAAAGCGGGGAATATCGGGCTAGCCTCTGAGATACGCCAACCCGGAGGAATACTCAAAATCTTTGTGGCATTCACCGCGCTGCCGCTGCTCCCGGCAGAGGACATAACTCCTCTCTTCGAAATCCTAGCCCAGGAAGCCATGCAAACTAGCGACCGGGTAAGACGGTCGCGCTCGATTTCAACAAAATTCAAATGTTGTGACTGAATTTTGATGTATGATCGGAGGTTCACTCGGGAAGGACTGACTGAGAGAAATCGTTGTCCACAGTTGGTCCCTTTCGTGAATTACGTTCGTACCCAGTGGTTGGAGGTGATCGGACCTGAGAACCTTTGCCTCTACAGGGTTGAGACGAGGACGAACAATGGTGTCGAGCCGAGCAATGCAAGCCTCAAACGACAGTTGAAATCCCATGGGCCGACGTGGGATCTTGTTGGTAAGAGTCATTAATATCGAGGGGGTTCCGAATGATCTCAAAAGTACTTCACTAAATACACGCTGGAATCTTTCACGAGTGAGAAGCTTCTCTACATATTCCAGCGACTTTTTGCGAGATTGCGCAGGACGCCACGATCGAGTTCCACCAATGCATGCAAGGCTTAAAGAACATCCGCTCCGTTCAAAGTCGGATAACGCGGACCAATACACGAAAGCTACTCCGAGCCTGGACTCGACTTGAGCAAGTTCGCATAACGCCGCGACAGCTCATCGATCGGGTTAAATACCGAACCGGTGAGGGTGAGCATCAACTTCCAGCGGCAACGGAGCCAAGGAAATTGACCGGATCATCATGGCGACGTTCATAAGCATCAATAACGAGGTGTAATACATATGTACCTATATCCTTTCAGCCGCTGCACGTCGTGGTCTCACTCAGGGGCGGACGGAGCTCCTCTTCCTGTACCCCTGGAATGGAATGGCTGGGTAGCGGCGCAGGCCGCACAGCATGATCGTGAGTACGATCCCGCGCCCACAAACCATGTCTTCGGTGACCATACATATGGTTTGCCGCCTGGGCATATACAATAAATGTGAGGGAATAGCCCAGTTGATGAAAGAAGCAGCTTTTTCCTAGGGGTTTGATATTGTTAATCGGAGTGCATTCGCACCCTCTCTGGAACTATCTCCCTACCAATGCTATGAGACCCGCATCAAAATTCATCTGACATTGACGTCAGAGCAAGCGTACCAACTAGCGACCGCCGAGCGAGGCAGCCCTACGATTTCAAACGTCCACTCCTGGTGATTGATGTGTTCCACGATACAATCATCTCAACAACGGGTGTCTCCTTGAGCTCCCGGGCGGACTGTTCCCCCAAATCTTATCTCCAGCCATAGATTCTAATTAGTATCGGAGACGATCGCAATATTCTCGATTTTAAGACCTTGGTTGAGGCATCTCTCGAGCTGTACGAAGCTTCGATCTCACTCCTTTTTCCTTCATCGTCGAGGAGCAACTATTCACAGCAGACTGATGTTATCTGTGTCTCAACTGTAGCTTGAGATCCTACATGACTCGGTCGACTGGTTCTCAACCTCTCCGCCCATGAAGCCTCGGGAAACGGGAGCTGACTCACAGGGTTCCTGAGCTCAACGGCAGTTTTGAACAAAGAGATCATGTGAGCTGAAGTTTGGATCGCTGACAAGCACGAGTTCTCGATGCCAGCCGAAATCCATTTTCATCCTAGAAGGCAGCCATCGACCCTCGACGATGTCCTTAGCACTCATTTTCCGGAGCGGAACACAGAGGAGCACGGTGCGCATCGATTGCACAAAGCCATACTCAATTTCTCCACCTAAGTCGCGTTCCCTCACGGGCGAAGTTTCAGCACCCCCGTGTTCTGAATTGAGCGGGCATCTCTCTGCCGTTCGTGCTTCCCTCTCTCTCGGAGCCGCCATCTTGCTCGGCTACCTTATGACCTAGACCCACATTGAGTGAGAGAAACTTGACCAGGTGGTGGAAGGAAAAACCGTTTATGGCGGGAAAACGGCGTGACATCGGGCGATCGACCCGAAACGCGAAGAGGAAACGAATCGCAAGGCGATTGAAGGAGAGTGGACGGACGGAGGAGGTAGTCGAGGCTGGTTGTGACTAGACGTGATTTCCCGTATTACGGCTTACGGAAAAATTACCGTAATACGGTTTTACGGTAAACAAACTATTCGTATGGATTTATCCCGATTTTTCTTGATTCCGAGTTGAGATCGATCACGTGTTTTCCGCAATCCAATTACGTACTTTCTCCAATCAATCGGAAGACGATTGGCTGCTCCCGAAACCCTCATTCCCGCCAAAAACCGCGCTGGAGAGGTATTCCGTAATACGGCATTACGGAAAATACCGAAACACTCAATTCTGAGAAAAAAGTTGATGGCACTTCACGACGATCTCTTGTATGATTCCCGTAATAGAAGTTACGGAAATTCTCGTGAACAGGAACACCACTGAGAAGTGTGAAAATGACAGAGAGAAGATAATCCATCAGCATCGTAGAAGTATATCTAACCAAACAACAAATATAGTAGTAGCTTTGAACACAGGTTTTCGCAGCCAGCAATGTATCGTCGTCGTTTCCGTTTGAACTATCACAGACAGGGCCGGCGCCAGCGTGAACGGCGCCCCGAGGGAAGAAAATTCGAGCGGCTCCGTAGGTTGGCGTGATTCAT
The DNA here is from genome assembly GCA_031001835.1 of Lepidoglyphus destructor. Taxonomy (NCBI): domain Eukaryota; kingdom Metazoa; phylum Arthropoda; class Arachnida; order Sarcoptiformes; family Glycyphagidae; genus Lepidoglyphus; species Lepidoglyphus destructor. The sequence goes on from JARNKU010000045.1 coordinate 367,396, forward strand.
GGTCGAAACCAACTCGACGCCGTGCACCGGCACCGAACACGATGTATAGCGCTTGGACGCGAGCAAGAGCGTGATTAGCACAACCACTGGTCATTGGAAACGATTCGGCCTTCAGCGTAAAATTTTGCGAGCTCCATCGGCAGCGAAAGCAGGAATACATCAGACTCAGTCCTTCTGTCAGCTATTGTCACCAGCTCGTGGGAAGCTCAGAACGGGTCGCGACGATTCGACGATCAGCTTGGAAAATGGCCGAGGACAGCTTCAAGTTTGACCGTTGTACTCTGGCGCGCAAGAGATTCATGCCAGTGCTGAAATGCGCATCTTTCGATGTCCGAAATCGTCCGCGTCCGTTAGCAGGAAGCTGAAGGTGGAGAATTGTCTCATCCTCGCCACTCAGGCGCACATGCTGGACTTCTTCTTTTGTCCTCAGTGGCACTTGAAGGCGACGAGCTGCCCTTCTGAGGCGGGGGCTTCTCTAGACTGAGTGAGAATTTTTCGGTCATCACCGCACACCTCCCGTACCGATGACAGCCCGACCGACGGCGTCCCGGGCGACCGCCCAGGTCGCCTTCTTCACGCCGGCCCTGATCACAGAGATCTGAATCCCATACCAGCTACACGGTTCCCGTGCGCATCTCAGTTAGGAAGCACGATTCTCTGGTATTTGACTTCTTCAGGACGAGAATGATAACGAAATTATGGTTTTCACCAAACTTTTATTGATGATTGTATTCCGTAGGAAGGCCATTCGCAAGCCCGCTTCCTTTTGCCTAGAAACGGACCTTTGGGTCATCCGTACGGATTGACATGGGGGACTCATGAAGGATTTAGGTCTACAGTGGAATGAGACTTGGACGTGAGAAAACTTCAGAACGTGTGTCAGAGACGCTCGCAGTCGCGGTCAATGGCTGAATTGATGATTGAGAAGTGAAATGAGCTGAGAGAATAGCGGCATACCGAGTATATTCCCACCCTGCATGTGCACTGACTAGAAGAAAAGTCCTTGTCACCTAGTTAGCTTATCACAGATGGATTCAGAAGCACCAAATGACCGGTTGCATCTACACCGCTCACTCTTGAGAAGCCGCTGCCGGCACTCAGAACGCACTCAACGCGTTTCCGCCGCGGATTACCCTCGAATCATCGATTCGGCCATTTTCCGTAATTCCTTGTTACGGCGAATACTCCCACAATTCGAATTGTGTCGCGCCGATCCGCGTCATTGTTGAACGTTTTGCATTCAATCAGCGCATAGAAAGCTTTATCGAGCAGAACTCGAGGTATTTTGACTCCAATTTATTTTCCGTAATCCCGTATTACGGCAATTTTCCCAAGGAGCGCAGGAAATCAAGAAAGAAAAAATTTCAGGCAATTACTTGCTCTCTCTTCGCATGGGCAGCTCCGTAACCTATGCTACGGAAAATTTGAGAGTGGTTTCAACTCTGTATTTCAAGGAGATCGAGGGCGATCGACGCGAGAATATTTTCCGTAAAACCGTATTACGGTAATTTTTCCGTAATCCGTAATACGGGAAATCACGTCTAGTTGTGACCACCGACTGGGAAGTGGAGGTGAAGGCAGAGTGAGTCATAGTGAACCAGGAGGCTCGAGAAACGATGATGAAATTGTTGAAGTACCGGTTCGACTGTACGACCCCGCAGAGGTTTGGCAGAGGGCCTCGAAATATTTTCAGGAAAATCTTGAGAAGAACGAGTTTGGACATGTCTGTAACGTCTGTGATCGATTATGGTTTGTCCGAGATCTGAAGGTAGTGACGATCCCGATGGCGAGTTTTCTAGAGGTGTATTTCCCGGGAGAGAATACCGGTGAGTTCAAATTATGCAGTGATTGTTTTCGAGTTTGTCGGGCAGGGAGGATACCGCCGTTGAGTAAAAGTAATGGATACAAGTACCCAGAGAAACCAATGAATTTGCCAAAGCTGGATCCAGTGAGTGAGCGATTGATTTCACCCAGAATACCTTACATGCACATAGGACGTTTACGATATGCGGGATCGTACGGAATAATAGGGCAGGTCATCAATGTGCCAGTTGACGTCAACACGACGGTTACGTGTCTGCCTCGATCGTTGGATAATGATTATGCGTTCAATGTGAATTTGAAGAGAAATATCATCCACAAATCGTCGTACATTAGTGGATACGTGCGTGAATCCGTAATAGAAGCTTGGTTTCGGTTCCTGGTCGAGCAACCATTGTATAAACATTATAATATTCGGGTCGATTGGAGTATTTTCGAGAACTCGGTAGATACTATGGAAACAAGAGACGGAGAAGAAGACTTATGGAGACTCTCAATACGGATAGTGCTGCTGAGTCCGAGTTGCTCTACGCGAGGCAGCACACAATGCTGTGGAATGAAGATCATGTCTTGGAACTCGCTCCTGGACAAAACAGTTCTCCAGAAAGTCTGTTATTCGACCGTACCCTCGACGTACAAATACGCCGAGGAATTGTCGTTCCCAGGTATATATTTTGGACGAGCACGGGACATTAAGACCAATGGAACCAGTAGTGCATGTGCTAGCTCTACAGTATGTGTACGTCAGAAATCCGACGATGTGATCGTCGAGGTGCTACACCACAGCATGTTTTATATATGGCGATGAAGATTCTCCGGTTCCGAGTTCGTGATGGAATTCAGAACATGTTTCGATGCCTACGCACAACTGAGCACATCACTCGGAGCATGATAGAAGATCGTCAGTTTGTGGAAACTTTGATCGATACGAATCAAGCCTTCCTGCAATCTATCCCCAACTCAATTCAGTATTGGTACGGACGGAAAAAAGATCTATTTGCAATGATGCGGCAACTCGGTAAACCTACAGCCTTCATGACCTTGTCAGCGAATGAAATGCAGTGGCCACGGTTGTTGCGTATACTGTATAGGTTATCTGATGAATTCAAGTCTCTAGGAGTTGATATCGGAGAAGAAAAGATTCTTGAAAAACTCGATGCTTACAAACGGGCGTATCTTGTCAGTGAGGATCCTGTTGTTTGTGCCATTTACTTCAACAAATTGGTTCGGGTGGTGATGAACATATTGGGTTCGAGGAAATCGTGCAACCCGTTCGGTCGTTACCGGGTTGTCGACTACTTCCTCCGAATATAGTGGCAACACAGGGGCAGTCACCATGCTCACATTCTACTCTGGCTCGACAATGCTCCGGAAGAAAATTTATCGGAAGACATGCCACGTACTCTTCAGCTGTTGACTGATTTGTGCCATGTAGACATGAACGATCTCAGAGATCCCGGGATGATCAAAAATCAGACCCATGCGCACACCTTCACCTGCACAAAGAGGGGGAGAAACGATGTCGGTTCAATATCCCCTATTGGCCAATGAATGAAACTCGTGTGCTTCTACCTCTGACAAGGGAGGTACTAGAACTGATACAAACCGATTCGGTCGAGCGAGAGCGGATCTTGTTGGTCCCACCGAGGGATGAAAAATGGCTGATGAGCTCCGTCCTGGTGGGGCCCCGTTTCCGAGTACCCTCGAATGGTAATGGCGGGCAATGGGGGGTAATGGGGGTAACGAAGGGCAATGGCACCTCGAAGTATTGGCACCCTATTGGAGGGTGCCATTACAAACTCGGTACTCGGAAACAAGGGCCCACCAGGACGGAACTCATCAGCCGTTTTTCATCCCTCGATGGGACCAACAAGATCCGCTCTCGCTCGACCGAATCGGTTTGTATCAGTTCTGGTACCTCCCTTGTGAGTAAGGAGGATCATAGGCGTAAGGCGTCCGAAGCAGACGTAGAGAGTGCTCGTATCAAGTTAGAAACGAAAATCTACGATTCGAGGGAGGCCTTCCTACAGGATATCAATTGTGATCAGAAGTCTTACTTGGACTTGATCAGATCAACTCTGAAACGTCCGACTGTTATCTTCAAGAGAAACATGGCACAGATTTTCGTCAATACATTTAATCCGTGCGTAGCGAATGTAGTCAACTCGAACATGGATTTACAAATAATACTCGATCCATACTCCTGTGCAGCTTATATTACACAGCCCGACAAAAAAAAAGAAAGTCATGACACAGAGAAGGTGAGATCAGTGGCGGGGTATTTCGAGGTCGTAGATTCCGAATCTGGTCGCAGAAATGCTCTATCTGATCGTATAAGCCAGTAATTCCGATTTTCGTGGATTTCGTGTTTTATTATTGATTGATTTTTTTGCTCCGCCCCACGACAAGCTAGATGCATGAAAATTTTATGGCAAGTAGACCACTAGGGGAACTATCCCTGGTTAAACTTTCGTGAAGTTCGGTGCACTGGTCTCCGAGATATAGGTCATCGAAGTTCAATTTTGACGGAAAAATGACGGAAACCCGGCTCTTCTCCGGCTGATAGCAAGAAAACTATAACCCAAACAGCCGATTCCCTCGAGGATCCTGTAGGTCTCGAAATTGCGAACATTTTGAGACAAAATTGAGCCCGATCGGACAAGCCGTTCACTTTTTATCGGCAAAAAACCGAAGCCCATTGGCGAAAAACAGCCCGAAAAAGGAGCCGAAGTGCCGCGCGGGGTGGCGCTCTAAAGCTCGGAACACCATAGATCCGAGTTTTAGGGGGCATTCCGGCTCCTTTTTCGGGCTTTTTCGCCAATGGGCTTCGGTTTTTGCCGATAAAAAGTGAACGGCTGGTGCGATCGGGCTCAACTCTGTCTCAAAATGTTCGTAATCTCGAGACCTACAAGACACCCAAGGGAATCGGCTGTATGGGCCATAGTTTTCCTGCTATCAGCCAGAGAAAGCCGGGTTCCCGTCTTTTTTCCGTCAAAACTGAACTTTAATGACTTATATCTCGGAGACGAGTGCACCGAACTTCACGAAAATTTCACCAGAGATAGTTCCCCTAGTTGTACTTGCCATAAAATTTTCATCCATCTAGCTCGTCGTAGAGCGGAGAAAAAAATTCAATCAATAATAAAACACGAAAATCACGAAAATCGAAATTACTCGCCTACACGATCAGATAGAGCATTTCTGCGACCAGATTCGGAATCTACGACCTCAAAATACCCGAAACAGATCTCACCTTCTCTGTGTCATTTTTGCTATCGGGCAGTGTTATCGATTATGTGAATAAGGCCGATTTGAGGGATAAGTAATCTGCACCGGGAACTCATCAAGATTCATGAAACCAACCCCAAATACGATCAAGCTCAGCTTATATCAGAGGTCGGACTCAAGATATTGAACAACGTCGAAATGCCTGCTCAAGAGGCCGCATGGTACCTCTTGCGGCAACCAATGAGTTGGGCCTCGAGGGCGACGGTGATGATCCCGACTATGAGTCCGACTGAGAGGTATAAAGCTCGTAAAAGGAAATCAGTTATGGATGCGGAGGACATACCTGGTTCTAGTACTGATATATGGACGAAATCTGACATCGATAAATACGAAGAACGGCCGAAATCCCTGGAAGACGTAACCCTTTTTTTTCAATCATTTAGCTTTTATTTTTCGGCAATAGTGATGTGGTCTAACAATTCATCGTGCTCGCTGGGGACCTCACTGGTCGTGGCGCGATCGTACGGAGAAGCGATACTCTTGCACTGATACAGTTATTGTAATCGTATCAAACATTTAGATGAACAAGGTTTTTTTTGGGGGTGGTGGTAGGCGTCTTAAGGATTGGTACATGGGGTATAAATTAGTTCATGATTTGAACAATGTCTCCATTACTAATCTTGGTTAAATAGCTTTTCATCATCCACTTAATATGGGATCGGTTGCAAACAAAGTAATTATCTATATAATTCCTAACTTCCGGGGGAGGGAGTTGTATAAGTTACTGAAGTAAAAAAAGAAAGTCAAAAAAAATGCGTTCATCCGCCGAAGTGTAAACAGTGCGATTCGCCCGCGCAGTCCAAAAAGTCACATTTTCACAGTTTAGAGCGAGAAAAACCCTGTGAAACAACTCCAAAACTTCCATCATGTTCTCCCCGGATCAAATGGAACAATTCCGTACAATTCTGAAAACGGAACTTGACAGCATGTTCGATCTCAAGATGAAACAAGTGCTCGACCACGTGTCAGTATGTATCAACTCCACAAAAGAAGAACTGAAGAAACTGTCAAACGAGAACTCCAGTCTGAAGAAAAGGGTCAACGAGTTGGAAAATATGACGTTGAGAACCCATTTGGAGATTCATGGCGTTCCACTGGAGCCAAAGCTGAGTGAGCTCGAGATAATCGGAAGACTTGGGAAATCGGTTGGCTTTGAGATCCCTGGTGACCAGATCTACTTTGCAAGAAGAGTGGGACCCGTGAAGTCCGCAAACGGTGTGAATCATCAGAGGATAAATGTCGAGTTTCTCCGCCCAGATGTCTGTGATCGTCTCTTGGAAAAGGTAGCTCACTATCGCAAAGCGCTCCCGGCACCGAATCAGCTGACTTCGAAACTGATCTCACAAAGAGCGAAGCCAGTTCCAATCTTTGTTGCAAGAGCTGTCTCCCAAGAGACGAAACGTCTCCGTTGGTTAGCGATGCAGAAGAAACCGACCATAAACTACGAGTTCTGTTGGATTAGCAGAGGAGGAAGATTATGCATGAAAAAAACACCAGACAGTGCCGTGAAGATCATCAATACGGATGAAGACATCCTGCATCTCAAGTAAACTTACGAGTGAAACCTCAAGCACCAAGCCAGCTTCTCTCGGCAACTCACCAGAATTCACTTAGCAATATAATCTACCTACTCGTTCTGTTTTCTGTGCCTGATCAGACAGTCGGTTATGGCTGCTCGGGCGTCCATCTCGCCTACTCGTTTGCACGTACAGCTATATTTACGTTACCCCTAAATAGTGCGCTCGGGGGGCGCCGCTAGGGGCTAGGTATGGGACCATTAATATACAAATGTTGAATATAAGAAGTGTTAAAAGTAACTTGAGCCTTTTTGTTGCATCCCTTCTAAAGCCGGAGACGGACATTGTAGTTCTGACAGAAACGTGGCTGTCTTCCTGGAACGAGAGTCTCTACTCGATCCCTGGCTACTCGAGTTTCTTCAAGTCTAACGACTCATATCGCGCTGGTGGAGTGGCGGTCTTCGTTCGGGACTGCTTCGTTGCATCCGCCATAGTTCTAGACGTAAAGGATTGTGATGCTCTGATTATTGAGGCAGTTTTCGGCAGATCAAGGCTTCGGTTAGCGGCAATTTATCGATCGCCCAGTCCCACGATCTCCAATAGCGTAGACTTCGTTAGAAGAGATTTGCGAGTCATACTCGCCAATCTCACAGTGGACGCTGAGTGTGTGCTGATGGGTGACATCAACCTCTGTCTGAGATCCTCCCCTCCTTTGGTTCAGGAATACCTCCATATCTTGAGCACAAACGGTTTCTTCAACCTGAATGACAGTACTCCGACAAGAGAGGGGAAAATCTCGTCCTCTCTCATAGACCATGCGTTTGCCAGACTGAAGAGGCTATCGATGACTTCTGTGGTCATCACTGACTCTCTCGGGGTCTCAGATCACTCCGTCCTCTCGATAGCGTTGACTCAACCCGCCAGCACCCCCTCAAGAATTGTAATACGCAGGACGGACTATCCGTCTCTCGAGGCTAGCATAAATCGAGCTAACTGGATCCCGGTGTACCAAGAGGCGGATCCAAACGGGAAAGCTAGTCAGCTTCAAGATATGTGTACTAGGATATACGAGGAGCACACCGTCATCTCATCAGCGAAGTATCGTTATCGCCCTCTCAAGGAGTGGATGACACCCAGCCTGGTTAAATTGGTCAGAAGAGAGCCGTTTGCTACAAGCGATTCAAAATTCAAAATACTACTGAATCCAAGATACTGTATGACGCGATTCATACTCGCACGAAAAAACTAATCAGACAAGCGAAAAACTCTTACTACAGGGAAAAAATCAGGGAGTCTGAGGGAGACGCAGCGGCGACGTGGAAGATAGTGAACAACCTGATACGAGGCGCCTCGAGATCCCCAGCGATATCTCCGCAGCTCGTACAATTGGAACCTGATGACATCAATGCCCACTTCGCACAATTGGGTGCCCGCTCGGTACGGTCCATGATCGGGGAAATCGACCCTTTCCTGGAGCTGCCACCAACGTGCCCCCACACATTCCCGGGGTTCACATCACCATCTTACTCCGAGATCGCCCAACTACTCAGGGATATCGATCCAGGAAAGGCTGCGGGTCCTGACGGTCTACCTGGCAAACTCTACAAGATGTGCTATCACTCCCTCGCTGAACCAATCTTCGATTTGGCGTCGTCAATAATCCGAACCAGCATATACCCCGACAATCTGAAACTTGCACTGCTGTACCCCGTCCTGAAATCGGGTTCACCCACGGCTATCTCGAACTACAGACCAATTGCACTTCTACCAATTGTCAGCAGAGTCATAGAGAAAATCCTGACTGATCAACTCACGCAGCACGTCGAGGGAAACAACCTACTGAGTGACAATCAATACGGCTTCAGGAGAGGACGTAGCTGCCAACAAGCAGCTCTGAGAGTTGTCGATTTCGTCGCGAGGGAGACGGATTGTGGCCGAACATGTGTGGCGATCTTTTGTGATATAAGCAAAGCATTTGACACCGTAGACTTCTGGCTAAGCTGCCGTGTTTCGGCATCGTGGGCTCAGCTCTTGAACTGCTGCGATCATACCTCAAAAACAGAAGACAGATCTTCAGGACTGCAGTCGACTCGAGTCGGGAACTTCACGTCACACATGGTGTGCCCCAGGGAAGCTCGCTTTCTCCATTTCTATTTGCTTTGTTCCTGAATGATCTGCTGACTGACCAAAATGACGCGTCCCTGATCTCATTTGCTGACGACACAACTCTCGTGCTCTCACATAACGATCCGAACATCCTAGGTCGCCTCGCATCGAAGGCGATAACCCTAGTCGACAGTTGGATGACGAGGAACGGCCTCATCCTCAATGCCCGGAAGACTAAATACCTCGTGTTTGACCATAGACGCCGGAAAATCCAAGTACAGATCCACAACCCTACCTGTACGAGAGCACAGAACTGCGAATGTTCTCCGATCGAAGCCGTTAACTCACACAAATTCCTAGGCCTCTGGTTGGACGAGAATCTGAAGTTCGAATCGCACGTAGAAAAAACATGTTCACGGCTGCGTTCCGGTCTAGCAGTACTGGCCAGAGTCCGAACATTATGTCCGAAAACTTTGAAGAGGGCGATATATTTTGCGCTAGTCGAATCGTCTATACGATACATGTTACCAGTCTACGGCAGTACTCGAAAGACTCTATCTGACCGCATCCTCAAGCTCCAGAAAAAAGCGGTGAGGCTAGTGGCGAACGTCCCGCCCACAGAACACGCTGCACCTTTGTTCGCTCAACTAGGAATACTCCCATTCTACAACCTCTACGCCAACTGCCTCATTCTTGCACTTCACTCTCGAACAAATCAGTTCCAAAGACCGGAACATGGCTATCTCACTAGAACGATGGAAGCCGGAGACCTATCTCTGACGACTCTGTACAGGACAGCCTCCAGGAAGTCCCCATACCCCAACTTCATCAAAATCTACAATAGTCTCCCAAAAGAAGTGAGAAATTACTTAGACAACCTGTTAGTATGTCGGCGAGCGTTCATAGCGAGAACAGTAAGACATCACTTCTTAAAGGTAGATCCAAGCAACATCAAGGAGCTCATGTACTGACATGATACATAAACCCAGAACCTTTCCCCATGCCCCCCCCCCCCATGCACATGTACTATTCAGTTATTATATTAATTGTTACGCGTTTTTCCCGCGCTATCGTATCACGGGCCAGTAGGCCTACCGCGAGCGTGAAAAGATCTCACCAACTATGAAGAGTTCAAATAAACCACTATTATTATTATTAAGTTCGGGCCTGGGGTTTTTCGACATATATTCTTCCTCAGCCCTGTGGTGAGGAGCAGTCTCTCCTCTCGGAATCTCGTGTCATGCACATGAGTCGGTCGATTTAATGATCCTGCATTTGGACTTGGTAGTATTGCAAGGTGAAGGGCGTACAATTTCGGCAGCTGTAAGGATCCGTACTTAGCGAAATGGGCTCTGTCGGCGCAAGATAGGGTGCGTTCGCAACTAATCTGATCCCTCTCTTCTGTAATTTGAGTATTCTGTTTGTGAGGTTGATCCTTGAGAGGAAGAAGGAATTTGGAGCCAATCTAAACATCGAAGCTCAACTTTCGGAAATGGAAGAAATTTGCTCACGTTTCGAACTGACTGAAACCGATCGACAGGAAGCGTCTTGTTTCGGAACGGTACCAGAAAACCCAGACGAGAGTGATATGTTCGCAGATATAAACTCGACCATAAGTGCCGTAAAACGTAGGGAAAACGTCCTAAGTAAACAAGATTACTGCGAATTGATACGTAAAACCAATTCTGAACAACGTGAATTGATTCTTGAAGTGATTCACCGATTACATTCAACTGACCGAAAACCGATCCAGGTTTTCCTGACCGCACCGGCAGGCTGTGGGAAGACCTTCACACTGAAGGCTCTGATGGAAACATACAACCGATATTCCGAAAAGCATAATGCACTAAACAATGCGTACATCGCTACGGCGACCACCGGCAAGGCCGCAGTAGGACTCAATGGAACCACTGTTCATTCTGCATTCCGACTCACACTGTCTCGACAAACTCATCAACTTTCACAACAAGTGCTACAAACTTATCGACGCCATCTTCGAAACGTCAAATGTGTGATAATTGATGAGATCAGTATGTGCAGTTCTCATGTATTCGGATGTGTCAATTCACGACTTCGAGGAATGGCAGGTGTTCACGACATGAACTTTGGGGCTTTAGACCTGATTGCATGTGGAGATCTGAAACAGCTCCCGCCCGTACGGGCTGCCTCCGTGTACACTGCACCACGGAACTCCATCGGTGGGGCTCTTTTATGGCAATCGTTGGACTACTTCCCGCTCTTACGTGTTGTTCGACAGAAAGATGTCATGTTTTCCACTCTCCTAACAAAGATTGGTTGTGGGAAACCGTTGACGGTACAAGAAACAACAATAATTCAATCCCGTTTCCGCACGCGCGAATGGTGTGAGACTAATCTGTCGACCGCGGTCACGAGATTGTTCCACAATAATCCGGATGTTGGGAAACATAATGCTACCACAATTCCGGTTTCGGAATCAACTGAACAATCCATTGCATTTGATTCCTATTCAGGATTCAGAACAGAGGGTGAAAAACGGGAAGCCATAAGAAATGTACATAAATTGGATACGCGAGAAACCGGAGATCTACCATATTGTTCGTCTCACGGTTTCCACCACGCCTTGTGCCGCCGCAGAGATTTCCACGACCCCGACGAGCAATGTATCTGCGTAGTATGCGGGCAGCCCGCCTCGCGCTACCACCTGCAGAGCTGCGCATCGAGCCGGCCACTCACAATCCTCGGAGAAGGAATCATGTGATACATACATATCTTATATACCCTTATTTATTCTCTTTGCACTGTAGTGTGCGTAAATAAATGAAATGAAATATTGTTTGACTTTGACAGAGGGATTTCCATACATGTTAACAACCAATATTAGCGTTGATGAAGGCCTCGTGAACGGAGAAATCGGAAGACTGAGCCTGTCTGAGAGTGCCTGTCTGTAGAACACTGTCCAGATACATGTTCTGAGAGGGAGTCCAAACGTGTTTGGTTAGAGTTTGTTTCTGAACACATTGGGAGACTTACACGAGTCAAATATGGTCCCCACATACGAAGTGAACCTGATACAATAAACAAACTATGGGTCCCGATCGAGTTGAGATCGACTAATTTAACAATACCACTGAAAACGGTTAAAGCTTCATGTCGACGATTTCAGTTCCCTTTGGTTCCGGCTTGTGCGATGACAATACACAAGTCACAAGGTGGAACTTTCAAGGAGATTGTATGTATATGATTACCATAAGAGTCATAAACAACAGTTGGTTCATGTAGCTCTGAGTCGAGTAACCGACCTCGATGGTTTGTTCCTAACTAACGTGACAAACGATTTCACGTTCTATAACGCAAAGGGATCGGATGCACCCTTGGTGAAAGAAGTTCAGATTGAGTATAACAGATTGACTACCCATCGTCTAACAACAATAACATCAGACCTCAATCGTTTTCCAGCCCCTGACATCGATTTCCGTCCGAATCATTGATCATCGTGAACATCAATGTACAAAGTTCGACAGCACACGCAGAGGATATTTCAAGCGACTCGGTACTCTGTCGGGCAGATATCCTAGTCCTCACAGAAACATGGGTTCGCGCACCGTCAGATCAGCTTCATCTAGCAGGTTTCACTTTGTGTCACCAAGAATCATGTGATACTCGTACAGGAGGCGTTGCGGTTTTCCGCCGGAATGGTACCACGTTACTGACCGATGTCCTACGGATTCCTATAACAACCACATCACAACACACAGGAGACATAATGCTCTCAACGGTACATCTTGTCCCGATGTACAACTCCAAAAATTCGTTCTCGTCACGGTTTACATCCATCAGAAACGAACCCTTGAAGATCTATTGAGTTTCTCAAAACAAATTCTGACTGATTATGGCGACTCCTACCCCTCTAGTGATCTAGGAATACCCCTAGTTCTTCTCGGTGATTTCAACACACCGAGTGAACAGAGACCTCTATTGGAAGAATTCTTATGGGATCATTTCCAGTTGAAACTGATCAACGATCCCAATGAACCTACCACCCTCGGGTCTACCTTGATTGATCTGACTTTTTCAAGACACTTGGACCTTCATTGTAAGTCTTTCGTTTCATATTTCTCATATCATCGCCCAGTATTCAATCGTATGAATTTTTCTCGAACTAATGATCTTCCGAGCCAGTTTTAGAATTTGAGAAAATCCGAATGAACCACATGAAAAGCAATATCACATGATACAATCGAGTACAATAAACAACACTCAGTTCGTTTATGATTCTTCATCGCTGTTTATTCGGTTGCCCCGAAAATCCTCATCTTGAAACCTGGGGCTCAATCGGTTTCGTTTTCTTTGTTCTCGTCCTCTCGGTTCCCCCCATGCCTGGCTCGAGGGCTCAATTTTTTGGTCTCCATATCACGGCGGATCCTCGAAGCCCCGTGTCAAGGGGGACTCGAGGCCCTGGCACGTAGTTACGTGCGGAATTCCCGAGTCCTCATCTGGATTTCCCCGAAGAATTGAAATAAAATAGAAAGCTCAGAAGTTGTCAACCTGGCGACGGCTACGGAGGAAATAACGGATTGCGATGCTGTCGATGGCAGCATCGCGATTCCCGAATCGACTCCGTCCTCTTCGATCTCCAATCTGACTTCGAGAATGTTGCGAACGTGGAAGCAAGCAAACCATACAATCGGCCTAAAGAATGGCGGAGAGAAATTTCTGATCACCACTGAGATGCTCACGGATTTCGCGAATGGAACCATACCCTACGCCCTCGATACCAGACTCGTCCCTCAATCGGACGGCGATTACATCAAACAACCTATCAATCATTTCACGGTGATGCTTCTCTGAGGAATCCGATTCAATCAGGACATGGTGACATCATCGATAGCGGCTAGTTCACAACATCGGACTCGATACCCGGAACTTTGACTCGCACTAGACAACTAGATTCAATATTTCTCGCCATGCATCCGAATCCATGAAATATCGGTTTGACACCGTGTGGACGGAGTGTGGACCTGACCCGGTTCCGACTAGTGACGTCATACTATACCGACCAGAGATATCGGACAGGTTCTCAGGGATAGGGACTCCATAACCCCCTCATAACGCCTCGAACTAAACCTCCCACTCATCGGAACCATGGGAAACGCGGAATAACACATACTCGGTATGTACTTCAACTGGAACTAGATCGAATTAGCCACAATCGAGTGTCCCGTTCGCGGATCACCACGACCCCCGGAAAAACCTCTACGGACCCCCTAGGGTCCCAGAATCCAGGTTAACAATGACTAGTGTAATCTACTCTCCAAAACCCGTGGAATCAATTTTCACCCGTTTTCGTTGTTCAATACGAAGTCAGTTTTCCACCTTCCGTTGCGTTTCTCCTCCATTAAAACCTTTTCTCGACTGGATACGAAACCCTCACCTTCATCAAAACTGAATCCCTGGAAACTCCAACCTCCTATGTTTTTTCCCGAACTCATATTCCCTAACTCATTTCCGGAATAAAAACCCTGATTTTCCCCGATAAGAGTTCACTCGTTCGAGAACAACGATTCAAAGGTATCCTCAGGAAGCTCGACATCGATTCTCAGGAAACTCACGACTGATATCTCCAACCACGCAGATGGCGTCGAAAAGACCTCTCGAAACCCGTCCGATCCCATCGATTCCTTCGTCCTCATTTCTCACAATTCTACCCCTCATACTGTCCACCCCAACAACTAAAATAATTATCGATAGGGCTCGGATTTCTATGCAGTTTCTCGAAATTATTCCGAGTCCAACCCGCAATTTCCATGGAGGCACTGGGGCACTGGGAGAATAATTCCGAAAAAGTGCATAGAAATCCGAGCCCTAATTATCGATGTTTCTCACTGGATAGCACCTGGTCCTTCTGGGGACGCTCCGCCACCCAAGAAACCACGTCAGTTAAAAGACATTCAAGGAGGAAGATCTGTCCCACTCGTCGTGGGCCGTATCATCTACGGACGGTGTCCGGACCCGACGATACGGTCCTCCCCGGTTCACCGCCGTGATTACCGATGGGACGGCCGATATAACCTCGTCGCTCGGAGAAACGGCCGAAAGAGTCTCCACGCAGCTCACAGTGGGTTATTGCTACGCACCCTTACTCATCGAAAAAAGTCACTCAAAGACCTTCTCACGTGCCAACCACAAGAAACAGTAAACATCGTAGCGATTGTCTACAACACAGAGGATCCAACGTCAGTGCAGTGCTACGATTCGGTAAAGCGACAAAGACAAACCACAGTTCTCGTGGACGATACGTTGAAACTTGTCTCGTTGACCCTGTGGGGTCAACACGTCGGAAAGCTGGACGGGAGAGAAGGAGAAGCCGTGGTCCTCCAAAATCTGAACACACAAGACTTCCAGGGTCGTCGTAGTTTGAAAACAACCTACACGACCATGATCCACACTACTACACTCGCCGACGACCCAAAGCGACTCAAACTCCACGCATGGTGGTCCACTCTGGATCCACTCCAAGAATTCGGAGACATGTTCCTCCCAACCTCCACCTACCCTCCCCCGTCTACTTCCGATGGAACCCACCCCTAATACCTAAAATAAACGTTCTACCGTACAAGTCTTCCATTGTCTCTATCGTCCATCCCAAATTCTTCCACGAAGATCTCCAATTTCACAAAGACCAACTCACCGATGTCACTCCCAACCAGACCTTTCGAACGGTTTCTCTCGATCTATCTCACTCCAGAGAATAGTTATATGTAGCCTGTCGCGTACCCGTCCATCGTTACTTCACAAACCGTGCTAAGATCCTGGGACGATCACCGACACACACACTACACTCACCACTACCAAGTTCAAGAATTTCCCAGGGAGATCAGATTACCCAAACCATCAGATCCCCCATAGACATCCTCCACCATCTCGGATTGTCATCCAGACCCGACTGAGATCGCACACTGTCTTGGGGATCATTACTCATACACAACCACGGGATGTACGTCAAATGCTCCGGACTTTTTGAGGATGGATGCATTCGGGCGGTCCGCCGGGGACGACCGATGTAAACACGGGTAGGGTGCTGAACGGCAACCGTGGTTTTGAGGACGATGGCTTCATTGCGATGGGAATGAGGAACGGAACAGATCCACGTGCACCGGGAGTTGAATTCGAGGGCACAGAATCAGGACTTGTACTCCCCAAATCAGTTGATAGATGAAAATCTTTTTTCCAGGACCATTTCCCGGCCGTGAAGCGAGGAGAGGGCTCGAGAGAGTTGAAGAGCTGAGATCCAGAAGGATAAATCTCCTGAGCTTTAGATCTTGAGATTCCCGCGTAGCTTGATCGCGCAACTCGGTACAGAGAACGGATTGCAAGAAAGGTACGCAGCAACATGGACCGAAGAGAATTACCTAAAACTGGACCGTGATCCCGCGAATCAGTGCGCGGAGCGGGAGTCCCGTACCCAGCGCTACGACGAGGAATAAAGTTCGAGCATCCGAATTGAGTTGACTTCGCAAGGGTCGATTGGAGCTGAATCGACCCCAGAAAAGGCCAATTTTCAGAATACGAACGCTCTCTCTTTCGGAATCGATGGATTTGTGCCAGCGCGGGCACAGTGCAATTCACAGCCTTATCCGTTGGACAATTTCTTGATTGCAATTCTCCGTGGTTACCCTGAAAATGTGAGAAATCGGAGATTGACACCTTCAGGACTGAGGATGTCATCGACGAGCGACGGTATCTCCTTCCGGAAAACCACCAGAGGGAACAAGCGAAGGGGGCATTTTTTCAGTCGACCCCGGCGCCGATCACTCGAATAACGCCAGTTTGATTGTCGGATAAAGATGACAACTCGTGTCCGGGCTCGTTGCCACACATCGAAATCGTTGGGTGTGATCAAGATGCGAACCTCATCGATGTCTCTTGTCTTTCAGAATGATGTAATCCAGCGTGGTGGGTTGAGTCCGAAAAAGGAGACTGCTTTGTCCACCATAATGGATGACTTCGGTTTTTCGTGGCTGGCTGTGGCTCAATAATTTTGTGATGTTCCCCGATCACATCATTCAGATTGTACCATGACAGAGAATCGAATAAACCTCGTCAGAACCTGTCTTTCATGTACTAATTCCCCGGGCAGCTGTCAGGTGTCAAGACCTGTATCATTTCTCATGCAGTTGCATGATCTCTCGAATTTAATTGAGCTTGTGGACATGATTTTCTGAGGATTCTCACAAGAAGACCTTCACTTCTCCCAGGAAAGTTTGAGACCGAGGGTGGGTGCGTTGTGAAGGTTGAGTCTATGGATTGATCATGGCATAGGCCGTTCTTCTGCAAACTACCACTTTTTCCGCCATTGATATGTATACAAGTGTAGCTGATTGCAGGGCTCAACATTGCAATCAACGCTGATTTCCGACTTGTGCTTTTTATGAGAAAAACAACAGTGTCTCCGGGCGATTTGGAGGGCGTAAGGTGTGCGTCTTCCTGGCAGCTTCAGAGTAGAGCACGAGCCCCGAAATCGGTTCGGAACTAAGCAACTTTTAGGCCTTGGAAATCTGGCAGAATCGACGTTTTCTCGCAGAAAACTGATTTCTCGGAAAAAGCTGTAGTTTGCACAAGAACGGCCTATGCCATGATTAATCTCAGACTCAACATTCACAACGCACCCACCCTCGTTCTCAAACTATCTTGAAGGAAGTGAAGGTTTACTGGTCAGAGTCTATAACCTTCTTTCGTCGACCTTCGTCGTCCTCGTCCACTCGAAAAAAGGATGCTGAATTTCAAAAGGAGCAAGGATGCCTACAGAATGAAACTCAATACCTTCTCAAGCATCAAGTTCGCCAAGGAAGGAAAAGGCTGGTTCCTTTTCCCGATGCCAAATGAGCAGCCTAATTTCGGCCGTCAAGCTATAACGGTTCCAGAGGGAGAGGGTGTTTGGGGACTCTTGGAGCGACCATTGATAGAGACTTCACGGTCTCGGAACTCCGAAGTGTCAATATTTGATTGATTGCTCTAAAATCTTGTGGAGAACTAGAAGATGAGTCGTGCTGGTGAAAACTTCGTGCGCACTCCCGGAGCTCACGTGTACAGTGAAGTCTGGAGTGACATGAAGGGTAGCTACGTGTTCCAAGATGCCGGAGGATTTGCGGAATTCGCTTTCCATCGCAAGGAGCTCAGTAGATACGGGACGTTCCTCACTGTCAGATGTACATCGTACAGACCGTAAGTTTATGTTCTAAGCTATGACGGACGAGTCATCCAAATAATTTAGTGGCCTCCTTTGTTCCCGATCGATTTCAACTATGCAGTATTTTAACGCAGCCCCATCCTGTGTGCTGTCACGGCGAAGATCAGAGCAGATTCCGGAGAAATAGTCCGTGCACCACAAGCCCACAACCATCTACCGAAATTCGGCGGGTACGACGCGCAAGTCCGCAAAGCGAGGAGGGTGTGGAACGATCGGATAAAAGCCAATCCTCGTCTGAACCCATCCTCGACGCTCTTGGAGACTCGTCTCGATCTTCCACTGGAAGTTGCGACTGAGATTCTTCCAGTTGCCCACATACGAACCATGCAGCGTCATGCTGCAGGAGAAAGGCCAGCTCAGGTCTCCGATTTGAAAGAACTACACGAACTGATCAGCTCGCAGGAAGTTCCGACATACACGGTGACCAGAGACAATCACGTTCCGGCGCGTTCCGCTGAGCCGGCATCGAGCGCTCGAATGCGTTCATCCTCAAAAAGTCCGGAACATTGGGTCTACGCCATAGGACCGTATGGTGTCTGCTAATGGCCGCCGTTCTAGCGGGCAGATCTGGTCGCGTGGAGGCAGGTGGAGCGCAGAGTGCATCGGTTTGGCCGCGAAGCGTCCTAAACCATTTGCGTCGCATCCCCAGGTGGCAGTGGAGTTCACTGACTCATTCTCGAGCGTTTTAAACCTAACCTAACCTGACCTATTCCAGGCGTAAACTGCGACCCTCTGCTAGAACGGCGGCCAAAAGCAGACGAGCTGACGGTCCTATGACACGATCCCGGAACATTTGGGAGGGGAAAGGGACATTTCATCTAAAAACATGGCGGCGCAGAAATGTAAACAGATCATCATCATCATCAACCGGCGCTCTATGCGAGATCACCAAACATTTCTACGGATGGATGCATTCGGGCGATCGAAGGAGCGCTGGCGGCCATTTTTAAATGTCCTCTCAGGGTGCTGTACGACTACCAGCGCGGTGTTCAGCGGGGCGGGGGTTGGGAACATAGGCGTGCCCAGGGGGGGGGGGGCGACGGGGCACCGCCCCCCCCCAAAATTTCAGCTCGATGCTTCTCTTGTGAATGACGGAACTCGAACTCGGCTCGTCTTCAAGAAATATTGGAGGTCGTTCGCGACTTCTCATTTAATGAAGAAGGAAAACGACGTCATGGGGGTCTGCTTGCGACGGCCTTGTCAGATGAAGGTTTCCTGCGCTCGATCCTATAAAACAGAGGTTCTCAAACTTTTCCGGTGGCGGCACCCCGAGCTCTTCAAAAAGTCTGGTCGGACCGACCCGAAAATTTCTCCCATAGACTTCAAAAACTCCGGTCAGACCGAGTTCGGAATCGCCCGTGACTCTCTGACGTTTCACCCCGGGTCAATCCGGAATCACCGGCGGCCCCGCCCCATGCCCAAGGAGCCTATCTCGCGGCACCAATGGTGCCGCGGCAGTTGGTGCCGGCGGCACACAGCTTGAGAACCCTGCTATGAAATATAATACTATATGATTAAATAAGGTATATGAATAAATAACATAATAAAGCGGTGTTCAATCTGTTCAGATACTGTGAAGAAAACCAACAGCCGTTCAGGTGTCGATTCCGGGTCTGGTGTCGGTTCCGGGCATCCCATTCGACTGGGAGAGAATGGCAGGGGCAGCGCTCACGATTCGTGATCTTGACGACTCTTGAATAGCGGAGAAGCAGCCCGATTCTCAAATAGACGGTGCTAGAACCGAGAGTCTGGATGAGCGAGAAGTTTTCAACCAGGATCTGATTATGATTTCCAGGATTACCTATCGGGAAATTCACTGAACAGAACAAGCACCTTGATCAGGTAGAAGAATGAAGCGGAGCAGCCTTGCTCGGCAAGGATATTCGGCAGCACTAGGGGCAACTGCGAGCCGATTTGTACTCATACTCGCAGATTGATACGATCTAGAAACGAATTTAGATTATCATCAGTCAGTAACTGATTCGCTCCTGGAGCTCGGCCTTAGAATGTACTGGAGCCACCGGCTCTCAAGAGCCCTCAACCCTAGGAATCTCACATCTTCCTTTCCCATCACGAGCTCGGCTCTTTCAGGTCCTGAGAGCCTCTCCGCTGAAGGCATCCCGGTCAGGATTTGTTTGCATTTCAGCGCCGTCATGTTTTCAGATGAAATGTCCTAGACCCTTTGGGAGGCGGCCAAGTGGTAGGATGTAAATAAGCGCCCAGGCAGCCGAATCCGAGGGTGAGGAGGTTCGAGAGGACTATTCTGCTTTCGCACTTCGCTGTAGCGGGACGTCGAAGCAAACGCATCGAGTAGGAAAGGTGAGAGTACGCCACAAGCCCGCATTGTTTACATCGAGCCGCCATTTTGAAGAGGGAGAGGGAAGAGGAATCGAACGCCGAATTGGCTAAATCGACTCAGTTTTGAGCGTTCCTAACCTAACCTAACCTTTCCTAGTCCATGCGCTGGCTTCGAGCCCCGCGGCTACCCTATGACTAGGGCCGGTTAGCTCGCTGCGACTCTATAATTCATATCCCTTTCCCTCTTCAAAATGGCGCCTCGATGTAAACAATGCGGGCTTGTGGCGTACTCCCGGAAAGGTCAGGTTAGGTTTAAAACGCTCGAAGCTGAGTCTATGAGCCCCCGTAACAGGTCAGAGCGCAGAGCGTCGCCGCTCGTGAACCTCCTCTCCCTCTAGAATCTCGGCCTCGATACTACCACAACACTACCACTTGACCGCCACCTGAACATTTGACGTCCATCGGTTGAAACGGGTCTAGGACATTCTCACTAAAAACATGGCGGCGCATAAATGTAAACAAATCGTGACTGGGAGGTCTTTGAGTTGGCGACTGGTCTGTCATGGGAAAGGGCCGCCTATGTGACTGGGAGTGAATGAGAAACTTTGAAAGCTCTTGAACGGGAAAAACCGAACCGGTTCTCAAGTAGAGAGGAGCAGCGCGCAAACGATGCGATGCCTGAAGCGAGATGATGCTTTCGCGGAAGTTTTCGCAGGACATCACCCAAGTTCTCATCATAGTTTTCAGGATCGGGTATCGGGCATTGCACTGGAATGAGCAAGCACCTCGATCGCATAGGAGAATGGAGCGCAGAGATCCACGGAGCAGATTTGCTTGACAGGGATCTCCGTCAGTCGTCAGCGATGGAGGCTCAGGCAAGCCGGCAAGCTGGATCATTCATGCGATCTAGGAGCGAAGGTAAATGACAAGGAAGAAGCTAGCTTGAGGAACCACTGAGAGCATCCGAGCCAGTGCCATTCGATCTTCTTCAGGTCAGCGAGGAAACGTCGCGTCGCGCAACCGGGAAGGAATCATTGCCCATTGTGAAAGCGAGGGGCTCAGCGGCGACCACTGCTCCAGGAAAAGGCTGAGCTGTTTGATTCAAAGCTTCTGATCCCAATAAATTGCTCGCTCTTAGCGCCTCCATCTCTTGATTGATCTTGGAAGTCGTCGCTCCAGGACTTCCCTGATTTGTGATGCAATATATTCATTTTTGTGAGCCGATCCTGACCCCGTGACTCATTCGCGAGCAGGAATACGACCGCAATCCTCGGATGAAGACCGGGAGTTTAGCAAGCTGAGTACCGTCGCGTCTCTCAAGTGGGATGGGGAGTTATTCATCTGCACTCTGATCTATAGGGATTGTTCAGCCTCCTGATCTCTCTTTTCCGGCGTTACACTCGGGTTTTCAACTGCGGTAGACTACACATATTGGTATCATTAAGGCCGTTTGGAAAAATCGAGAGAGGCTCTCTGAGGATGATTGCGGAAAAATGAGCGGCTTGGTCGCAAGCGTACTGGATCCATTATCTTCCTGGATAGAAAATTCATAGGGATTGCACAGCTTTGGTGAAGAACTTCCCCCGAGGGCTTTCCTGGCCTTCATCTCAAACTGTGTTGGAAGCCAGCGGAGGTGACGCTTCCCTGAGATCGAACGCAGACGAAAGACGATGACAGCACCAAGAGATGCAAGGGAAAGCTTGCGGAACTTGCAGCCAAAATCGTTGCAAGGAGTGTCAGCATACATAAGCGAAAATGGAGCGTACGGAGCGATTCCTGGTGCAGTGTGATGGCAAGCAGTTCGGCACAAGGAGTTGGTGCGACACTGAAGGTCAGTTCCGCGTTGGAGAACTTGTGGGAGTTTCACAGTTCTTCTTCTATACCAACGGAAAAGCTGCGGATGGAGTTCACCAGTACATACGATGCAAGGAAAGTTTCACGTGAGTATCCATTCGATATCCACAATTTGTGTAAAATCCTCGATCCTGGTAGACCTGTGCTACGAGCCCAGCTGCTCCTAAATGTCAGTTCTCCGTGGCCTACCCTTGTAGTAGAGACGTGAGTTGCCGTGTCAACGGGAAGATCTCCCCCGAAGGCCGGATCATCTTCTTAAGGGGATTCACAATCATCTGCCAGAAGCGCATGGGTTCGGGCAGATGAAAAGAACAGCTCGCGGAAATTGTTTGCGGAATCTAGGCGAGAATCTCGAAATTTCTCCGATGGATGCTATCATGGAGGAGCGTGAGAGGTAAGTTTCGGACGGAGTATAGACATCCATTCTGAACTGGTTGACCCGGCACAGTCTGTTGGTGAATTCACATGCCTCGATTACAGGTATCCGATGGGAGCACAGCTTGAAATTGTTCCGACGGAGCATGATCGAACCGCCCGTCGCCAGGCGTCGAAGGTCAGGCCCGAAAAAGTTAGCACCATGGCGGCTCTACACGAGGCCATTGTTGGCCTGGAACTCCGTGCATACACCTGTACGAGTGACGGCGAGCGGCTAATCAGTCTCCGTTGCTTACAATATGATAGCCTCGTGCTGACCACCAGCCGTTAGCTCGAGCTGCTGCGTGATCCATCGCTGTACATGGCCCACGCAAATGCGACGTATAGAGCAGTACCGAGAAAGCTTTGTAGGCAGCTTTTTACCAAACATAGTAATTGGCACGGCGACCATGTAAGCGCAGATCCGTTGTTCCGTCAGAGGTTTGCATTTCCACACAGTGGCTGGCCTCGAACAAACTTGAAGTATCGGTTACACTGCTTACTAATTTTGACATTGGTTGAAGGTCGGTATGGTTGCCTGTGCGCTGATGAGCAGGTCCTCGGCAGAAGCGTACGCTGAAGTCTTCCGTACGTTGAAAGAAGTCGAGCCGAGCGTAAGCGTCCCCAGATACATGGGCGATTATGATGCAGCTATGAGAGCGGCAGTGTGCCGGGTGTTTGCGGGCGTCCGTGTATACGGTTGTTTGTTCCACTATGCGCAATGCATGGTGAGACACGCGAGCTCACGCGCAGTTGGTCTCTCGCGAGAAATCCGGCGCCCCGGTCCGGAGCTTGACAAGTTCCTCGCTTTCGGTGCTCTGCCTCTCCTTCCTGCCTCCGATATTGAGCCGACATTCGAGCTCCTCGCACGGGAAGCACTGGTCGTGAACTCTTCGGTGAGCAATAAGAATAGCACTGGAAACGTGCACTGGATGCAGACTAGCTCTCGATTTCTCGATCTGACGTTTTCCGTCAGTGTTCTCCCCGCTCACGGACCCTCCAATCTCACCCTGCTTTACAGTTCCAAGTCTTCATCGACTACTGGAGACACTATTGGCTCGAGACCATTGGAGTTGAGAAACTTTCCCTCTTTCGGTTGAAGTGTCGAACCAACAATGCGGTTGAGTCGAACAACGCGTTCCTCAACAAAAAGCTGAAGCCGCACGGACGAATTTGGGATCTTGTTGGTATGTTACCCCGGTTTCCAGATGAGTTCGGTACTGCGAAGATGTCGATCCCCGTTAGACCCCCGATAGACCATCTGATCCCGTTTTGCAGCCCGCATTTGCAAGCAGAGCCAGCATGAGGTCGTTAACTGCCGCATACGACTCCAAGGTCGACATAATGTCCGTTCGAGACCGAACAGAGCGACAAGGCTGAATAAACGTTCACTCGAGAATAATTGGGATCGACTCGATATGGGCCTCATAAGCCCCAAGATGTTCTGCGATCGAATGAAGTACCGCGTCGGGGGTGTAAGTACAATGGTCATTTTCTGTCAGGAAGCTGTCAGGAAAGTATGCATGCCTCTATGCCCGTCCCGTTCGCCGCAATTCCAGAGCTGACATACAGTGTTTCCAGCCGCACTCAAGTACAACGTCTTCCACCACAAAGGAGCCAAGAACAATGAGGTTAATCATTTGAAGGCTTGGATCTCAGCAGCGCACAACGACAACGAGTATCTCAACCATGAAACATACTCTCTAGACCACAATTACGTAGTCGCCTTCAATGGAACTCTACAGCACGCACCTGATCACTCTTACGCGGCTCCCCCGGATGGTGACGGAGGACCAGAAGAGACAGCTGCTCAACGCACCGAGATCTCATTGAGGGGAATGCGTGCCGAAAATGCCTCGTCGGAGGCGACATCTCTCGAGACAGCGACATGTAGTGAGCTCTTGCAGGATGATACGCCCACGACTGATACGATTCTCAAGGCGATTGATGAGGCCTTCGGAGACGATCCTCATCAAGTACTTGCAGAGGTTTCGGGTCAGGTTGTCACACGACACGATCTGGAAACCCTGTCGGACCTCAACTGGCTCAATGATGCCATACTTAATTTGTACCTGAATCTTATCGTGAAGAGGAGCAAGGAGAGAGCAGTCCTTCCGAAAGTGTACGCCTTCAACACCCATTTCTTAATTTGCTACGCTAATCACGGGTACGAAGGTGTTCGTCGTTGGACGAACGGATGTGATATTTTCGCCCATGATATTCTCCTGATCCCGGTTCATCACAAGCTCCATTGGTCCATGATCGTCGTCGATATGCGGGACAGATACATAAAATGCATGGATTCTCTGGGTTTTCGGCGTGACGAACACCTGGCTCTTGTGCGGAGGTATTTGAGCGACGAGATGCAGGATAAGCGGGGAAGTCGAATCAATTCTGAGGAGTGGATACTCCTACATATTCAAGGAGTACCACGACAGCAAAACTCATCTGACTGTGGTATCTTCGCACTCAAGTACGCTGACCACGCGGCTCGGGACGCTGACATGAAATTCAGCCAGAGCGACATGCCGTTTTTGCGACGGCGGATGATGGTCGAAATCTTGCAGGCAGCCCTACTTCCGATTGATTCCACAGAAGTGTGAATCCGCCAGCTTATCATCGATTGCGACGCCTGGTAAAAGATTCCGTCGCACAAGTTGAATTAGATTTTACTCTCATCGGTTTAAGAGGGGTTATTTTCGGGACGTTGCGTTTGTTGCACTCCAGATCATAACCTATTCTATCATATCCCATACCTACCGTGTGATTTTTCCAGAAATATGAATCGACAGAGATTCCCCGGGTTACTTGTATAGCTTTGTTGACTAATACCTGGGGCGTCGTCTCGTTGAGATTCAATTGCTCACTTTGTGATCTTGTTCACTCCTACTAAGATAAAATCAGGCCCGATCTTTGGGATAGGGCAATACTCAAGCAACTCTGGTCATGAGTCCATTGATGTTTCGGGAGAGGCAGCCACAATGGAATGAGTACGCCTACTCTGAAGAAACTCTGCTGGCTTCTAGATTTCTGAGAAATGTGTGAACGTGCAAATGAGGAACAAACATTACCATTCGGAGCGTTGATCCGTCCTCTGGATCGCGCACGGTCTCCTTGAGCTTGATTCCTCTGAAAACTGACTGGACGTCGACTTTCCGCAGAGCAAACTGACTCAGGTCAGTGTCTTTCTTACTTTCGAGTTCTCACTGACCTCGGCTCAGCTTAACGAGGCGTCGGAGGCATCTACTGTCAAGAGCCGTCGAACCTTTGAATTTCGCGCATCATCTTCTCCTCCCCCATCATGGGCCCGGCTCTCTCCGGTCTCGAATCGTTTCACTAAAGGCTCCCCGGTGAGGAGTTGTTTACATTTATACGCCGCCATGTTTTTAGTGAGAATGTCCGTGTCCCGTTGAAACAACCCGTAACAGACGAAAACTCAATCGGACCGCCGCCACGTATGGATTGAAACTTGAATGCCTCCGTCCGGCGTTTTCGCGCCCCCTCTTCCGGTAGTGCTTTATGCACTACTACCTTGAATTTTTTCGTAGACCCGTCTCGAAGTTTCTGTCCTGCGAAAGGTTTTTAGCTGACACGCTTGGTGTTATAGAATCCGAGACGAGAACTCCTGGCGCCCGAATAAAAATTTCCTCACAAGAAGTTGCCGCCAGTAGCGTACCGAGGGGGGCCCAGGGGGCCATGGCCCCCCCAAGATTTTCGTCCGGCCCATAGAGCTCCATGTTAATGATGATGATGATCATGTCTTGGCCCCCCCCAAGATGATGAAAAATTCGCTCTGGCCCCCCCCAAAAAAATCCTGGGTACGCCCCTGGTTGCCGCGATTCAAGACGCCAGGCGTCCCGGTTTCCTTTGGGAAGCTTGAGCTTCCCAAGCTTCCCGCTAGCGCCGCTACTGGTGAGAGACATCTCACCAACAACGAGCGCAAGCAACTATGTATCATTTATAGAGAAGCCTTAGCCGTGGAGCGTATCCCGGAGAAGCTTGGGAGTGTGCTTGTCGTCTGCTAGCAGCGGGGAACACGCGTCCCGTGGAGGTCGCAAGAGAAGCGGGTTTTTTTCGGCAAAAGATTGCAGTAGAGTCAGTGAAGTGCACCGGAATCTCGGAGTGAGTGGGTGAAGAGACACAGGGAGTGCGGACACGAAGTGTTTGATGATTCCAGTGAAAAGTGACAGTTTCCAGCACACACATGGATGGGGCTGGCGCGCCTCAGCCTAACGAGGCCAATCCAACGGCAACAGCATCGGACGGTGTGCCGCCGTTGTTTGTGAAATGCCATGGAGATGCAGTGAACTCCTCCATCGCTGGGGACTGCTGTGCCTCCGACTCGGCCAGCAAATTAGTCGGAGGACTGATGGGCCGAGTTAACTCTCCGGAAGCGGCGAGTTTGCGCATGGCTGCGTCATCTCTCGAATCCGCCAAAGAGGTGGGACAGAAGAAAGTGGAAACCTCGGAGGAAAATCTCAAGAAGGCGACTGAGCACAGGAGCCAACTGGAGGCGGAACTCAAAGAAAAGGACTTCAAGTAGGGCATGGCAGAGTGCGACGTATTAGGCCCAACTCTCTGTCTGTCTTCCGGGAGACTGAGCCAGAGAACGTTGTCGTACGTCGTACCAGACTTTGAGGTCCTCTTTGCTCATGTTCGCACTCTTCCCAGCAAACGACTTGATGTTCGCCGGATCTGCTGGTTTGTTTGGTGATCTTACGAAGCCATTGCTTCGTAAGATAAATTTGGCAGTCCTAGACATCTTCAGAACGAAGGAAGCAGAAGGTGCCATGATCCATGACAGGACTGTGCGGATCTGGGCAATGAGTGCGAAGAAGGAACTAGATCCAGAGAACGAAATCGTCTTCAAGGCATCCCCCTCATGGGTTTACCGGTTCGAAAAGAGGAACAACATCAACAATCGGGCAATCACGCACATGTTCAGCAGGAACTGGGAATAACACGAAACGACCTTGAAAGTCCTCTCCGATGGATTCATCGAGCAGATGCGTGAACTCATCATTCGTGGTCAGTATCTACCAGAACAAGTTCTGAACGCAGATCAGAGCCGCTTTGACGAAGAAATGCACGGGCATCGTACACTTCGCACAAGGGGTACAAAGGTGGTGCGTGGTATCGTTGGATCCATAGCATCGGCGATCAGTAGTTACATGGTTATGCCATTCATTTCAATGGCTGGCGAAATCATACGACCGATGTATGTGTTAGTGTCGGAAGCGACAGGAAAGTTCCCGAAGAACAAACCAGCACATACGGCGAACATCAAGTGTTTTGCTGGGAAGAGTGCGAACATGATCAAAGAGGACCCCAAAGTCTGGTACAAAGACGTTTTCTGGGCCAGTCTCCCGGGAGACAGACAGAGAGTTCTGCTCATGCTCGACTCTTGGGCAGCGAATCGAGATGACGTGCTCTCGAACAACCTGGTACCGGAAGGTGTGTCTTCAAACAAACGCCTCATACCAGGGAAATGCACTGCGAAATCTTCCATTCGCTTTATTACTGACTCATTGTCAGTGGTGATGGGGACGACCATCAAAGTCTGGCATCGTGATCACTTTCTGGCTCTGCAATCCTTCGCAATTTTTAAGTTCAGTGCACCGCGATTTAAAGATCTGATCCGGTATGCGTTCTACAAGGCTGGGCACCTGGAGGACAAGCCAGATGCATGGACAGCACCACACTTCTACTGCTTTGATTCGATTGACCGCGAGCAGTGTTGGAAGTGCGAGGCACTGGCATTCGTCAAGTGTGCGCACTGCGAGCACTGACGTACAGATCACTCTCCGTTTACTAGCCTTCATATAGATTGCCTGTAGCTTGTGTTTCGCGATGATGTATGACAACTGAATTCTTCAAACTTGACTGATTTGTACTGATTTTGGTCGGAGATCGGACTCGAATAATTTCGTTCCCTTGCCTCGGAACGCCAACCTCATAGTCTCAATTCATTCCGAGCATTGGGTGATGAGATAGAGCCACCCAAAACAGAATTCCCATAGGGTCCAATGCTAACTTCGTAGCCCCATTACTCGCGAATGCGTCCCGCCTGACGCTAATATTTCACACGGTGATCACACATGATGAGACCTTTCGAATGGTATATAGCATGCCGTCAACCCCGATTCTAAGGAGAGAACGCTCACTTGTGAGTCCATCGAGGGTCGAGTCGTCCATTCTTAGGTCAAGGACCCATTCGGCGCTTTTCAGCCCGCTCTCACTGAGCTTCAAACTGATCAGCTGCTTGATCTTCAGCATAGTTTGTATCTTGAAGAAAGGCTCTCAACCGGAGCCCTGCCGGTGTTCTGGGCCGAACTCGTTGAGATTTTCCCTGAACTGTCGGAGACTGTTAACAGCCGGCCGGAACACGGTTTTCGGAACTCTAAGCTAATGGAAGACGCCGGAAGATTGGAGGGAGCGACCCGGCAACTGGCGACGCCTCCACCACGAGAGACAGAGCGGGAGAACCTCACTCTTACGCTGCGGCGTTGCCAAGTGATTATTATGTCCGCGTGCACGTCTCTCGGCGGCCGGGGACCGGTCAGCCCGAGAAAGTGGTTGCGGAGAAGGGAGCTCGGGGAGAGTGTCGCCGTTCGGTAGCCAGGAATCGGTTTATTGTCGTTGAAAAGTGCTACCTACGAAGCATGCATTCGTAACATTTCCCCGGGAGCAGTGAAGCTGCTCGAGAAACTTGGGAAGTCTTGGCGCTGTGGGTATGGATAATCAATCAGAAAGCGATGGCGCGAGAAAGAATATTCGCGAGTCGCCCGAGCTCTAGGCAGTTGCACTCCCTGGCGGTTCGAGTACCTAGGTTCTGCCGGATTGACCTGGTTTCTGTAATGTTCGCGCGCTTAGAATGTTCGTCTCCACCACTCGCGACTTCGCGCACTTTGAAATTTCTACCCTTAAGTATCCTCTCTCAACCTCTTTCCGGTACCTCCCAAAGAGAATGAACGAACATTATTTATTTCGATTGCCGCAAATGCCTCGCGCTAGAAGGACCTTCGCTGACTCTCCTGCGGGAGTGGTTCTGCTGTGGCTCGAGGTTTTGTGTCCAATGATGTTGGAGCTTTCCATCGATGCTCGGCGGGAGATTGCCCATCTGTACTGGAGGCACATGCCGCCGGAAGAACGCGGAGCCTACGCTGCGGTGAGCCAGCAGGCGAGAGCCTGCGCGGATCCGGCCGGGTTCCTGGCCGCGTACTCAGCCGCGCTGGGTGCTGCGCTCGCCAACCGGGAGCCAGTTGCCGACAGGGCAATCTCCGGGGGGAACCCGGATAGTTGAGGGCAAGGGGTGGTTTAGGTAGGCCGATGATGGGCACTGGGCGGCACGCCGTCCTGTGTCGGAGGCCCCTTAACGAGCCAAAGACATGTAGTTAGAGCTGCCGCACCTCCAACGGATACAGCAGTTGAATGGGCCGGCTTGGCCGCTGTCCCTGGGCGGTTCGGATCCAACAGGATCGCTGGCGGCGATCCGTGCTCTCCCCGCCATGAAAACTCTCGACCACGCAGAGCGGCCAAAACGACCGAGAGGAGTCGCCTGAGTGAAGTAGGCAGACGTCATTGACCTGAAGCGGGCGGTCACGCGCCGGGTTGGAGAAATGGTTCGAGCGTATAAACTGCAGGTACTCATTGTAAATTTTCTTCCAGAATGCGCAAAGTATCGTCTGCTGGCGCTCCCAACGCTGTGAGAAGACAACAGCTGACGCGTCTTCGCAGTCCTTTATTATTTGCTTCATGTCAGGGAATCCCGGTTGCGATTGTTGTCCGTAAATTAAATTGGCCGGAGACAGTGCCTTCGGCTCGTGGACGTTGGTGATTACCTCCGAGATTGGTCTGTCATTGATCACTTTTTCGATCTCTACGAGAACGGTCTCGAGTTCCCGGAACGAGCGCGCGTGCCAAGGGCCTTGCGAAGGGGCCGCTTGACCGTCTGAACGTATCGCTCGAAGAACCCGTTCGCCCAGGGTGCTTTCTCCGTCCCGTATGTCCTATTGATCCGTCTTCTTGCGACAAAGTCCTGGACGTCGTGCTCTCGACTGTGCTGGAAAATCCAGTTGATCTCCCGTTCGGCCCGCTTGAAGGTCCGAGCGTTTTCGGAGATGAGATGCGTGAACGCTGAATTTCTGCTAATGGACCTGCGGAAAGCTAAAAGGAACTCGTACGTCGTGAGGTCGGCGACCAGCTCAAGCCTCAATACTCTCGTGACAGCGCACGTGAACAGCAGAACGTATGCCTTGGTGCTTTCCTCATTTTGCTTGATGTATAGCGGGCCGAAATAGTCAATTCCGGTGGATGCGAACGGAGCCGACTCCTCAACTCGGAACCTGGGAAGCGGCGGAACCTCCAGTGACGCCGGGGACGCTTTGAACTCCATGCAGACTTTACATGACGTGGCCACCGACCGGCACATCGGTCTAGCCGTCTAGCACCTATGACGGAATAGCGCTCCCGCAGATGGTGTAGGATGTTGGCCACTCCGCCTGTATCGGAAAGTCCGTCGCATGAATGTGTTGCAGGAGAGACGCACACAAACAGAGTACCCAAGTTGTTTGTACACATAGGATGGAATTTTGTCCGGTGTATCACTTAGTTTGCTGTTCTGGAGATACGTCAAGATCGTTGATCTCCCGAATGTCGGCCGGAGGAGGAGGAGGGGCCCGGAGGGAGAGGCGAGATGATCGTGCTTCCACTTCAGTGATCGAGGGATAAGTTCGGGCAAAATGATTTCTCAGTATTTCCGCCATCTCAGAGTCGGAGCTGAAGCAAGCCCCGTCGGGACCCCGGATGGCCGTGAGAGAGTCGGAGGTAAGAAGTCTCTTGCGAACATAGTCATGTACGGCTGTTGGGCTGGGGTCTCCAGAGATGGCCCGCTCCTTCAGCATGCGCTGTCGGGAGCACAGCTTGTCAAGTTTCCTCTGTGGAGGACGGGACTCAGCGTCATCTAAGGCGATGAGAATCGCAGCCTGGACCCTGTCAATCTGCTCATTAAGAATGAAGATAGAAGATGATCTCGATGGGGTGTTGGCTTCGATGATAGTTTGAAGTAGATTTACAAAATGATCAAGCATGTCGTTCAGGTCAGAACAGACTGAGGAAAAGCGGACCCAGTCCGTGAGATCAAGAGATAACCTCATAGACTCAAAGTCTGCTTTGCGATAGTCGAGCTTTCTATCGTTTGTTTTAGTCGGGGGAGGGGACCCGGTGACTGTGAAATTGACTATTCGATGATCCGACTGGACTGGACTGCTAGTGACATAGACATTGTGTACTGAGCCATCACTGCAGAAAACCAAGTCCAGGAGAGAGTTACCTCGCGTGGGCTCGCAGACGAATTGTGTCAGGCCATGATCGGCGCAAAAGTTGTAGAACATGGATTCTTTTGAGTCCTCAGAGCTTGATAGTCCAGGGCAGACCGCCGAAGACCAGTCTATATTCGGCAAGTTGAAGTCCCCAACTAAGACAGTGGAGGAGTTGGCTCCCACAAGCGGCTCGAGGTCGGAAACAAGCTGAGCCATATTGAGCTTGAGTTCGGCAGCACTGCCTGTAGGCGTGAAATATGCAACAATGAATCTCGTGCTGCGGTTCTGGTTTAGAATCTCTGCGCAGACGATTTCCGAGGTAGAAGAGTGAGCAACTTCCATGCTCCCCAGTTGTTTTTGATGGGAAGAAGGACACCAGCGTCCGTCGAACCGCGGTCTCTTCGATAGATCTCGTAGAGACCGTGGTGAGAGAGCTCAGCAGAGGATATGTTGTCATCCAGCCACGACTCAACAATCATCGCGAAATCTATGCCATCTATGACACTAGCCAATCGGTTAGACTGATGACAAGAACTCAGTATCGAAACGAATCACAAAATCTGTTCGGCACGGATTGGTCCGTCAGAAGAACGCCACTGGAAGCCAGGGGAGTGCTACTAACGTGAGCAAAGCAAGACACAGCTCGGCAGAATATCGGTACAAGACTGCTTTATTCAGTCGAATCTCCGTGCTTATGAAGGGTCGTTAACAATGATTGTTGGACGAAACACTGGAAAGGGATAAATGTGTATCCTCGCCTTAAAGAAAACAATAGCCATTGTGGGTGTTAAGAAACACTGACATGAGTGAGACGCTTCAGGGTTGAACAAAATAATACTGCAACCCATTATCCCGGTTGCAACCAGAGCTGTGCGCCGTCGACTTTTTCGCGACGGCGGGGGCGCTCGCGAAAAGAGGCGGCGGCGCACAGTGGTTCAGACTTGGAAAAATTCAATCCAGGATCGCGACCACTCTGGTGATGACCGGAACATAAGTTCCGTGTCTTCCCATATGCTGGCGGACCTAATTTTGGCGATCTCCAATCCGCGAAACCGATATCAGAGTTCACAGGTCGAAGCACCTTAAAACCCCTAGATTCCGGGCTATTCTACACTATCTTATATCTATATTCTTTTCTATACTCAGAAAAACACCGATCGGGAACACTCTCAAGATGGGCTTGAGGTAGTATAGAATTCGTGCGCCAGAGAACAAATCTTTGAGAGCACGGCAAGGAGGCAAAACCCCTCACAGATTTTCGGGGTAGAAGTTGTGAAATTAGATTAGAGCAGACGTTCTGCTGTTTCTGAGACATGCTTAAGGTATCCTGGAACAGAGACAACTCGCAAGTAAACTTCTCTCTGTGCCATCTGGATCGCTCTGTTTTACTGCCAGTGTTTCCGCGCTACACGGAACTCTCTTCGGAGTCGGGAAGCATCTAAACCAGAAACCCGATCGCTCTCCGTACCGCCCGATCTCCGTCTCGCGCTTCTACACTGTTTCTAACTTCACGATCTGTCGGCATTGATTGAAAAAACTCCCCCGGCTATTTCGACAGCCGTGTGCTTCAGGCTTCCCCATGTTCTTCCTAGAGCCGTAGTCTAAATCTCCGTCACAATACGATGAACTTGTCCCAGAAACAGCAAAACGTCTGCTCGTATCTAATTTTACAACTTCAGCCCCGAGAATCTGGGTGGGGGTTTTCCTCCTTCCCGTGCTCTGGAAGATTGGTTCTCTGGCGCGCGGATTCCATGTTACTCAAGCCCATCTCCAGAGTGTTCGCGATCGGTGTTTTTCTGAGTTTAGAATAGAATATGGATAAAGATGGTATAGAATACCCGGAATCTAGGGTTTATAAGGTGCTTCGACCTGTGAACTCTGATGTCGGTTTCGCGGATTGAAGATCGCCAAAATTAGATCCGCCAGCATATGGACAGACACGGAACTTATGTTCCGGTCATCACCAGAGTGGTCGCGATATTTGTTTCCATTTCGAGGGTTTTCTGAACCACTGTGCGGCGCCCCGCCGTGGCGCGAGCCCGCCGCCCGCCGTGGTACCGCACAAGCTGTAGTTTGAGGAGGAAATATCCTTGAGGGTCAAAGATCCTGCCATTGTCGCCGATGAGAATGGGTACGACGGAAATTCGTGGACGGAAAAGCCCTTCAGAATTAAAACGTCAATGAAACTCGAATTGTGTTCCACCGAATCAAATTCACCGTAACATCGCTTATGTGGCGAATACCAACTTCTGTATTCAACTGCCTGTCTCTCGGGTCTTTCTTGACATCTGTGCATCTGGCACTGAGATCTCAGGATTCTGCCGAGATCGTTTGCGCCCAGAATGCTCTTGCGCCCAGGCCGTGATTTTTTCCCGCGCCCATTCTTTGAAAATTCGTGGCATCACCTCATTCTTCGGCAGATTAACGGGCTCACACAGCGCCTAAGCCAGTAGCGGAGAGCAACGAGGGAGCAGCGCAGTGGCGGCGCTAGGCGGAGGCTACGGAGGCTATAGCCTCCTCGAGTTCGAAATTCTTGAGGCTAGCCTCAAGAAATTTTGTGAACAATAAACTGGGTCACGAGGGGAACAAGGCAATTCCAGTCCTCCCGAGCAGGAATCTGTTGGAGAGTATCCGAGCCGGCTTCAGGTTCCGGAGAAAGCAGACGCCGGAGCCACCTTTCCGTGTCGTGTTCCATCGCCAACTTTCACGGCGCTGTTGCTTAGGGTGACACAAATCAAACTGCACGGTGCTCAGAGTAATCTAGAAAAATGAATAGACAAGTGCTGCTCACCACTTTTTCAAGAATCAGCCAGAGACGGAACCCGTAAATTCTTCGGAAGCGATTGACATTGGTAAATGAGAAACAAAAATTAGGTAAATATTAAAAACTCTTCAGGCCGATACAGTAGAAGCTCGTTACAACGAACACGTTGGTGCCACCAAATCAGTTCGTTATACTGAATGCTCGCTAAAACGGAATGTACCGGAGAATGGCAATATCAGCCACAAGCCACAACTGATTATCTTCATTAAGATAGGAACGATGTACGAGCACAATCATCATCCCTTGATATCTATATTGTGCTTTGTCTCACAGCGGGCAGCTTCGAAAAAGACAAGGGGTGCTCATGAGCCTCTTCTAGAAAGAGAGGAAAGAGGGGAAAGGGAAAGTCTAGCCTCCTCCAAAAAAGTCTAGCGCCGCCACTGGAGCAGCGGGCATTGTGAGTCGAGCTGACTCCTAAAACAAACGAGATCTCGACAAATCAGCAGAGGAAGGTAGAGGCACTATTCCGGAATGTCGGAAATACTCGCCAGGTAGGATGGCGCGCCGGCGCCGGCGCGCTGCTGGAAAATCGCGGCGACCGGCGGCGGGCTTTGGGGGACGGCGACGCGGCGCGCCGGCGGAATCGTGGCGCGGCGCGCCGGCGGAATCGTGGCGCGGCGCACACCTCTGGTTGCAACTACTGAAACTGTCTTCTGAGAATGTCGAAGGTAACATGAAAAATCAAGACTCCTCCTTACCACAGAAAGTGAACAAAAAGCGAATATGTTTCTCAGACACATGTTATGATCATGTCGGCACACAGGGTTCAATGCTCGGATTTCCTTCGACCGAAAACAAGAGAGAGCGAATAGAATGTTCTCGGCTTCTCCTCATTATTTCCCGAATCTCTCTCCCCTCAACCCATCTCGGTGGGTTTCCTCCAAAGTCAATCACAATTCGAGATCGCGGAATTCATCTCTTGTGTCGTGTCTTCCAAATTTGACCCTGAGCTGACCAAATTTCGGATGGAATTTCTCGGCTACGACGACATAACCACTAAGTGGTTCAACGCATATCTGAAGAACCGACGCCAGATGGTCGAGGTGGGTGAGATCAGATCGTCATGGTCTCCACTGAGCATGGGAACCACAGTCAAGTCCCTCTATCTTGAAACGCCCATAACTTGTAAACCCTTCCTAACTTTAACCTTGAAGAGAAGTCCGTCGAGTCCTCCATAACTTGGAGCATAGGCTCAATGTTGATCACCCCCCATATCTTGCAACTTCAAACAATTCCACGCTGAAAACTCGAAGTGTGCCACCACAATCAATGATCCTCCGCGCGGATTTTCCTCATGAGGGTAATCTCAACGTCGCAATTTCTCGGGACGGGTGAATACAATTAAAAAAATAAATCTTCCAGCGCATTACGACGCGACGTTCTGATGCGTGTCTTCTCTCGCTCGGGCCGAACGTGGAATTTGAGCTCTCGCGCATGTGGGACAATAAGGCTCCTGTGGGTGTCACCGAATCTTTCGACAATACCTCGCCAATGTTATCTCACAGCATCGTCCGAGCAAGAGGCAAGTCGACACTCGCTGGGTCTTCCAGGAGTCGAATCGTTAGTTTTTCGGGATATGTTCGGTGATACGGAAGTTGTGCTCGTCTGCTTTCCCACTCTATCGCAATCCAGACCGTAGTGTGAAACATGAAAACAGCTGACGCCAAGAATGAAAATCATGGAAGCCGGTAGTTGGCTCGTTGTATGCATTCGTCCAATAAACACGTACAGCGCGGCAGCCAATTCCATTTGACGTCGAACGCGCTGATTCTTGCTCTGCTGCCTCGGAGAGAACTAAATTGGATCGATCCTTCACTAACTCATAACTTGTTGATATATATAATATATCATCTATATAACCAGATTGCTACTCCCGAATTTTATAAGTTAGTGAGACTTGACTGTATCCAAGGATCAGTCCTTGGCCCTCTGACGTTCATGATCTTCATGAATTTCATTCTGAACAATATCATAGGGAGACATACGTGTGAAGTCGTAGCCTATGCCGACGACACATCACTACTATACAAGGTCGACCCTGCAAACCTTGCGGACGAATTCGGAAGAATCTGTCAGGACGTGGAGGAAATAACCAAGATCTTCTCCGACTTCGGTCTCAAACTTAACGAGAAGAAAACCGACGCTATACTCTTCAGAGCACCTAGCCGGAAGATCCAAGTCCCCATGCTCAGGTTAGAGCAGTGGTTCTCAAACTTTTTCATCCATGGACCCCCTATCGGATTTTGCCTACATTCGTGGACCCCTTGAACGAGTCAGAGGAGAAAACCTCGCTCGACCTCTCTTGCTTCATTCATATCATAAGAATTCGGTGCGCAATCGAACTAAGAATAGCTGGAACAGGATCGGAAGAACGGACGCTTGGAAATAATCTCGAATCCTCGAACCATGAGCTATTCAATCGTGCGCGTCCTCTCTCCGACGATTGGGCGGAACGTTGCTCCGATTTTTGCGATTTCTTTGCTGATAGCGAGTGAGTGAACTATCAGTTTAACGGATGCGCCTGACTCTTAGCGCCCAAGTTTCCGATAACTGGTTTAAGTCCGGTCCAACATGGTTCCATTCTATGACTCAACACTCACTCAGTATCAGTTGGGCATCTCCATTGAGCCATTCATGGTACTCAGTACCGACATCGCGTTGCCCCGTTAGATGTGCAGAGATATTTTATGCCGCAAGAATTCATTCGCCGCGGTCTCAGTTTCCGCTTACCGAAACCATGGAGCTCCATCCGCGCTTGCATCCGATCCCTCCGGTCCGGCAAACGCTTCATCTCAGAGAAGCTTCATTTCAAGAAGCTTCTCAAAGCGAATAGAACGGCGACATTGTGAATAGGGTTTCTTGGATACTTAGAATCCGAATACTTCCATTTTGTGTTTAACCATTCAATTGAGTAGTCTTATTAATCATTCGAGGATTTTTGCTGTAATTCGCTCTGCTCGCTATCCCGGAAATGAACCATGTTTTCAATCAATCAATCTAACTCAAAAACAAGCGTTTCGCGTTGGGATTGGCGACAGTAAGTTCTGCGGCGTAGTTTCGGATCTCTCACTGCGTTCTAAAGGATTTTGACCGCTGGTTCTGGCCGTTTCTACTGCGCAGTGCCTTTCATTTCCCGTCTGCACTCTGATGAGAGCAGTGCGCTTTTGATTTGGTGCTCATTTTGATGAACGTGAGGTCGGTTCTGTGCCTGGTGGGTACTTTTCGTTAATTCTCCTGATTTGTCGTACTTCGTTGGCGGCATGAGGCGTGTTAATGATGGTTTTCGTGAGAGTTTCCTCTTTGTTTACACGTTTGTAGAGCGAGATGCCAGAACGAGTGGAACTATTGAAGTGGCTAGCAGCACTCCCGATCGACTACGTACCAGGACAAACGGGGTGCGAGGTTCGCTATCATTTGGAGTATGATGCGGAAGAGTACCCTGTCAGCGTTCATGTGCTGGCAGCGACGGACTTGAGTCAGAAACTGTCATTTGCGGCGCTGGCGGTTCAGGGCTGTTGGGAGCCCCCTCACGTGGAGACGAATTGTCCGAATGTATTCCTCGTGCGGTCCGGTCTCTGCGGCTGGTATCGAGCGCTGATTGACGGCCGGCACGCCATCGCGCATATTGTGGAAGTTGTTAATGAACACTGCATTGCGCAGTTTCGGTTCCTCCCGTTGCGGTTTGAATTTTGTGGAGGAGCGTTGTTGGCAGTTCGGTTCCTTGTCAGTTGGAGTCGTATGTTTCTCCAGAAGTTTTTCCGGTGGGTAATTCTTGTGAGTTAGTTAGCATTAATTGCATTATAGTTGCCTGGTTATTCGTTTTGATAAGTTGCCAAGTCTTGTCTTTTCGTTTGCCTAGTAGTGAAAATCATGGCCGTTAATTTCGAAGTGATTCCTACGAACATCATCTCGTCACCTGGAGGTGTCTGGTGCGACATTTGTCATACGTTGGACGTTGGACTTCGCTATCGAGTTTCCCGTGACCGTACATTTGATCTATCCTACGCCTTCCCATCGGAACCGTCTGTTGTGGGCTTTATACAATGCAGCCTACTGGGGGAGGCCGTTATCAGCAAACCGTATTTACAAATATGATCGTTACCACTGAGGGAGTCCCAGGCTTTTATCCGGCCCATTTCGATGGAGAATTGGTGCTTGCGCACATTGTTTGTGATATAAACTGTCAGGAAAATATCCCGATGCTTGCTGATTTTCTGATATGATAGAATCTACGCAATTTGGCCACTAGTCAGTTGGATGAACCGATATCTGTTGAATCACCGAAATTGTCAACACTATAAAGCACTAATTTGAGTTCTGGAACAAACAGTCTGTGGAGGGGATCAATGAGAAAACTCTGGTACAGTGCAGGGTAGAATCGGGCAGCGTTTCTGCGTGCGACGATACTGAAGTCGATGCTTTATTGAACACGAACTTGAATATATAGTATGACGGGAAAGGACGAAACACGGACATTATAGTTCACAAGAACTGGAACACTGAAGTAACTGGAATCACGGGAATCGATCTAGCAGTGCTATTAACTTGTTCTACATATTCGTGGATAATTGTCAGTTCGGTCACGAGCCGTCCACAGAATCTAGCTCATGAGACTGGTCTTCAGTGAAGCGTCTACATCGGCGTCTTTTCATCAGTCGAGCTGTTTCACTCAAAAAGAATGTTTTGTTACAGAGAATCCAACCGCAAATCGTCGGACGGTTTTCCTCGTAAGGGCTACGAGAACGTTCCGTCAACCGGGAGTGGAGGGTGTTGTCCGACTACCATGAGATTCGAAAAAGCCTCCATAAAGTGCGTGTCCTTCTCTGTACTCGTTATTGTAATTGTTGTTTCGTCGGTCTCTGTTTGTGGTGAGTTGTCATGCATTAATGGAGGTATAACCATTTTGCTCCTTCGTATACATCATTTTCACGTAACCTCACTTCTCCGCGGGTTGGTATATACGAGAGTTCACTCACGGCAGTGCCAAGGGAGCCGATATGAAGGAAAATGGGATAACGGTGCACAACTCTGATTCGATCGTGAAACCCTAAGTTTCATCAATTTCTTCCGGTGTTTTGTTCACATCCTTGGATGATGTGACCCGACATGGCACGAGCAGGATCCACAAAATCACCAAACGAGAAAGTACCACCCCCAATCCAATTTCCAGCGAGAGTCCAACGAAGGCCGGTCAAGCAACGACACCTTCGTCATCTGCAGTTTCGAGCGTAGCGCCAACGACAGAACCTACTACGACGGCAATGAGTCCCCATGAGCTTTCGGCTCAATTGTCCGGCGAGACTCACGAAGTTTCGTTTTATGGCTTTAAATGCCGTTCTCCCCGTTTTCTCACCGTGTGTCCAACACACTACGTCGCTCACTGCATCCTGATGTTACCTCCTAAACGGCCCACTACGACTCTAATCAAAGTCTTCGCGAATTTCAATTTATCGCGTAATTTAAGTTCAGATGAACAAAACCTGAGAGATTCCCGCTGTCGGAATTTTTTTTTTATTTCTTTTCTTGAGATAACCTTGTGGTCCCCAGATTCCATTTTAAAATAAACAAAAGTTAAGTTTTGTTCAGAGATTTGAAGTTGTTGGTTGGTACACCGGGGAATCCTGCATCGAGGGCATCTGAACATAGGATTCTCGATCCCAAAATTTTCGATAAATCCATATTCCGATGCCAATCATGATTGACAGGACCACAGCGGTGCTGATGGATATGATCAGCGATGGGCGTTAATTGAGCGTTCAATTACCAATTAGTAATTGATTACTCTTCAATTACTAATTGGTAATTGAGTCAATTACTTCGCACGAGCCTGTAGTTGGTATTTGGTAATTAATTACTTTATCTGGTAATTGGCTGGAGCATCCAATTATTTCCAAATTACTTTCCAATTACATTTCGACAAACCTGAAATTCCGCTATCGAAAGCACGACACAAAACTTCTAGCCGCGAGATCCTTCCGATCTCAAGCTACCTCGAGGTTTGACTTGTAGCGGAAAGGTGCACGCACGTCCATGCAAGATTTCGTCACCCGCATTCTGTGAGCTTTGTTTACCATTACTAAATTAGTAACAACTGATCGGCTACTCAAGGAGTCCTCAACAAGGAAAAATCAGTTGCCACCCTATAGTCGCCCATCAAAAGTATGTAGAAATCAGCCATATTGTGTGTCTCATCATATGTGGAAACGATTTTCTTCATGGAATCGATTCATTACGGAAATGCTAGGCAATTCATAGCGAACGAAGCGAGCAACCGCGCTCAGTTTCCTCCCCGCCTGTTTCGTTCAGTCTTTGCACGGAAAATGATTGTCATCCAAAACTCTTCCAGAATTACAGCATGGGCTCGATCGAGGGAGAGGAGCCTGGACCGTCTGGAGCTGTGGTACTGGTGGATTCAAGGCAGCGTCTGTTGCCGGTTATTCTCCAAGAGAAGTGCAAACTCTTCGAAGTTGTTTCAGTCGTCGAGCGTGCCAATGAAGAGACGGGCCGCCGTGGAGCGAGAACAACCGTTACAGCCAAATGCCTGAACTGTTTCAAAACCCTCACGGGCTCTCTGGAGGTCACTTCGAATTTCGTCACACATCTCAAAAGAATGCATCCCGGGAAGATGAAAGTTCTAAGCGAGAACAAGCAATCAGATACAACTCCAAACCCAAAAAGACCGAGGCAAGAAGAACCCGCATCTCGTAACAGTAAGCTCGAATTCCTCAGGAAAGCACCAAAGGCTGTGCAGGAAAGAGTCGATGCAGCCATCATGAACTACGTTGTTCATTCGTTGAGTCCACTGAGTACGGTCGAGAAGCAAGAATTCGAGAGCTTGGTTACTACACTAGCTTCGATGCCGTCGTTTAGCGTCAGCGTGATGTCTCGGCGCGTCATCACGAGGAAACTTGAGCAGCACTTCGACGTCATGAAGAGTAAAGTCCGGGCGGACATCGCTTCTCAAGAGCACGTGGCGCTCACGGCCGACATATGGAGTTCCCAGGGACGAAGTTTCATGGGGATGACACTGCATTACTTCGATGACGATTTGAAACGCGTTCGCTTGGGAATCGCTTGCAGACGGTTCAAAGGGAGTCATACGTTTGATGCGATCTCAAGCTCAATCGATGCCATACTCGACGATTCCGGCCTTCTGATGTC
This sequence comes from Lepidoglyphus destructor, assembly GCA_031001835.1. NCBI lineage: Eukaryota > Metazoa > Arthropoda > Arachnida > Sarcoptiformes > Glycyphagidae > Lepidoglyphus > Lepidoglyphus destructor. The sequence continues at coordinate 409,228 of JARNKU010000045.1, forward strand.
CCAGGTGAAGCTTTTAACAACGGACAATGCGACGAATTTCATTAAGGCGTTCGAAGTGTTCGGTGTAGACTCCTGTGAAAGTTTTATTGGAAACTTTGATGGTGAGCTGTTAAAAGCTGAGAGGGGAAATTCGGCTGAAAACCAGGTCGAAGTCTCGGTGATGCCAGATTTCAGCACTGAAGAAGCATTCCGCTTGCCTCCGCACGAACGTTGCGCAACTCATACGCTAGCTCTCATCGCATCTAAGGACATAGATGTCAAAAAGTTCACAAATCCTGGAGAGCGAAGATTCGTTGAAGTTGTAACGTTTTTTGATGCTCCTAGATGGCTACACTGATGACACACCGGCTTGCTATGAACAAGTGAAGTTTATTATTGTATCCTTACGTCACAAGTGCGGTTGTTTACATTTATGCGCGGCGGGCCATTCGAATATGTAATATCCTTTATACTCCGCCCTTGATTTTATCACCAAATTCGTAGTATTACTAAGTGGACCATTCGTCCCCTAGGTATTTGGAATTCTGTTTTCTATCCCTCAGCGGACGATTTCGCTGAGGTAACTGCTGTCTGTCGCCTTCCGGCGTCGCGAACTCTTGCTCTTCATCATCTTCCTCTGCGAGTCGTTCACCGTCCTCTCGGTCCTCACTTTCCTTTTCTGTGGGTGTGTTGGCGACTTCAACCGTTGCCGGCTCTGACGGTACTAAGGATATCTCAACGGCCGACCTCGGGTATCGATGTGTTTCGGGGCCTACCCTCGTCGCTCCAAGCTCTACGTTCTCTGTCCCCAGTCGTCTCTTCAAGAACCTCCTGTTTCTCAACAGTGTGGATCCGTTGTCACACTTGACATGATATGAGTTTGGTATATCTGCGACTCGAGTAACCACACCCGCAATCCAGTCCCTAACGCCTCTTTGAAGCCACACCTTCTGACCTACTTGTAGCCCTGTGAGTCTCTTCGCTCTTTGATCGTAGTTTTCCTTCATGTTCTGATGGGTTTTTTGTATATGCGCTCTTCTTTGGGCCAAAGCCTCCTTCATTCTGATGGCCCCCGCGACCTGAGGGAGTCCTGTTAGCGGTCGGTATCCCAGGGACAACTCCGCAGGAAACAGGTTGTCCTTGGCGGGCGTTGTGCGCAATCGGAGGAGTCCTTTGTACATGTTTGTCTGTGAACGATTGCACTTGAGAATAGTTGCTTTGATTGTCTGAATCTGTCTTTCTACCATACCGTTGCTCTGACTGTGGGTAGGTGAGGAGCGAACCTGCTCCGTGATGCCCTCAGTGAACTCGTGGATTAGGTTCTTCAACTCCTCGGACGCGAAGGGAGGGCCTCCGTCGGAGTACATCGTTCTCGGAACCCCCTTCTAGCCCATACCGAGAAGAGTGCGTTGGCCACCGAGCCCGCCACTGTTGAGCGCACCGGGATGACTTCAAAATCTTTCGAGAAGTGGTCAACGATGACCAGGTAGTTCGCGTTTTCTGCGTGCATGAAGTCAGTGGAGATCACGTGCCATGGAGCCTCTGGGGGTGTGCGGAGAATCATCGGCTCCCTCTGGTTTGATCGTCCGTAACCCTGGCATTGAGGACACTTGGTGATCATCTCCCCAATAGCCGCGTTCATCCCTGGCCAAAACACATTCTGACGTGCCAGTCTCAAGGTGCTCTCAATTCCTCCGTGCGCCTCGTGTAATGCCTCGAGGATCCGTTTCCGCGCCGCCTGCGGAACTACGAGGCGGTCTCCCCTGTACAGCAATCCGTCTTCCTCATGAAGTTCCGGGATACACTGCCAGAATGTCGCCACGCCACTTGGCACCTCGCTGCGTCTCTTTGGCCAACCCTCCCTAACATATTCACGTACTTGCTTCAGTATTGGGTCTTGTGCTGTCTGCTCGCAGAGAAGGCGTTGTCTATCGCCGGACAATGTTACGATAGCGTGTACACTTGCGGCACGATTCTCCAAATCAGGTGTCTCCATTGTAACTCCCGTATCTGGCATGCGGGAGAACGCGTCGGCAACGATTAGACGCTTCCCCGGGACATAGTTGAATTCCACATCAAAACGCATTATCCGTAGAAGCATTTTCTGGAGGCGCGGAGAGATTTGCGACATCCCCTTGCGGACAATCGTGGTCAATGGTTGATGGTCTGTCTCCAGACGGACCGGCCTCCCATAGATGAAGTACCTGAAATGTTCCAGGCCGAAGACTGCAGCTAGCATCTCTTTCTCGATTTGAGCATATGTCCGTTGCGATGCTGTGAGAGATGCGGATGCGTAGGCCACTGGCTGGCCCTCCTGCAGGAGCACAGCCCCCATACCATATGAGCTTGCATCGACCGATACAGTGGCCTGCTTGCTAGGATCGTAGATACGGAGAACAGGTGCCGAGGAGACCAAACGCTTTAACCGATTGAAGCACTGGCGCGCGTTTTCATCAAACTGGAACACGGTCTCCCTGCGTGTCAGACAGCGGAGTTGGGCGGTTTCGGCAGACGCGTTGGGTATGAACCGTGACAAGTAGTTCACTATGCCCAAAAACTGTCGAACCTCGGCCACCGTCGTCGGCTCTCGCATTGCTTTGACCGCTCTGACCCGGTCGGGAAGGACGGTGATTCCCACTGCTGATACCCGATGTCCCAAGAAGGTTACCTCGCGCCTGCACAGCTGAAGTTTCCTCTTCTTGAGCTTAAGGCCCTCGCCTCGGGCTCTCTCAAAGAACCTTTGGAGGCGGTCATCATGTTCCTCGATTGTGCTGCCGTGGATCAGGACATCATCCACTGCTACTAATATTCCCTCGAGACCCTCGCTCATTGCGTCCATGCGAGACTGAAAAGCCTCCGAGCTGCAGGCCGTGCCATTGGGCAATCGTCTAAACTGATAACGGCCCCAGTCTGTGATGAACGTGCACACGCCTGCTGATTCCTCATCGAGCTGGAGTTGAAAATATGCGTTATCTGCATCGATGACGCTGAACCACTTGGAACCCGCAAGCGATGAGAAGGCTGTCTCGTGGCCCAGGATGGGGTAATAGTTTCTCTGCATGAAACGATTCAAATCTCTTGCGTCCAGGCAAATCCGCAAGTCGCCGTCAGCTTCGGTCACCACTACCATTCGGTTGACCCATTCTGTCGGTTCCGTAACCTTTCGGATTATGCCCTTCGTCACCATCTCGTCGAGTTTGTCCTTCACCTTTTGTTTCAAGCTGAGCGGCACCCGACTTGGCGAATGCCGCGCCGGCTCCGTATGACTCTTCATTGGTATGTGGTACAGGTGTGGCAGCTTGCCAAGTTGGCCGTCGAATAGGTCCCTGAATCTCTCCACAATGGCACTGGACGATGCGGGTGCCGGCTCCCGGTGTACAGAGTGCACGGTCCCCGAAGGTGGTGGAAGCGTTCTCTGGACCAGGCCTAGCCTCTCACACGAAACTCTGCCGAGAACCGGCTCCACCTCGCCGTCTACGATCAGGAACCTCTGTTGCTGCTTCGGGCCCTCGCGGACTCTGACCGCGAGATCTGTGAAACCGATGACGGGCAACGCGTGACCCGAATAAGACGTAACCCGATGCTCCTTCTTGACTATCCTCGGCCTGCTTGGCATCCGTTCAATCGCACTCCATGGAAGCACATTGACATCTGCCCCCGTGTCGAGCTTGACAGTGCCCGTTGCTCCTTGTTCTGGGAATGTTAGCTTTTCATTCCACGAACTCTCTCTACCTGTTCCAGAGACCGCTGCTACCAGGGCGAATAGGCGCAGTGATCTGACAGCGCTCGTGGACGGCTCTTCGTCGTCAACATCCTCGTCGGTGTTTTCTTCGTTCACGTCTCTGATCTCATTAATCCTACGGTCGCCCCGGCACGCACTCGCGTAATGACCTTTCCTCCCGCATTTGAAGCAGGTTATTCTCGATGCCTGGCACTCTCCGTTCTTGTGATGTTCGCATCCCCGGGAACATTTCACTCTCGAGGAACTTCTGCCTCTGGTGGTCTTCGATCTGGAACTGGCAAGAGCGTTAATACGAGTGTTCACCGCTGGCTTATCGGGGAGGGTATCGTTCGTGAGTGGTGGAGATTCGATCGGCGTGCCCCCCTGTTGCAGACTATCGTTGACTCTCCGGGTGATCTGGGCAGAGCGGCACTTCGTGATTGCTTCACTCAGCGTCAGTGTCGGGTTATCCAGTAACTTACGCCGGACCGCCGCGTCGCCCATGCCCATCAGGAGCACGTCTTTCACAAGTGAATCCCTGCACGACCCACAGAATTGGCATTGACCCGCTCGCTCTTTCAGTTTCCGCACGAAATCGTCGATATCTTGACCACCTTGAGTTGAGGTGAAGAACGCGTATCGCTCCTGTGTGATATTGCGGTATGGAGCGTAGTACTTTTCAATCGCACGGAGGATGTCTTCGCAAGTATGAATGCTCGATGACGTCTTTCCGTCCTCAGATTTCACAATCCCCGTTTTTGGGATCTCGTGCTCCAGTTCACGATACAGCTCGAGGCCCAACGGGCCGATGCACGTCAACAACACTGCACGCTGCTGACTCAGCGACTTCTTCTGAAGCTCAGCGGCTTCGAGGAAGATTTCGAAACCGTCTTTCCACAATCGGAACGAATCCGCCGGATTCCGATTGGCGACGATGCAGAAAGCGTTTGGAGGGCGTACGGTCGTCATTTCAGTGCAGTACTTCTGACACCATGTAACGTTTTTTGATGCTCCTAGATGGCTACACTGATGACACACCGGCTTGCTATGAACAAGTGAAGTTTATTATTGTATCCTTACGTCACAAGTGCGGTTGTTTACATTTATGCGCGGCGGGCCATTCGAATATGTAACAGAAGTTTGCACCCGCTCTCTATCGAAATGCACATCCCTTTGGAACAGATTGAGTCGCTCTGATCAAGCTCGTGAATCATGTGAGCTCGTTCTCAAACGATCTTTGACCTTGCCTTGTCCAACGAGATGGAACTCGCTCTACGACTCGCTCAGCGACTTACACAGAGAGAAAAGGGAGGATCTAAACAGTCTGTTGATGAAACTCAAATTCCCGATGTTGTCCCATGAGGAATTCGAGTTCCCAGGTGCATACAAGCGTTGTTTGGCACCTGTAGCACAGACTCTTGACGTCCTTCAAGGTGACGAAAACGTCACATACGGATGTCTGCTACCCGCGATACGGAAACTTTGTTCTGACCTGGAACGTCTTGAAGGTTCTGTGGACATTTGTGAAGTTCTGCGCCTTCGAACCCTAAAAGCCGTTGAGAAGCGTTTCGATGATCTTCTGAACGCGCCGACGGATCGCGGTGAACGAGCTCTGATTGCTGCTGTCAGCCATCCGTTCTTCAAGCTAAGGTTTTTGTCGCCACACGAACGCGAGTTTGCGAGGAATCGGTTCACCGCGGCCGTCAAAAGTACATGCAGAGTATACGACAACGTCTCCCAGAGAACAACAGGCGCATCATTCTTGACTTCGTCGCGGCATCACCCGCTTGAGACTTTCTTCCGATTCGAAGATTCGACTGATCGGCTTAGTACGGAGCAGTTTTCGGAGGGTGATCTTGAGATTGAGATTGTGAAATATCTTGCGGACGAGGACCTTGAGGTGACAAGTCTGTTCAAATACAGGAAGATTTTGCAAGTATTCAAAATCCATAACGTCGGGCTCCCATCATCCGCTGCAGTAGAGCGCCTCTTCAGTCGTGGAGGTTTAACGCTAAGCGATCTTCGAGGTCGCCTTAGCGATTTGCATTTGGAAATGTTGGTACTTTTCCATTACAATAACTACAGACTCGAGTAAGTTTGATAATAAACGTTGATGTTCTATATTCCTTGTGGAAAAGAGAAGCGATTTTCTTCCCCCTAAAAGCCACAGCTGAGTGCGATTTTTCCTACCTTCGCATTAGCTTGTTTTTCCCCAGAAGTAATTGAAAAGTAATTGAGAAATTAATCGAATTGCTCAGTAATTAATTACTTCGGGAGAAAGTAATTGGTAATTGTAATTGAGGTCAATTCCTCAGAGGGCAAGTAGCAATTGGTATTTGCTAATTACATTTAGGAGTAATTGTGCCCATCCCTGATGATGATAATTACTTTCCCTCGAGCCCCTGATGGGCTGCGAATTGGTGGATTGGGGTTACGAGTTGGTGGATCTGGTGATGGCTTCCGCGTCGTTGTGACGTTTGGTTGATGCCTGTTCTTCCAATCATCCCAAATAGAATGTCCTCCGATAGGTTCCTTGCCAGGTCTAAGGCACACGACAGATTCACTTTCATGTAGCTCGCACGTCACATGCGATGCCATGCATTCGCAATAGAAGTTGTATCGAGTTGGTTCCGAAATAAGACAGCTGAGCGCTCTCGCAACACAATCAGCGCTGCAATCTGAGTATTTGAAATAGTTGGCGGCAGACATCGCTGGTAGGAGAAACACGGTCGCTGCAAGCTTCATTGCGTCTGTGAAGGAGGCTTTGATTGGTTAGGACGAGGCCCAATATCAATAAGTTTGAGTAATCGCTTCAGTAGAGTTCCGTTGTGAGGCTTGGTCATAAGGTCAGAGAGATTCAAATCTGATTGGATGAAGACTACCTTTAGCGTTCCTTCATCGATTAATTCTCTGATAAAGAAGTAACGGACTGCAATGTGGCGCGTTTGGTCGTGGTATTGGGTTTCACTCACCAAGTGTATGGCTGCCTTGTTACCCGCAAGGAGAACTAGCACAGACTGGTAGCCCAACTCTTCCAATAGGCGAGCAAAGAACAAGGCCGTTTGGGCTAGTTCGGAAAGGGCTTTTAGTTCCGACTCGGCGGTCGATAGACTAACAGTTCTTTGGAGACTGGATTTCCAAAATACCGGACCGCCGTTCCCAAAATTCATCAAACCCGAAACAGATTTCCGTGTTGTTACGTCGCTCGCGTAGTCGCTGTCTGAGTAGTAACGGAACTCACACTCGCCGTCAGTTGTGTATTTGATTCCGTAATTGCTTGTGCCCTTGGAATACAGTGAAGTCTGTATAACTTAGACCTCTCTAACCTGGAAAACTTCTCTAACTTATAACTTGGAACCGATCTTACGGACGTTTTTCTAACTTGTACCATTGACGCAATGTTAATTTCATCCTATAACTTGGGAAACCCTCTCTACTTTATAACTTTGACCCATTATTTTCCTCTAACTTGGAATGCGCCCAAGACTTTCGCCTCCGAATGGTTGGAATTTCCCCTCCGGAAGAAATGTCCAAGCAAACTTCACGAGCTGGGGGATTTCCCGAGCAATTTTTTTCCCGAAAAAAGCGTTTTTTTTCGATTCAATGCGATCGGGAACGCTCACGTGCGCGTGTCTCGGAAATTGTTCACGCAGTGGTGTATGCAGTGTGAACGACGATCAGGTGGTTCCTCTATCGATTCAGATGCCACGATGGCGAGACAGACAAAGTTGACATTGGGAGAGAAAGTTCGGGTCCTTGAACAATTGGATGAAGACTCCAGTATTCAAGAGGTGATGAGTGAGTGGAAAAGCGAGGCCACGATCTACAGCCTGGAACGCAATGCGGAGAATTTTCGTTTCTGTTTATAACCTACGCATGAAGTAGATAAATATGACCTATCCTAGTTGTGACGCCATCAACAAGCTCTCGTTGCTCTGAAAGATCCGATTTTCAGAAAATCACGCCGTACAAGACCACGAGAACGTAGCTTTCGGCATTTTTTCCTTCTTCCATAACTTATAACTTAGAAAAAAATCAATTTGCTACTCCCCAAGATTCTAAGTTATACAGACTTCACTGTACCTCAGAACTCTTTTCGCGAATGACATTTTTCTTGTAGTTGGTTTATCGAGAAAACGACTCAAGAAAGAAACCGCGAAGCTAAGATCTAGCCTCGAGATTTGGACGAGAAATTGAATTGAGCCAATTATACTTCGATATTCTGAATCGTCGATCAATTCGGTTTCGTCAATCGCAAAGATCGATCGGTCTAAGGGAGTTGACACGATCTTGCAACCTGCCATACCAAAACGCGTTAGAACTTCGTTGGCATATTTTGTTTGGTGCAGGAAGAGCCCGTCTGGAATATGGTCTATTTCAATTCCTAAGAAGTAATGGGCTGGGCGTGCAGTGATCTCCAGGTACTTTTCTTGACCAGATCTTCTCCGCGTTTTGCATACTGCGCCTTGCGGTGAACGCTGACAAGACCAGTCTGGTCTGCTTCCGTTGGCGAGGCTCCCGCTCTGTTGTGAGCGATGGTCAAGTCCGACTCAATAATGTCTCTCTATCCTTCAATGACACTGTTACTTGTCTCGGCGTTGCCCTGGATGAGAATCTCACATTCCTAACCCACGCACGTCGTCTTCACGGAAAAATTTCTTCCTATACATTCTGCATCCATCGTCTTCGCAGACTCGGTTATCCTCGCTCGGCCTTGATCCTTGTCTTTCGCTTATTGGTTCTGAGCGCTCTCCAGTATTGTATGAGTGTCTGGCATCCGGATGCCACGAAGCACTCCGTGCACCTTGTCGATGTGGCATTCAGAAACGCGCTTCGAGCTGTTGTCGGGCTCAAATCTCGATCTCTGTCGACCCCCTTTGTCATCGCTTTCATATCAAAAGGCCTGAACAGCTTGCTGGCTTCCGCACTACGGCACTACGGCACCGTACCGTACTACGGCACTACGGCACCGTACCGTACTACGGCACCGTACCGTACTACGGCACCGTACCGTACTACGGCACCGTACCGTACTACGGCACTACGGCACCGTACCGTACTACGGCACTACGGCACCGTACCGTACTACGGCACTACGGCACCGTACCGTACTACGGCACTACGGCACCGTACCGTACTACGGCACCGTACCGTACTACGGCACTACGGCACCGTACCGTACTACGGCACTCTGATTCGCTGCGCTTCAAAATTTCATCACGGGTATTCGATGAATATATTATCATCACATACCTTCTCTAATTTGAATAAACCAGATTTCTTTGTTATCAAACGGAACCAGCTCAGACGCGGTCTGAGCATCACGCCCCACTTCGTTGCCAGAAGCGACAAGGACCGAGGATCTGGAATAACCGATTGCCTTGTCTTGATATCGCCTACTTCCCAAGAATTATTCGTGAATTATTCCAAAGAATAGAGATTTCCAAAATTTCCCGTTTCCAAAAATACAGCGCGCTGACGGAAGTCGATGAAGATGGCATTTAATGAAGGACTGCGGTCCCATTGAGGTCTGCACTTTTCCGTAGTGCGTAGTACATACCGTACTACGGAAAGTTTCCGCAGTGCCGTACTGCGGAAACCTTCCCGTACTCCGTACTACGGAAACTACGGTCTAGAGCTCACGTCTATTTCGGATCCCTTACTGCGTTCCCAAGGATTGTGAGGTGGTCGGCCATAGGGACGCGAGCAAGATGGCGGCCATCGGACGGTTCCGAGGGAGAAGGGAAGGATTGGCGGAATTTTTCGGAATACGCCCGCCGACTTGACGAGCCGATTCTTAGAGCGCCGCGACGGCGAGTTGGCGAAGCCAGGGGAGAGGAGAAAGGGAGAGGTTCACGAAAGTTGTAAACACAGGCAACGTGACAGGAACGTCAACAGGCCTGCGCGAAACAAGGGGAAAATAATAAGAACCCTGTCCTGCCAGCCGTGCGCTTCGCGCCGGGGAACGGAAATCCAACCCGCGGAGCACGCTTCCCGCAGAACGCCAGACGCATCACGTGGAACTCGGAGGAGAAAATGAGAACCCTGTCCTGCCAGCCATGCGCTCCCTGGCTGAGAACAAAAATCCAACCCGCAAAGCACGCTGCTCACAAAACGCACGACGCATACCGAAACGGAACCAAAAAATGAAAGCGATCAGGAACTTACTGATTGAATGTTATATGGAGACGCTGATCCAAGGCTGCATGCGGTCATATCGACGCTGGAAGGGCATAGGTGCGGTCGGAGTGTTCTACAGACGGCTGAAGCGGGCGAAGACGTTCTTCGGCGATAGCTCGCAAAATTGCCTCGAACGGCGACTCGCTACTAGGCCTTGCAGCGGTTTTTACCCGCGGTTTTAAACCGCGGTTGACCGCAAGATTTTGCGGTTTTTCAATGCGGTTAACCGCAAGGTTTGTGCGGTTACCCGCAGAAAAAACCGCACTCAAAAACGCCAAGAAAATGGAGAAGCTCTCATCTCGACTGCAGCCATCTGATCATACTTTTCCAAGCTCATATGGCTGATGCCACCGTCGGTCTGATGAGCCAGCGCTTCACTCGCATACTGCCATTTGGGCTCCGGAAATTAATATCGATCGCCATTTCACTGTAACTTGGCGACACAATTCGAAGAAACCGTCTACGTCAAGTAGTCCGGTGTATGCTCTTCAAAGAAATCGACAGTATTGTCGCGAAATTCACATCCGACCTCTCCTTTGTCTCTCGCAACGAACACTTCAGTGGCAGCGCAGCAAACGCAAATACCCAGTCGGGGACCGGGCAGCGTAGTCGGGCGACGGCCGGCTGGTGCGATATGAGATGTTTTAAGTGATTGAGCCCCCAGGAGATGATTTGAAGTTGGCTTCAACGCTCATTATTAGAGTGCGTACTTTTATGCATTAAAGAAAACGAAGTTAAAACTCCAATAGCGATTGGAGCAAGACAGAATTGAGAAAAACGAAGTTGAAACAGTGACTGTCAACTGTCAACTTCATTCGTTTTGTGACAACTTCGTTGTTTCGAAACTTTCCTCCTACTTGCGGTAACGGAATAAAATTTTAACTTCGTTCTTTTAATGCATAAAAGTACGCACACTACTCATTATGCAGCAAGTGATTATGGATTCTTGTTCTGGCGAAGAAGTAGGAAAATTATGCCTCGAGATATCGATCGAAATTGCCACCGGACCAAATGCGGTAAACCGCGGTTTTTAGGCTGCGGTTTGCGGTTAATCGCAAACCGCGGTTTCCTCGAAAATGCGGTTTTTTACAAGGCCTACTCGCTACCGAGGTTTTGCCGCCAGGAAAACTCCATGATGTACGAGTTGAGGAAACCCCGATTGGTCCCATGGTGCCGCTTGTTCCTCCATTTCGCCGATCGCCACAGTCTCTCTATCGTCTGGCTGTGAACTTTCGAAATGGGATCGACGAATTTTTTGGGGTTGACGGTGTGATGGTCGTATCTAACGGCCCTCAGTCTCTTCGTGTTGTAACCCTTCCAGCAGTCCGAATAGATCGATGATCCAGGCTCAATATGCGTCTGTATGGCTCGGAGCAAGGTTTCGGAGCACCGGTCCGGAACGCACACAACGAAACACTGCTTAGTGCTCCGACATATTCCCCCAAAAATCCACTGCTGGGGCAGCACTCGACCGACGTTTTTCTTCCGCTTCGCAAACATGCTCTCGTCCACCTCGACAATCTGTCCAACGCCACCAATTCTACCACGCGGTTCATTCAGTAGCTTTCTGAAGATTACCTCCCGGAGAGCATTGTTCCAAGCCACAGTCGCCTCACCCATACCCAGCTCCCGAGAACACCACTTGATCGAAGTTTGCTCGGTCGCCCAGCCGTACAGGAACGTCACTATCTTGACGAACGACAATTTAGTTCCCGCGAGCCAGGTCCCCACACGAAGTGAACCATCTTCATCACACCTTCCACATCGCCAACGAAACCGATCACCATTCAGTTTGAGTTCCATATTGTGTCCCCTTGCGTACCTACGACTATTCGGCAAAACTCCTTTGTCCTGCAGAAAATTCACGGCGTCGGCCTCAGTCTTGGGAAGGCGATTCATAATGTTCGAGTAAAATCACACTTAAATGTCAACGATTCACGAATACAGCGGAAAATGTCACACAAGCACGTGAGAAGATCACCAGATACCTCAAAGGAAAACAAAGAAGAACCGTTACATGCTCGAATTATTTTTATTGCGCATTTCCCTTGTTTAAAGCTCCAGGAGCAGAAAGCTCCAAGTGACTGGAGCGTCGTTTTCACAGCCCTGGCTTCCCAACTTCGACTAGTTCGTGTCCCTCGCTACGCTCGGGATCCTTTGATAACATCGAGCCAGGAAGGCCTTGATATTCCGCAGACCCATAATCTACGCAAGCTTTTACCTCGCAGCCACTTGCTGGGAAGGCTACCTTGCCTTCAACATGGCCCGCGCTTCATTCGAACCGCAACTCGCCGCACCGCCAACGCAGTGGCTTGCAGCCGCGACGTCGCCGTCTGCTCAAGTCGGCGGGCGCATTCCGAAAGACAACCGGATTGGCTAGGGTCTATGTCATAAGCACGACATGTTTACATATAGCAGACGCCACTTGTGGTGGCGGATGATTGCTTTTCGGCGGCTTAAAGCTTGGACCGAAAAGCGCCAAGACGCCACCTCGTGCACTGTCTACGGGAGTTCGGAAATCCAACCCGCCATCCTATCGCCAGCGGAAACGCCAGCCGCCCAACAGGACAGAACCGCGGCGTCTGCTATGTAAACATGTCGTGCTTATGACGCGGCCCGATTGGCTACACCAACGTCAGGGAGAGCCCGCGCGATTCTGACTGCGCACGATTCTTCAAAGCCGTTGGTTCCGACGCAGTTATCTTGCGCGACGCATCAGAGATACCACATTGTGCAGGAACCCCTGCGAGGTGTGGCAGGAATGTGGAGTCAGTTGGAAAGTTAACATCAGGTGAGCTCCCGTCGTTTTATTTGTTTTGATTTTCCTCGGGAGTTCAATATAATTTCATTCACTTCACCTCGCGCGTAGGAAGAACGTCTACGATGACGAAGTTCACGTATAATCAGTGGCGTAGCCAGGATTTCCCCAAGGCAAGGGCTAATCCCTTGTAAGACTCTCAGCAATCGGTGCCACGACCAGGAACCTCATCTCAGATGGTATGTGGGGGTTCTGGGGGGGGGGGGGGGGCTGACCCGGACTCAGGGTTCACCAGCTTTGCCACCGCCCTGCAGTTTTGTCGTCTTCTTGATTTCTCAGGTCAATGTGTTATACGCTGCTCAATTTTTGATCATTCTACTCTCCGAAAATTCATATGGTGAAACCCCGTAAGACAAACCCCGCGGGACCTGGAAATTCGTTCGTTGTAACGGTTATCCGTTATAACAAGACTCATCTATCATTATTTCCTATGGCAGCGTGGCCAAATAGGCGCACAAAACCTCGTCGTTGTATCGAGGATTGCGTTGAAATGGTGTTCGTTGTAACGAGGTTTCAATGTATCAGCTTCCACCGTTCGCTTTCGGAAAAACGCTGTTGAAGAACCCTCATATTCGAGCAGCGCAGGCTCTCCCGAAAGGTAGTGCAGCCAATCCTTCCCCTCTCCCTCGAAACCGTCCGATGGCCGCCATCTTGCTCGCATCCCTATGGCCGTGCACCGATCGTGACCGTTGTTTCTGGCCGTTTCTACTGCGTGGTGCTTTTCACTTCCTGCCTGCAGTTTGATGAGAGCAATGCGCTCCCGAGTCGGTGCTCAATTCGATCAACGCGGTGTCGGATTTGTGCCTGGTGGGTACTTCCCGGTGATTTTACTGATTTGTCGTACTTCATTGGCGGTATAAGGCGTTTTGATGATGGTTTTTCTGAGAGTTTTCTCTTTGTTTCTACGTTTGTAGAGGCAGAACCCAGCCAGAAGAAGCAGAGATGCCAGAACAAGCTGAACTGTTGGAGTGGCTAGCTACACTTCCGATCGACTACATACCAGGACAAACGGGTTGTGAGTTTTGCCATCACTTGGAGTATGATGCGGAAGAATACTCCGTCAGCATTTATGAAGTCGCAGCGTCGGACCTGAGTCTGAAAACGTTACTCGCTGCGCTGAAGGTTCAGGGCTGTTGGAAACCTCCTTTCGTGGAGACGTATTGTACGAATTTGTTCCTCGTGCCGGCCGGAGTTTGCGGCTGGTATCGAGCGATGATTGACGGCGAGTGCGCACCTATTGTGGAAGATGTTAATGAGAGGCCTCTATGAAGAGATGTTGACATGGCGCGATCAATGAATGAATGAATGAATGAAATTGCACTTTATTTTCGGAGTTGCTGATTTCATATGAATCGCTTAAACTCTCGAGCAGATACCTAATTGTTTAAAAGGACATAAGTTTTACTTATGTCGGATTATTATTATTATCATTCTCAACCTAGCACATTGACCTTCTTCTTATCACAACGATACTTTTTGAATTCTGAGAGGAAGGTTTTAGCGGATCTGCAGGAGCGTATTTCGCTGGGAATGGAGCTCCAGAGGACTGGTAAACGGTACGCGAGCGACTGCCTGGCATATGCACTGCGGGCGAGCGGTCTATTGAACGTGGTTCGGCGTCGCCGAAGTCGAGATCTGTCAGTGCTGAGAGGCGGCAGCACGTTGTCTGGGACCACGGCACGTGACACCTTGTCCGCAAGGGCGGCGAGCGCGATATCCTAAGTTCGTATATTGTAGGTAGATTGTGTAGGTCGTACAACTGACCCTCAGAATCCCTACGTCTAAGTAGAAGCAAAACGAAAGCAAATGGAATCGGTCCGGGAGATCGAATGACCCGAGGTGGAACAGTCTGGTTAGGTGACCAGAGGATCGAATTTGTGCAGAGCTTCTGCTACCTTGATATCGAACTCTCGGGAAGAGGTCTTGCCTCGTCCAAAAATCCGACAGAAAGAGTCAGAAAAGCCAAGATCGCCCTGAATTCGATTCCTAACGCGAAAGATCTGTCGGTGCAAACAGCCCTGGCCTTGTTTCAGATCAAGATCGTCCCAATTGCTTTATACGGCATTCATTTCATATGGAGTTACCTGTCTCAACCCAGCTAGAATCTCTGAACAGGCTCCAGGCAACCTTTTTGAAAAGAGTGCTGAGCGTGCATCGTGTCACCAGGAATAGACTGGTGTATATGATGATCGGCACAACGCTGCTCACGGAGGAGATCAGATCGAGATTCGACCTCAAGCCGACGGACGCATACAGAAGAAATTGCGAAGCCTGGGAAGGAAAGTTGGACGAGATCCACCCAAATTTCCTCAACACACCCGCACTGAAGACTAGTTGGTGGAGAGAAGCCAAATGTAAAAATAGACATCGAATCACAAGAGGCTCTGTCCACGGATACCATCACCTCATATGCGCACCGGAGGGATGCCACGTTCCAGACGAGAAACGTGGTTGTGTGTTGTATTTTATGTGGCTCGCGTTGCGAACAATATCATTTGTACGATTGTTTGGAAAAGGACAGATTCGATCGGTCGAAAATAGAAGAGAACTAGGGACACTGTGAGATGTACCATGCACGCCCCAACCCACTTTCAACACACACCAAGTTTTGGTTTAAATGAAGCCTTGTTATGATGACATGGTGTGATTCTTTCGTTGGAGGTGATGGGGTTTAGGCGGAGGAGAGGTTTTGCGTTCCATTTCGGGCGATGCAGTCGGCCACAACTGTTGGCCGACCAGCTGGCCGTAGCGATAAACGCGAAAGACGTGGTGCATTACCCACTAGCGACTGTCTAGTTGTTTTTACGCCCGTAGGGACAATGCGAGGGGTGTGTCTGGAGATGTTAGCCGAGGTCCCAATTGTCTCCGTTTGTCCTCGTTTGGTGTACGACGCGGAGGACTTTCCTGTCAGCATTCATGTGGGGGCAGTTACGCAGCGAAGGCTGAAGGTGTTGCTTGCGGTTCCGAAGGAGTAGAGCTACTGGGAGGCTACCTATCGGAGATAGTCGTATTTGAATGTGTTCCTTGTTCCCGCAGGAATTCGTGGCGATCATGCGACGGAGAGTACGCTGTCGAGCCTTTCGTGGAAGACATAAATGGAAAAAGGAACGCCTCTCTGAAGAGACGTTGAAATTGGGTGCTTTTTGTGATTTGAGTCAAAGGGGTTTTGGCGGAGGAAGAGGTTCAAGTGTCGTGATGATGATGCGACGACAACAGGCGCTGCCCAAACGCTGGCCGAAGTCTTCATCTGCGGGATTACTAGATTGTGCGTTTCATTGTGGACTATGCTGTTAGCGCTAACTTCATGCCGACGAGCAGGTTGTGGCGAGTTACGCGAAGGACTCGAAAAAGGGAGCGCTGCCAAATCGCGTTTGACTATTTGTTTTTGCGTTCGTAGGAAACGATGCAAGAGCCAGAGGCGCTTTTGGAGCTGCTAGTAGATTTTCAACCGTTTTCATGCCAAGACCAACGTGGTGTACGTTTTGTTTCTTCCGAGGACGATGTTGAGGATTTCCGTCAGAATCCAGGTAGTGGCAGCTACGCGGTGAAATCTGAAGGTGTTGCTCGCGGTCCCTTCGTGAGGGTCTGTCCGGGAAGACCTTCTGTTTCGAATTCCACTTGCAATTTTCGATGTGGGTTTTAGCTAGTTTGAAGATAGTATCTAAGACGCGAAGGGTCATTCGGACGATGTTGTTCGCCGTTCGTTCTAGCTCGTGGGTTTTTGACTTGGTGCGTTAAATAGCGATTCGCGATTCATACTGGCTTTTCACCTCAAGCTAGCGGTTAGCTTTGAAGTGGTGGTGGATAGGAAACGATTCAATCAGTTGAATGATTAGAGCGTTGTTATGGTATCGAGCGGATTTTGTGTTTTTTTTTCGAATGACGAACATTGGTTTGTGATGGCTGAAGTAGCTAACATACGTGAAGCACTCGGCCATTGGGACGTTTTTTACGAAAACAAGATCAATGCAGGTGTTGTTGTCAATGCAAGTTCAAGTTGATCGTAGTCGGGCTTTCTGAGTCATTTATCAGAGTAAGATCGAATTATTTTTGCATGAATTCTAGTAGCTTGTGTTTTTTGGTGTTGTCTTTCACGTTGTAGTTGAAATCACCGCAGAAGAGGAGAGGTTTGATGCTGTTATCGTTTCTTCTCGAGAAATAATGATGGTGCGACTTGAAAAAATTCGTCATCGCCTCAAATGAGGTATTGGGGTTCATACAAACAGACACTACTGTAGTTTCTATCCCATTTATCAGAGTAGTCGTTAGACAGGGATTAGCTGGGTCGTTTTCGTCTAAACGGGGTTGAGGTAGTTGATGTCGGACGGGGTTGAAGAGGTGTTTTGAGTAGATTGCGGCATCGCCCGCGCCGGTCGCTTGAGGCCGCTTATTCTGAGCAAGAAGATGTATAAGCCTTGTATTTCGACAGGGCTGCAATTTTCCATACAGGTCTCGGTCAAACAATAGATATCGCTTGTCATGAGTACGAAATCGGTGCTCAAATCTTCGGCGTGGGCTTGCAGACTCCGAACATTGAAGTTAAGTACAGTAGAACCCGGTTACAACGGACTCAATCCGGAGCCGAGAGTCGGCAACGATTGGATCATCGAATCGCTCGGAAAGTTGCGTGCAGATGTGCACGTTTTGCCAATTGTCGACGCTACTTGTGAAGATCATCTCTCGGCATTGTTCATTCCTGGAATACTTTGATGCCATTCACGACTGTATAAACGATTTCTACGAGCTTTTCTTTTGGTCGAATGAGTCTCATGATCGGATGAGACGGACCTCGGATATAACGGACGATTTTCCACGGTCCCTTGAAGTCCGTTATAACTGGGTTCTACTGTATGATCAAGCCTTTGTCTTAAAAGGTGCGAAATAGTTTTTGATCACTTATCTCGAATTTATGATTCTCTAAGCGTTTCAGTTCGGTTTGCAGTTGAAGCAGAGACGGTGAGAGAACTGGTTTACAATGGTAAAATTTGTGGTTTTGTGTTTACATCAGTGTTTCTCAACGTTTTCTTTGCCGTGCCCCCCGTCACAGGCCTGAAATGTTCTCATGCCCCCTCCCCTCTCCCCATCGATGGGAATAACTGTGGAAGAGTTGGTCATTACTCATTACGTCTCGGGGTAAGAACAGCGCTAATGTGACAGTTGAACCTATTTCGTTTGCACAGATCGAGGATTCTAGGTTGGGTTTCCGTCTTCAATGATCTCAGGTTACCCCTTGTGGTAATGTCGAGCCTACTCCTCTTTTTCGCCAGTAGAAAACCAGCTTCAAGCTGGCGAGCTCAACTACCCTTTCAACCTGTATATCTACAGCTCAACCATTTGCAGGGCAATAGGAGACTTGGTTTTACATCGAAATATTTTGGATCTCGCCATGCCCGCCGAAAAACTCTCCATGCCACAAAACGCCAACACGCCACGACGGCGACTTGAGCGCGTATTGGGTGCGGTAGCTGGCAGGCAGCTGCTTGTTCGTGCCGCTCGCTACGCTCGCGGGCAGAGAGGAATCCGGCTGATCCAGCTGCAACACTCACGGACCCATGAACAGCTTCAGCATCCGTTTCACTCAACCCGCCATCCGCGTGTTTACCATCCGCCATAAGTCGCCGGGCGTATTTTAGGGGTCTACGCCATAGGACCGTATGGTGTCTGCTAATGGCCGCCGTTCTAGCGGGCAGATCTGGTCGCGTCGGAGGCAGGTGGAGCGCAGAGTGCATCGGTTCGGCCGCGAAGCGTCCTAAACCATTTGCGTCGCATCCCCAGGACGCAGTGGAGTTCACTGACTCATTCTCGAGCGTTTTAAACCTAACCTAACCTGACCTATTCCAGACGTAAACTGCGACCCTCTGCTAGAACGGCGGCCAAAAGCAGACGAGCTGACGGTCCTATGACACGATCCCTATTTTAGAACAGAACCGATCTTTCGGAGGGTTGCGCGGCGGACTGCGGAGAAAAGCAGCGCGGATTGGAGCAGGCCGGCCGCCATGTTGGAGATTCGGAACAACGTAGAAGCTTGAGAATGGCGCGAAGAAACAGAGCCGGCGAGCAAGTGGGAGCTGGAATCGCCGTTGGAGATGGAACTGACAAGGAGAGGTCCCTAATGTGAACACTCCGATTTCGCTGAAACTTCCTCAACGTGAAGTTCATGGTCTCCTGAAGGAAACCTTCTCGGGTTTTTGTACGGAAATGCGCGGATCAGAAGATATGAGCATGTGAATATCGCGTGCTCCGTAGAGGGTGGCGCGGTTACATCACCGCTCTTTTGAGTTGAGCGCGCTAAAGCAGCGCAGCAGAGACTGGTGGCTGAATGTTCTGTGGTGTAATACATGGCCTTTGCAATGAGAAGTTGCCAGTGGATGCAGAGGAACTCAAATACAGCATTATATCGATCATCTCATTCGAGTTCTTCCGAAAAGTGAGAAGAAAAAGAGAAAGAAGTTGATGTGGTCGAAAGTTCGGATTATCAAGAGGTTGCTGAAATAACAGGACCGATTCCTGAAATAGCAGTCGGATCAACTTGATAAATGGCTGAACAATTACAGATAAACTCAAGGGAAGCAACCGCAATAACTTGTCCCGGAGATGTTTCACATTAGCGAGAAAGGAGGCGCGGAGAGTCGATGCTGATGGGGAATGATTGCCGCGTTTGAGGCATCGATGTAGCATCAATTCGACGTTAGCCGCGGGATACCCTCACTCGGATGGACGTGACAATCAGAGCCAGTGCCGCACACGAGCACGTGGAAAGAATTCTCGCATGAACCGTCACCACACGGATCTATGATGTAGCATATGTGTTCCCGAATTCGATCCAAGTCGAATTGATGCAGGACCTCAATGAGATATCTAACATGTTTCTTGAAATGCCCTGTTGCGAACATCATATCCTACGAGCCTCGATTCAGCCAGAAGATTCTGGTGAGCTGCTCAGATGCGCATCAGATGGCGGATGAAACCGCGCCACCCTCTACGGAGCACGCAATATTCAAATGGTCATATCTCCTGATCCGCGCATTTCCGTACAAAATCCCGATAGGGTATTCATCAGTAGATGATGAACTTCACACTGTGGAAGTTTCAGGGAAATCAGAGTGTTCACATTAGGGACCTCTCCTTGTGAGTGCAGGGATGAGATGCAAGATAGTATGCAGGTATCCCTCATAGTGCTCGGCATCTCACTTGCCTTGCGGATATGAATAGATGCTAGGACCATGGCGCGGCGTAGGATGTGAGAATACAGGGGTCGAGTTGGCTGCGGGCGATCGATGTAAAGTTGGAAGCAGCAGGAAGGAGAATGCTTGAGGTAAATCTTGAGGATCTTGAGGTGAATCTCGAGCTAAATGCTTGAGGTGTTGTGAATCTCAAACCAGGCGGCCCTGAGAAGGGCCCTTGATGGCACTGGTGAGCGTCCGGTTGAGACATTGCTTGGGGGATCGATCTTGTGCGTTTGAGTGGCCCTGAAAAGGGCCGTTTGTCACGAGCAGAACATTAGCAGCATCCAACCAACCATACAAACTGTAATGTTCTGCTCGCCAGCATGCTACATGCAAAAATATCACATTTGCTGGTGGAAGTTTGAGCGGCAGGCATATCGGTGGCGAGCAGAGTTGACACTAGCCCAACGGCATTCAGAGACACGAAAGTTGAGTCGGGGGGACATTTCCCGAGTTTGAAAAGTTTTACGGTGGAAGCGGATCAATTTGGTGCAACCACAATTCTAGGCCGGGGTCTATTTGCATCAAGGCGTCGTCGGCAACGTTGGCGTTGTTTGCGTTTTTGGCGTTGTTCGCATTGTCGGCGTCAACAACGTCGTTTTGGCCAACGTGGGGGGAGGAGGGGAAGGGCCGTAAACGGCAAGAACTTCATCATGATTTCCCCCGGGCTTCTCACATCCCGCGCCAAACCGACTCTCGATTCGCTTACTCGTTTAAGCAAGCACTGAGCGTAATGAAATAGGCATCCGTAGATGTGGACATTGGGAAATTCCGCCTGAATGGCCGCGCGCATGGCCAAGTCCCAATCTCCCATATATGTTTGAATGTTCAGTCCCGGTACTACTTGTTTCAAGCACCGGAACACCCATCTGTACGAATCGGTGTCGGAAGTATTCATCAATGCGCACGCTACCATTCCAACATAACCGTCCCAGTTGCCATGTACAGTGAACAACTGTTTGCAAAGTCTGTTGGGGATCACCTTATATGTTGCATCTGCCTGCATCATTTCTGCCTCGTTCAGCGGCCCAAGAGTGCGTGGAGTTGTAAGCACAACTATTCCTCTTTCGGCATTGTGGAAACTAAGCAGGGGGTGTCCGTACCGAGTGCTAGTAAAATGAGGGATATCGTTCACCGAAACCAATTCGTGTAGGTCCAACAAACTGGTCGGTGGCCGAGGTCTCCCAAAGGAAGCGTGCAGGCGGGCAGTTCTGTTGTGACTAGCTGGCACGACTTGGCAAGCGGCCTCGAATTTCATCGTATTCCGTTCCAAACGTATGATGTCCGCCGGTTGCTCCTCGCGTTGCGGACAGCGGGACCCTGACCAGCATACTCAGGTAAATGATTGTGGAAACCATTCACCCGAACAGCATGACCGTTAGCCCTTATCATCGCCGTCACATGCGATCAGTCCCTCGGCATTCGACAACCGTGGGCTGATTCGGGACTAGACTCGAAACTTAGGATTGCCTAAGAGTGTCACATACCTGATTGCGACGCACGATCCGGCCGCCACCTCTCCCTGACTAGTTAAGAATGAAACGCGCGCGGACAAGTTCTAACAGCTTTCGGAGACCTCTTTCCCTTTAAACTTTGAAGCCGCCGCCGAGGACGCCCCATGTGACCCCAATACACATGGTTGCCGCGCTCATCAGCGTCAGGCCTCATGATGGCTCTACCGGACCGCGTCATAAGCACGACATGTTTACATAGCAGACGCCGCGGTTCTGTTCTGTTGGGCGGCTGGCGTTTTCGCTGGCGATAGGATGGCGGGTTGGATTTCCGAACTCCCGTAGACCGTGCACGAGGTGGCGTCTTGGCACTTACCGGTCCAAGCTTTAAGCCGCCGAAAAGCAATTATCCGCCACCACAAGCGGCGTCTGCTATGTAAACATGTCGTGCTTATGACATAGACCCGGCTCTACTACGCTCCGAGCATCGATATCCTCAAGATTCACCTCAAGCATCCTCTTTCCTGCTGCTTCCAACTTTACATCGATAGCCCGCAGCCAACCCACCCCGTATTCTCACATCCTACGCGGTTGTCGCAACCTCCATTCATATCCCCAAGGCAGTTGAGATGCCGAGCAATTTGCGGTGTCCCTGCAAATTGTCCTGCATCTCATTGCCGCACTCAGTTCCATCTCCAACGGCGATTTCAGTTCCTACTCGCTCGCCGGCTCTGTTTCTTCGCGCCATTCTCAAGCTTCTACGTTCTTCCGAATCTCAAAGACGTTGGCCGGCCTGCTCCAGTCCGCGCTGCTTTCTCCTCCGCAGTCCACGTAACCCTCCGAGAGATAAGCAAAAATCATCGAGCGATCATCATCATCCATGTAAACAGTCGGGTGCATGCCGTTTGGCCTACGCTCCAGAAAGAATGGATGCATTCGGCGCTGCGCGCAGCGCGGCAAGTTCAAGACTTGTACGGTGCTGAGCGGGTTTACGTCGCGTAGCAGCAGCCGTAGAGGATCGCTGCTCAGATTTGTCCGATGGATGTAACTGACCAAGGTTTGACGCGAACTGTCCCAGAAGTGTAAACAGATGGGAGAACATGAGAGACGAACCGCAACCTTTCATAGGCGGTAGAAGTTGGAAAAAAATGTTGATTGACGTCGTCCACGACAGCAGAATGGGGAATCGAAGAGTCTTCAATCATGTCATGGGTGATGCTTTCTCAATGCTGACCATCGCGACGATCTCCAAAACCACCCGCCGGTGGTTTCGATTTATGCGTGCGCGGTTGAAAAAACTCCAACAACTCAGTTACGGCATCCACCATTCACCACATCGCAGCCGTATGGCATCGCGCTCATACTCCCGCGCTCATGCCATCTCTCGAAGAGGGGAGTCTCTGGACTGTTAGACTCGATAAGGAGCCCCCGACATTCGCATATAGATTTCATGGCTCTTTTGCCTCGATTTCAGCAGCCGGATACTTCCTACGTCTTGAGATTCTTCATATTGTTCGACATTTTCCGTCCAGACCCATCTACAATTTTCCTTCGACAAGCATCCATCGCGGCTATTATAGACGGTCCCGCCGCTCCACGTCCGCTACGAGGTCAACCCGCTCAGCACCCTACAGAACTTGAATTTCTTGCCCTGCGCGCAGCGCCCGAATGCATCCATCCGCTCTGGAGCGTAGGCCAAATGGCATGCACCCTATGCGAGATCGCCAAACATTTCTACGGATGGATGCATTCGGGCGGCCGGAGGAGTGGTGGCGTCCATTTTTAAATGTCCAATTAGGGTGCTGTACGACTCCCGCGATTGAGGCTTCAGTAGTTTGATATGTTATACGCATCACCATTCCCCATGTTTACGGCATTCCTTGTATTTTGCCAGAACTTCAGAACACACAAATGAATGGAACGAGGCTTTTCCCGGTTACGAGTACGAACCGCCACGTGCGGATAGCGGGTCGGATTTTCGAATACTGGAAGACCACGAGCACGGCGAGGCCTTCCTAGCTCGATGATATCGAGTGACACGAACTAGCAAATGCATCGAAGTCCAACCGTCAACTAGCCAATCTGTCGTGTCCTTGCTTTGTTGTATTCCCTCCCAACCCGCCTACCCGAAAAGCACCCGATTCGGTTTCTTCTGGTTAGCTCGCCATCAGGCAGCCTCGTCGACCACTCGGAAAAAAGACCTGAACTCATTATGAGGAACTCTCTCCATGATTGGCCGAGCGAATCCAGGACCAGCACCCCGATTGGCCATCAAAAATCGGACGCCAACCATCCCTTCTCCGACCGCCCGAATGCGTCCATCCGTAGAAATGTTTGGCGATCTCGCATAGACCCTCTCGCATAGACCGAATTCGGTAGGGTTTTGGTAGTGCTCAGCTGAGGATTTTTCGAGGGAGAGGAGGTCTCCGAGGCGGGGCCGGCGCTTGAGCTGGAACGCGCGTATTTCAAAACATAAGGTTGCATGTCAACAGAGGCTCTCGGAAGATCCGTATGGTGACGAACATCTGATGGACTGCAAAGAACGTTTGGAGGAACAGGGTTACCGGGGGGGAAAGCTGTCAAAGTTTTGTATTCCTTGATTCCTGTTCCGCTATCTTAACTGTACGCGCGCAAGGATACGTATATGGTCGGACAGACACCGTATCTCTCAAATAACGTCTTATAAAGGCCGTGTTCTTCTCCTGAATAAATGCTTCGGTAGAATTGCTGCTTCAGAGCGCCAGACTTTTCATTTATGGTGTTCGTGGAATCCAGAAGTTTCAACTGAAGCGAGTTGAGGAACGAGCGGGAATGAAAAAGTACGCCCAGGAGAGCATAATGGTCTTCACCATCAGAATCAATTCTGAGCGGCGGCGAAAACTGTGGAGTTTGTTCCCGGCCCACTGCTCCACCGATGGAGCTCGCACAAGCCTGGGTCACAACATCAGTTGTTACAGCAAGCGATCGTGATGTCGAATATGCACTGTGCATCAATGTTGAAGCTCGAGTAACACGTAATGTGTCTTCGCCGGTTATGGAAGAGCACTCAATGGTGAAAATTGAGCAGAGTCGCCCGACCACGCGCTGCTTTTTAACCCATACCATCCATGATCCATGTTTCATCCCTCCTCGTCCAGTTTTGTTGTACAGTGAGCGGGGACGGGATTAACGTCGAAAGTCGGATGATAGAAACGAAATCATCGTTTCCGTCTAAAATTACATGCTTCAAAGCGTTCCTCGAGACGCCGCCGAAATTTCGATTTGTCACCGTGGAAATGATGGGCTTGATCATTACTTTATTCGCTCTTATTGTTTCTTCCCATTCTCGCACGTATCGTAGTCGCCATTTATATGGCTCTTATGTTGCAGAACATCGAGAGGAGCGAGTCGACAGATCTGCCACTTTGACGGTCGACCTGATGATCTCTGGAGAGAGGAGTAATATTGTAAGACGGAAAGCTTGACTCTCCACAATGAGCCTCCGATGTTCGAGGATTATGTCCTTTGTCCAGGAAGCCGTGCCTGGCAGGAAGCGAACAAGTTGAAGCGAAGGAACAAGGTACGATACAACATGGAATGGGGATCACTTCGGCAGCGACAAGCCGAAGGAGGATGAAATCAGCGAAGGCCACGCAGAACATGGCAGGGGATGGGGATGTCTGAGATTTGCGATTAGGTCACGAGGAGATGTCTTCAAGAGAGGTCTCGACTCCTCAGGTTAACTCCATCTCAAGGCCGTTGAGTACCAACGTTACATGATCAATGTTGAGAACGACGAACTAACGGAAACCGCCTTGCTCCGTCATCATTGAATCTCTCTTGCAAAACATCTGTGTCTCGCAAGAGAAATGCGGTCAATGACGCGGGAAGGCGATCAACACGGAGAAATTTATCCTCGTACCGCCTCGTCTTCAGCGGTCGACCCATGATGTCGAACGTCGACAGGGTCGAAGGCCACTCGCCCATGAATAAGGGACCGGGTCATTACGAAGAGATGAGCAGTATGATCAGCCGCGCCGCCAGCGGGACGCTTTTATTGCTATAGCTTCCCGATTTTCAGATCCGCGAATCCAAGCTTCCTAAAATTTTGTATCGCTGGGCGGGCGGCTTCTCCTCACTCTCTCAAAATCTCTCTGATGGTCATTGCGGGCCGCCGCACGTCGAGCTTTCGGTTGCTTCGATCAGCTGCGCATCGTATAAAACATCCTTCTCGAATATTCCTCTCATGGTACAATGTCGAAGCGGAGTCAACTGACCAACTTTTTTGCACGGCCGAAAATGATCAAGAGTCCACGCCTGACCCCGAGACCGAGATCCGTAAGCCACTTTCAGGATCTAAAGCTACGCGTGATTCTCCTGGCTGCAAAACCAGGTCAGCTGATATTGACAGGCGGCTCAGCATCAGCTGTTCATGATTAGACAGTTCGTCTCATCACTGCCTCGAGAATAGTTCGAAAGGCGTTTCCGTACTGTACTAATGGAGTAATTCGAGCGATGTCTCCCCAAATCGTACTCACGTCTGAGCCTGGCTCGGTGACCAAACGAAGCGCCGCCGGATAGCGGGATCTCAAGCTACGTCCATCTGATCTATTAGGAGCTTCCCAGACGCGATCCCCCATTTGCGATAATTCTTGCGATCGTTGTGTTTAACTCCTAACGTTGTTTCGCAGGTCAATCACGGGAAGTCGTTCATGGGAACGAAATTCCTGCGGGGGTTGGTGCTCCACCGGACATAAGCTCTGATCGTGAATGTGATCCCAGTCAGCCCTTGTTGAAAGCATATCCGGAGAAAGCTATAGGTTCTCAGAGTCGCGCATTCAATTCAATGTGGTATTCGCAGTTCCCATTCTTAGAGTATTCGGAAAGCACGGACTCCGCATATTGTTTCGTCTGTCGACACTTTTCTACGAAAAGTTCTGCTTTTATCTTTGGGTATTCGAGCTGGACAAATGCTTTGAAAGTTTTCAAAAAGCACGTGGAGAGTTCCGAACACTGATTTTCGGTGGAGAAGCGTAGCGCCTACGTTGCGTCAAAAACCGCGGAATCTATCTCGACCCAACTGGTGTCGCAGGCAAGGGGAGACGTGCTGCGCAATCGGAGGGTGTTATCGTGCTACGTTGGAAACCTGCTCTTATGCGCGATGCAAGATTTGGCTGTCCGCGGACCTAGAGAATATCCCGGATCGAAGAAGAAGGGGAACTTCGTTGCACGTGTCAACTTCGCGAAGAAGAAATCTCCTGACCTCGCCGCGGACATGAACCGGATGCCGAAAAATGCCCAGTGTATGCACTTATCAATACAGAACGAGCTGTTGGAGATATCCGAGGAATTTGCTCTCCGAGTGATACGGAAGGAGTTGCTAGAGAGCCCGTGCTATGCCGTGATGGCCGACGAAACAAGGGACCAGAGCCGCGCCGAATAACTCAGCGTTTGTCTCCGGTACATCAGGGGAACTGAACTTGTCGAGAGGTTCATAGGGTTCCTGCACTTTGCAGATTTCGACGCCCCTGCGATCACTGGAGGGATTCTCGAGCTTTTGTAGCGAACCGGCGCAGACTTGAAAAAATGCATGTTGGTTCGCACATCGGCTCAAGCTTCCCAAAAAAAATGGCTGGCGTCGCGCCTGCGTATGATGAATGAACATCATGACACATATGCGTCTGCCGATTGCGACAATGGAATTGTGTCCAGAATCGAGAACCTTAGAAGGCGACGAAGCATCACTCCCCCTAGCGGTTAGGCGCGACAAGGAATTGGCGCGCTGTTCCTAAAAGGTTCGTTGGAGGAAGTTCTGATTTTGAGCCTATCGACATGGAGCCCGTTCGCGAGTACATGCGTTACATTGATGGAGCTCATCACGGAAGATCTGTCTATTGTCATTACCAAGGACGTTTCGAAGTTGGTGCCAATGTCGGAAGGTCAGAGTTCTTCTTCTACAGAGAAGCTGTTCGTGTCGACGGGTCTTTGACACTGAGGTGCAAGAAGTGGCGTCAGTAAGTCATTCCCTTAATTTCTCAGAATTCTAGAACCACCGGAGTGCGCCAGATTTCTCCCCAGCTGAGCTTTCCCATCCCCTATGTGTGTCGTAAAGTTGAAGTTCTCCAGGCTCGACGTAATTATTTGCAGGCCCACGGGTTGTTGCGTTCGAGCAAAGATCAGAGGGCGCATGCCGAATTGAGCGGACGTGCCATTTGCGCGGAGTTTGAATTGAGCGAAAGGCCGATTTCAGCGGAGAGCCGATTTTAGCGAAGGGCCGAGTACAGCGGAGTGACGATTTGCGCGTAACACCCATTTGCGCGAGGGGGCCGATTTGAGCGTTCCTACCCGCTGCCTCAACGGACAGAAAGAGCCACAAGTTTCGACGACGGTACTAAGCGGTGCTAAACACGCTTTTGCTCTCCAGGCCTCACTGCAGGCGTGCCGCTCGCTACGCTCGCGGAGAGTCTTGATTTCGCCTGCCCGCCACGCCAAGTGCTCAGGAGAAGAATCAATTGAGCAAACATTCCGTCAATTCCAAACGGAACTCGTGGTCGGCTCGGCTTCGCAGTTCACTAGTGAGCAACATGGATTCTCAGGATGGATTGCATTCGCATCGTGCTCTCCTACGTTCAGACCGGACACTTCTGTCCGCGTCCATGAGGAGCTACGTTCTGTAAGCAGTATTATGTGTTGATAAGCAGGCTGGAAATCTTGGAGAACGTGAGCGAAGATAACATGTTAGAATATTTTAGATATTCGTTCCATTTAACTGTTTCCCAACCCCGTATTCACTGTGCTACTTCCTGTACCGTAGTCTGGTAACATCCAGCGTTAACACTTCGCGCGCTGTTTGAAACCCGGTCTTCGTCTGACCTGGTTACCGTCTACTAGAATAGTTACTTTCTCCCTCTCATAGTTCCGCGTTCACCAAACTATATAAACGTATCTGAATAAAGCACGTGTGTGCGTCTTTTTCGACTTGTACCTCGCCTGCCTTCATTTCGTGAAAACGTCTAGAGTGAGACCAGTGCAGCAGCAGTACGCTTGAGAGCTGACTGAGCCTAGTATTTCCAACATAACAGAACTGCTTCATTCACTCCCAGGTCCGTATTCTCTCGACTCGTATACACACGTACTCATGATTCGAGCCTACCATACCATGAGATTATCAGCCTCGCCGTTACAGGGTCGGAGTACGTCTCCATGCATATGAAGAATGCCCAGCAGCCTCAACATACACGCGTGAAGCTAGATTGGATACCTACCCTTCTCATTGATCGACCTGTACCGTTTCGACCCGTTCTCCGCCACTTGCTTCTATATTGGGCACCGACCACCTTTCAAGATCCCAGAGCCACCAACGCTATGAAAGACATTCATGCCACTATTCGCGCAGCCACTGTAATCAAAGTTCTCGTGGAACGTCGACCCATGCTTCCTCCGTCGTACGAAGTGATGCTTCGCACCGAATCCCGGAACTGTGTCCTCGGAACCGAGCGGTTCTTCAAGTCATTACTCGTCCCCGTCGTCCAACGATGTCGCTACCACGACATTCGCTCGGACAACGGTTTGGTGCTTACACGCGACTTGATCGGTGATTGCGACGCTTGTTGTGTCTGCCGATCCAAGCACAGGACAATTTTGAATCTCGACCGATACTCTCTGAGCCTTGGTTTGAAGGCTCAGCTTGAGGACGCAGCCTTCGAAGAACAGCTGAGCCAGAATGTGAAGTTCTCTCCTCCGATTATCACACCCACTCATTTCCCCTACGATTGTGATGAGTTACAATGAGAATAGAACAATCCAGGGGGACAAATCCTCAAGTACTACTGAGCTTTCAATTTTATTATCCCTTTTCAAGATGCGATGAATGCGATATTGTGTGCACATGATGTCAGAAACGGCATCAGGGAGCGGCGAGAGTAAGACTCCACCAGCTCCTTGAGTCTTTTATTCCGATCCCGCTACTTGCGCCTCCGGATGACCGAGAGTCCCTTCGCGCGAGGCGCGGAAGTTGCTCACCACGAACTCGGTTCGCCCTTGCTCGATTTTCAGAAATTCCACCAATCTTGTAAACGATGGCTTGCTCACACCGAGCCTAACGGCAAAGGCAGCGTGCCAGGCTTCGATCTCATTCGAAGTTCGCCCCATACCATTACGTGTCGCGGAATTCACGTTCCACCATTCCAGATTCATCAAAGGCGCATTCCTCTCTCGTCCTACCCAAGTCTTTTCAAAGTAGTTGATGAAATTGGACAGGATATCTTCATTTTTAGCAACAAACTCTGAGGCCAGCAAACTTTCGAACCCAGCACGGACATCATCCTCCGGCACGAATGCCAACGCCGAAAATAGCTTCATTGAGAATGCGAAATCAACGTTTTCGTCATACATTTCCCGCAGCTTTTTCTCGCTCTGGATGTGCCTATAAACACATTGATTGAAGTGAAAATTACACCTCTGGATGCCAGCTGAAGGGAAGGTTCGCTGTAACTCATTGATCATGGCGACCTCAAAATCTACGTGGATTGCCTGCGGGTGAAAACCATCGACTGCTTCGTCGATTACATCCACAAGCCTTCTGTATGTGTTTGCCAGGGATGGGCATAACTACATCACAAAGTAATTAAAATTACCAATTAGTAATTACCGATAGAAAATTTCAGCCCAATTACAATTACAAATTACTTTTAGCAAATGAAATTAATTACCCGGTAATTTCAATTATTTTCTCAATTACTTTCTAATTACTTTTCAACTGGATTATATTGTACGGGTCAGATCCTCATCAACGGGGTTCGGGTAGGCCCAAAGCCGGGCCCTGGTATGCCTGCAGGGTACCCATGACGGCCGCCGCGTTCCCTCGCTGCACGTCCACTGAAAGCTTCTGGAGTAAAAACTCCCCTGCTCTCGGGTTCCCCGATGTCTCTTGTAGCAGCTGAGCGACCTTCAGGAGGAGCGCTTTGGTTGCGGGGCCGGGTCCGCCTAGGGTCTCGAAGGCCAAGGGCGAGACGAAATAGTCGGTCGCCAGGTCCCGATATTTATGAATTTTGGAAGCTTCTGCTCTAGCGCAAGCGCTACCTGGAGTATGACTTCCGGTGTCGACGTATGAGGGTGCTAGAGTGTCAACTACCGTTCCATCCCAAACCAGGGCCTTTCCCATCTCGAATGGAATCAGTGTGATTCCGTCCGGTCTCCTACCGTCGCTCCTGCACAACCCCGGTGGCTCTCTCAAATTCGGTATGTGGGCGCTGCGGAGAGCGCGGCTGAAGGTGTCGTTGAGTTGAGTATGACGAGACCAACGTCCCGCACTTCTCGCGCACGACAAGCCATGTGTGCCATCTGCGGCGACTGAAGCGCCGCAAACGCACGTGTGCGGTGCAGTTATGCTCGCGCCGAGCCGGAGACCGACACAGATTCGAAGCGTATTGTTGTCAAGCAGGGTGCCTATATTTGCCGACGGCAGACTACTCTCAAGAGTTCAAGCAATGCTAATTCCCGCTCGCAAAGAGTGACAACACCCCACTTGTCACAACTTCTTTTATTCTGTCGGAACTTCCGACAGTGATCATCGGTACAGGTTTTTAATTAATGTGACTCTTCTCGCCGACGCATTACCGTGATTTCGTATACTTAAACTCGTAATTGTTATAATGGAACAACACAAGCATCTCTAGATGCGAATCGCTGAGGCGCCCTTTCAGATCGGTCGACGTCAATCCACCGCAACTAAAAAGACGCTCCACAGCTGCGGATGATGGGAGCCCGACATTGAGAACTCTGAATACTTCTGAAATGTTTTCATATTTGCGGAGGCTATTCAAGTCGGATTGGTCGTCCGCAAGATACTTTGCAATCTCAACCTCGAGATCGCCATCAGAGAATTCGTTGGTACTATTTTGCTCGCCCGCCTCATCGAATTGAAAAAAGCTCTCGAGCGGACCTGATTTGGAACAGTTTGGAGATTTTGCGGGCAAATTACTTCTAGAAGCGTTGTCAGACGGACCACGCAGGTTCTTCACGGCCGCCGTGAAGCGGTTCCTCGCGTTTTCGCGGTTCGTGTCGTTCACTACAACCACAGACAAGGTATGCGAAGCGCAACGTTCATGGGGAGGCAATCGGAACGACTGTTCGAGGGTGTAATCAGGCATAAGCGAAATTTCTACGTCAGCTGTTTCGTTTGTGCTGCCGTCGTTCGCTTCTGAAATTGAAGCTTCGCCCGAGAGATCCTCGCCGTCAGAAGAACTTGAGCTGAATTCTTGAAATGCCTTCACGAAATTTGTCGCGTTGTCGGTTGTGAGAAGCTTAACACGTGAGACCAACAATCCGAAATCTTCGAAGATGCTCTCGATCGAGTTGGCGATAGCGTCAGAAGTATGACTGCCCTTGAAACGTTTGCAGGCAATCGCAAGACGGACCCTTTGAAGTTGTTCATCGAAATAGTGGAGGGTAATACCCATGAAACTTCGTCCTTGGGCGCTCCAAATATCGGCGGTGCATGCAACATGATCCACGGCCGCGATTTTCTTCCGTATGTGGTCCTTCATATCCTCAAAGCGCGAGTCCAGCCTCCGAGTAACTACGCGGCGCGACACAACGCTGACGTTCATGGACGGAACCGCGGCCAGCACGTTCACCAAGTTGACGAAATGCGGCTTGTCCACCGTACTGAGGGGACACCGAGCATTAACGATGTAACTCATGATAGCAGCGTCGAATTTGTCCTGTACCGCTGGAGGAGCTTTTTTGAAGAACGAAATCACCTTAGGCTGGCTCTCGTGATCTTCCACCTTCATCCGTTTCCGATTTTCGTCTACTTTCTTTTGCTGTTCCAACATGTCGAGCTTCTCCGGATGCATGCGTTTTAGATGGGTAACAAAGTTGGATGTCACTTCAACGTGGCCCGAAATGGCTTTCAAGCAACACCGGCACCTGGCGATCACAGAGGTTCTTGCTGCTCTTCTACCTGTCTCTTCATTTGCTTGTTCAGCTATCGAAACCACCTCGAAAAGCTGTGTTCTAGGATTCAGAACAGCGGGCAGGGGACGCGAGTTCGTAGATTCGTCTGCTTTCGGAGATGTAGGTTGAACTTCATCTTTGTGAGGTTCAGGTTCGATTTCGTCTGAGGAACTCATCTCGGTACTCTGAAATCATTGAAGTATTATATCGATTCCCTCGATGTGGGTGCAGGGATGGCTGTGAACTGTAGTTTATCGCGACTGTCGATCAAACTCAGCGGGGAATCATCACAATATGAGATCAATCAGCATCGGGGTTGATTTTCTCAACCTGACGCCTTCGACGACGCAGCAGGTGAAAAACATGGTATGCCATTACGCTTATTCCCATTACTTACTGAGATGAACAGCGAAACCACGAAATTTGACACAACCGTTGTAAGTGGCACCGTGCCACGAGGTTCTTCCAACGGACCCCTCGAGATCGGACGCCGGCACCGTAGCCAAACAAAACCACACGAGCACAATTGCGACATGTCCGCAAGTTCCGTCTCGAGAAAGATGGAACGTCGCGACGTTGCGTCACACTTCTCGATGCAAGCACATCTTACCGATGTGCATCGCTTTCCTTTGAGATATCGGTGCACTAGTCTCAGGAGGAAGTAATTGGAAAGTAATTGAAAAGTAATTGCTGATCGTGATCAATCAAAAGCCGGAGTAATTAATTGATAATTATGAATTACCTCGGAAGATCCCGTAATTACCACAATTACCAATTAGCAATTAAAAAGTAATTAATTATTAATTCGTAATTGAAATCTCAATTACCGCCCATCCCTGGTGTTTGCATCCTTTCCGGGAAGTAGAGCATACATGACCGCGACGACATGATCATCCTCTAACTTGACATGTATGCTATACAGTTGATGAAACGTTGCTGGGCACACTTGGAAAGTCCCGTCCAGGTACCACTGAGGACACTCCTTCAGGAGTTGGATATTGGCATGCGTCGCAAAGACGATCATTCTTTTCTTGTCCCCCTCGCCCGAGTCGAAGTGTAGGGAAGTTTCCTCTTTCGTCGTTAGCTGCGATGTTTGTATGAGTCGGGTTTTAGCTAGGTATACCGAATCAAATGGATCAACTTCTAGATCAACATGAATGGAGACTCCGGTCCACCTACCTTCAACTTGTCTGGAATCTCTATATTTTCGCGCTTTTTGGCTCGTACCGCTGCGGTCGACCCCTCGTCCCGCCTACTGTAGGCAACCTGCCTACTCAGACATCTGAAACTTGGCAGTCCCCCCAACACGGCTTCGGATCCTACCGTCCCGACTTGTCTGGACACGATCAGCGATGTCGGAACCTCTCGAGGCGCCTTCTTTGCGGCTTCTCGGAGTTCGGTGAGCTTCTCCCGCAGCTTGATCTTCAGCAAATCCGAGGGATGCCCGTGTTTCGGCGCCTCCTGTCACAAGCAGTTGGGATAAATCAGCAGTTGTATGCATAGCGACTCATAGCTTTCGACTCATAATCCTTCCGAAACAGGTAGTTTTCAACTACCAACAAAGGCCGGTTACGACTCGAATTCACGAACTTGAGCACCATCATTCCCAGCACTTAAACCCACGTGGCGAGTCTATTGCTAATAGAAATTCATTCTCCCGGCGAAAGAGAGAAAAGTTTAGTGGTTCCCTAGGTACCACGGCGGTGTCACCGCCACATCTCGCTCGCTGAAATTGGTATCCGCTCTGATCGACCTCTCGCTGAAATCGGCCCTCCGCTGAAATCGGCCCTCCGCTGAAATCGGCCCTCCGCTCAAATTGGTCGTCCGCTCAAATTGGTCGTCCGCTCGAATGTCGCCTTCGCTCAACTTTCTCTCCGCTCTAACAGGATGCTACGGATCAGAGCAGACGGAGAAATCCTTCGGGTGTCTGGAGCTCACAATCATATGCCAGAATATTGTGGTCACGGGAGCAGCGTTTTCAGTGCGAAAGGTCAATGGTTACGGGATATCCAACAAAACCCGCTACAGCGACCGATGGATGCAATCAAAAAGCATCGCCGCGGGTAATCTAGGTAAGTAGTTTCAGTTAATTCCACTGAAAGTATTGAATCTCGAATCCAATGAAGAAGCAGATGAGTCGTAGAAACTGGAAGTTCAGACTGACGTTTATTATTGTTTTCCACAAGATGGCGTGTCGTCAATCCATGGCGCGCTATTTCGAACGTATACCTATCAACACCTCCCTCCTCAAGATATTACTCCTACAATAGCTACAAACTTAGATGTTACAAATTATTCCATTTTTCTTTCTCACAATGATTATCACGGTTTCGGAGAGAATAGTATTCTAGGCTTCTTTGTTCTGGTGCTGCGTCGCGGTGGATTGATATTGGTTTGTTCCGTGTCCTTCCTCTTTCGATTCAGTTGGCTGTCTACTGCTGGAGGATTCATCTGTGAAGTGGAGGCCGACTGTTCGTCGAGCTCCCGTGTCTCTCGGAGGTGTTTCCGATTTCGACGTACGATCGTTCCGTCTTGAAGTCGAACGTTGTACGATCTGGGTGCTACTTCACTCACACATACACCCTTCGACCATTTCCCCGCTTTCACCAAGGGTTGAACTCTGACTATTGAGCCCGGACTCAGTTTCCGTAGGGATCTGGTTCCAACGTCGAAATATTTCTTCTGCTTGATCTTCATTGTTTCGTTCCTCCTCACTTGCTCCCTGCTGAAGACGAAGTTATTATCGAGCTCCGACGGAAGTCTGCTTCGCAATGCTCGGGAAAAGAACTTCTGGGCTCTACTTGCTCCGTCAGACTGAACTGTGTTTCGCAGAGCCAGCAACGCGTATCCGAAATCCTCGCCGCTCAACGTACATTTCTTCAAAAGACGTTTTGCGACCTTGACAACTGCCTCTGCCTTACCGTTGGCTTGAGGAAAGTATGGCGAGGATGTAATCGGGGTGACCCCCCATTCCGACAAGAATTTGACAAACTCCTCCGACGTAAACTGTGGACCGTTGTCGCTATGAAGCTCGACTGGTGCTCCATAGCGTGCGAAGTGGGCCTCCGTGCATTGAATGATTTTCTCGGCGGAGGTGTTATTCCCAAGCTCGTCAACTTCGAAATAATCCGAAAAGACGTCCACTGTCACGAGGTAATTCTTGTGGTTCAACGTAAACAGATCTTGGTAGATTATCTGGAAGGGGTAGTAAGCTTCCGTGGTGATCATTAGTGGTTCTCTTGGCTGACGTGGTTGATATGCTAAACAAGATTCACATCTCTCACACCATTCGAAGAGTTCCAATTTAAGCGATGGCCAGAAGATACACTCACGAGCTCTCTTCCACGAAGCGGAGGCGTTGTAGTGACTGGCGTGCGCCCGCTTTAGCATGTCACGTCTTAGTGCTTTTGGTATGAACACAGCAGAGTTCTTGAAGATGAGGTCGCTTTCTGCAGTGAGCTCGGATCTATACTTACAGCAAGGTCGAAGTACGATGGAGCATTTTCCTTTGGTCGTTGGCCAACCCGAGCTCATTGCCTGTTTGGGAAGTGACGTCTCGGAATCACTAACTTCAGCTTCCTTAATTGCTTGCAGAGTCGAATTTTTTACGGATGAATGCGCAACTACGTCGAGACTCTCTAATTGTGCCCGGTAGACGAGACCTTCGTCAACCGGAACAGAATGGAAGCCCCGAAGAGTGTCGCGACTTAGCCAATCAGCGAAGCAGTTCGTTTTTCCTCTAACATACTTGACTTCGATGTCGTATTTCTGCAACGCCAAAAGCATTCGCTGGAGACGTTTTGGGTTATTGTGGAGAGGTTTCTTGAAGCACGCTATCAGAGGCTGATGATCCGTTTCGACGACCACCGCAGAATGTCCGAAGATGTAATGGTCAAACTTCTTGCACGCCACAACGATAGCGAGAAGTTCCTTTTCTATCACTGCATAGTTGAGTTCCGCCGGTCGCAGTGCCGAACTGCATAAATCAACCGGCCTTCCTTCTTGCAGTAAAGCAGCTCCAATATCATTCTGACTTGCGTCAGTTTGGATCAGGACCGGTTTTGACACGTCGGAATATGCAAGTGTGGGTGACTTCGCTAACGCCTTTTTGATGCTCTCAAAGGCTCTCTGTTGCGCGTCCATCCACCTGAACTCGACGTCGTCCTTCAGAAGACCACGTAGAGGTGTAGTCAGCTCGGAATATCCTGGAATGAAGTTGCAGAGGTAATTGGTCGCTCCCAGAAATCGAAGCAAAGCCTTCCTGTCCTTGGGCGGTAGGACCTCCTGGAGAACTTTGATCTTCTCCGGGTCTGGGCGAACTCCTTCTTTTGACAAGATGTGTCCCATGTACTTCGCTTCAGACACGCATAACCGGAGTTTGCTCTTGTTCAGTCGGAGGTTCTTCTCCCTGCAACGTTGGAAGAAGGCTCTGAGATTTGCCATGTGGCTTTCGAAAGTTTCACCGTGTATGAGAATATCGTCGGCAATGATTTCGATTCCCCGCAGATTTTCCAGCGCCTCCATTTGTTTCGCCTGATATACTTCAGGAGAAATGTTCAGTCCCTGGGGCATACGTAGGTATTTGTATCGCCCCAGGGGGTCCAGAAAGTAGTGATGTCAGGTGAGTCTGAGTCCAGTTCGCACTGAAAGAACCCTTCAGATGCGTCGGCCACGGTGAAGTATTTAGCTTTGGTTAAGCGAGGTAAGATCTCAGAGAGCACTGGTAGTTGATAGTGCGAACGTTCGGTAGCTTTGTTGAGATGGGAAGGATCGAGCGTGACTCTGAGTTTTCTGTCCTTACGAGCGACAACTAGGAGTCGGCTGATCCATGACGTAGGTTCTGAGACCTGTTGTATGATTCCCTGACGTTCCAGCTCTCGAATTATTTCGATGATCTGTGGTCGCAAAGCCGTCGGAACACGTCTAGGAGGGCATTGAACAGGTGCTACGTCCTCCTTCAGATGGATTTTCACTTTGCCAGGCAGTTTTCCAAGTCCCTTGAAAATATCCTCAAAGTTGTGTAGAAGATCGTCCGCCTGGTTCTTCTGTGTACAGCTGATGACTTGATTTACAAACTCGCCGTTCTCGCCGATTGAGATGCAGCCCAAAGCTATTGAAGTCGATGCGCCAAGTAATGGCCGCTTTGGAAGGTCAACCACTTGAAAAGTCACTTCAATCGTCTTGTCCAGATTCGCCAATGTAGCCGAAACCCGACCCATCGGACTGGTATAGACTCCGTTGTACATTTTGAGTTTACTCGTAGAGCTGGTCATCCTCGAGAGAGCTTTGGCTTTTCGCAGTCGAAGGTAGATCCGGTACGGTAGGACGTCTACCGTTGCCCCAGAGTCGATTTGAGTAAGAAGAGAATGATCCCTACCATGATAGCGCAGTCTCACTCTGCCAAACAGGCGTGTTTTCTTGTGGCCGGACTGTCTGGCTTCCAAGGAGAACAGCTCGTCCTCTCGCTCGCTGCCACTGTTGGACTCATCAGTGTCAGCGACGAAGTTCAATTTCTGTACCCTCTCGCAACAGGATGCGTAGTGGCCAAGTTTCCTGCACTG
Organism: Lepidoglyphus destructor; assembly: GCA_031001835.1. Lineage (NCBI taxonomy): Eukaryota > Metazoa > Arthropoda > Arachnida > Sarcoptiformes > Glycyphagidae > Lepidoglyphus > Lepidoglyphus destructor. Next base: position 447,102 of record JARNKU010000045.1, read on the forward strand.
ATCACAGCGAGCGTTTCTTGCTGGACACTTTCCTTTGATCATCTGATGATTTCCATCGCAGAACAGACATTTCCTGTTTGAACCTTCAGAGCCTTTGCCGAATTGTTTTCTCACTGGTCGCCTCGAAGAACGGATTTGGTTCACGCTTTCGGTTGATGAGTTGCCAGTATCAATGGTAGTAGCAGTAGTTTTCAGAGTTTTTGCTGAGCGTCGCATGGTAGATATCACGGAGTGGAGATCGGTTTTGTCACTTTGCATCAGTTTGTCTCTCAGGGTGGAGCTAGACAGACCGAACACCAATCTGTCACGAATTAGCTGGTCTTTGGACTCAGCCGGAAATCCGCAATCCTCCGCCAATTCGTTCACTTTTTCGATGAACCGATCGACGTCGGTACTGTCTTGGGTGCACTGATAGAACTTCTCACGATTCGCTAAGACGTTTACGGTTCCACAATATGCTTTCTCCCAAGCCTTGAGTGTATGGAGTAAGCGCTTCGCCGGTCTGTTCGCCTCTTGTTCGGCTCGAATAGCTTCCGGCGCGGCCTCAGCCGCCGTGAGAGATGAAACCACTAAGGATCGCAGCTTACTTTTGCACTGAGATCCCAGTGCCGTTCTGAAGTGCGAGATCTGGAGCTCCGGCGTGAGCTTGTAGACAGAATTTGATAGAGCATAGTCATAGTAATCTTCCTTGAACTCGGCACAACGCTTTCGTCGGTTTGGCGGGAACATTGGCAGAGGTATGGGAAACGGCAAGCAGCTTATCAATCAATCAATCAATAACTTTATTTGGAGTATCACTGGCATTGATGCATGCAATTGTGACACGAAGTAGGAAGAATAGTGATATTAATTATTGCTCACCCAGAAGATAGAGCCTAAGTTGTCTCTTAAACAAAGTAAATGAGAGGATCTCCCTAAGGGCGATAGGAAGGGAATTCCAGTATGAAGCGACTAGATATGCAGATGACCTGCGAGAAAGGTTTGCCCTGAAAGGCGGAATATGCAGATCTAGAGGGCTATGGCGGCGTACAGAGGTGACGATTCGGGGCCGGAGGTTGACCGACGTGGGCAGCCTACCCCTAACGGCAAGGAAGCCGAGACAAGCAAGACGGAAACGAATGGAAGAGGTGACATTAAGTATTGGATAACGCAAGAAAGCTGAGGAGACAGAAGATCGTGGGGGAATCCCCAGAACGGCACGCAAGGCGTTATTTTGGGCAGTCTGGAGAGAGGAGATGAATTTTTCAGGTAAAGCACCCCAAATCACTGCGCCATAGAGTAAGGTGGACGTGAAGAGAGCTCCAAAAACCTTAAGAATAATAGATCGGGCGAAGCCCGTTCTTCGGAGACGATGGAGACAGAAAACGACAGAGTTGAGTCTAGACCGAAGTGAGAGTTATGATCACAAATGCGGTATTACGGTTCGGCATTGTGAGGTTTTGACCACTTCTGACACCAGTTATTTCCACTGAAAGTATTGAATCTCGAATCCAATGAAGAAGCAGATGAGTCGTAGAAACTGGAAGTTCAGACGGATGTTTATTATTGTATTCCACAAGATGGCGTGTCAATCCATGGCGCGCTGTTTCGAACGTATACCTATCAACACTTTCATTCTCACACGTTCACGCAGATGTTATTCTCCATTATTTATAGACTAGATTGACATGGTGAAACAGAATAAGGGAACGCTCCTCCCAAAATCTCCAACTTCGTGAACTTTCCCGTATGTTTCGATAATAAGTTTCTTAAACATTGTTTGCGCTAAAACTATTCCTTTAAGGCAGTGGTTCTCAAAGTGGTCCATATGGACCCCCAGGGTCCGTTCCGCCGCCCAGGGGGTCCCCGACGCGGAAAATAGAGATTGGGGGTCAATGAGGGGTCCCTGAGCATGAATATGGGGTCTGCGGACATTCATTGGAGGCGACGGCGGAAAGTGATTCGATACGTTCGCAGCTTGAGGGCAGCGGCAGAGTTAGTTGGGGTGTTGATTCGGTTAGCAGTTCCCAACCAATTCGGATAAATAACTCTCTGGCAGCGCCTCGTTAGAAACAGCTCTCCTAGAACCTCTCCAGGGTTGCGGATCGAGAGCGCGGCCCAGAGTTGCCGTGAAAGCGGTCGCACGTGCACGTCTGCGGTTGAGACTACCCGAACATCGTATCACAATGTCTCTCAGAAGTTTCCCAACCTGTGGCAAAGCGTCAGGAATCAGGAAGTTTCTCATTCTTTCTCTGGGAAACGTCCCCAACGTCATATCTGGCGGAGCGCGCGTTCAGCACGGTGATGATTTTGATAACTGACAAACGATTTCAGCTGGACATCATCGCGACGGGAGATCTGAGGTTGAATTTGACCGAATGAGTCCCATCCCTGGTCCGTCGCGGTGCATCTCGGGCCGGCTAGGCCGTCGCGAGGGCGGAGGCGGCGACGATCAGGAAGGACGCGGCGCTCTCCAGCGAGTACCACTTCAGTTCGTTTGCCTTCGGAACCATGGGGGATCCCGGTCCCCACACCAACACGCTGATAACAGAGGTCGGGGAAGCCCTCGAGCGGTCAACAAGAGACAGGAGGCTTGGCCGTTTCTTGGCTCAGAAAATATCGCTGCACATCTAACGGGGCAACGCGACGTCGGTACTGGGTACCAGGAATGGCTTTATGGAGCCACTCACTCGCCATCAACAAAGAAATGTCGAAAAATTGAGAAAACGTTTCGCCCAATAGTCGGAGAGAGGACGCGCTCGATTGAATCCGATCCCGGCTATTCTTAGTTCTATTACGTACCGAACTCTTGTGATATGAATGAAGCTAGAAGGGTCGAGCGAGGTTTTCTGCTCTAACTCTTACAAGGGGTCCACGGATGTGGGCAAAATCCGATAGGAGGTCCATGAATGAAAAAAGTTTGAGAACCACTGCTTTAAAGGTTTCATCGACGCGAGTACTCTCAGCAGAAGCGAACGGACAGTTGGCTCTAGAATGGATCGATCAAAGAGAAGCTGGAGTTCGCCGCGACGCAATCCTAACTACAGGCTGCAACACAATGAGAATGAAGAACATAATAAGTTCATCCCCACGGCACACCGACCAGCATCGTGACGGTTCATGCTCAACGCCCTAAACGATCCGCCGCATCGCGAACGAGACGTTTGTTTGTTTGTTTGTATGCTTGCTTGCTCGCTTTCTTGCTCGCCTAAACGGTTCACAATTCGAAAGAGTATGTGCAAGGAGAATCGGACTCGCGGTAAACTAGCTGATGAGCGGTTGCTGAGAGCTGTCTTCACCAGTCTACGTACGGTCCTCGTAAGCGTTGAGTCGGCGTCGCTTTTGGCACGCGAGATACATCACAATACAGGCTAGCGTGATGCAAAGGATGCAAGAGATGAGGAAACCCGCCAAGAGCGCGTGCAACCAATGCCAGCGAACTCTCATCTGTTCCAACAGATTCTTATTATAACAGTATCCACCCGTGTGCAGCAGCGAATCTTCGTAACAGCCAACGCACTGGTAGTCATTCGGACCAATGCAAGTTTTGCAGGTGTAGTGGCACTTTGCACACAGCTTCTCGCCGAGCCGCGTTTTGTGAGGGTACGTTCCTTCTGTACAGTTATCGTCTCTGACGCCGGCACTGCGTACTCTCGATGGAGTTTCGAGATCGTCAAGATCGTTGCTGGGCTCCGTCTGCCCAGCGGGTTTATAAGGAAAATCCGCCCGGAATTGCGCATCGGGATCCTCCGCTGTTCCGAACAAGGACAATGCCCATTCATTGAGTATTGCCTTGCCCAGATAGGATGCTCCGTTGTGAATTTCCAGTGTCCAGTTGCCATTGGGATTCTCCCCCCAGTTATGGACCGTCATGAAAGGCCATTGATTGAAGCCCTGTCGGGAATCGTCCCTAGGTCTCATTGTGAGCAGGGTACTCTTCGTACCAGAAGGCGATGTAAGATAAATATGAATGTCGCCTCGACGCATGGCTTGGAGAGTGATCTTGGAAATCGTGTGCTCCATGTACTTGACGTTTTTACATTCCACAAACAGATACATTTGCAGCGTGCCCTTCGGAGGAATAGGCTTGTCAATCCGAGGAGTACTCACTGTACAGACTTTCTGAGCTGGTGAGCGCTTCCATTTCTTGGAGAGTTTGACCATTTTATGGGCGTCCAGCAGCCCGAAACCAAATGAGTGTGAAACGTTTCTGCCCGCCCCATTCGTAACCCAATCCGGAGCATTAAGGTTTGCTCGTCTAGTGGCTCGCACCGCCAAATGCTGCATGTCCCGCCAAGTAAGTTGCGGATTCGCTTCGAGCGCCAAAGCCACGATTCCCGCAGCCAGAGGAGCCGAAGCCGATGTTCCGGTATGCCGCTCTGTACAGCTGTGATGGAGATCAGAGGTTACGATTTGACCTTCATTGTGATTTCCCGATGAGTAAGTAGTGGCCAAAGATGCCGCGCAGCTCTCCGAGTACCAAGGAACGTTTCCGTTCTCTGTCGCTGCCGACACAGCTAGCGTGAAGATTGAATTCACGTATCCATCACAGTTACAGTTGTCTTTCTCTTTGCCGCCGTTGCCGGAGGCCCACACAAATATGCTGCCTAAACCTTGACGGCCGGTTCGTATGCCTTCCTTGAGTGCTCTGTCGGCGAGTTGGCCCGGGCCGTCCACAGTACGTGCGTCATCGTCTGGACCCCATGAAGCGGAGTACACGTGGATGTGCTGAGGGCTGAGTGCCAACGATCTAGCCTCCACAGCATCTGTCACATCGCCATCGAGCATCCGGACGCCTCCGATCGACGCTCGGTACGCTATTCCAACTCCGCAGACTTGATTGTCTCGTAGGCCTGCGACCTCACCGGCACAGCGGGTACCGTGACGGTTCATATCGGAAGACTCATACCGCGGCTGAGGGTCCGGATCTTGATCATTCATGTCGAAGCTAGCTTGTGAATCGTAGTTAGATGCGATATCTGGATGATCCTTCTCCAGACCGTCGTCGAGAATGGTGACGACCACGCCCTTGCCGCTCACGTTGAACTCGCTCCACGCTTTCTCAACATTCATGTCGAGACCTCCGCCTCGATTCAGGTACCACTGATGAGGCCATTTCGGGTCGTTCATTTGCGTCCTGGCTCTTTCGTGTCTGTACGCAGCCCTGATCTGTCTGCTGAGTTCATCTTCTGACTCTGCTTGCCACCGAAACGAACTACCTTCCTGCGTGATACCATAATCGCGCTTTTTCCTGATTTTGACTTCTTGTTGTATCTTCTCGCACCAGGGCTCCTCCTCGTTGTGTGGATGCAAGTCGAGCGATCGACGCGCTAACCGTCTATGCCGAACATGATGAAGATCGTCGAAATTCATCGGTGCTAAGTATGTGTATCCATGCAGCTCTGCCAGTTCTTTCACTTCATCAGGTGTCTTCCCAGGCATTTTTACCACAAATTCGTTGGAGTAGGTTTTCGTGGATTCCGACTCCTGGGCCGAAACTCCGCCGGCGGCCAGTAGCACCAAAGTAGCAACGGTGGCTTTCACATCAAATGCCGGCGTCCGCATCGTAATAGACTTCAGGAGTTCTTTGCATCCAACTGCTAGAACGATTCGGAGGTGATGATGGTTTCGTGGTAGTTTGCTCTCTCAGGAGACGGTGTAGGTTGGTATAGTTGGGAGAGTACGACGTCAGTAGTAGCATGGAATAGGTTGAGCTGGAGCCATTCGGACTGGGGCTGTGGACTAATAGTACGAAAATTAACAATCACGTAGGTAAATGCAGAATTCGATGGATTCAAGTTTGAATTGCTTTGAACGCGATCATTCTAACGGTCTCTTGGAGACTTTGTTCATCACAGTAGCAAATTGAAGTATAGTCTACCTTGTAAAGAATGGTTGAAAGAAGTTTTGTATACTCACATTGTAGTTGTAATGTCCTTAGTATACGTGTACTCGTTATCGATGGAGTATTTCTGCAAAGTGTCATAAGTTCAATCAGAATTCTTGAATGTAGGAATTCTGTTGTTTGTTGGTGGAATAGTAGTAGATGAAAGGTTCGAAGTTTGGATATTTGTTCTTTCGAAATAAAACCTACTCACCTCAATGTAAAAACGCTCAAGTATACAGATAAGGTTACTTCTAATTTGAAGTTATCCTGCGATGTCGTAGTATTGTTTACCTGCCGATAATAAATATCACATTTAATATCTGTTCTTAATTCAGGCAAAACCCAATGTAACCGCGTCTAGAGTATATTAATGAGTTGATCATCAAACTGGTGCATTCAAGCCAGATTTCGTCAGCTCGGTCCTACACGCGAGAGCAAAACGAGATTCACAGCAAAGTACCGGAAATCCGCATGTTTTCCCTTTTTTTTATCGGAACGCCGCCAGATGGCTCGTCATTGGTCATGAATCGGATGGCGCCGAAACCGCGGTTAATAACCGCTAATGCTCGCATATTTGTGCGGTTAATTAACCGAAAAATCTTGCGGTTTTTGCGGTTAATTAACCGCAAACAGAAACCGCTGCGAGCTCGACTACTCATCACAATTAGCCGTCGAGCTCGTGATATGGGTGCGTTAGTTAGAGGAGGGGGAGATTTGGAATCTGTTAGAAAAACGTTTTCGAACTCTAGCGCGTGCGGTGAGAAATACTAAGTAATCGTCGGTGCCAGCACTGGAGAAGATCGCCATTCAAAAGCTTGTCCAAATTCAAGCCGAATCCGATGCAACCGCATCAGGAGCACACTGATGGGGTAATCGTCAAACTACAACCAAGGGCTGTGGTTGCACCAGAAAAACCGCATTGATGGGAAAATCTTGAATCTTTTCAATGAAACGAGGGGCTTAGGGAAGCAGTTAGCACTAGAGATGATCGCCGTTCAGGAGCTCTTCCAAATTCAAGTCGAATCCAATGCGGCCGCATATGGAGTACACTGATGGGGTGATCGTCAAACTAGAACACCGGGCTGTGGCTGAGCGGAAAAGCTAACGGTACGAAGAAAACGTTAGCTCTTCATTCAACCCGAAATAGTCATGAGTAGGGCTGAGAAGTTCAGGCATTTTGCCATAAATGCCTGTGCCTGCCTTTATCAGAGAATTTTCAGTGATTTTGCCTTTTTTGTTTTTTTTAGGGCCTAAAGTGCCTATTGTGCAAGTTTTCCTAGCGATTCCCGGCACTTCCAAGGGTTTTTGAGCTTCCTGGAGTTCTCGCTCGAGTCCAGAGTCGCGTATTTCTAGCAAGAGCGCCCCGCCTGTGTAGTGCCTGTCAAAGCTTTTTGCACGTCGACGGCGATCATTCCTCACAGAGAACTCGAACATCGTTCGAGCCCCATTTCGCTCTCACATTGGAAGAGAAACTGGAATTATGCGTGCACAGAAGTCGCCGAGGTCAAGCCAATCATGCCTTCCCTGCCTATTTTGAGTGCCTTTCTCAACATTTGCTCTCACATTTGGAGGGGAGTTGGAATTATACGTCCACAAAAGTCGCAATGGACGAGCCTATCATGCCTTTTCTGCCTGATTTGAGTGCCTTTTTCAGCAAATTTGGATGCCTTTTTGCCGGCCTATTTGTCCATTTTTTAGTGCCTGAACTTCGCAGCCCTAGTCATGAGTCATGACCAGCGAGCGAGGAAATACGTGAAGAACGCACGAACCTGAAGGGGAACTCTTTCAAACTCGATTTGATCGGACATTCACTGAATTCTAACACTTTTAGCATAAAAACCTCACTTCACGAAAAACCAATGTTTCTCATTCGACCGCTGAGCCACACATGAACTTTTCATCACAATTAGCCCTGAGCTCGACATATGGCTGCGTTGCTTAGAGAAGGGGGTGATTTCAATCTGTTAGAAAAACGTGTTCGAACCGCAGCGCGTGGGCTGGATGAGCGCGAGGGCTAAGTAAGACCGACGAGCCTCTTTTCACGGAACAAATACGAGAAACCTTCTGCCTCAAAAGGACGACAGCCTTCGAAAAACACTGCGAAGATCAACTAACGAAGAGACTGGATGTGAGCGAGAAATTTCTGAACACCCCGGCGATGAAAGTCAACTGGTGGAAAAGCTCGGCATTCAAGACGAGGAGTCGACAGACAAGGGGTGCAATCCATGGACATCATCACCTGATCTGCGCAAGAGGTCAAGCGTACCGCAATATCGACGAGGGCTGCACCTGCACACTTTGTGGCTTGATGTGTCTGGAATACCACCTGTACGAATGCCCCGAGGGAGCTAGAATCGAATGGAACGATGATGTGCCCCAAAGAAAGAGTCAACCTGTACATAGTGCCCAATTGAGATGTATAATGAACGTACAATCTCATACATCTATATATTTATGAACAACCCACACCAGACATCTAGTAATAAACGCCTTTGAAACGATGCTAAGTAATCATGAGTGGCAGCACTAGAGTAGATCGCGGTTTAGAATCTGCTCTGGATCCAGGCAGAACCCAATGCGGCCCCATCTGGAGTTCAATGATCGGGTGATCGTCAAACTACAACTCAGGGCTGTGGGTGCATCAGAATAAACGCGATGATGGGAAGAACAGAGAAATGACGCGATTGAGTGATTATAATCTACTACTCCTGACTTGTAAAAACCAGATCATGGGTCAAGCCAGTGGAGAACGAAAGAGACATATCACCAGCATCGATGCGCACAAAGCGGCAAGGGTGGCGACTCGGCCACTCAGGGGTGTCAATGATGAGATCCCAAATCTAAGTTACGCCGACGTGAAGTCAGCCTTGGAAGTGGGCATCGCGAAGGCGACAAAGAAGCTCTCAACTACACCGGAACGTCTATCCCTATCACCTGCACTCAAGCGAGCCATGAGGCAGAGAAAGACAGCCGACCGACTCTGGCGATCAGCCAGAGCGATGGGCAGAGGTGTGGTAGAGGCAGAACGACAATACCGGGATGCTCAAAACGCTGTGCGGCACGTGCTAGAAATAGAAGAGGATACCCGATACGCTCGACTAAGCGACATGATATTCCGCGCTCCGGAGAACGAGAGAGCGAAGCGTTTTTGGAAATACATCTCAAGGATGAACAGGGATAGTACGAGAAAAACGAAAATTGTCGATAGTGATGGCGGGAGTGTCCCCTCGGAAAAGATGACTGCTCATGTCACCGAGGTAGGGAAACAAACACTTGAAGCAACCCCAGTCAGAGAGTTAAGATCCCCTAGGCCGATAGTCTCTGAAACTGACATAGAAACCGACGAACCAGAAGTGCGTAAATTCCTGGGGCAAATCTCGGCCAAAAGAGCTACGGGAGAAGACAACATACAAGCAACTCTCCTACGGGAGCTAGACGAGATTGGAACAACGCAAATCAGCCGTGTTTTCAACAATATTCTCAAAGGGCTAGAACCGATACCAAATGACTGGAAAGCTGGGAGGGTGTCCATGATTGAAAAATCAAACTCAACCAAAGGGGTACTGAGAACCTACCGACCGATAACAATATCCTCCGTACTATACAGAATTTTCATGAAAATTCTAGTGGCTCGAATCAATGATTGGATCGAGGAAGGGGGTTCCCAGCGAGATGCAGAACGGCTCCAGGCCAGGACGGCGCGGAGATGATAATCTATTTATCTTAACCTCAGCGATCGAAATTTCTCGGAGGCAGTCGAAAGGACTAATTTGCTGCTTTCTAGACTGCACAAAGGCATACGATAGAATACGAAGGGACCTCCTATGGGAGACCCTAGAAACTCTTGGGATGGACACAAAATGGATCCAACTACTTAGAAATATATTCACGGAGAATAATGTAGTTATAAAGCTCGATGAATTCTCATCAGAAAAGCTGAGTACAGAAAAGGGTCCAAGACAGGGCTGTCCTGTGTCTCCAATACTATTTTCCCTGTCTATAGCCGAGTTGGAGAGGAGACTACTAATGTAAGTACAAACTGTGGATTCGAGGCAGTGACGGACCTAGAACCCAAACAAGCCAAAATGATACCGGGGCTGCTATACGCGGACGATCTGGTATTCCTGGCCTCAAATTATGAGGAAATGGAGATTCTGCTAAACATCACGTCAGTTTTTGGGACTGAGGCCCAGCTAGACTTTAATTCGACGAAAAGCGCGATAGTGATCTTTAACGAAGCGAACATCGGGCAACGAATCCCAATGAAAATCCAACAGATGGAACTAGAAACACAAGATGAGTATAAATACCTCGGAATTGTCATTTGCAATAAGAACAATTACCTCCAAGAACATGAGACTCTCCTCAAGAAGAAAGCGGAAGAGGCACTTCAACGAATGCACGCCCAGTGTTTGTGGACGTTCGATAAGTTTGAAATTTCCAAAACCTGGAGAAGACCCAGATGGCTGCGGGCAGATGGGCAATGGGTATCACTGGATACAGAGTGGTCAACGAGTTCATACTAGGAGAGTTGGGATGGTCGACGTTCGAGGCGAGAGAAGCCCAGAGCAAGCTCCGGTACTTCACCAGGGTAAGCGCAATGAACCCCGATGGATGGCCGAGAATTATTCTGTCAGCTATGGCGACCACTGAAGCCTACACGGAGGAAATTTCTCGGGAAATTCTTCAGAGAAGTGAAGGTGAAAATCCAAGAGACGCAGGACCAGATGTGGAGAGATGGGATGGCCCAGAAACCTAGTTTGCGAATATACGATGAGTATAAGGAAAGGAGAGGTGTAACACCGAGAGGAACATACGACAACAAAAGGGGGAGCGCCCTACTCGCATTAGCAAGAGCGGGAATGCTCCCAACCAGGAAATACCGAAGTAGATTCCAACACATCCATCCACACAGTATCAAGTGTGGGATGGAGTAAGAAACAGTCCAGCATGTATTATTGGAATGCACATCACACCACTTCAATGAAGAAGAACTCCCCAAAAAACTAGGGTTCCGGGGAGAACTGGACCGTGGAGAACTGAGAAGGACGAAGGAACTACTAACTCGATGGGAAGAGGAGACCCGAATGATCCGCTGAGAAATCGCCCCTGATACGAAAGGGATATGACTCCTGTAATATTGTCAACAAGAGCCATATGGATCAATAAACCATAACCATAACATTGAATCTCATTAATGTAACGTGGGGTCCAGAGGAGCTGCTAGCACTGAAGCAGATCGCTGTCTAGAACCTGTGCTGGATTCATGCAAAACCTAATGCGACCGCATCTTGAGTACATTGATGGGGTGATCGTCGAACTACAACCAAGGGCTGTGGGTGCACCAGAAAAAAACGCGCTGATGGGAAGATCTTGAATCTCATCAGTGAAACGTGTGGCTCAGAGAAGCTGGTAGCACTGGAGAAGATCGCCGTTTAGAAGTTGCTCCGAATTTAAGCCACTTCCAATGCGGCCCCCTCTAGAGCACGCCGATGGGGTGATCGTCAAACTTCAACCCAGGGCTATAGGTGCACCAGGAAAACGCGCTGCTGGGAAGATCCTGAATCTCATCAATGAATCGTGTAGCTCAGAAAAGCTGCTAGCACTGATGATTACGCGGATCTTCTCCAAATTCAAGCCGAATCCAATGCGACCACATCTGGAATGCACCAATGGAGTGATCGCCAAACTAGAACTCACAATCAGGGCTATGGCTTAGCGGAGAAACTAATAGCACGAAGAGAGCGTCAGCTCTCCAAGAAGCCGAAAATCTCATGACCAGCTAACACGGGAATACGTGAAGAACGCATGAAACTGAAGAGGGACTCACCCAAAGTCGACGTGATCGTACACTCACTGAACTCTAACACTCCTAGCATAAGAACCTCACTTCACGGAGGCCGATGTTTCTTGTTCGACCGCTGAACCACAAGTGAACTTTTCATCACAATCAGCCTTCGAATTCAACATATGGCTGCGTTGATTAGAGGAGGGAGAGATTTCGGATCTGTTAGAAAAACGCTTTCGAACTCTAGCGCGCGGGGTGGGAGATGCTAACTAATCGTGGGTGCCAGCACTGAAGAATACCGCCGCACAGTGTGCACAAACTCGGAATTATGTGGACAAAACTGTCATTTTTACGATACTTACAGCTTGCGGAAGGGTAGAATTACATGTCGGAAGGATGAACACGATAAAATTTGGGAAAAATTGCAGAAAATACTTATATTTCATCGCAAAGATTAGATGCCTTGAGCCTTCTCAGGAATGAATACGAGTGAGCTGGAATTAAATGGCCGAGGACGCTGTTATGAATTGGTGTTTTCCGAGAAAGATGGATCATGTTGACACGGCCTAGGTTTGATAAATTTTCAATCGCTCACGCGTGCTCAAGAGGTGCGATCGCAGAGTGATGAAATTAGAGATTCATCCTCGCTGCTCCCTGGATCCGAGTCAACTGATGGTGAGTCTAGGTCTTCATCGATAGTCGGTAGTGTACCTCCACCTGCAGTGTCTCTGATCAGAGCTGCAACACATGGATCTAAGAGTCTCAGAGCTCGTTTCACCAGTTTCCTCAGACTCGCTATGAGGGGATCAGAAGACACCAGCGACATTGATAGGAGATCGAAGTTCGTATTTGTTCTCGAATTCTTACGGGTGTTACTGCGACGGGAAGAGTGGAATTCTTTGTGGAGAGCTTCTTGCGACTCTTCTGTCAGCAAACCAATGTGCACAGAGTGATATCGTAGGACCTGACTTTTGATGCACATCGACTCAGGTGGCTTCTCATGTCAGATACGTTGGTAACATCATTTTGAGCTTTCATGAACATTGCGTTATACTGTCGTGGTTCAATGCAGCCTCTGATTTATTGTGTTCTTACAAAGATTGGTTTGTGGTAACTAAAATAGCTGATATGGGTAATGCATTCCCGAATGGCGTTATTTTTGCTGAATATCAAATCCATGGAAGTTTGATTCAGCGTTGTGGCTTCATCAGGATTGTTGTCTAATGCCATTCCAAACTTATCGTTCATGAAGGACAACAATTCATGCCTCTTGGACTCAATTTTGACACTATGATTGAAATCCCCACATAAAAGTGCTGCTCGATTTGCGTCGTCCGGTCTCAGGACTGAAGTCTGGCTCCGTAGGAATTCTCGTACGCGCGTCTGAGCGCCATTGGGATTGATGTACATAACCGCGATTGTAACGCGTCGACCATGAAGTAGGATTTCGGCATAACAGAAATCCGCAACGTCATTATCAGTGCGGGAGGGTTGCGCCAGTCGCGTCGAGCCCTGCAGCATCGAGTCGGTGACATAAATTGCGACACCCCCGTTTTCGATTGACGTCTGTTTTGTGCTAGTGAGTGATAGCCTCCGATCTCGAATGCAGTGTCATTCGAGAGCCAAGTTTCTGTCAAACATAAGATGCTCGCTTCCATCAAAACTGAGTCAGACACGAGATCTTGCACATGGGCCGCAATACTTTGTACATTGAAATTCAAGAGGAGCCATGTGTCGTCCTCAAATAAGTCGAGCAGGGCATGATCTTGTGTATCACGGTTCACTGGATATGATGCTTCAAGCGTTTTCACTCGAGATAGGGCAACGTAGACGAGCTGTTGTTGCAAACTACGGTGGTAGTCAAATACTACCCGATCGAATGTAGCGCCTTAGGATTTGTGAGTCGTCATGGCTACGGCCGGAACTAGCGGGAATTGGCGACGGCGACGGCGACGTTTGATGGAATGATTGTTCGAAACGGGGAATGTCGCTATCCTCTAGAATACGGGCGTCCATTCGATTCTCAGCTCTGGACGGGTGAGCACTGTCGGACGGCATTTGCTGCGGGCCAATGGTCCGATTCGTCGGTGCTCCGCAAACCCAGGACCAACACTCAAATAGCTCATGCAAAATCACTGACATCACGTCCTATCCTACCTCAAAAATACAACAACGATCAAATACACATTCTATGTTTCAGTACTTACATCGCTTCTGCTTCTTGCACCTCGATCCATAGCCTATGTGATTGACTCCAGTGGATCACAGTTCTATCGTTTGTTTGCCGGGCGTTCCAGATGAAGTTTTTTTTCCTTGTCCAAACTTCACGAAAAACGTCCCGCATTCAGAACTCGGATGCTCAATTTTTTCTTCGGGGAGCCTTCGTTGCTTTTCTTCCCACAATCTCAGACTTCACGGACCGAGTCGTCTGCAGCACTGGCCTCTCACTCCTGACCTGAAAAATACACTTTTTTAGCCTGAGAATGGGAATGAGGTGTTTCAATTGACAAAATCTAGACTCACTGAACCCGAAGAAAACGACACCGGCACCGGTCGCAGAATCCTCCGTGTATGCTCTTCTCTCACAACGGCTCCTGGATGATCCCACGTGGCCGGCGCACACTTCCTACAACAGGCAAGTCGAATTATCACTGAAATATACGAGAGAGCAGATATTAATGACATCCAAACAGGCATTATAGCAATTCGCATATGGCAGAATGGAAACCGTGAACAGCTCCCCGGGTGAGTCGGCTGCGCGTTCTGTACTTCGGCCCCTTCCACTTGTCCGTGGTCATAGCTTCTGTTCTGAGAAAGTCTGGGTCAATTTCGGCGAGTTCCTCTTCGTAGTTTCGGCGGTGTTGGTCCAAGGCTGCCGTATCAGAACGACGCATAACTCAAATAACAATTTTTTTCAAATATTAGCCTGACAAACCGAACTTTTGCAACAGCAACCTACCTCCTTCCGGGCTAACAGACGACGTCCATTCAACTCCACCCCACAGCAACGAATGAGTTGACCTTCAATACTCAAGCTCGACAACTGCGAACAAATGTCTCAAACACACACGTTCACCACGCGTGCACCGACCACATCGCGCAACTTGCTTCATCCGTATGAAACGTGCACGAGATCTTCCACAGCACGTCACTCAAAATCTCGGCTGCATGACCGGATATTTGCACACGCAACTCTCATCAACCCGTTGTTGCACCGTGTCATCGCGATCACGAGACTGGCTGACGACTCAACTCGTGGCTCATGCGTTCGTTTTTGAACGTATCTGCACGATCTGTCCAAATCATCGGAAATCAAACTCTGAAGTGTTGCAGTGACGAACCGCCAATCTATCACTTGGAGTTCAGTTTGACCAAACTGCGTCAAGTACGAGAACATGACATCGACGAAAGAAGAACCGATCATGAACACATGGCAGGGCGTTGAAGCATATCATACATCACATTGATTCTCAGCGAAACTTGCGACGACATCCTACTAGAGATCCGGAAACGAGAAGAACTTCTGCGACAATGGATGTGGCTAGTGCTCGACATGAAGGAGAGGCACGATGAACCGTTATAAGGACTGCTTGGAACTCCCAAGCAGTCCTTATAACGGTTCAGAAAATCGAATTCTTCGACCGACAGCTTCGCGAGCTTAACTTTCACCACCAAATCGTTTATGTCTTCACGTTTCTGTTTTAGCAAATCCTCCAGGGAATCATACAGAGAGTTCCATCTTGTTGGACACGGAACAGTCAAATATCGCTTCAGAACAGTGCGACCCGCTTCACGGGACTGATTTGAGCGGCTCAATTTGTTCCACAAAGAGCTACATTTCCCCAAGGAGCGACCGTATAGACCAGTGGTTCTCAACCTTTTTTCCGCCGTGGCCCCCCTGGCGCTCATGACAAAGCGTCGTGGCCCCCCTCTGAGAGCCATCACGAGTTTTGTGAACCTCTATGACAGACCTGCGATCGCGTGAGTGATATTTCGCTCAAGGAGAGAAATTCACCAAATAGAGGTTCAGGAAAGAGGTTCACCACATACGTGTTGAACCTTGACCATGGGCCGAGTCATCCCGAAAAATCTCCCGTGGCCCCCCCGAGGAGTCGCCAGGGCCCCCCGGGGCCCAGGGGCCCCCGGTTGAGAATCGCTGGTATAGTCTAACGAAGGAAGCGTCACTGGGGCCGTTGAATTTCCGGACATTCATGTCGCAAACTGCCACCAGAGACAGTGCGTGAGACGCGCACCGGTCGCGAGGCGGGAGGCGGAACGCTTGCTCCGAACTATACTCCGGTATTAGGAAGACGCTGAGGTCTGTGATCCCGGTTTCCTCCCTCTCGTCTCCACTCGACTCCTGATGTTGTACAACGGGTTCTTCGATGCGACAACCATCCACACCAAACTCCCGGAAAGCATTCACAAAAAATTCGTGGCCTTATCAGTTGTTAGGAGCTTTACGCGAGATAATAGGATGCCGTAGTGGTCCAGGATGGCCTCAATCGAGTTGGTTACCGTGTCGAAGGTATGCCTGCCTTCGAAACGCCGACAAGCGATGCCGACTCGAACTCGCCGAAGATCACCGTCAAAATGGTGCAATGTCATGCCCATAAAAGTCCGTCCTTGTGAGCTCCAGATATCGGCGGTCAGGGCAAGATGGTCGATTTCAGCGATTGAGCTGCGGAGTTTCTCCTTCATTTCATCGAATTAATGTTCGAGTTTCCGGGTGATCACTCGTCTAGACATAACGTTGATATTCAAAGAGGGCAGCGAGGCGACAGTGGTTAACAAGTCGGCAAAGTATGGTTTATCTTTGTAAAACGTTTATTTACCAGTACTGGTGTATTGAAGTTCATGTATAGTATATATCACTCTTTGGTATTTACAGTCAGAGGTCCGTCATTTTCCAGTCGAAGGCTTCCCGCCTTTCACACTCGTACAGGTGATATTGCTTACAAGACTGCCCACAGAGTACGAATTGGCAGTGATCGCCCCCATTGCCGCTCTTCGAGGTGCATATGGCAGAATGGAAACCGTGAACAGCTCCCCGGGTGAGTCGGCTGCGCGTTCTGTACTTCGGCCCCTTCCACTTGTCCGTGGTCATAGCTTCTGTTCTGAGAAAGTCTGGGTCAATTTCGGCGAGTTCCTCTTCGTAGTTTCGGCGGTGTTGGTCCAAGGCTGCCGTATCAGGCAGGTCGGATTTATCTCGCAGTTGTTCTGTCATCAGGGGGTATCGCAGAGGCGGTCTACCAGCCTATTTCTGCGGTTCGGTGGACGCCTAGAGTGCGCTTCAAGAACGCTGCCTTCAGCTTATCGAATCGTTCCAGTTAAGCGACCGACAGGTGCTGCCATATCAGCTGTATCCCGTAGGCCGCCGTCGGGGTGATCTTCAGGTCGAACAGTGCGAGGGCAACCGTCAATGAAAGCTCCCAAGATTTGGGGATCAGACCCATCACCAGCTTTGCCTTCGACACCCGTTCTGTCACGTGTCTCGCGAAACATAGTCCTCTGGACGAAAGCAGTACTCCTAAGTAGCTGAACTGCCCGACTTTCTCAATTTGAGCTCCCCAAACGGTGAACACGTCCCCTGAGGCAGCCTGAAGGCAGCCCGAACCTCATGGACTTTGTCTTGTTCACGTTGATCTGAAGAGAGTTCGCGGTCGAGTAATCTTCCAATGTCTTCAGCGCGCGTCGTAAGTGCTGTCTGGATCGAGAGTACAACACAACATCGTCCGCATAGCTCAGGCTGTAAACTATGTCATGACTTTCGCTCAGTACAGCTGGCAAATTGCTCATTAGCACCGTAGAGAGGATCGGGCTCAAATTATCGCCCTAAGCTAAACCAGTTAATTGCACGAAGGGTTCCAACTCACTCACCCCGTCCTCCAGAGCGACCTCTCCCTCCTGGAGAATCTGGCGGATCAGGTTCAGCATTCTTCCACCCACACCGGCGCCCGCTAGTTTTGTCATGATCATAAGTCGAGACGCGAGATCGAATGCCGCTCTGTAGTCGATGAAGACCGCATACAGCGGGCAATTCTTCCGCCCCACCGAAGCTCGAATCCTGTCAAGGAGCACCTCACATGCCGTCATTGTCGACTTCCCCGGTACGAAGCCGTGCTGCTGTTCGGGAATCACGTTCTTGTCGTTCAGGTGCTCTCGCAGACGTTCCGCTGTCAACGAGGAGAGCAGCTTACTCAGGACGCTTCTTCTAGCAATACCTCGGTACGAAGAGGGCTCCGCAGCGTCTCCTTTCCCCTTCCGTATGATTGTCAGTAGGCAATTCCCCCAATTCTTTGCGATCGCTCCTTCGTGAAGACACAGGTTCATGAGGTTCGTGATGACGGGGACCAAGGCCCCACACTGCTTCAAGTGTTCGTTGAGAACTCTATCAGGCCCGGAAGCCTCCCTGTCGGGGAGCCTTGCAATAGTCTCCACGATCTCGGACACCGTGACCCAGAGCCTGATCCGCTCGAGAATTCGATGGATGAAACTCTACTGCTTGGAGTAGTAATCGGTGAGTTGGAAAGAATCGTTGAGTTCAGGATGATTGGTTCCGGGTCAGAATGAAGAGAAACTGAAAAGGGGGTACTGGATTAGCAATTGATTCTTAAGAAAAGGGTCCCCAATAGTCAAATCAACAATGAAAATGATTCCTTACCGAGCAGAAAAATAATCCCTAAAATTGCTGGAAGACTGCATCCAAGCAGTGGCACACGACGCCTGGACAGCACACTCAAAGAATGAATAATTGGATCCATAGTAGTGCGCGCGTGTGTGCCTTGGGAGTTGGATGTTGAGTGGTCAATAAGACCCGTGATCGCTTTAGAAATCTTCGAGTAAGGCTTGGGTCAATTGAAAAGGCAGTGAAGTGTTTTGGAATCCAAAGGATAACATTTTGGAAGCCCGTAGCTACAAAGTTCTGAATGCGGACGCCGACGGAGTGTTATCCAAAACAGAGTGAACGATTCTCACGGATCGCCTAGCCATGAGAAACAAATAATTGAACTCAGCACTGACAAATGAATAACTCTATAGTTACATTGAGAATATATTTTTTTTTGTTCCATTCATCGAGAGAAGAAAATATTTTGTGGCTTCTACACTTGGGCACGAGACGCCTGATTGCCCGTGAAAGCAATTTACAAATGACATTCCTTGGAACCGGCTGATCTCCGTGAAGAATGGCCCAAGCTGCTTCTTGGGCGGAGTGGCAAATCCAAAATTTTCAGTTCTACCACAAGTGTAGGTCCTCAAAATTTCACGGACTGTGGTTCCCTCGATTGATGGGGGAACTGCGGTTGTGGTCGTGGTCTTGTTGTCACCGGTACAGGGATGGACGTGAACATGTTCGTCTGGAATGAAGAAAACGGAAGTCAAGACGATAGGTTATGGCGCTCATCTGGGAGCAAAGGAGTTCCATGATAAATGTCATGAAATAACATATGATCGTTGTACTCACGAATCACAACGTAGGCAAAAATGAAAATGGCTGCAAAGCCGCAAGCCAACATCAGAAGGAACTTCGCTGGCTGCCAGATGTAGGGTTTTAAGAGCATCCAAAATAAGGCGAGGTACGAAATCGGATTAAACCCTTCCGGGATCACGGTCTTGGGGAAATCGGGCCGCTGTCGTTTCATGATGAGAGACGAAGGTTTTGTGAGCTCTCATTGGAATGACGCCCCTTTTAAAGCCCCAAGATGAAGATAAGGAGCTTCAATCAGTGAAAGAAGCTTCAGACATGAGCATTGATAGGTTCAGAAACTGATGTCACCTATCTCTAGAAACAACTTCGAAAATTATCTCAGATTAAGTTGATAGTTCAGTGATCTATCTGTGCAAAAATGTTAACACTATGATCATCAGACTCGAAAATTCCTAGAGATAGGATGTGAAGCAAAGCTGTTAGATAAGATGTGAATTCGCAGAGAATGATTTTCTTGCGAAAATGACGATTGAATCCTTGGTTTGAAGAAAATTATTTTATTCTCAGTTCGGAGTCGACATCACAACTGGCAGGGGGAGTATGATGGACGTTTCAGTCTCGCAATGCCCGTCATGATGGTCGACTTCTGGGTGTGTGCGCCAGAGCATAACAATAGCTGGGCGCTGACCAAGGTTGTTGAATCATTCAGTATTTCTGTAATGGTCTTGTGTGGCATTGACAGTGTTCCAGAACACTTTCCAGAATGCTATATAAACTGAATAAACCAGACCCAGGAGAATGGGACATTCCGCACGTACTACTCAGCTACGCTGTAAGTGTTCGCTGTGATCTCCGCTCTCTGAGTTACTGAGGCCAGATAATCTCTTCAGATCGCGACGCCTCCGCTTGGGCGCCCGGGTCCGTCGTGTCTGCGAGCGGCCGATTGTGCGATGTATAGGGATGGAACGGGAACGGTATTGATCTCCCAGGTTTCGGTGAATACAAAGGCGTCAAACTTCCTCAGTTCGTCAGTTGTCATTGTAGTAAGCGCTCTTCTTAAAGCCTCACAGTTCCACATGCCTATGGTGAACCGTGAGTCCTCAGCTGTCCTTCCAGGGTTTGGTGTGATTACGTCGAGTCCTGTCGGCGTTACCCCACAAATCCGTGTCCTGTTGTCAGTTATCCTGTCTTCGGATGATTTCGAATCGGTCTCTGGGGTGCACGACGGATGCAGGAAGGCTCCGCAACCCCTCTGCACGACCTCACCGTTCTTCGTCGCGCGCTTGCAGTCGTTGCTCCGACCAGTCTGGCATTCGGCGTCATCGTAGTCAGGACCTCGAGCGCAATACAGCACCATCGTTTACACCGTTATACCCACGAGTGGCAGAACACACGATTCTCCAAAAAATAGCGTCGTGGGGCGTATTCGCCATCCCTGGAAGTCGCTCCGTTTCAACGGGGAATCATTGAAGGGAAATCTAACCGGCTGTGATTTTATTGAACTGATCAATGGATTGAACTATGTACAGTAGAGTTCCGATAATTCGCGTTTTTAGGGAGTCACATTTTGAAAAATGCGGCGAATAGCGAATTATCGGAATTTCGAAAATGGGGGCGTTTTTAAGCAAGGGCAACAAATTTCTGACAAGGTCAACGCATTATTTTTATATCATGCAAGAGATACATCGATTGCATCAGGGTCATGTTATATTACGACTGGACTAGCATCCGTTATTCTATCAAGAAACTCCAGGGGCTGGACACTCTTGAAAAAAGTCACGGATATCTCTCTGACGGCGTTGCCGCTCCAGAGCTCTTATTGCATCGTTCTTGTATCTGGCCAGACATGCATGAATCTCGGGGGTGCCGTAACTGTCCATCTGGTTGCAATGGCGGAGGAGAATGCTGGCCGCTTCGATCACTTCAGTGTTCAAGACCAGCGCCTGAGCGTTCACGTCATCTTCTTCCGAATCACTCGTAACAACTGTATCGATCGGCTCTCGTTCCATCTCAGCGAACTCTTCGTTCAGCTCCAACCCCACATAGAGATGTTCGTCCGCACTCATGTAATCTTGCACTGTAATTGTGGCTGGGAAAAGTTCTCGGATCACCAGGTCCGAGACGTAGACGAGTTCACTGGTGTTTTCTTCGTCACCGTGCTCAGCTTGAATTTCGGGAAACGCTTTCCTGAAACATCGATTGATGGTTTCGGGCTTCACCTGATTCCACGCATTTCTGAAGAATCGTGCCGCCTGCAGAAGATTCACCGCCTTGAACTTCTGCAATACCCCATCTTCCGGTCCGGTTTTGAGCTGCGCCCAGTAGAAGTTCAACAAGTCACGCTTGTAAAGTGCTTTTGCATTGGCAATGATGCCGAGATCCAGCGGTTGCGCGATGCTGGTTATGTTTGCTGGGAAAAACAACAACTCTAAGTTCGGAAGCTCCAGGTTTTTGACATTGTGAGCGCTGAAGTTATCGAGCAACAGAAGAATTTTCCTGTTCTCTTTCTCAAACTTCACTTGCAAATTCGATAACCACTCGGTGAAGATTGCTGAGTCCATCCAGGAATTACTTTGGCTGCGATACTCGCATCCAATCTGGTCCACGCTGTACGTCTGCTCTGAGTTTCGAAGTTTCGGGAAACAGCGAGGTTTCTTCGCTCTGCCTATGACAAGCTCTTACGAAGACGGCTCTGTCCCTGACCTATTCCGTGTCAGAGTGGTCACACCCATTCACAAGAAGGGTTCCAAAAACAATGTTGTAAACTATCGACCCATTCAGGCAGCATCGCCCGCCTGATCTTCGAGAAGATCATCGCCGCTCACATCACGGAGCACCTTGGCCGAAACAACCTTCTAGACGTGAACCAGCACGGTTTCGTTCCTAGAACATCGACCTCTTCGCAGCTCCTCACCATGACCCAGGATTACGCCATGTTCATCAACGACAAAACCCCGTTCCACGCCGTGTACTTCGACATGAAGGCAGCGTTTGACCGGGTCGATCATAAGATTCTCCTTGAAAAAATGCGAAACCTCGGCCTGACCCAGAAAATCGTGGAATGGTGCAGGGCCTATCTCCGGGACCGAACCTTCATCGTGAGGATCGATGATGTCGAATCCACCCCCCGCCCCGCCCCGTCTGGAGTCCCCCAAGGAGGGGCACTTTCTCCCTTGTTATACGTAATTTACGTGTCCGATCTCGGAAGTTTTCTGCCCAAATCCATCCGCTACCTGTTATTCGCAGATGACTTGGAAATCTATGGACCAGCCAGAAACGTAGTCGATCGTGAAGTCATTCGGGAGGCCATCGACGGAATAGGCAAATGGTGCTCTCTAAATCGCATGTTATTGTCGCCAGCTAAATGCGCGGTACTCTCATCCGCGGTCAACGATACAAATGCGATGCTCTACCACGCCGACGGCGTTAAACTCCCGCTTGTACAAAACGTTCGCGATTTGGGAGTCGTTGTGGCGGCTGATCTTGATTTCAGTGAGCATGTGAGCCAACTAACCAAATCAGCCCGTGTTCTAATCAACTGTATATTTCGCTGCTTCAACGTTAAGAATCCGAAATTTTACGTGCGGCTCTATGATGCACTTATTGTATCTCGTCTGTTATATTGTTGCCAGGTCTGGTCCCCGCATCTACGCAAACATATACGGGTGCGGGAATCGGTCAAATCGTACTTTCAAAAGCGCTTGCGCCTCCGCTGTGGCCCCGATGCCGAGAAGATCGGGCTCAAGTCGATCGAATCCACCATCGCCGATCGAGATGAAGTGGCGCTCAGACGACTCATTGTCCTCGGTCTCACCGATCACTTTTTCACAGTCCGGAGAAACAATAATCTCCGAAGCCTATGCACCGTTCTTCCGAAAAACGGGCCAAGACAGCCACGGTTGCGAACGTGTTCTCATGGAGGGTCTGTTCCAAAGTCGCGAACAAACAAATCCCCAGTCACCTCTTCCTGTGATCATATTACCGTTATGTACACGCAAATCACGTTTTGTACTGATTATTTATCCCCATCCCTTGAAATAAATGTGCTTTTGGAGTTGAAGTTGAACTCTTTGCGGCGAGCTGGATGCGACGTCCGAGGCTCGCGCGCCATGAGAATCGCTGACCGTTTCGCGTCATTTCTGAGTGTCCCGAGTGTCAGTTCATCCTGGAATTTGGATCGGAGGACCACCATAGAGTAGTCTCAGCAGACATCGCTCACTCATTCTGGAACTCGCCATCTTCCCTCAATCCGCACCCCTGAAGTCGATCGGCACCACTATTTTGGAACAGCACCACCATGCTCGTTCCGACGTGAGTTAATCAGCCAGCACCTTCGGGCTTTTTCAATGCTCTCCAAATATTCGATCATCTCTTTGAATCCTACAATTTACAGAGCGCTCGATTACCTACTTCGGAAACATCATCATATCATGTCGAAATTGATAACGGCCTCCTTAATCCGGGCCTCCAAAGTCAAATGGCACCAGTATTTCGGGACGGAGGGAGTAATTCCGTTCTGATTCGGCCAGCTTCCGATTGATTACATAAACCAATCGCAACTTTCCGTCGGTCTTCTGGAACAACATGCCGGCGATCCCGGTTATCGACGTGGCCGTATGCAACTCGGTTTCCTTGTTTGGATCAAATCTGTCCAGAATCGGTTCTTCTGTCAACATTCCCTTCAGCCTTCCGAACGCGATCTCACACGCCAGCGACCACTCGAACTTCAATTCTTTTCTCAACAGAAGTGTCAGTGGATTTGCTACAGTCGCGGATCGTGGCATGAATCGCCTTGTTAACCCGAGGGAACGCCCGACTTCGTGAACGTTCTTTGGTCTTTCGAACTGTTCAACTGCTTCCACCTACTTCTTTCCCGGACTTATGCCTTCTCGGGAAACCCCGAATCCGAGAAACTGTACGGACCTCATGAAGAATCGACATTTGCTTAGTCTGACTGTCAGACCCACTTGTTTCAACGCCTCAAGCACGTTCCTGATTTGTTCCAAATGCTCTTTCGGCTCATCTGCAGCCGTTATCAGATCGGCTAGATACGGGTAAACTCGCTTTCCGCCAGTTCCGGCTCGTACCTTCATCATCACCTCTTGAAACTTCGCTGGCGCACCTGACAGACCCATCATCATCACGACCGGTGCAAAATGCCCCTCTGGTGTAACAAACGCTGCTTTTTCTTTCGATATTTCCGACATAGGAATTTGCAAGCAGCCCCAAGCTAAAGCGAACGTCAAATCGTACTCTCGGCCTCCAACCTCGTCCAGTATCGTATCGATCAGCGGCATTGCATAATTTGACTTCACGGTCTGCGCGTTTAGTTTCCGATAGTCGATTACCATCCGAAACGTTCCGTCCGGCTTCTTCACCAACATTACTGGACTTGCATACGCCGAATGCGTATTCTCGATTATTCCGGCGTCCTTCGTTTGCTTCGAAATTTCCCGCAACGCCTCTTGTTCCTTCAGCGAGAGCCAGATTCCATTTGAATCTGGTTCCCCAATTCCTGCTGAACCTGAAGCGATCTGACATCTTTTCTAGTCAAGCTGAAATATTCGTCGTCCTCGACTCCAAATAAATTTGCTCGAGCAACGACCGCTTCCGATTTCACGCTGACTTCTTCATTGCCCAGATTCGCGACCGGAATAAACACTTCTTCGTTCTGAATCTCGCAAATCGCTTCCAAGTCGTCGTTGTTTTCGAAACGTATCCATTCTCCTCTTCGAGCGCTTGGCTGCGTTCGCACGAAACACACCGTTCTCGGTTGAATCTTTACTTCCAACGCCGCTGCTAGCTCGACCCGACGATCTGTTCTCGGCAATAGACCCTCAATCCCGGGAAACTTCTCGCATTTCAACATCCACGCTGTGCCTTCGAAAAACACGGTGACGACGCCGCGATCCATTACGTCCTTTCCCAGCAAAATTTCTTTGTCGTAGAGCTCCCCAGTCGGCAACAGTGTCAATACTACGTTGGCGAATGCTATCTCGTCAATGTGCAATTGCATGTTCGCTTGGCCGATAGGTGTGCAAGCCCCGCCGACTCCTCGAATGTTCTTCACCTCGCTCGATCTCAATTCGAGCTCTAACTCTCTTGCCGCCTCCTCCGAGATTACGCTGATTTCAGCTTCGCTATCGATCTTCGCTGTCCATTCCTTTCCATTGACTCTGATCTCTTTTAGTGCTTTCGATTGACTGCTCACTTCAGCGACCTTCTCGGGTTCGACTGCAAGCTGTTCGGTCATGCTGATCGATGTACACTCTCTCGTCGTATGTCCGGGTTGATGACACCGATAACATACGATCTCTCTTCCCATCTGTGGCGTTGGTTGATTGTCGGTGCCCCATGGCGCTCGCTCTCGATACTCGATAGCCACCACCGCTCGGTCCCGGCGTCGTTCGTCAGCCCATACGAAGTCATCATGCTAACAGAAACCTTCCAGACACAGCCATCCAGCGACCAGATCATCCAGAACTACCGGGACTTCTACTCTGAAGCGAAGAAAACACAAGGGCGCCCAAGCGGCGGACTCGCCATCCTCACGTCACCATTGATACAAAGCACAAAAGTTATGTTCAAGTCAGCGAACATACTTGGTATTGAGACGAATGTTATCACATACATCGTAGCATACTACAGTTCGAACACCCCAGTCCACGAGATAACATTAGATATCAGCGAAGTCATGACGAAGGTACAAACTGAGGCAGCGATCCTGTACGGTGACTTCAACTGCAGAATCGACACGGGAGACCGCAGGGGATCGGATCTCATGGAAGCTCTCCTCACGATCAACCTACACCTCAAGAATAAGCCTCAAGAGGAAACCTACGTCTCGAACAACGGCAGCAGCACCATCGCCCTTGTCTTTGTGACCGAGGAGCTCGCCTCGAGTACGGACGGAACAAGACAACTCGATGCCGGACAATTCGATGCCGACAATTCGATGCCGACAATTCGATGCCAAGACAACTCGATGCCGGACAATTCGATGCCGGACAATTCGATGCCCAGAGGATTGGAAAGAAAATGTCTCAAAAGATGATCATCTTATCTCGATTTGTCGATTACTTTATTTTCGTTGAAACTCCAACAATTCTCACGCAAGCGCTCCCAGAACAAGAGAGGGAAACCAACACTTTTGCGAGTTTGCGCAGGTTTCATACAAGTCCTCATGTATTAGAAGAAATGAGAGGGGTTGATCGTCTTTAGGCTTCCACGATGAAATTCGCGGCGCAACCTTCTGAGAATTCGATGATTGTATGCGCTTCGAAGTTCCGAACTAGATGCAACAATCGTCTATCCGTGTCCGCGTATTTTTTGCGCTTGGCTGTCGGTAAATCGCCCCGAGTGAGGCGAGCCAGCATCATATCGCGGTGATGCTGCACTTTTTTCAGTCCGTCAATGAAACGCCACAGATTGGGATGGCATACCCCGAATTCAGTTTGCAGTCTTCGGTGAGCTGCTTCGGCGAAATTATTCGTGCGTGCCTCACTGTTTAGGGTCCTGGCATGAACAGACCACATTCTCGGGGGGAACAGCGGCCGTCCCCGCACCACTGTGCCGTCCGGCAGTACATGCTGCAAAGAGCCTAGATAGTTTTTCTCAAAGTATTGCAGGGCGGGTAGCAATTCTTGGGGCAAGAATCCGGCGAGTTCGGCCACAGCGTCGTTGAGGCGTTCCGGCGGGACGAAGGCTAGCGCAGTTATCATTCGAGTGTTCAGCGCGAACCTCGAGTCGCTTCCGTAACGAGCCGACAAGCCTAATCCGTCGATCTTTTTTTTCATATTTTTCAGAAGATGAAAAAGACAACCCTGTAAATCTGCCGTAGGGAAAGACGAAACGAACGCATTCATTAGACCTTTTTCAAAGTCGGTAGAAATTGCTCGGGGATTGAGAGTGGGCCATGCAAGCCGTATCAGATCAATCATACGACGGTACGAGACTTCTGATTTATCCGGAAGCAGAGCATAACAAATGGGTATGACAAAACCGTCACGCTCCGCCAATACTGCCACAATTTGGTCGAAGCACGGAGGAGACAGACTAAATGTGCCGTCCACGTAAAGTTTTCCCACAAAACCGATCCATGCCGAAGTCGATTCGCGTCCGAACAACAAGATCCTCTTCTCATCTCCCACGCCTGGAATTATATGAGCAATGGAAGCGGCTGGATACATCTCAGAGTCAAATATGCGACAGAAAGCGTTACGGTAGAAAGCGTTACCAGTATCTCCAATGAGGAATAACTCGGTCCTTCCAGGTTCACTTTCGTAGATGCGATATTGTTCTGGAATGACGATGGATGCTCTGTTTGGCGGGATTGGCGGCGCACAGTGGCCAATTTGGCCGATTTAGGTGGACAAAATTATCTGGGTATGTTTTTCGAGTACTTTGAGTTCCTGAAGTCAGATTTGACCTATAAGAGGGGTCTCCGGAACATATTTTCCAAGTTTTTGGGAGTTTTCGAGATTGGCGGTTTCGAGGCATTTTTAGGATGGGAAAGCCTGAAATCGTCATATCTCGAGAACGAATAGGCGCAGAGCTTTGTTCGAGAGCTTCCCGAGAAGCTCTCAAGATGGGCTTCACGTTGCAGACGTTCCCAACACCATTTCTAATACTGCCGATGTTTCCGCACTACTCGGAACTCGGTTGGAAAGCATCTTAACTAGAAACCCGATTGCTCTCCGCACAGCTCGATCTCCGGCTCGTACTTCTACACTGTTCCTAACTTAACGATCTGTCGGCATTAATTTGAACAACTCCCCCGGCTACTCCAACAGCCGTGTGGTGCTAGCTTTCCCACGTTCTTTCTAGAGACGTGTTCTGATTCTCCGTCACAGTATCACAACGTAATCAATATCCTCGAGATGCTGCACACCGGTACAGAAGAAATTTTCCAATCATTCGGTCTACCCAAATTCGAATTCTCGGCCGTTTTTGGCGTTATTCAGCTCAAACAGAAACATTCAGCAAAACAGAAGCCCCAAAGCGAGCCAGCTGCATTATTGAGGTCGGAATCGTGAAGATCTCGATGAGAGCTTTCCAAAAAGTTGTCATTCAGCGCTCTAGCCCATCTCCTCGCCAAGCTACGAGCATCCCGCCGCACGAGAATCTTTGGTCATGTCGAGGGATCAGCGATTTCACGTCCTCCGAAGAAGAGGACGCAATCAAATTCCGCAAATTTCCGCAAAAATGTGCGACTTGTTTCGGATACCGGACTCATAGACCTACATTACGTGATGGGTCCCCATACAGAGTAGGACGGAGTCATATGTTTTCCAGGTACGAGAAAATTGCTCATTTCAGCTAGAATTTCACTGTTTCGCCGGAGCCCTTTTTGCATACTCGGGAGCGGAAAAATGACCGCCTGGGCGCCTCGGTGGCTCATTCGCGTAGTATAGAGTGTAATCGAATAGGCACTTCCCGGAACAACTTCCAACTTCTGTGTTCGTTTTGGTCCAAAAGGCAAAAGACCGAATCAGTCGGTCCCCGAGGGGCTCATTTCGGCTACTTTGCGTGGCCTGTTGAACATACAAATGGTGGAAGGATTCGAAAAAGCTCTTGGCTTTCGGAGTTCTAGCCATCGAACAGCAAGATAAAATACTCAGTATACCGCGGTTCTGACTTCGACTTTTGTCCACCTAAATCGGCCAAATTGGCCACTGTGCGGCGGTCGTTTCGCTTTCTGGCGCATTCGGTTGATATTTCTCGCCAACGTCTCACACTTCGGTAGAATTAGCTTCGCTGCTTGAGAAGATGTCTCGAACGCTCCTTCGATCAGCTGCAGGGACGTTTCTTGACTCTCGACAGCCTTCCGTTTCAGAGCGCTTCGTCTCAAAGCCACCTCAACCCTCACCGGATCCGATTCATCGCTGTGAGCTCTTATTTGTTTCACAACTTCACCAGTTGAAACCGACGTATGGAGTCTGAATTTGCAGGATCCGACGTTATCGCAGCGCCAGAACTGTCGAGTGCCGTCTTTGCTGAGTTTTTCCTTGATGAAAATGTGGCCACCGTGCGCTCTTTTCGCTCTTCCACGTTCTGACACGAACTCGAAGGAAAGTGATGCCATCCTGGTCAGCTTTCTGACTGTTCACGAAGAGAAGTTTCGAAAGGTTCTACAGCGAGCGGCACGTTCAAGTCTGTCCTCTCTCACCATGCGTGCAAGCGCGGTCAACGTCCATATATTTTGAGAATCTCAACCATCATACCAATGGCTAGCATCAACATAGTCGCTAACATCGAATTGTCGGCATCGAATTGTCCGGCATCGAGTTGTCCGGCATCGAATTGTCGGCATCGAATTGTCCAGCATCGAGTTGTCATGTACCGAGTACGGAAGTACAGATATTGCCCACCGTCGAACGGAAGCACCAGCGGATAACCGTTAGCATCGAAGTACAGGAACGAGGAGAGAAGCCCAAAGGAGGACGCCCGAGAAAACCGATCAGAAGAATCAACCCCGACTCCCTGACCACGCAGCTATCAAAGACGGACCAATTGACAGGACACAGCCCGAACAGAGCCTACAGACAGCTCGCAGAGGTCATCGAAGCAAGCTCCCAAAAGGTTGCCAAGCGGAGGAAAAGCAACAACAAACCCTGGTTTGACAGTGAATAGGGAATGTCGGGAACTCAAGAAAACCGCTCTAGAAAAAATCGGAACGGAAAGATACCCAGACGCCAGGAGAAAATACAATGACGCCACCCGTCGAAAGCGACTTGAATACGAGTTGGAAGAACTCGAGCAGAAAGTTATCGCAAGCAGAACCAAACCATGGATATCACTCCCGAAGAAGAAACACCCCCATACCGAAAGTCGATATGGAAGCATTTGGAGAGTTCTACGGCAATCTGTACAGAGAACAGAGACCCCGAGCAGAACAGGAGCTAGAGAGCTCGTCCACGGAGAATGACTTGCGTGCGTAGTTCGACACAGTACATGAGAATTCTCCAGGAGAACGCCATCGATGTCGCCAAGATCTGAGAACAAGTAACCTAACAATATTTTCCCTAGATAATTTTACTCTCCTGGGACATCATTATTAATCCCAGGAAATCCCCGACTCTTTGGTCATATCTTATTCCCACAGCTCTGCACCTCGGAAGACGTTTCCCGCCAAGAACTGCGGCAGTGCTGGGCACTGCCTCACTTCTCCTCTCTAATATTTCCACAACGACGTTCCCGTCTTTGTCCGCGACGAATTTTCGTTGCGTGCAGTCTCGGGCCAGGTGGCCGCGCGAAAAACATGTGTTCCGTAGTTATTAACCGCTGTTATAGAAGTACCAGTCACAGGTTTGGAAACACGCCTGCTGACGGGAGGAACGAGGCAGCGAGCCTCCGTGATGCCCGGAGCGGACCTCCAATCTGATTCACCTGATGAGGCAATTTTTTCGAGGTGCAGAGCAGCGATAGATACCATCCAGGATTAATTTGGCTCTTCAGAAATGAACCGATGTCGCCCGAGTGAAGCTCTCAGATGTGAAATCACACCTCGATTCTTCAAATGAAGAGACTCATAATTTTATTCCACGCTTCGTGAATGCTCGGTAACTCAACAGAATCTCTCCTGCTCAATGGACCACTGGATATGTTGGAGAATTGAGACTCATTCAGGGCCTGGGCGAGTGAATTCGACTGAAAAAAGAGCCCATTTTAAGCCCTTAAGAGAGCCATTCCGCTATCTTTGAGGCCTAGCGATGGTTTGGTCCGCGATGTGTGATCGCCATATACAGGGTGGTGAGCAATGCGGTATTTCAGAAACAGGGACCGGTCAGGGTGCTTTTTCGGGGGGAAACCAGGGGAAAGGATTGCGCAACGGGTCTGGCTATTGTCATCGGGCGAGATCGAGCAAAAAACATTGTGGTAAGCGAGGTACGGCTTACCAAAGCCGTACTGCCATCAGAAAACCCTCCAGAGCGATCGGTCCCGTGATTCCGAGACGGGAACTCTAGCGGTGTCAACCACCTAAAACCTGTAGTTTCCGAGATATGGAAACTCCGAAATTTCGAAAGCGCGGAGGCGGCGGGCCACAGACCACGGGACTCTAACGCCGTTCGAATGCCATTCGAGTCGGCCGTCAAGGACCCGACGCTTCAGTTTTTCACTCTCAACTCCACTCCAAAGGCGTTTAGAGGGTACGACCCGAAGACCTTTTGGACTGAACTTCATGTGAGCTACCTCCTCGGATGGTTTTCAGATGGGCTTGCCATTGACAATACCTAGTTGGTAAGCGACCTCTCCCTTACCACTGTCTTTTCCGCTGGTTTGCGCCCGTCAAGCGACGCGTTGCGACATTGCGCACAACTTTCATCTGGGCCATTGTTGTGAACAGGGCCCGCTAGTCCATTTATTGTCAAATATCCGAGTGAGTGACCACCCTGTATATGAACTGAGAAACGCAACTTCGGACCATAGGGAGGCCGGACTACAGGGTGACGACCCGATGCTCCGGCCGGGAGATACGCTGCCCCAGATTTGCGGTCATTTGCCATGCCTAGTGATGGATGAGCTGGGGGTGACATGAGGAGATCGGATGCCCTGGACGATCGGAGGCTGAATTATTACCCGCATAGGTACCTTGGCATGCTCCGAATCAGAGCTCGCTTCAGCTCCTGATCCACTGATGAGCAGGGAAGAAGCAGTCTCATTCTTCTTGAGTTCATATGTAAATGTCGTCTGCTACGAATGGGTGACAACGTACCGCGATGCCAGCGAGAAAGTGCAACAAGGTGATAAATCGTGGCCTGTGAATTACCACCACTGAGATTGAACTCCCAAACAAGCCGTGAACAAGTAAACACGATTCCGTAACGAAGTGCGAGGAAAATCATTTGTTGGATAATCCAACTTGGATTTTGACCGCGCACCACGCTGAGCAACAGCCAACAGCAGAATCCGCCGAAACACATGATTGCATGCGAGTTTTGCGCACCGGAACTGTGGAAACGTGTACAGAAATACCCAGAGCAGCCCAGATGCTGCGACGTCGCAGAATTACTTGCCCACGTCAGGTAACTGAAAGCAAGCTTCAGACATGCTTCAGACGTATTAGTGCACCTGCCGGATCTCTCGCCCTCCAAGCTCGAAGAAGACATCTTGAAAGTTCTCTGACGGACACTGACCCGAGGAAGTAGTACTTCCCGTCGCTTGGAACGTCTCTTTCATCAAACCCAATCCGGCTCGTCGAGGCTGTGTACAGTGAACCCCCGTTATACGCGGTTTGAATGGGGGATTGCCAAAATATCATGCGAGACCAGAAGCCGAGATGAGCACCCAATATATTTTCACAGATTTTGTCTGATGACTTTCATGGCTCATTTGGCTTGGAATTGATCCCTTAGAAGGTCTTCAACAGCAATCCCATTCAACGCGAGGGAGGTTTCGAGCACCGGAAAAGTCGAGACGGTCCAAAGGTTGATATTGCTTCTCCGCGGAGTTGATATTCCAAGCTTAACCCGCGGACTTCAACTCGAGTGTGATCAGAAGTCGTTCCATGCCTCATAATGAGGCAGCTCCGTTCCGGGCTCTTCGTCGAATTCAATAATCGACGAGACCTTTCCGGGGAGCTTTGGGAGTAGAGCTTGGCCCAAGGGTTCTTGCTTGTTTATCACTCTCAGGAAGTTGACCGACCGCAACCACGGGTGTTGCTTGACGTCGTCCGCGCCTCGGCTTCCGCTTGTTCCGAGCCGCGCAGTCCGCGTCTTCTGGAGCAGTTGCCTTATGAAGTCATTCCTTTGATGGTTCTGGTTCCACCGGAAAGGGATCTCTGCATTAAGAATCGCGTGAATCATTTGTGATTTAGTCACTCGAAGTCGCCAAAATGGGTGCCTCCGGTGAATTATCTCATAGAGGATGATTCCCAAGGCCCACCAGTCAACTTCCCTACCATACGCTCGTAGCTTGTGGAATTCGGGTGCCATATACTGCAGTGTTCCGCAGAATGAGGTGGTTCGGGAAGGAACTTGTTTCGAAAGTCCGAAGTCGGCGATCTTAACATAGCCGTCCCCGAATACTAACACGTTTTTTGGTTTCAAGTCGCGGTGTAAGATTGCGCAGCGATGCAAATATTCCAATCCCAAGATCAATTGGGCCGCGAGTAGCTTGTGTCTCTCTTCATTCAAATAGATGAGATCCCAACGGCGGAGCGCGCCGAACTCCGCTCGCTCAAGAACCATGTAAACGTTCTTTGAATCTTGGAACGCGTACAGCAATCGAACGGTGAACTTACTCTGCAAAGCGAATTGCATTTTTTTCTCATTGATGGCGCTCTCGATATCTCTTAGCCAAACCCCGATTGTTTCTTTCTTTTGAACTTTCAGTGCGAGCTCTTTACAATGCTGATCTTTGGAGACCAGGTAAACGGTTGCGTATGCACCTTTGCCCAGCACGCGCCTACAAGTGAATTGGTAGAGGTTCGCTCTCGGGCAGGCGTTCTCCTCAAATCTCCAGTTGTAGTGTGCCTGTGCTAGGTCTAGGTACTCATTGTATTGATCCAAGGTCATGTCCTCGGAAGGATCTGGATCGCTGGCCCGGGGGCCCTAGGGGTAGCTAGAGTCGGTCTTCGGAATGGAAATAGGCGCTGAAGTCCCAAAAACACCACCACATATTCGGCAGTACCAATTATTTCGCTCCATATTCCTCCCATCGTTTTCTTTGAACAAGAACGGCCATTGAGTATATTCATTCAACACGATTCAATGATCGCGGGAATTCGACACCAAAGAAACAGGAATTCTTGACTCTTTCCGTCCGGATGAGTGGACAATCCCCGAATTGGAGCTTCCCCCATCCCTAAGATCGAATTCTGGAACGGCATCGCCCGCGTTTTTGAGTGGTTAGGGAGTTGCAGAGACTTTGGAGTTCTCAACGGGTTGCCGCTCACGAATGATAATCGAAAAGTTGGTACTGTTCGATTTGGCTGCCGTCGTCGCCAAAACGCCGAAAAGGCGCCTCGAGCTGCACAAAGGCTGAGGGAAGGACGACAGAGGGCAGGCCAAAGTAAATCGTTGCATGTGCTACGTGCCACTCCAAATCGAACCCTGGCAATTCTCGAGATCCTCAAAGTGCCACTGAAAGTTTGCAACGTTTTTCTGTGCCTCACACGATCTCTCCTTGCAGCTCTTCGCTTCCGATTAGAACTCTTATGGAGCTCAACTAGGAATGCCTCGAAAGATTCGGGAACTGTGATTCCGGGAGAAATGATCTATCATCTATCAGGTGCCTAGCTCGCCTCCATGTTCCAGAGGGACGATACAGCGTTACTCGGTCTTCATATCAACTCGGAAGTCGCTGGAGCAAGTTCGATATCATGAAATGGTATGCAGATGTGGCGTCGGCGACCTTCAGAACCAACATTTGGGTGTCCTGACATATTTCGACTTGACCTACGTCTTAAAGGATGAAGCTCATGGATCCATCAGACACAGATAAGTTGTGATGCGCGTGCGGTATGCTTGAGGGCGCATGAGTACTCGGAGCGGACAGACAGCTGTGACGCAAGGGTCTTTCCAGCACACTAGCGCTAACGTTCACGGCTCCTTCGTTCAGCTCCTGGAATGGCACTTGAACGAGACACACAACTCACCTCATCTGACGTTGCTGCTTCCAATAACAGGTGTGATATGTACTAGCCTCTGTCGAGGAAGCCTGAATGGACTCTCTAGGAAGAGGAATTGCACCGGAGCAACTCTTCCACTCTTTTTATTTCGACTCCGCAAGAAAATTTGTCGCGGTTTCAACCGCATTCATACCTTTACATGACTCAATATTCGCCTAACACAGAGTTCGTCGTCTTCTACTCGTTTCACTCTCGAAGATTGTCTTTCCTCCGCTTCCAACCGCAAGTGTGCCTCAATCCAGTGCCTTCCTTCACGCTCCTGCTTTGGAATCACTATGCCACTCACACGAATCTTTTTCGTCCTCCATGGCTTCAAGCTATGAAACTTCGACAAATGTCTTCTTGAACCTTCTAGACGTTCGATGAACTTGTACTTTCGTTGCGACTCTTCCGTCGATGTTGATACTCCATCCGTCTTCACCGGGAGCCACCAAGGACTCATGGCCTGCTTCTTAGACTGTACAAAAGCTGAGGATCGCAAAGACAGAGAACAGCTGTGGAAAATCCTGATTGAGAAAAAGATGCCTTAACCCAGGGGTTCTCAAACTGTGTGCCGCCGGCACCCAACTGCCGCGGAGTGCCGCGGCACTCGTAGTGCCGCGCCTGCATCTCCTACCGCGCCCCAAGCTTGAGGTGCCGCGGGGTGCCGCTACGAGAAAAGTTTGAGAAACCCTGCCTTAACCAATCGCGGAGGCAAACACGCTTCTCTACCCAAAAAACGAGGTGACCCTGCCAGTAGCGTAGCCAGCCCTAAATTTTCACGAAGCTTGATTTCCGACAGTTATGCGGTGAGAGAAGGGTGCTACCTCCCGGAAAAAAATCCAACGTATTTTTCTACCGACATTTTTCTTCCGGTCCGCCCCTCGCGAAGCCGATTTTCGGCTACGCCCCAGCTTTCAATCAATTTTCCGTCAATTTTCCGGAAGATTTTCCGGCACCGCCTTCCGAGAGAAAGGCTCAAACCCTTGAAGACATCAGATTTCTATGGCTCTCGGAAGAGGTGGGTTTCGATGACGAATCGTCAGAGGCCAAGGAGGAAGAGGACGAGCTGAACAAGGCTCTAGTCGAGAACTTCAGAAAAACAACGCGGCGCGGTGAAACAGGTCGATACATATTGAGACTACAGTTGAAGGATAACGTTCTGTCACTCGGAGACAACCACAACTTATCTCTTTCACGCCTCTTCTCACTGCTTGACAAGCTCAAGAAAGACCCAATCAAGCTCAAAGCCGTCGATGCAGAGATGAAAAAGTACTTTGACGACGGATTCATCGAGTACGCGAAACCAAAGCTAGACAATCAGCTCGCTCACTATCTTCCGGTTCAGGCAGTCATCAAGGCGAATCCCAGCGCGCCTCTTCAGCTGAAAACGAGAGTGGTTAAAGATGCAAGCGCGAGACGATCAAATGGAGCGGGGCTGAACGATGTACTTCATCAGGGACCATGTCTGCTTCCACCAATATTGAAAGTCGTTATGAAATTCAGGGAATACAGATACGCGCTCACCGCAAAAGCGTATACAGAGGGGGGCGATGGGGCGATCGCCCCCCCATAATTTTTCCTTCCCATGTTAAAGTCCCATACCTCTGAGACCGGAGTGTCGAATCGCCCCACCCATAACATAGGGTCGCCCCCCCCAAAACAAAATCCTGGATACGCCACTGGCTCACCGCAGACATCGAAAAGGCATTCAACCAGTTCAAGATAGCCGAAGACGATCGCACCTCTCTTCGCTTTCTCTGGCCGCTGGGCATTGCAGAAAATCCCAAAGCGAGCATCAGAGAATTCTGGACGAACCGTCTAGACTTCGGACTAATCTGCAGTCCGTTTCTCCACTGTCAAGGGGTACGGCTTCATCTGGGAAACGCGAGTCGACAATACCAGGGCCAAGAAAAATTAAGGAGATTCCGGATACAATCTACATGGACGACATTTGCCTCGGAGCAGACTCGATCCAAGAGGCCAAGCGCCGAATCAGACCCCTATTCAACATATTTCAAGATGGGCACTTCCCTTTGAAAAAATGGTCAGCGAACGAGAAGTCACTGGGCGATTTCATTAAACAGATCTCACCGGTGCCAGACACGGTCGTCACGGCAGGACAGCAAGACGGGAAGTTCCTAGGAATTCCGTGGAATCAACTCTCGGATGAGTTGGCAGTTCCAACAACGAAAGCTCTCAAAGAGCTGACGACGGGAACACCGTCGAAAAGGAAACTTCTCCGAGGCCTGGCTCAAGTGTACGATCCGTTGAACATCTTGGCGCCGTACTCGATAAAAGCGAAAATACTGCTCCAGAATCTATGGAAAAGCAAATGTTCGTGAGACGCCGAGCTCAACGCCGGCCAAAAAGAACTATACTCCGAATAAATCGAGCTCCTCAAAAGAATGAAAACATTCTCGGTCGGGAGAAACTTGAGATCCGCCGTCGCAGGGGTTGTGGATCGTCAGCTACACATCTTCTGCGACGCCAGCCTCGCTGCTCACGGATGCGTCGCCTATATCCGAGAGACAGCTCCCAACAGTAGACCAAGAGTTTATTTCGTGATGGCGAAAGCCAAGGTAGCACCAGTAAAGCCAATGAGCATATGCCGCCTTGAGCTTCTAGGGAGCGCCCTAGCGGCGAGGCTGTTGGATACACTCAAAAGATGCCTGGACATTGAAATCCAGTCGTATCACCAGGGCCGGATCTACCCGTAGGCTTAGTAGGCTATAGCCTCAGGCGGCTTTTCAGGGGCGGCAAATTTTCAGGGGCGGCAAATTTTTGAGGCTATGATCCCATTAAAAATCGAGAATACAGAGTGAACCGCGATTTCATCGCCTCATATAGCAAAAAAGATGAACAGCTTCAAAGAGCAATCGTTTTGCCATTTACGGAGCAGAAGCCAAAGATCTCCTGGGAACGGACGTTCACCTCACGACGGATGAACGATCGAAGAAAAGGGAACGCCATTTCGATGAAAGCGTCGAAGATGAACGAGTTCCCTCAAATGCTGAAGAGAACTTCGAGAAGCGGGTGTTCTTTAATATAATTGACTGTCTCACCGCGGAACTCGATCGGCGGAAGGAAGCGTACGACGGAGTCCGCATGAAGTTCAATGTCCTTCTGAACTTCCGCCGGCTCTCGGCGGAAGAAATCAAAAACCAAGCTCTAGTCTTATGCTCCGCATACCCGGATGACGTCTCGGAGAGTATCGTCGGAGAGATTTGGTACTTCGAAGAATATGTCTCCGTCGAGGAGAGAAAACACCTTTGTGTCAATAATATATCCCAATGGATACGAGACTGTGATCTTTTGGAGATCTTCCCCAACGTGGATATAGCGCTGCGGATACACAGGAGCATGCCGGTAAGCAACTGCACATCAGAGCGGTCCTTTTCGTGCCTAAAACGAATCAAAACCTTCCTGCGTTCTAGCATGCTCGAAGGAAGACTCAAAGATCTCGCGATACTGAATATCGAGGCCGAAATCTCTAATTCGTTCCCAGATGAGGCTGTGATACAAGCGTTCTGTGATGGAAAGTTTCGACCAAGATTCAAAAAACCCACGGGAGCCAATAAACCTCATTTTTCAGCGTACGAATTCGGGTATTCGATCGAGAGTGCACTCCAATTTTAAAACTCGATATACTCTAAGTATGATTTGCTGATTTCAATGAGCGAACTCATCATCTACCTGACTATCTCCTTATTCTCGCCTCGATGTCTTTTTTTTTGAAAAATGGGGGCGGTAATTTTTTTTCAGCCTCAGGGCGGCAAAATCCTAGATCCGGCCCTGCGTATCACAGGTACACCGACAACTCCAGCGTTCTAGCATGGGTCAACTCAGAGCCGGAGAAATGGAAGGCTTCCGTTGCGAACCGCATACTCAGAATCCAAGCCTTGACCAAAGGTGCAAGCTGGAACTTCGTAAAATCCGAATTCAACAGCGCCGACATTCTTTCGCGAGGTATCGACATTTCAGTGCCAGAGAAGAGGAAACTGTGGTTACACGGGCCTCCGTGGCTGTCGACAAAAAGTCGACCAGAGTCAGAAAAACACCCTCTCGAGTGTCGCGCAACGGAATTCGAAGCCGAGCGGAAAGCGACGGTCTCGACATGCATGACCATCAACACGTTTCCAAGCGAAATATTCTTCGAAAATCGCTTCTCGTCATTTCTGAAAGCAGTCCGATTCTGGGCATTCATGATTCGGCTGAGAAATAAAATTCAAGCAATTAAATCAGGCGGCGGAATCGGACCCTGCGAGCGGCAACCGTCGATGCGCATAGACGCCGAAGAGATGGCCGCAGCGAGACTGGACCTACTGCGCCTAGTCCAGAAAACGTACTTCGCGGAGGAAGTCAAATCACGGTGCGAGAATCTGAAGAAATCCAGCATTCTCTACCAATACAATCCCTTCATCGACGCCGAAGGTCTGATAAGGTGTCGATCTAGGCTCGAGCGGTCTAAAGACCTAACAACGAATCAGAAGTTCCCAATCATCTTGCCGCCGAACAGGAACTTCACGAAGCTGGTCATCAAGGATGTCCACGAGCGAAGAAACTTCCATTGCGGTGGCGTCGCAGCCACATTGCACATTCTGCGGCAAGATTTCCGCGTGATCCACGCTGGAGAGCTCACGATGCAGCTCCTAGCGGCTTGCCCGACATGCAAAATATTCAACAGCAAGCCGGCGTCGCTACCGGTGGCTCCCCTGCCAAGTTTCCGAATCGAGAAAGCACCCCCGTTCTTCCACACGGGGTGCGATTTCGCAGGACCGTTCCGATACAAAATAGACACCGGCGAAATATCCAAATGCTACTTCTTTCTATTTGTCTGCGCAGTTACTCGAGCAGTACACATCGAGCTAACTACAGATCTATCAACGGCAGAAGTGCTGAGAGCACTTCAGAAATTCGTCAACCGATTCCAGTCAGTCCAAACAAATACTTCGGACAATGGTCTCTCATTCCAGCGAGCGGCAAAGGAAATCAAATGTGTCTACGAGCACATCAAAGACGGAGACGTCAAAAAATGGCTCGCAGATTCCTTCATTAGGTGGAGGTTCATCACACCTTCAGCGCCGTGGTTTGGTGTACACTGGGAAAGGCCAGTCGGGGTTATCAAAAAACCGGTCAAGAAGATACTGGGATCAGCGATTCCCCACTTCAGAGACCTGGAAATACTCCTCAGCGGAGTAGAGGCGATGGTCAACAGGCGACCAATCACCACCGTTGCAGCGGGAGCAAACGAAGTCGAAGCACTGAGTCCAGCGAACCTGCTCTACGGGATAAAAGGTGACACGATATTCCCGCAACATGCTCTGAAACCGCTGAAAAAGGGAGAATCGGACAAAATCATTTTTTCCAAACGTTGGAAGTACCAGCAACGTCTTCTTAACGCATTTTGGAAGCGGTTCCAGGGAGAATACCTCGGATACTTGCGAACAGCGCACAAGCGAGCCACCGCGGAGGCGAACCCAATCGACATCGGCGACGTTTGTCTTCTCGAAGACACGTCCAACAACCGAGCGTTGTGGCCGCTATGCCGCGTGGTAGCAATCCCTGAAAACACGTCACCAGCCCGAGCACGATCGTGCACTATCAAGACGTCAAGAGGCCAAATCCTAAACCGCCTAATAAAGAAACTGTATCCGCTGGAGAAAGCTGAAAAAACTTCGCAAGAAGAGAACTCCCAGCGAGATCCTGAAACCACTAGCAATTAAGAAAACACCCGCATGAAACCCTCCAACCGATCAGCCAACCTAAGCTAG
Source organism: Lepidoglyphus destructor (assembly GCA_031001835.1). Classification (NCBI taxonomy): domain Eukaryota; kingdom Metazoa; phylum Arthropoda; class Arachnida; order Sarcoptiformes; family Glycyphagidae; genus Lepidoglyphus; species Lepidoglyphus destructor. Next base: position 487,569 of record JARNKU010000045.1, read on the forward strand.
GAAAAAAAAACAACCGAAATAAGAGGCGCCTTGAGGTAGCGTCCGGCGACAAAAGATCTACGGAGTTCCTTTTCCAGAGACTGGCGGTCGAGATTCAGAGGGGAAACTGTGCTGCAATATGGGGCTCGTTGCCTACCGGACCTGATTTGGCCGAAATCGGCTGAGGGTTTCCGATGTGATATTCTCTCGTCGTATTACCCTGGTTAATAAATCCACCGAAATAAGAGGCATACAAAAATTCATTCGTACAACGAAAAATTATAGAAGTAAAGACATCGACTCGTGATGAGTAGAACGCGGCGCTTAGCCGCGGGGCCCGAGCGCGGCTCGCACGCGATCAGCGAGAGGCGGAAGCTCCGACTCCCGCGCTCGGCGGGAGTCTGAGCCGGCGGGCGGGGCCCGGTCTTCAGCTTCAAGACGACGCTGCCAAACTTCGGTTGCACGCAACACACGCCGATCGTCGCGTAGTCGGTCGACACGCTGGCGTTCGGCCTCAGCAGACGCGAGTTGGGCGCGTATGCGCCGCAACTGCTCAAGAACGGTCATGACCGGCCCCCTATAGCACAAGCACTAGCGTAGCCAGGGGGGCCGAGGGGGCCATGGCCCCCCCAAGATTTTCGGATCGCCCATAGGGCTCCATGTTAAAGCTCAGCATCATGGTCCGTTGGCCCCCCCAAGATGGTGCAGAAATGGTCTTGGCCCCCCCAAGGAAAAATCCTGGCTACGCGCCTGAGCACAAGTAGATGGCACGGTGCTCAACCGGCACGGTGACCGCCCGTGGGTCTCGACCGGCCACCACACGAAGATAAACCAAATAGTGGTCAATGAGAGACGGAGGCGGGACGATGTAGGCGAGCCGGCGAACGGGACGAAGTGAGTCTTTGGAGCGTCAAGGATATCCGTTCGTGAGGAACGCCGAGTAGTCCCTGTATGGGACGCGCTCGGCGTCCGTCAGGGAAGCCCAGGTGAACCGGGTGACTTCCCTAGTGTCGGCGGTGGTCTGCAAATTCATCCAATGCTCCTGGCGGCAGAGCTCGTGCTGGAACAAGCCCATTGGGGAATCTTGATACGCGACTCTTCGGCGAAGACGACTCATGGCAACGGTGACGGATGACGTGAGAAGAGATGAAGTCGCGGCCGGGCTGAAGTCCGTTGCGGTTGGTCCGTGGTCCGTTGGCTGGATCAGGAGGCTGAAGGCTGGCTGACAAAGCAGGTCGAAGAAGTGATGAGTGGAGAACCTTGTCGAGCGTAAGCAAGAAACGCAATGACGGAAAACGCGCCGAGAGCGAGGAATCTCGAAGTTGAAAAGAGGGAGACCAGAAAGGGGTCTTGGAAAGGAGAAGTTCAAATCCGGAACGCGCACGGAAGCTCCAGAGTTCGAGAAACTTCCAAGCGGCGTTCGAGAGAGTCAGAATTCCGTGCCCGGAATTCCGGGTGGGGATATGGCGTACGGCCCATGAGGATCGTGAGAGCTTCGCATATACACCCAAGCGCACCCTCCACCTATACACATAACTAGCAGGCGAAATCGGTTGACTTTCAGGGTGACTTATTTATTCCAGCGATATACATTCAAATGTATCATAATCCATTTCCGAGAATCTCGAACGGTCGGCGTCTCAAGCAGAGCGCCGCACCCCTCGAGCGTAACTTACGAATTCATTCAATAAATTGGTAGCGGCATAAAGGCACTTGGAGATCGTCGGCCGAGCGCGGCGCGACGATGACGTCAGCGCGGCTTCCCCGGCTGACGTCTCCACTTATCCCAACAGCTGATCGAGCTGTAACCATCCGGTGGCAGCTATCTTGTTCAAGTTCCACGAGAGTGATACAAGTGTAATTCCGGTGCGTCCTGAAAAACTCTTCCGAGCTCAGCGCTTTGGTCCAAATCTACATCGATCCCGATCTGATTTGACCAGGCCGACTCTGAGCGAGTCAAAACCACCCAGATCGTCAAACTAGCCGACATCAGCCGTCTTCGACGCCGTCGCCGTTCGATCTCCACAGTGCGCCAGCAGCTCTACCGAAGAATGCGGAAACAGACGTGTTCTCAATCTTTTCCACAGCCTAGAGCAGGGGTGTCGAAGTCAAAACCGCGGCGGGCCAAACGGCGGTTATGGAGTCGGCTGGCGGGCCACCCGAGGAAGCTCGAGGGGCGGGCCTCGGGCCACAGCGGGAACCACGTCCTTGACACCCCTGGCCTAGAGCGTAGGCCACAATTATTGTTATCATCATCATAACAGTTCATTAACCAGATTTTTGGTGTTTTAGGAATGTGCATAGCAATATAGATCGACTCCAATCGAACTCATGCGCTTTTTGACATGAGTAGATGTGATATCGGTCGCATTGAGCAGTGCAAAGTCGGCAGACACAATCGGGGCTCGGCACGTGACAGTTCTCTTTGCAACATATCAGGAAGTGAAATCCGTGTATTGTTCCTCGTGAGATTCTGCTTCTGATCCTGCGGGCCGGGCCTTTCCAGAAGTCGCTCCTCATGGCAGGAGTCGAGAAGAGGCCAGGGTCAACATAGTTGCAGGTAGTCATCATAGGCTTGGGTGCTCGGCAAATTGAGTTTCCCCTTGACATCTTCGGAAAGCAGATTCGTATATGCGAGCCAGTACACTAATCTGTTCTTGGTCGTGCGATGTAGCCCAAGAGTGAGCTTCAGATAATACGCTTTCAATTTGTCAATGGCATCGAACTGAGGGGTCTTCAGATGCTCCCATACCAGTTGTATACCGTACGTTATCATTGGAGCTATCCTTATGTCGAACAGTTCTAAGGCCGTTTGAAGAGAGAGCTCCCGGGGGTTTGGAATCGACTGAACTGCTGATCTAGCTTTTCTGACCCGCTCTGTTATGTGTCTCGAGAAGGCGATACTAGAGGTGCCCAGCTCAAAGCCCAGATAAGTGAACTTCCTAACTTTCTCGATACAGTCCGAACCGACCATGAACACATCTCCCGAGGTCCTTTGGCCCCCACTTCCGAACTTTACGGCCTTAGTTTTCCCAGAATTGATAACAAGTCCGTTTACTCGGGAGTAATGCTCTAACTCTCTCAAAGCCCGTTTGAGGTGGATTCGTGAACGAGAGAAAATGACAAGGTCATCCGCGTATTTGATTACCTCGATTAGTTCGTTGTCTCGTTTGAGCATGTTGGGCAAGTCACTCAAAAGAACCGAAAATAGATAGGGGGAAAGATTATCCCCCTGCGCGACACCCGTCGTCTGAGGGAAAGGAGTCAGCTCCGCCACTCCATCGTCCAATGATACACTTCCTCCCTGGAGCATAGAGGCAATGAGCTGGAGGAATTTTCCTCCGACACCCGCTCTTGCTAGTTTTTCCAAGATTATGGATCTTGAGGCTAGATCAAATGCGGCCTTGTAGTCCACAAAGATCGCGCACAGTGGCCTGTTCTTTCGTTTCGCCGATGCAGTTATTCTTTCCAAAAGTGCCTGGCAGGCTGTGTGGGTAGACTTTCCTGCTGTGAAGCCGTGTTGCTCCCGTGGGATGAATTCCTGGAGTTCGAGGTATGGAATAAAGGTGAATTCACACTGTTTCAATCGCATGGCGCCTCGGCATTGAAAGCCGGCTTTCAATGCCGTTGAACGTTCGCGATCCCGTTCAATGTGAAGGAACGACCACGGGCTTAGAAAGAGGTGGATCGAGCGGTGTCTCGATGACGGGCGCAACGGTCTGGGGAAGAGAAGCACTCAAGGCATTTCGGTGATCCGGAGACCAAGCGAGTGGTGTCGTCCGAGTGAAGTAGGCGGAGAGTGTCAACGAAGAGCGTGTTGCAATCGAGGCCAGCGACAGATCAGGTTAGGGGAGCTTACCAGAGACAATCGAGGCGGCTGGCACAAGGGGCCGTCAGGAGACGCGGCTCAAAAAGAACGGACGCAAGAAACGTGTTTTACAGGTATGGGTCGTATCGCAAGGAAGAGGGAGCTGATGCAAGCTGCGATCAGGCTCGTCGCGGAAACCATGGTGCAGGAGCTCGAGGAAGAAAAACAAGCGAGGCGGCGCCGGAGTCGACGCTGGTGGGTGAAGCCGTGGGTCGCCGCGCGGAACTCCCAAGGGGCGTCGTCTACACTCGTTCAGGAGTGGGCCAAAGAAACCCCCGAAGACCTCCTGAACCATCTCAGAATGAGCGCGGAGCAATTCACCTATCTTCTTGAGAAAGTACGGCCGGCGATTTCGAAGAAGGATACCTGGTACAGAGACGCAGTGCGACCGGAGGTGAAATTGGAAATGAGTTTGCGCTATCTCGCGACGGGGGACAACATCGGAACGTTGAGCGCGCTGTACCGAATTCCAAGAAGTACCTTCTCAACATTCTTTCCCATCGTGTGCAAAGCGGTCTACGAGGCGCTCGAAGAGTTTATCCAGGTTGGTTTATTTCATAAACTGGGGAACCGAGGCAGACAAGAACGAAAGGAAAGAAATGGACAGAGACCAAGAGAGAGAGAGAGAGGGGGCAGGGAGATAGAGGTACAGAAAGATCGTTAGAGCCGGAAAAGGTCGGACGCCGCTGAACTCTCGTCGTCCTGGGCCGAAGGAGACAAGAAAGGAATGAAAGAAAAGGACAGAAAACAAGAGCGAGGGACAGGGAGACAGAGGTACAGAAAGAGCATTAGAGCTGGAAAAGGTCGGCCGCAACGGAACTCTCGTCATCTTGGGCCGAGGGGTAGCCGCAGCCGACCCGAAATAAGTGGAAGGAGGAGAAGCGCGAAGGTAATCAATGGTCTCTTCGCTTATTTGCTGCTGAACCTTCGCGATGAACCGCATGGCCCGCTCAGCCGGCAAGTTTTTCAGCTGGGCGGCCAGGGCATCACAGAATAGGTCATATGGATGTGAAGGGGCCCTCTGATTCTCGGAGATCTGCCTCAACTCATCGATGCAAGTTTGCACCCGACTGCTGTGAGGCGCATTCGAGGTCGCCCGCTGGTGACGTCGGTTTTGGGGAGCCGGCGGCGCGCCGGGTCCAGTGCGCGCTCCACGAGTCGTTGTCGCCGTCTGATCGGTGTCGGGCTGAGCCTCCTCCAGGGGCGGGCTGCAGGCAGAGTCCTCAGGACTCTCGTCGCCCACCTCGTTCCGGCCTTCGTCCGGCTGCAAGAGCGGGAATAATAAGCAAACTTTCGTCTTGCAGGTGCCGCGGTCCGAAGAGAAGTGGGGTGGTATCATGCGCGAATTTGAGCGGAAATGGCAGTTTCCAAACACGTGTGGAGCCCTCGACGGCAAGCACGTTGCTCTTCGCTGCCCCCCGAAGAGCGGGTCGGACTTCTTCAACTACAAAAAAAGTTACAGCATCGTCCTGCTAGCGGGTCACTTTTCGCCTTTGGGATGATCGTCAGGAGACAGTCTCTCCAAGAGCTTGGGATGCGTCCCTGTTCGAGGCAGGTGTTGAGAACTGATGTGATCTCGGGGACGATGGCTCCGGCTTGTTGTAGGTGCTCGTTGTAGATCTTGTCTGGTCCGGCGGCTTTTCCGGGGGGCAGCCTACTTATTTCGTCGACAACCTCTGAAATCGACCAGGCTCGTTGGAGTTCACTATGAGCTCGCTCGTCCATCTCATGCCTGACGAGGGCAACCTCGGGGATGTGGCCGGGTATCGTGTTGGTGCTTCCAAACATTCGCGCGAAGTGGTCGATGAGGACCGATGAATGAACCTGACAGGCTTGTCTAGCGTTGGTCTGTCTCAGCCATTTGTACGGCTTTTCGATGGCCTCGTGAAGTAATCTTTGCTCTTGTGCGTAGCAGTATCGAAGTTCCTTGTCTCGGATTAGTGCTCGATAAGACGTGCGGAGCCCCGTGAGCTCTTGGTTCTCTCTGTCCCCTCGAGCTACTTCTGCTGTTCGACTTTGAATAAATCTCCATGCTTCGTAGCAATCCGCATCGAACCATGGTTTGGATCTTCGGTCGCGAGAACTTCTAGTGCTTTTCGACGGGACCTCAACTATGGCCTTGTTCATGAGCTCGACGTCTTTACTCTCAACGCTGCTCCGGGCGACTGAGCTTCGACGGAAGATCTCTGTTGGGTTGATAGTTCTGCTCGTTCTGGTCTTCATTGGGGCGGCCCTCGTGATTGTGATACCCAGACAATTCATCATCATAGACAATTATCCACACAACAAATAAACGGCTTAGATGGCGGGCTGTGTCTGTCACGTTGGAGTCTATGGCAAGTGCCAGAAGGAGAGCCGCGATCGCTCTGGAATCCGGTATGTGGGTAGATTCAGAGGTCTCATGGATGACAACTAATTTTCGCTGCAAACTTTTCGGAGGAACTCCAGTTATTGACTGAAGAAAACTCAGGAAATGACGTCACATGGCGCGCTGGCGGCCGCTCCGAATTGAGCTTCGTCCACTTTTTGAAGCTACTGGAAGTGCTGATCAAGAGCCTGTGGGTGATCGCGACGGGAGGAACCCTTATCGAACGCGTTGAAGTTTTGAACCGTCGTGAACTCGCTGACGCAATGGAGCGCAACACCAGCAATCCTAGAAATCGTGCTAATAGAGCGGCACCTCCGAAGTTGCGGTGACGACGCCTAGACAGCCTGAAGAACGAGAACTCGCGCGTGGACTCCCCTTTGTTGAGTGAGAGCAACACGGAGAAGCCGAAGCGATGCTCATCGAAGAAGCCAACTGACCAATCGATGTCATGCACATGTAGCTGGCGACCGCAGGTCCTCATATGGATGGTTGGCGCGTTGCCCCCAACACCGAAGGGCAAACATGTGGATCTGCGAGAATATGTTGGGGCTCTCCCAGGTCAGCAGTTTTGAAGTTTGAGCTTGGTATGTACTGAGCGCAAAGGAATGATTCTGCTAATCGCGCGGAAGACAGGACTCAAATCGATCTCCATGAAGGCTTCCCTCGAGGTCGGGTGCTTCGATCCCAAAAATACGAGGATCCTCAAAGCAAGGAGGACGATCTATTCGACGTGAAAGCCCATGTCGATATGGACCCAAGGAACTCGCGCGGCTGGGGGCTTTGACTAGACACCGTCGACATCGGTGTGTTCCGGAGGTTTTTCGCCTCCAGAAATGCCGGAACTATGGATGCGAGTACCGAAACCGATGGTGGATGATACGCCGAGCCATGACGCATCCAGAAAAGCAGCTGGCCTGTACCGTGATAGTTTTCCCCTTTTTAGCTTCGATCACTGTGCGACGTCTCGACACCGTGAACAGCGCGAACTCGCGAATGTCGCTCCGTCTGTGTGGCCACAGAAACACGAAGGAGCCTCTCGCCGGCAAGCGCCAAGCTAAGGGAGCATCCGACATTGCAGTCCCTTGCATGGGCTGCAAGTCCGGCGAAACGGAACCACCCCGCCCCTCCACCACCTTCTCCTACAAGCAATCGGCGACGGACTGCAACATTCAGAGGCGAGCTCTGCGTTACCGTGCTAGGTTGAGTAAGCTGACGGCTTGCCTCAATGAACAGCTCCCTCACTGTGGTCAAGATTCGCGACGCCCCTGCCAGCCTACTCATGGCAGCGCACCGACGCCGGGCCGCGGCAGCGGCGGCTCCAGCCGGCCGAAGGCCGGCTGGTTATTATTAACTGACTGGTGGACAAGATGGCTCTTCACTGGGCGCGGCCATTTGGAGGCGTCACCCTCTCCCTTCTCTCAACTTGGGTTTATTGGATTGGAGAGCGCTTGCTCAGTTTCCTCTAAGAATGGGTGATTGAAATGATACAATTGTGCAAGCATCTTCTTTGGGTCCCCTTCAGGGGGAAGGGGAATTGGAACACCGAACCCCGGTTCGTGACAGATGGCACCTTCATGGATCATGCTCCAGGGAGAGACTGGGACGATTTTGTCCCAGAAAACCCATGCACTTCCACCATCAAGAGCGCGCGAGCGAGGATGCGCCAGTATTTCGGAGGGATAGCCTTGGCGTTTCCGCTGCTTTGGCAGGCTGGCTGGCGGTCCAACCTGCTGTGCGCGGTGTGCGTGAAAAGGTCTCTGCGACGGGGAGAGCCTGAGAAAGAGTTTTTCCCTGGTGTGAGATGAATCAGACATACCATTCCGATGCCGATAATGTCTGCTGTCTCCATGTATTAATACTAAGTTTTTGAGAGATTCGATCCTGGTTCAGTCCCGTGCGCGGGGTCATAACTCGGAGTGGAAGTTTGGAGAATGGATCATGAAGTGACATAGGAAATCGCGGCAGAACGCCAGGGAGCTGAACAGTGGCATTGGGTTCTCCCGATCCCAAACGACAATTCATCGCCTACCACGGATTCACATTCGCGATCATCGAATGGTGGTTTGGATGTGTACGGATCTTCAGTATGTGCGATCGCTTGCAGATTGTGAGTCGTCCATCGCTCCGGCAGCGTCGATCATACACTTAGTACACATTGGCAGGCAAGTTCGATGGGCGATTATTCTCCCCGTTGACCAGAGAATTTCGTCACCGAGCGGAGCAATATGGAAGAGCTCGCATTGTCATCGGTGACAGGAGTATCAGCTGCTTGAGCTGCGCGGCAAAAAGTAGCAACATCGTTACACTGATGGGCGGACCACAACTTTGTGTGTGGAGCGAAGTCAGAGCCCTGAGCGAAGTCAGAGTCAGAGTACCCTAGGAGCCATTTCTACATCGTCTTGCCTTGTGGAGCACAGGACCTGAGACGAACAACCAATTGAGGGAACGTTTTTCAGACCCTCGAGAGAATTTACCCTCTCTTGATCCAGTTCGAATCGGAGATGAGCGCTATAAGATCGATGGCATGAATGACACTCACAAAATATCACCCACTATAAACGATGAAGTGGTTATCGGCTTGAGCGCTCTGTCTACGGGGATTTCTATAGAGACCCACACTCATCCGACCAAGATATCTTCTTTCCTGTATGTATTTGGGAAAAATTGATGACGCCATGTGAATCCAGAAGATCGTGCGGATTCAACCTGAAAATTTCGCCCGAAACTCCAACACTGAAGCTCCTCTCGCATGAAGCACTTGTGACTGGATAGGTTGACATCATCCTGAAGAACTTGCTGCGATCATCGGATCCACTGTTGATAAAATATCAGATAGCCCTCACTCTGATCACGGAAGCCAAGCTATGATATCCACGGAACTGTTCTATGCGCAACTTCAGTGTTTGGGTCATCGGTCCGTCCACTTCCTGGACAGTGTTTGTGTTTAACTTCCGGAAGCCCAGTCCAGTTATGTAGGTCAGACATCAACCCTTTCAGTCTTCCGTCTGTGTGAACACTGAACTATAAAAGCAGTATTCGTGGAATAAAGATCACTCTGGTTGCACCGACGAACGTGAACGTCTCGTGTTTATTCGTGGCATCCCTCTCACAGTATAACTCTTATCTCTGAGCTAGAAATCAGTCAATTTGAGCCTTATTTTCCAACATCCACTCCATCGGGAGCAGATATTCCAAACATTCGAGCGAAGTCTTACTTTGTTCACTTCGGATCTCATGTCGTGGTTGCGATTGGAGTCCACGGAGGCTGTCAGACTCATCGAAGCCGAGTGGAACACGAAATGTAATGACATCAGCCCCGAATTCATGTCATCACCCGCGATGACCCCAGATACGTGGAAAAGGGTAACTGCGACAACAGACACGTCATTACGAGATTCAGCATCCGCGGAATCCACCACCGCTTCTGCCGCACCGAGTTCCACCACGAGCCGTCGACCACCTGCATGTGCAAACGCTGCGGCGCCCATTGCGACCTATACCACGGTGGAAAGTGTCCGTACCGCCCAGCTTTCGGCAGTATGGACCGCCCGGAATAGACGAACCGAACGCAAAACTCAGCAGCGCACCGTAACCCCTTACTATGTACATATTTAATCAATCGACTCGCTAGTGTGAAAAAACTCTTATGAATGAAAAGCGGAGTCTCAAAGTTTTTGTCCCGCAAAAGATTTTCAGCTGACACGCTTGGTCTTATGGACTCCGATACGAGAACTCCTGGAGCCAGACTGAGAATTCCCTCACAAGAAGTTACCGAAATTCGGGACGCTAAGCTTCCCGGTTTTTCTAATTTGGGAAGTTTGAGCTTCCCTAGCTTCCCGCTGGCGCCGCTACTGACTTCCCCGGTGAAATATTCAAGTACCTACTTATTTTCTGGGTGTGCGTCTCGTAATCCGAAATACCATCCTAGTAGCATTCTTTCAATTAATCCAGTTTGGATGAGGCTGCGTGGACAATGCTGGGCGCTTCAGCTTCGATCGCAAGCCAAGCATCATCAACTTGATCGAGCGGAACGAAGCTCAACGCCATCATAGATTTGACATATCTGCGATTTCAAGTCTATTATCGAACCATGAAGGAGGTATGATGACAAGACAAAGGTGCTTGATGAGTAATCATTTGAGAGTCCCAAGAAGGATAAGTACCTTTTCACATCGGGATCGTCATCATAAAACGAGCTGAGACCGACGTTTTGCGTTTTCCGCCAAACGCATTGCGTGAAATGAAAGTCACATCCTCTTATGGTCGCCTCTGGAAAGGTCTCCCTGATGGCCATCAAGGTGGACTGCTCGAAGTCCAGGCGAAACTCCCTCGGATTGAATCGCATATCTCTCTGAGCCGCCGAATCTCTCATCAAGTCGAGCATCCGCACGAATGTCTCCTCACTTTTGCTCGGCAGGAGGAAGTACACAAGCGGCATCATTTGCCCCTTGTAGTTACTGTGCAGAGTGTATAATTGTTGGAACAGTCGAGGAACAACGCGGAATGTTCCATCCATGAAAATCGTTGGTGCACCACAAAGAATTCTCATTGAGGCGTCGCTGGTGAAGCCTAGGATCCGATCATTGCCACCATCGTTGAAGTGCAGGAAGCGCTCGCCACCGACTGTCTGAGTCCAGATGTCATAGAGAACGATTGTCGCCAGCGTCTTTGGTAATTGCGGACGCACCATGGCTCTCTGTCTCTGGAGAATGCTGCTCACATTTCCGAAGGTTGGCAAGGCAGCTGCGATTTCTCCAGCATCGTGGGTCTCTCCGAGGGCGATGAAATTCCTTGCGAGGACTTCTTGATACACCGCCTTACAGGACTTGTCTGGCCTGCTCAGGACGTCGGGTTTCGTCTCCAGGATCGCGAGGCGCCTCATCAGATCCTGCTGGTCAGTGTGTGTGCGTGTGTGTGCACACTAGGAGGTTTCCTAACAACAGGCTCAGGCTCCTAGAAGGAGGAATCAATGCGACCAGTCAATTTCTGAGGATCTGATACTGAACAGAGACCCGTTCCCGAAAGACGTCATCACTGCGTCCAGCACATAAGATTCGTGGACCGTTACAGAAGGAATCTATCTCAACAAAGACTATTCGAGACAAGGGAATAGCATACGATCTAGGAATTGTCCGCTTCCATTCACATACCGTTGTTCGATAGCAAACGGTCTTGTATTGCAACTGTCTGACCAAAAAATCATGCGAAACGCAAGCAGACTCTCACCTTGACGATGATAGCTCTCGAGCCGCAAACGTCGGATTTGACTTTTGTTGAGAATTTAGAGCTTCACGGCTCCGATACCTCCATCTGAGACTGTGTAAACACCGATGCACAACCCATGGGCGTCAGAATGTCGCCATGACCCTAGAGCTATCTTCAAGAGCATCTCAAATACGGAGTTCAACGTCTTCAGAGAACTTGAGCCGACGGTTTACAGCCCGTCGCACAGTGGGGTATTTTGGCCCGGGGTGATCAAAAATATTTCCCGATCTAGAAGTGTGTATATTCCTTTTGTGCTTGGTACTACGAGTCGCTCCAAGGATTTTGTACGAATTGGAATTTCTAAAATCGTGATTTTTTCTTTTTTCTTCGATTTTTCCGTTTTACCGATTTCAGAAAATTGCAAATTATTGATGAAAATCGAGCCAGGTATGGCTAATGTGGAAGCTGCTCTGTCGAAAAGATGACCCCTATAAGCTCCCGTTCGATGCTCCATGCATCGTTCGCAAAAAATGCCGTTTTCGAAAACCGGCCACAACATGGGAGTCTATGGGCGGACATGTAACCTGCCTGTAGAATCGAAACGGGGCAACATCGGATGGGGTCGTCCATGGGGCGAATGTAGGCCTGTCACCTAGCTACAACATGCGACGCGCACGGAATCTGTAGAAATCCGCATAAGCGCAATATCGCTGAAACAAGAAAATAGCCAATTCATCGGGGCTGGGATGGAGCGCTGCCTCCCGATTGGGTTCCCAGCTGACGCGTGTCCAGGTAGATCCTATCGATCCGGTTCTGACTCTATTGACATCCCTTATGACACTTGTACGCCAATAAATCGACAGCGTTGAGCGGGGACCGCCTGTACATCTCCGGGGTGAAACTCGAGCAAAAGAAGGCAACGCACTGTTTCTCTCCATGCCGTTAGATTCCACAAAGGGGTTGTTATGATCGAACATGCGGAACGCTTGGCATGTTGGAGAAAGCGAAACACCGGTGCGAGCACTTCCGACAGTATCAGAACGCATCAGCGCTTGACGGGCTGGCTATTTACTTGTTTCAGCGATATTTCGCTTATGCGGATTTCTAAAGATATCGTGCGCGTCGCATCTTGTAGCTGGGTGACAGGCCTACATTCGCCCCATGGACGACCCCATCCGATGTTGCCCCGTTTCGATTCTACAGGCAGATTTCATATCCGCCCATAGACTCCCATGTTGTGGCCGGTTTTCGAAAACGGCATTTTTTGCGAACGATTCATGGGGCATCGAACGGGAGCTTATAGCGGACATCTTTTCGACAGAGCAGCTTCCACATTAGCCATACCTGGCTCGATTTTCATCAATAATTTGCAATTTTCTGAAATCGGTAAAAAGGTAAATCGAAAAAAAAATGAAAAAATCACGATTTTGGAAATTCCAATTCGTACAAAATCCTTGGAGAGACTCGTAGTACCAAGCACAAAAGGAATATCCACACTTCTAGACCGGGAAATATTTTTGATCACCCCGGGCCAAAATACCCCACTGTGCGTCGGCATCATAAACGACATCTGCAGCTAGTTATCTCACCCCAGTGCGGTTAGGACGCACCTGGGGCAGTCGTGGGTTGCTTGTTAGATCAATATTAGATAGCTTGTTAGATAGGTATCCTCTCTCTAGGTACCCTTTCCAATCGAATCCGTACATCCAGTGCTAAACTTATAAGAAGTATCCGTACAAGAATAAACTACCGTAGAAGTATACTCTTGAATCAAATTGATATTCCTCTCATTCAGCTGAAATTCAATAAAAACATCTCGACCCGAAGTGCTACCGATGTTTACAAAAGCATCACTGAGGAATTCGAGAATGTTTCTCAGCTAAAACAGGAAACCGCGACAAAGCGACTCTTCACTTTCCGCTTCGATTCGACAAAAACTCCAACCCAGAATGTTCTCCGCTTTCGGCAACTGGTTGCCGACGCAATTATGTCAGGTTCTCGGACAAACGACACGATTTTGATACCGTGTTTGCTCCAAGCACTCCCCCAAAGCTGGGCTTCCTTCAAGCAGACATGGGGCACTCAACCAGTCGATCAGCAAACTATCACCAATCTGTACGCGATGATAGAAAGCGAGCAAACCCGTCTACTAGCTGAGGCGCAAACAGCTGGACCATACGGTTTCCTGACAACTCCTGCGATTTATTACTCTCAAATTCAGCCAACCCCGTTTTATCGGAGCAACAACCACCTTATCATAACGGCGCGAGATTTCCGAACAATAATCGACCTCAAAACCAAGCAAATCGTTTTCAAAATTATAATCAAACTCCCCGTTCTGATTTCAATAATAATCAGAGACCACAATCGAATTACAACCGGTCAACTTCTAATCAGAATCGTCAACCTAGTAACTCTGGTTATGCATCAGGTTCGAACTCGCAGCCGCCACGGCTATTCCCTTCAAACAGAGGAACTTTCAATCAGCGCCTTTCAGCTTCAAAAGGACAGAATTTCCAGAGGAGAGGAAACAACCGCGAGAACTCAAATCCGCGGGCCCATCTGACAAAATCGTCTGAGCCTCGCTCGTCTTTCGAAACGGAAACTCTCATGGCATCGATCGCCATGGCCATCCCTTCTTCGGGCGCTTGGATTCTGGATTCAGGCGCTTCGAGCAGCTTCAGCAACATGCGAGAAGCATTCTTTAACTTCAAGCCTCTCGAGACACCATTGACCATCAAGGTTGGCGGCTCGCAAACTTTGAAAGCAATCGGAACAGGCACCGTGCTCCTTGAAGTTCATACGGCAACAGATCGGATAGTTTCGCGCCTTGATCGAGTGCTATTCTGTCCCAATCTGCGACGAAATCTAATTAGCTCGTCGGCTCTCCTGTCTGACGGCTGGACCGTCATAACATCAGGGTCAACATTCAAACTTCTGAATTCTGACCATGAAATCGCCGCCCACCTTGACAATGGACTACTCGTTCTCGATGCCGATCCCTTGGTCCCTTCAGATCCTGAGGCGTACGTTTCCTTACTTCATAGGAATCCTACTCTCCAGGGCCTCAGATTCCAAGCGATTCACACTGCATTCGGGGCAAGATGGACCGAACTTCTAACCGCTCAAAGCCTATGAGTGTTTTCTTTCCTGACTAGGCCAACTCATTCATACTGATCTAAGCGGGCCGTTTCAGCTCACTCTTGGTGGAGCAAAATATATATGAGCGTGCACGAACAGTTTTCCCTTTTTAACACACTTCATCTTCTCAAAGAAAAGAAGGAGGCTCCGCATTTGCTAACGAAGTATTTGACTTGGTTCCATAACCAGACGGGAACAAACGTAAAAACCTTACTAACCGATGGTGGCCGCGAGTTTTGTAACTCGAAGTTACTGGAATCTGTTGGAAATTTCGGTTCGTTGTTCTCGCTCGTACGGTGGATGGTACAGATGAAGAAGACGGGTTTGTGTTGGTCAACACAGCCGAGTGATTTGGCTTCCGCCAAACCGCTCCTTTTATTCTGAACCGTCGGGTTGGTCGGATACTTACTTTCTTCGGTGACACATCCTTGTTTTATTATGGCGCAAAGACCCTGACACTATTCTTGAGTAAGCGGTAGGTGATATCTATCTAGAAAGTGCCTGCGCTGTACAGTTGACGTCAAAGCAAAACTAGCTGAATAATATTCGCTATTTCAAACAGAATCTTTAGAAAATATTAGAGCCGAACATCTTACGACGCACCCATATGCACATTAAATAGCAGGCGTTGCGGAACGTCACAACCAGACCATAACTAAACTCACACTGACCATGCTGATTGCATCCGTCCTCGCGAGCTACTTTTAGGGTGAAGCTTGTGTTTGTGCTACTCATCTCCTAAATATTGTAACAGGGTTTTATGGGAACTCTAAGCCTACTGCTAGGACTAATCCGGATCACAACTCGTTCTGAGATTGTCCCACCGGCGGGATGAAAGGACGGGATGTGCGGGGGCTCGGAGGGTCCTCAGGGCGGATGCAGGGGCTGGTTACGGGGCTCTGGTCCGGAATCCACAAAGCTGGAATCCTAGGGTCTCGGAGCAGACTCGCTAAGGAAAACACGATCGCATCGGCGAACGTTTCACCACACAAGTGTCGCGGTTGCCCGCCGCGATTGTTTTTATTCAGCCTCAAGTTCTCTCTATTGTTCGATCCTATTGGCTATTCCCATTCGACTGCCGCGCCGCTCTCCCGCAGCGGCCGATCCTTAAGAAGTTGTCTCTACCCGATTGCAACATTGTTGCTCGTCTTAATTGTCCACACATGGTCCGACGTTTGACCGAGACCGGCAGGGCGCACCACATACAACGCGCTCACCAGTTCTGCCGACTCTGCTCATCCGCTAACCATCTGTTTCCAATTTCGATTCCCACGCAATGTTTTCGGGGTTGTACTTCTGACGCTGTCCGCCGCCTCTTGAATCTCCGTCACACTGCCTTCCCCCACGAGGAGAGTCGACCCGACTCTTAGGATCGATCGAAGTCATTTAACCAAGATGGGGGTCTCCGAGCTCTCCTTTGCTCGTATGACAGGGCGTTGCTCTCTCCCTGGGGGCCGACGGGGCTCGTTGCTGGGGGCGGAACGTCTCTGGCCTCTGTGGGGTCCGTTTCGCTCGGGGCTGTTGCTGGGTCTGAGTCTTCCGGCTGGGCAGTCGGTTCTGGGTCGCCTGGTGGGGCTGGGGCCGTCGGGGCTGGTTCGATCTCTGGTTCCTGTTCCGACTCACTTCGCCGAAAACGTTTCAGTCTCGATACATGCAAAATTTCTCTACGTCCCGCGCGTCCCGCCGTCACGGCGTCCTCTGTTGGGGCAATTTCTACATTAACTGTACCTAGTTTTCTAATTATTCTATACGGGCCAAAGTACCTGCGGATCAGTTTTTCAGACAAACCCGGTTTTCGTACCGGTGTGAACAGCATGACCTTGTCGTCTATCTGGAACTCGCCTGCATCTTCGGTTGACCTCCGTGCGATGTTTAATGCTTTTTGCCTGGTTGGCGAGTTCTCGAGCTAGGTCTCTTGCGGTGGTCACTCGTTGTAGCATTCTCTCCGCGTAGTCCGTTCTTGGTTCTTCCGTGTTTTCCACCAGTTGCGGCATGCTCGCGTCGAAGACGGATCGGGGCTCCCTTCCATAGACCAGCATGCATGGTGAATGCCTGGTCGCCTCTTGTGGAGCTGCGTTGTACGCGAAGACGACGCGACGTGGGGTAGAACTTTTCCCAGTCATCTTGTCGTCTATTCAGGTACTTGCTCAGCATGTCTTCGATCGTCCGATGCGAGCGCTCCGTCAGTCCGTTCGTTTCCGGGTGGTATCCTGACGTTCGTCTATGGTCGACCTGGAAGATTTGGTTGACTTCCCGCAGTAGGTGTGACATGAATGCTTGCCCTTGGTCGCTGATGAGTACCTTAGGAGCGCCGTGTTGTGAGATGACTCGGTTCACCAGGAAGTTGGCGACCTCCTCTGTGGTTCCGTCCGGTAATGGTTCTGCAATCAAGTATTTGGACAGGTTAGGTGGTCGATAGCTGTCACCACGACCCGGTTGCCTTGCTGCGACTGGTTGAACGATACCAAGTAGACCTGATTTCCCGTATTATGGATTACGGAAATTTTCCGTGATACGGAATTACGGGAAATGGAGAAATGACGAATTCCCGACTAGTTCATGCCCGAAGTTGATCGCGAAGTGTCGCATATTTTCCGTAATTGATATTCCGGTAATCCTATCGCTTGAATCTCAGGATTCCCGTATCCAAAAGAAAAGCCGATTCGCCATCGTCGATGCTTGAGAGCGGTACCAGCTTATGATGTGGGAGCTCCAAATGACACACTTTCAAGAACACAAGCGAGAACGCACAAAGTCTAGACACCGAAAGCCAATCTCGACAACGGAAGGAGTCGAAATTTTCACCGATGCCTCAACTCCTCCTCGTCCGTGATCGCAGTTACGGTAAAGAACCTGGATCAAAAAGTTTCGGAGATGGATATGAAATGAGGCCTCATCGATGACGGTGAACTCAACGATACTTGTGTTGGCATTTTATCACGAAAATTCCATCACCAACTCATAAAATCCACTGAACATTGCAATCGTCTGACTGGGCGTATTCCGCCTTGAAGTTTTCCCAAGGCTCCGTCTTGACGTAGTATTCTCTCAACATCAAGAAGTCTGAGAACCTTTCGTCATCGAACGATTCCTGTGAGTATTTGCGAAGATGACGTGCACGGCTGAAAATACGTTCTGCGGGCACGCTGGTGGCCTCCAGAGTGTCTAGAGCGCTGAGAAGACTCGCTGGCAAAGCCTGCCAGCCCTCGTTATGTCGAACGATCAGCTCCTGGACTGGCCGATTTTTCAACCGCGGCACAGAGATTTTCATCCGTAGAGCGTAGAGCAGTGGTTCCCAACCTTTTCCGTTCCGCGCACCCCGGGAGAGGTTCATGTCTCCTTGCGCACCCCCGCCTAACAAGCGTCCCGACTATTGTGAGGAGTCTTTTTCTCGTTGAAGTGATGATACGATTTCGGACATGAATAACGACAGCGCATTCATTCCAAACTCTGACTGCAACGAATCTCCAGGATAACTTGAGGGAAATCGATCTCATGTGATGACGATGGAATGGTTATCGTCAGTGATGCCATTGAGATTCCAAGGCAAGGCTGACGTATCGACACGATTGAAGCTCCGAGCGGTGTTTCAGCGACTACTTTGTTAGCCAGACCGTCTGGCCCAGACGTCGAACGTCAGAAGCAACCGAATAGAATCTCCACATTGCGCGACGTTGCCGATCGCACAGAAATCGCTGCGCACCCCGGGAACAGTCTCACGCACCCCAGGTTGGGAACCACTGGCGTAGAGGTCAATGGGTCCTTGAGCTTCTGATGCTTCATGCCCTTCGTTGTTCTCGGGATCCGCTTCCTCGGTCGTGTTGTTGTGGAACTCGTCGATAGCTGCCGTCAGGTTTCGGCGTTGAATGAATGAGTCTACCAGACGCTCGTTTCCATCCATCACGGCCCGATCCCACACTTCTTGCAATTGGCCGTCCAAGTCGGAGATCTGCTGCCGCTCATCCGCGAATCTTGCCAAACGGGAAGCGACGTCTCTCCGCTGGAGTATACGCACCGAGAGATGATATTCGAGCGATTTCGCGAATTTTCCACGTTGAGCTTTCAAAATATTCAACATTGTCTGAAACGACGGAAATTTCCGAAATCATGACTCATGAACCGGCTTGCGGGGTGATGTTGAGAAATCAATTTCGAAATTCTCGGATAAAAGTGTTTACCTCCAGAGCGAGATCGGCAAGAAGCATAGTCGTGTTCTCACTCGAGAGCCTTTTGATGCATTCTTCAACGACTTCCAGAGGAGCTGTTGAACTTCGGGCAATGTGATTTTGTAGATTGGGTCAGAGTTCATGCGGAAGAAACTAGGAGCATGCGACAGCAAGACACACGGCTCTGAGGACACTGTCACTCTTACTCGCGCGGAGCGGAGAGGGTTTTTATTAGGCGGGATGGTTCAAATTAAAGTTATGATATGTACAGCACAAGTATTTGACAGGAGCTATTATCTCTTTGGTCGCTCTGAGCTCCTCGTCCGTTAACGGAAACTTGAACCTCGCATTCGTGTTGTGGAGGCTTCTCAGCGACTCTTCATGGCGCATGAAATGGCGAAGCATACGCAAAGTACTGCACCAGCGAGTTTTGACGTCCACAACTAGCTTCGTTCTGGAAGGATCTTCGGCTTTTTCTGCAATCTCGATGAAAGAGTGCTGCCGTAGAGTGCTGAACTCCTTTGGAATTGCAAGCACACCCGACGGATCTTGTCGACTATTTCTCTTGCTGAGCCTTTATAGCTCGGCGGCCCAGCCAATAGTTGTTCCTCTATTTCACAGAAATCTGAGGCAGCTGAAAATCGGAGACGGACATGAGACGATGACAACCAAGGGAGCGACTGATCCAGCTCCCAGTATTCTCTGTTCAGAGGAAAAATTATACGAAGATACTCACCGTCGAATCCAAGTTCTTCGTTTCCAATTCCGGCCATGTTCCATGTTTCGCACGCAGCGTCGGTAATTTCATCGTATTCCGGGATACCCTCCATCTTGAAAGCATCCAGTACAGCCAAATGTAGGCCGTGAGCGAAACATAACTGCGTGAAGAAAGGCTTGGGTGCCGGCTGCCTGCTTTAATGAGTGCGCCAACTTTCGCACGACAGAGGCCGCATCCGTCGTGATTCCGCTGATATCTTTTATGCTCAGTCCAATTTTCTCCAAGGTCGACATCAGAACCAACTCAAGGTTATCAGCCGTAGCGCGATCTCGAAATCGTGCGAGGAGCTGTACGGATCTGCTACGGTAGGACGGAATCACGAGTGAACTGTGTAGAGTGACTCCTGAAATGAGCGATTGTCAATGGCTTGGAAACATCTTGAGGGAAGATCATTGACATTGAGCAAATCCTGGAAGCAAAGCCTCCGCGAATCGCGGACCGCGATACTAACCGAGAAATCTTTTCCTCTGGTACGTCCATTCATCTGCTGTAAGGCAGAAACAGGCTCCTGCCTTTTTCAACTCTGAGATGTCCGCTTTCAGGAGTTCTCTCACCCTCCTGTGAAATTAGGTCGTTAGCCGGGAGTAATCCGGAGAGTGCATCAGACTCTGAGGCTGTTTCATCGTTCGATTCGTCAATTTTACCCATGGCTAAAATGGACTCCTACCTCGCTTCACGGTCGCTGTAGCGTCTTGCCATACTTGAGTTGATGTACCCCAGCCTCGCTCTCCAAAAAACCAGCTGGATGATCGTGTGGCTGAATATTGTTAACGGGAGGTTCAAAACCCTTACGAGCGCCGAGACCAGCCAACTCTTGAAGTTTTCGCGGCTCAAGCGAACGGGTTCTTGGGAATGTAGTTTAAGATGAGCAACAAGGCCGCTGTTGCTGCCTTTGGACACTTTGATCCGCAAAGCAATGTCGGGCATTGCCGACATTGCTTGAGGTCGTACTCGGACGTGGAATCGAACTCGTTGAAAACGGGATCTGACGAGAGATAGAAAAACGATGAGAGAAACGGTCGTCAAGCCTCAGGTCGAACGGCAGTGAAAATGTCTGGCTCTTCGCCTACCTCGAGCTCGTTTGCGTCGACCTCGAACACCCGCTGGAGCTTTCCGCGTAGCCGGTATGGGACTGCGTGATCGTGAACGGTGCGATCGCGCACGTTCCGCTCGCATCAACCTACGAGGCTTTCGCAATTCCGTCAACCTAGCGCTTCGATCCGTGTCGCCGTCGGTCGACCCGGAGGATGAGCGTTCGGCTGCCGCACCACCTATACATTATTTCAGGGGTTCCCAAACTGTGGGGCGCGCCCCACTGGTGGGGCGCGGGAGGTTTCCCGGTGGGGCGCTGCGGTAATTCTGGAGTATCGTAGCAGGTATCTCTTATTGTTAAGATGAGCGAAGTCACACTGTTCACTCGTTCGCTCGTGACTGGCGAGTGGCTGCTCTGGGGCGGGGTTCGTTTCCGCTCCCGCAAAAACATTCGCAAGGATTGATGGATTCATTCGAACTCTCTTTGAAGAGGGACTTTAGCTCCCAAAGTCGAGGAATCCGAAAAAATCCCGATCGGTTCAAGCTTTGGACTGTTCCCTGGAAGTCGAATGAAAACTTAGTCCTAACAGATGATTGGGTGTCGTCTCGATCAATTGAGTTCCCGGTCTCTCGAATGCAGGGGAGAAGAATTTTAAGCAAGCTTTCGGCTTGTTTCTGACTGAGGGAGATTAGTTCCGCGGGAGAGGTTAGAAGTTTGTTTAGGGTCGGCCACCCTGTATCTGTACGCGACAAGTCTAAAGCTGGTAGAAGAAATAGCGCTCTCCAATTCATCCATGTCAGCGGCCCAACACATGATCTGCTGTCGATTGTCATCCCATAGGGGGCGCCGCCTATCTATCCAACGAAAAGTGGGGCGCGGACCTGTAGAGTTTGGGAACGCCTGCATTATTTATCAAAAATCAGTTCGGCTAGTCATCTAAACGTACGGAGAGAGTGGATGCGTAGTGCAGGCTGAGAACAACAGATGAAGCTGAGGCTACGGCTTGAATAAATATTCACGGTTTCTGGTGGACGGCATCGTCGATTACCCGCGGAGACAAGAGAACGGCACAATGAATCGTCAAACACTGATAAGTTCAACGGTAACGATCGAGAGCGGCACCTTCGAAACGTCTTTGAGAATTTTCCAACTCGATGACTTACGGAGACACCAGTGCCTCGTGGCGAACCATCGAACAATGATGAATTCAACAACCTCACGTCGAGGCATCGGTGAGAATTTCGACTCTTTCCGTTGTCGAGATCGGCTTTCGGCGTCTAGACTTTGTGCGGTCTCGCTTGTGTTTTTGAAACGCGAGCTTTTCGTCATTTGGAGCTCCCACATCACAAGCTGGTACCGCTCTCAAGCATCGACAATGGCAAATCGGCTTTTCTTTTGGATACGGGAATCCTGACATTCAAGCGATAGGATTACCGTAATATCGATTACGGAAAATATGCGACACTTCGCGATCAACTTCGGGCATGAACTAGTCGGGAATTCGTCATTTCTCAATTTACCGTAATTCCGTATTACGGAAAGTCCCCGGAATCCGAGGAATCGCGGGAAAGCAAGAAATCGGGCGGCCGCTATGTGCTCGTTCCTCTATGGAATTACCGTAATATCAATTACGGAAAATATGCGACACTTCGCGATCAACTTCGGGCATGAACTAGTCGGGAATTCGTCATTTCTCCATTTTCCGTAATTCCGTATCACGGAAAATTTCCGTAATCCGTAATACGGGAAATCAGGTCTAATACCAAGTCTATGCCGATGGTATGGAACGGTTCCGCTGGGGTGTCGATGTGTTGCAGGTTCGGTCCGGTCTCTGTACTTCGATTCCGGCGTTGGCATTCAAAGCACGAGTAGACGAATTTCCTCGTGTCTCGATACATGCCCGGCCA
This sequence comes from Lepidoglyphus destructor, assembly GCA_031001835.1. Taxonomy (NCBI): domain Eukaryota; kingdom Metazoa; phylum Arthropoda; class Arachnida; order Sarcoptiformes; family Glycyphagidae; genus Lepidoglyphus; species Lepidoglyphus destructor. The sequence goes on from JARNKU010000045.1 coordinate 510,014, forward strand.
GTAGTACCGTAGCGCTAGACGTCCGTACGTCTTGGCGAGCCCGAGATGTCCTGCTTGCAGCTGACTGTGTGCCGCCTCCATGGCTCTTCGCCTCAACATCGTCGGCAGCACCAGCAGTCGCTCTTATCCGGCTGGGTTGAAATTCTTTTTGTAGAGTACCTATTCGTGTGTCTCGTATGCTGGTCCGGTTCTTGCCTTCTACCACAGCGCTGCGAGTCTTGGGTCTTGCTTTTGTCGGTCGGCTAGCTGTTGTGCGTTGAAGAGGTCGTCACTGGGGGGTGGTGGCTGGGTCGTGATGGCGGCGATCGTTGGCAGCGGATACCTGGACAGGCAGTCGGCGTCCGCGTGTTTTCTGCCTGCCTTGTACACCACCGTGATGTCAAACTCTTGGAGTTTCAGCGCCCATCTCGCCAGGCGGCCTGCTAGCTCTTTCGCCGACATGAGGTGGCACAGAGCGTTGTGGTCTGTCACCACTGTGACCGCGCGGCCGTACATGTACGGTCGGAAAACCTGGGTACTCCATACGATGCCGAGACATTCCTTTTCCGTCGTTCAATCGTTCCGTTCCGTAGGTTGGCCTCGTCCAGGCATTGGAGGACCTCCCGCAGCCGTTTGTTGTGTTCGCCCCACGTTCTACCGAAAACACACACGTCGTCCAGGTACACGAGGCAGGAATACCATTTCTTCCCCCTTAGCACCGTGTCCATGAGGCGTTCGAACGTTGCAGGGGCTCCCGTCAGGCCGAACGGTAGTCGGGTGAACTCGAAGAGACCGTCGTTGGTGATGAAGGCTGTTTTCTCCATGTCCTGTTCCGCCATGCTGCACTGGTAGTGTCCCTGCTTGAGGTCTAGGGACGAAAAGAACTGCGAGCCAGCCAGACTGTCCAGTGCGTCATCCATTCGGGGAATCGGGTACACATCCTTTTTTGTGATTTCGTTTAGTTCCCGGTAGTCGACACAGAATCGGTACTCGCCTGAGTTCTTTTTCACCAAGACCACTGGTGAACACCACGGGCTGTTGGACTCACGGATAATCCCTTGGTCGAGGAGCTTTTTCACTTCCGTCGCCATGGCTTCTCTTTCTATCGGCGCATATCTTCTGCTGTATCGTCTTGCCACCAGTGGCGTATCCAGCTAGAAGCTAACGATGCTATAGCTTCGTCGGACTCAAAATTTTTGAAGCTAGCTTCATCCATCTTCGAGAGTCCACTACAACCAGTTCCTGTGTGACCTCCTCGATTTTTACCCAACGGAGAGCAACCTTCTGCGAAAGTGGGAATGTTCCCCCTCTTTGATAACCAGAACTGAATAAACTTATTTCGTCCGAAATTCTGCTTCAGAGTGGTGGTTTCCAAGGGCTCATGCGATGGAGAGAGGGGTTCAGCTTCGTCGAAAAAGAAGTCTGGCTACGCCACTGATTGAGTGGACCTCTTAGCTCTGTTTGTTGGTGCTGAGTGAGAAAAATTGTTTACGTTCAAGGAGAGCGCGCAATCAACGACCACCAAACGATAAAGTTCGAGCAGATCCAGCGAGAGCGAGATTGTGAGCCACGCATTCGTCATCATAGACATAACATTCAGCCCGACGGAATGATCACAGAAGCAGAGACATGTCTTCGTTTATGTAACGAGCAATAACTAATGTAGCCAGGAATCCATGTGCACTACAAACTCTCGGATCTCAGCCATCCACCAGCGTTATGACTTCCCTGTGCCGACATAACGGACAGCTCGCGCGGGATTCGAGAGTCGGTTGAATCGGCGACGAGTTGCCCCGATGCCTTGATCGGAGCACACTTCATCATGGATGGAAACAAGGGAGAATAATAGGCATGCACCCGTTGCAACGGCTTGTTTTGCAACGGTACCAAAGTTGCCAAATTCACTCAGAAATAGCTTTTTTCGCTAAGGAGGAAATAGAGCTCATTAAGATATTGGGCTATATAGACAGAAAAATCACGTTTTTGGGCTGATTTTCGTCGAAAACAGAGTTAACGCCGTTGCAACGGCAAACGGCAACGGCTATAAAATTTGCTCGAGAGCGCAAACTCGGGGATCTCATGAGAGAATGACGGTGTCTTTGAGTGACATGTTCACAATCGACTTCCAGGATTCGCTCCGTGTGGTCGCAATGCCTTGACTGCGATCTGGATCAGATTGCTGAAACTCATTGCTCGCTATGGCTTCTGTTGATCCGTCGCTTCCCGATGCAAACTCAGCTTGGAAAGGCTCTGCAGCATCACCAAAGGAAGGGTAGGATCTTCTCCAACTATGTGACGAGACCACTGCGTCCAACTGGGATTTTTGCGCAAGAATTGGGAGGGATTACTGTCGTGCTGAGCGCCCATATTTTGCGTCGGCACGAATTATCGCTATATCTGGGGTCGTACCTATAATCGTATCGTGCTCGCTTAAAATCTAGACATTTGGCATCGTGGTCTACTATCGCTCCGTACGTTTCTGGGAAATCGGCCCCTAAAATCATGTCCCCTGGCATGTCTGGAATAACAACGAATTCGTAGGGGCGATAATTATTTTTATTCGTTGTGACGTGCAGCATGCACACCGACTCTCGAGGGATCTCTTCACCGGACACTGTGAGCGGGGCGGGTCCATCCGTTTCCTGTATCGCGAAGCGCACTTTCTTCCGGGGTAGTATCGAAGTGCTCACCGCAGAGGTGTCTGCACCTGAGTCGATCGTTCCGTTGAGTGGTCCGACACCTTGAACCTCGACTGCTGCTTTGTTCAGATTCTTTATCGCCGTTGTGGTGGGTTGGCTGCAGCTTACGAACCCCGGCGCGGTTCGTTTCCCGGCGACTGGGTGCGGTTCAAGGGCCGGTTACTGTAAGGGCTAGGTGAGCGTTGCTGGGGCTGGTCTCTTCTTCCTTGCCAGGATCGGTTCGTGGCGGGGCTTGGTCATCCGAAGTTGGGCGGTCTTGCTGCGGGCACTCGGTTTGCTCTGTCGCGGCAATGTTTCACGACGTGTCTCACGCGATCGCAGTAGTTACAGATGGGCTTGTTGTCGAAGGACCTGCGATCGCCCTCGAAGTGATTCCGGTACGCGTTTTCGTCTTTGGGACGACGGCCTGGTGATGCTTGCCGGTAGCGGTATCTTTCGTTGGACGGTCGGCTGGGGCTGTTATGGATTACAGCCCACTACCGCGAAAATGCATAACCGCGAAAGCCCATTACCGCAAGAACCCATAACCGCGAATGCTCAGGACCGCGAAAACCCATTACCGCGAAAAAATCTCCAGCCGCCCCGAGCGAGGTAAGCTTCTATGCGGAGCGCCGATCAGGTCCGTCGAGCATTTACATTCGATGAAGAACATTCGGTAGTTTTCTCAGCCTGTTAAAATGTCACGAGATCCTTGTTGTGGGGCTGGAGGCAAGGAGAAGGGAAATTTCATGCGAGTCTGGCAGATTCCTATATCCAATCACGTGAATTCAATGAATCCTCGAAGATCCAGTTGCAGCTGACTGATCCGCGGGACGTTGGGATATCGAGGATTCCACCGTGCTCTAAAGACCGTACGGCTTAACTTTCGGAAACGAGAAACGATCCGGAAGATCTGTCGCAACATCGCGTTAGCCAGGACGAAAGAACAGAGTGAACCCCGCATTCCCCCTGTGCATCTCCGTCCCTCATTCGCTTCCCAGACGTCAATGAGACGAAGACTCGAGAATTTTTCCTCATGCCTGTTGTTGCTGAGTCCGCCGAGAGAATCTATACTTTATCCGTCGGCATGCTGAGCCCGACATCCTGGGACAAAGGCCAAGGCCTCGGTCAACCCTGATCAGCGCTCCGCATAGAAGTTTACCTCACTCGGGGCGGCTTGAGATTTTTTCGTGGCAATGGGTTTTCGCGGTCCTGAGCCTTCGCGGTTATGGGTTTTCGCGGTAATGGGCTTTCGAGGCTATGCATTTTCGCGGTAATGGGTGCACACCGTACGGAGTGCGGTGCCGATCGCCGCTGGGGCTTTCGGTCCGGCGGTAGTTGCTGCTGTTTGATGCCATCCCTGCGATGATCGGACGCTGCTGTGCTGGGCGCTGTGGCTGGTTGCGTGTCGCAGCTTGCCGTTTCCTTGCCTCGAGAACGGATCACATGCATGCGATGCTGTTCGTCGCTGCCGTACCGAGCAGGTCCGCGTAGTCTGCTTCGCTGATCGTCTCAGTGAAGCGCTCGATGATTTCGGCGTCAGGTGTTGCTGGGTCGATTTGGTGGCAGAGCCACTGCACGTTCTCGAGGTGGTCGAGTCGCGATTGGTCAGTTGGAGCGGTGGTGCAGTTGCTGGGGCGATTGCGGTTGGTTGGTTGACCAGCTGGAGCGGTCGATCGCGCCACGCTTCGGCTTGGGCTAACACCCGATCGCGCGCACTCGGCGGAGCCTGTTGTCGTTTGGCGTCGTGGCCCGGTGGAACGTTTTCTCGTCGTCGTACCGCCTCCTCGGCGACGTTCTGCTGCTGTTCGCGTTCTGGAAAGCTCTCGAGGGTGTCGTATTGCAGCTTCTCGTGGTTCTGCCCGTTCTGTGCGGCCGGTGTCCCTTGATCAGCAATGCCTTGGGGGTTCTCTCCGTTTCCCTGGGGGGCCATCGCCGTTGCTCCTTCGCCCTGAGCCGGTCCTGTCTTCTGCGGTGAATGTATCACTCGTCCGGATCGCATCTTCATTCGATGTTGTCACTACGAGAGTCAATGTGCTGCTTAGTGGCGTCCTCGAAGGTAAGATTTGGGATTGGGACTGGGACTGAGTCTAACTGGTTGATCGGGCTTTAAGAAATGGGGAATGTTATTCCAGCTATGCCGTACAGTGATTGGGATGTTAGTTGGGCCGATTCATCTACTTTTTCCGGTTTCGTTAGGCCGCCGCGTGCGTTCAGTCGCAATGACTGCGCTTTTCCTTTTCGCCAGGCGTTGCCGCGAATTCCGGTTTTTCTACCTATTTCTAATTATTGGGGGTGTTCGCTAGGTTGCTCGCATTATTTTCCATTATTTCTTGGTAGGGGGGTCGAAGCATCTCCACCAACTGTAACAGGGTTTTATGGGAACTCCAAGCCTACTGCTAGGACTAATCCGGATCACAACTCGTTCTGAGATTGTCTCACCGGCGGGATGAAAGGACGGGATGTGCGGGGGCTCGGAGGGTCCTCAGGGCGGATGCAGGGGCTGGTTACGGGGCTCTGGTCCGGAATCCACAAAGCTGGAATCCTAGGGTCTCGGGGCAGACTCGATAAGGAAAACACGATCGTATCGGCGAACGTTTCACCACACAAGTGTCGCGGTTGCCCGGCGCGATTGTTTTTATTCAGCCTCAAGTTCTCTCTATTGTTCGATCCTATTGGCTATTCCCATTCGACTGCCGCGCCGCTCTCCCGCAGCGGCCGATCCTTGAGAAGTTGTCTCTACCCGATTGCTACATTGTTGCTCGTCTTAATTGTCCACACATGGTTGACCATGCGAGAAACATGGCGACGACAGCCACCTCATTTCACGTTGGCGCATCGAAGCGTCCTTCGTGCTCACCGACTGGTGTTTTTTCCGCTTTTATGATAAGTTTGTATCTATCCGTCGGCATTCTCTCCAACCGAGTTTTGAATTCGCGGATGAGACTGTTGTGCTCGTTGAATAGACGTTGCAGTCTGGGAACGATCTCGTATCGCACGTTTGGCATAAGACTACATCGTTGATCTATTTGAGATTCTCCATCTCCTATGAAATAAACTTGCAGTGATGTGGGCGTTCCACCACCGGGGGGCAGCAGAGAACCGATTTTGTGGTGAATCTGCGTCCGTATCTTGAAGGTTGTAGGGATGAATTGGAGGGGAACTGTCGTCCCAAACGATGTCATCTGGATCACGATTCGTAGCCTCTCATGTTTGCCAGGAAATGCTTCGATTCGGATGTTCGGGCAGACATGAGAGATCGTAGATCATGGGGTCGGGGTACCAGCTGCGGTAATTCTACCGTTCCACTCTTCCAGCATATTTTTGAAGGCTCTTTTCCGAATGTTCTGGCCTGACAGAAGTCACATATTTGATTCATTGCGCCAATTTCTATCGCTGGATTCGCAGAGCATCGATATTTGGATCACAATTGAATGCGGCCAACTTCAAATTCGAGATTTGCCATGTTCTGCTCGTTCGGTGGCGCGCTCTCTGTCGATCAGCAGCCAGTCGTCGGTCATGCTCTTCATTCGTTTCATCATGTCTCGCCTGCGCCATTTGCTGCCGTTGGTATTCCAGTCTGAGATTGCGTTGTTCTTCCGATTTGTCTTCTCCCGCTTGGGATGTTCTCCGCCGTTGATTTCCCACTCGGAGTTCACGTTGTTCTTCTGACTCACGGCGTCTCGCCTGAGATGTTCCCTGGCGCGGATCGTCCACTCTGAGTTCACGATGTTTTCCGATTCGCCTTCTCTTGCTTGAGAGGCTCTTCGTCGCTGATCTTTTCTCATCTTGATCTCATCAGTTCCACGCTACGTCCCTGACTTCTAAACCGTTACGAATCCGTTGAAATTTTCTTGTCTAGATTCCATACAAACTTATAGTGACTCCGGAATCGAGCAGCAAGATACTCATGCCGACTCGGATTTCCGCAGTTTGGTCGATTCTGACTCTGCGGATGAGACCGACGACGTTGACGAGAGTCCGTCAGGTGCCGAAGCCTCCCGCCGAATGAATTTGAGGAACCGCACCAACCTTCGGCGCCCGGCGAGATATGAGATCGAACTGAACGAACTTGATAATCCGAACACATATAAAGAATCGATGGCCTCACCTCACGCCAAGCAATGGCACAGAGCCATGACCGATGAGCTCAACGAAATGGGTTCTCATCGTGTCTGGAGTTTAGTGGACAAGCCAAAAGACAAAAAAAACATTTCGGTACGCTGGGTTTTCCGTTATCGCCCTCACAAACAAGACGAATCAGAAAAGTTTCGAGCGCGCCTCGTTGCTTGTGGTTCTGTCCAGGGCCCAGAAGACTACGGCGAGCTATTTGCCCCAGTCTCAGAATGGGCAACCCTTCGCTTGACCCTCGCTCTTTGTGCTGCTCGAAAATTGTATTCAAAACAATTCGATATATCTGTTGCCTTTATCTATGGCGACATTGATCGTGAGCCTTGCTCCCACCAGCCAATCGGTTTTTCCGACGGCACGAAGCGAGTTTGCAAGTTACATAAATCACTTCACGGCTCGCGCCAATCACCCAGAGCCTTCTACGCGAAATTCACTGAAGTTCTTACCAATCTCGGCCTGAAGAAAAGCGCTGCCGATCCTTGCCGATTTGTCAAGCACGGCGAGAACTCCTCCTTGACCCTCCTTTGTATCTATGTCGACGATTGTCTTGCAATGTCTACGGACGAAAAAAGAACTGACAACCCTCCTGCAAAGCATTGCAAAAGTCTTCACAATCAAAATGTCCCCTCTCGGGCTGTTTCTCAGAGTTCAGATTCACGTCGACAAACGGCATCACATGTAGCTCAGCCGAAATTACTACGCGCTGACAGTTCTCAAAAGATTCAATATGGAAAACTGTCGCTCCATGTCCGTTCCTGCCGACCCGTCGATCCACTCCATCGAACCCAATACGGCGAAAAGAATTGAGCGACCTTATCGTTGTCTCGTGGGTTCTCTTGAATATCTATCACAATGTACGCGACCAGATCTATCCTTCATAGTGTCATACTTGAGTCGCTAATTGGATAATTACACCGAGCAGCATTGGAACGCCGGTCTGAGAGTACTCCGATATTTGCAGGAGACTACGGATCTCTCAATTGTCTACACCGGCGGAGCGCTCGATCAGCTACAGGATTCGTTCAAAATCTACACGGACGCCGATTACTCAGCCGACAAACTGAGTCGCCGTTCCGTGAGTGGATCCGTAATGAAACTGAACGACGGACCTGTTCTTTGGTTCAGTCGTCAGCAGAAGAGCGTCAGTCTTTCGAAGACGGAATCGGAGTTTGTATCTGCCACTGAGGGCGCCAAAACTGCGCTTTGACTTCTCCAATCATTCAAAGAGCTTCATCTCCAACTGAAACCCCGGATTCACATTGACAACATCTCAGCCCTCCGTCTGATCAAGAATTCCGAATTTCACGCTCGCTCGAAACACATTGACTGTCGACTCTTATTCATAAGAGAAACACTTGACCGCAATCAAATCGAGTATAATTACATAAATTCACAGAAGCAGCTCGCAGACTTGCAAACAAAGCCCTTGAACCGTGTGATTTTCAAAAGATTGGTCTCCCAAACTGGCCTGAAGCCATGGAAACCAAGCTCATGATTGGTTATCTCGTCGTTCATCTTCTAATTGGCTCATCCACTGCAGAAGAATTTTACTTCAGCTTCAACGACTGTCCTTGCGACAAAACGCCGCAAACCAAGGAATCCTGCGTCATCCAACTCTCATCGCAATCCAATCATTCTCTTCAGCCGACTACTTTATTGAGGCTGTGCCTAGAGTCAACTCTCCAATGCGCTCAAAGCGCTTCAAAAGATCCCGTTTGTATAATTCCGAATCGTCCACCAATCGGGGGAGAGCGCCTTTGGCCTCTCTTCAAGAAAGATGATCCAAACCCTGATACGACTCCGAGACCAACTCCCACAACAAGTCCCAGCCCCAAACCTATCTGTCCTAACCTCCTAAAACCGATACACATTCACTCTCAACGGTTTCCTTTTCATCACCATCATCGCTTCAATGTCGATCCTGTTCAGAAACCGTCGAAATGTTTCTGAAGCCAACATCACCGAGCGGAGTCGCCAGGTGCAAAACTCTCCACGAAATTCCTGGTCAGCAGAGCAACAACTCATGTGACGTCAGCAAAGCTCTTAATGAATCGGCTCAACTCTCCCATTCCCTCCTTTTTCCCCCTACTTGACAACACTAAAACTTTGTTTTTTTCATCCCAGAAACAAGATATCGGGCAACTCTAACCATTCTCCCAACCGCACGAACAGGCGAGAAGGAAGGAGCATACTCAAAACCAAATTGACTGAGACAAGCGAAAAACTACGATCATCTTCAAAGGGTTATTGAGACATGTATACCCCAGCTCCCCTTACCTAAATAGTTGCAAGCGACCTGCACTAGATAGAACAAACAAGCTCGACATCCCATCGAGTCGAAACATCCTTTTATTGTGCCATCTCAACTCGTAGTTCCCGTATGTATCAACCGTCAGTTAATTTACAATTACATCGTAACATCTCAAGTATTTCTCCAGATCTATTGTACCTCTTGAGAACAGACAAAACCCATACAATGGGTACTGTTTATTCCCGCGACAACAATTGCCTTCACGTAGTCTGGCCGAACTGCAAACCATCCAATCATCAAAATGCAGACCTCTCTCGCCAAACTACGACAAACGAATCCAATTCTAAGAATCTCTGAACACGAAAAATCTCTGAGAGAGATTCTCCAGATCCTCTCTTTCGAAGTCGGTTCAGCGGTAGTCGACTCCGTCGGTTCTTCGGTCGTCGTCGATGAAACAAAATCAAACGACGGACCGGGCCTGCTTGTGGTGGGACCGGTTTCACTTGGATCGGGAATTAGTGTGCTTGCATTCGGATCGCGGACATGAATTTGCGTTTGAATTTCGATCCTCACGGAGATACTCAAAAATATCATCAAAGATACTCCTATTCCAAGTGACAACCCGATCCTCGTGGTGATCAAACCTCTCAGAAGTGCACGGAACCTATCAAGCACTTGGACTCCCCTGCCTCTACGAAACCACGTGTTTCTCGGACGCTCGGACGGAGTTTACAGCGAAAATTCCATGAAAGGTCGTAACTCGTCCCAATACTCTTCACCTCGATGATCTTCAACATGGTCTTCGCACCGCAAATCAGCGGAAGCCAGTCCACAAACGGCAGCTGAGAGTGGGAGACGTATGTCTGCTCAAAAGCGAGGAAAAATCTCGGTGCTACTGGCCGCTCACCAGGGTCGAGCAGCTGCATAGTGGAACCGACGGTCTAGCGCGCTCGTGCACCGTTAGGACAACGAGCGGGAAATCGTTGACTCGCCCCGTAAGACTGCTCTACAGGCTCGAGTCATCCGACCCGGACCTGGAGTAAGACGATCGCCTTACTCCAGATGAGCCGCGACTGCCAACTGCAGCACGGCTCAAATGTCGGCATCCAGCGTCGCGTAACATAATCTGTTCTACGTCAAGCAGACCAAAATACAGCAAGAATACAACACTAAATCGTAGAAAACACTACAAGTCGGAAACGGCCTAAAAAAATGCAGCTCACCATGTATCCGCGAAGACGAGGCGCCGGATAACCCACCATCCACCCCGGCTCCTCCTCCTATCTAATCGGCTCCATCTTCTATTGAGGACCGAAGTACTCGTCGGCACCCTCCACTTCTCCTAGCGTCGTGTCATAGTCCAATAACGTGGATGTAGTGCCGAAATCAGCCGTCAACCGCGCCCCCATCACGTCAACAGTTTGAAACCGTACGATTCTCCGGCCCAGTCGGTTCTGGGGGTGATCTTCGCCCGGACACTTTTCACGTACGACTTCAACAGGTCCTTCAATGGACGCGGGGGCCGAACTTCACCGAATCGACACTCGGGATGACCGAGCCGAGGGTCTACGTCGGCAGCGTCAGCAACGACTTCCCCGTGTGCAGGTGGCACCACGATTCGTCCACTTCATCACATTCATCTTCGTCCAGTTCGAAACCGCCATCTTCGTTCGCTTCGGCACTCGCGTCGTCGTCCACATCGTCGACACACTCGCGGCTCTCCTCCAACGCACGGTCACCGCGTGCAGACGGCACGACGGGGACCTGAGGGTCTTCGGGTTCCGGAGGCGGTGTCGGGCCGCGCTCGGGCGGGGAGGGCGACGTCGAAGGACGGTCCTCCGGCGCCCCGGCCGGACCGTGCCGCGCAAGGAAAGCTTCTGTCTGAGGTACATCGGCGCCGTCGGGGAGGTCCCCGTCCTCCCGCATTTGCAGCGAGAGATTGAGGTAATAGAGGCGGTCAGTATAATAATCCAACCCCTGCCAATCCTCGCTCAACAGCGCCTTCACCTCTTCAATTGGAAGTTCGCGGAGCGCGGGGTCGTGTCTCCGTCTTTCGTGACAGAAGATTCCATAGGCGGAGTTAGCCCACGTGCGGAACTCATGGCGTCGGCCGGAAAGCGTAGGATCATCGCGGTCAGCAAAAAACATAAGAGGTTTTCAACGAGTTGAAACCGTAAGCGGAGGATCCGTTTATAATAAGAAGAGGGGTTTAGGATGAGTTTTGATTGAAATCAACAAAAACACGTGAACGAAGATGTATTGAGCGATTTATTTGACAATGAGAAATGCCGCTGGGATGAATGAGTTGAGAAAGCATATCGTATTGTTTGGTTTGCGGTGTCAATTAATCTTAGAGAATCAGTATTAGATGCGTGAAAGGGAGCGCAATACTAACAACATGGGTTGTAATGAAGAGTATTTGAACAAGAGAAGTTCTCAATCGATAGGTATTTGTTTTTTTTTTAGGTTTTTTTGACGAGGGTACCAGGAAATCCATTTACGGACGCTCGCTTTACAGCGAACAGTGTGAGACTCTAGCGGTGTAGTGCAAAACCGCTAATACTCACTAACCCCGGAGTTGAACTCCGCCTCGTTAGTAGAAGACTTTAGATAAAATTGCGTTTGAAGAACGCAAGAACAGCTGTTTTAAAATCTCGTTCATCTTCTTCTGGATAGAGGTTCGAAGTCGAAGAACAGTTGTTTAAGAGGCGTCGAGAACCCTTAAGAGAACGGGCCTTGTTTGATTCGCGTCCTGAAATCGCGGTATGCTTTCTCAACTCATTCATGCCAGCGGCATTTCTCATTGTCAAATAAATCGCTCAATACATCTTCGTTCACGTGTTTTTGTTGATTTCAATCAAAACTCATCCTAAACCCCTCTTCTTATTATAAACGGATCCTCCGCTTACGGTTTCAACTCGTTGAAAACCTCTTATTGTGGCCGATGCAATCATGACGGATGCGTGTAAGGCCGAGATGACGTAGCGGTCTGAGCGATATTTGAACCGAATATTAGGCTGGATGCCGAGAATTGCCGATGCTATGATAAAGGGGCCGTTCGTGATGATAAGCGTGGCATCAGCCACTACGTAATGCATACGGGAAGCCGTCCGCTCTTTTAACTCCGAATCTGTTGGGCGGTCTGGAGCTAAATTTTGAACCGTTATGCGTAGCGTGTGACACATAACGTGTGACACACACTGTGACCCGCTCTGTAGCCCTATCGGCAGAGGTAGTGCGCGGTGCAGTGCGCGGAGTATTGCGCGGAGTATTGCGCGGAGTAGTGCGTCGTTATGCGAAGCGTGTGACACATAACGTGTGACACACACTGTGACCCGCTCTGTAGCCCTATGGGCAGAGGTGGTGCGCGGTGCAGTGCGCGGAGTATTGCGCGGTGCAGTGCGAGGAGTATTGCGCGGTTCAGTGCGCGGAGTAGTGCGTCGTTATGCATAGCGTGTGACACATAACGTGTGACACACACTGTGACCCGCTCTGTAGCCCTATGGGCAGAGGTAGTGCGCGGTGCAGTGCGCGGAGTATTGCGCGGTGCAGTGCGCGGAGTATTGCGCGGTGCAGTGCGCGGAGTATTGCGTCGTTATGCATGGCGTGTGACACATAACGTGTGACACACACTGTGACCAGCTCTGTAGCCCTATAGGCAGAGGTGCAGTGCACGGTGCAGTGCGCGGAGTAGTGCGTCGTTACGCGCGAATGTCACACATTGTGACACTGATCGTGACACACACTGTGACCAGCTCTGTAGCCCTATGGGTAGAGGTAGTGCGCGGTGCAGTGCGCGGAGTATTGCGCGGTGCAGTGCGCGGAGTATTGCGCGGTGCAGTGCGCGGAGTATTGCGCGGTGCAGTGCGCGGAGTAGTGCGTCGTTATGCATAGCGTGTGACACAGAACGTGTGACACACACTGTGACCAGCTCTGTAGCCATAATAGGCAAAGGTGCAGTGCACGGTGCAGTGCGCGGAGTATTGCGCGGTTACGCGCGAACAGTCACACAGTGTGACACATAACGTGTGACACACACTGTGACCCGCTCTGTAGCCCTATAGGCAGAGGTGCAGTGCACGGTGCAGTGCGCGGAGTCTTGCGCGGTTACGCGCGATCAGTCACACAGTGTGACACACACTGTGACCCGCTCTGTAGCCCTATAGCCAGAGGTGCAGTGCACGGTGCAGTGCGCGGAGTATTGCGCGGTTACGCGCGAACAGTCACACAGTGTGACAGAGCAGTGTGACACACACTGTGACCCGCTCTGTAGCCCTATAGGCAGAGGTGCAGTGCACGGTGCAGTGCGCGGAGTATTGCGCGGTTACGCGCGAACAGTCACACAGTGTGACAGAGCAGTGTGACACACACTGTGACCCGCTCTGTAGCCCTATAGGCAGAGGTGCAGTGCATGGTGCAAAGCGCGGAGTAGTGCGCCGTTACGCGCGAACAGTCACACAGTGTGACAGAGCAGTGTGACACACACTGTGACCCGCTCTGTAGCCCTATAGACAGAGGTGCAGTGTACGGTGCAGTGCGCGGAGTATTGCGCGGTTACGCGCGAACAGTCACACAGTGTGACAGAGCAGTGTGACACACACTGTGACCCGCTCTGTAGCCCTATAGGCAGAGGTGCAGTGCATGGTGCAAAGCGCGGAGTAGTGCGCCGTTACGCGCGAACAGTCACACAGTGTGACAGAGCAGTGTGACAGAGCAGTGTGACACTGATCGTGACATGATAAGAGCGTCACGTGACGCTATAGAAACAATAAACGGATCCTCCGTTAAAAGTCTTCACCTCCAGACATCACGATCAATTCCGATCGGGTCGCACTTCACAACACGGAGAGTCGCGGGTTCGCCGGGAATCACGGCTCACGGGGTCGAACAGGCACCTCAACAAGTTCAAGTCACGAGACGAAACGTCCACTCTCAGCGTCAGCCAGAACGAAAAGAACTTGAGGCGGTTCGGATGTTCGGAACAAGAGGAAAATGTATCAAATGTCATCAAGCGGAGATGTGCAGCGGCAGAAATATTCTCAAAACGTTCGAGTCTGCCGACATCCCGTCCCCGGGGGAATATCACGAACCGAGGTCCGGTGTGTCTTTTCTACCCAATTTACGTTGTAAAATATATGTCGTTGGAGAATCGTTTCTAAGAAGAGTCTCCAAGCCGGAGACTCTTATTCAATAAACCCGCGTCCAGAGTAGAGAGAGGGTGGCGCCTCCAAGATGGCCGCTCTCTGTGTGGGCCGCCATCTTGAGAGCCAGTCAATATCTTCATCATTGAACCCGCGGTCGCGTGTAAACTACACCGACCCGGTGCTTCTCAATACTACAGTATTAGTGTCACCTACTCACTCCTGACGCGTTGCAGTACAACCCAGTGTTTTCACTCAGCCTTCAGATTGATCTGTGAGAAGGCACTGCACGGTCGCAAAATCTAGCCTCAGAAGCGATGCCACCGATCCCAGCATACCGGCTCGATCAATGTCCGCCGTTCGCGGTAACAGGAGTGGACCACGCAGGCCCGATATACTACAGAAGAGAAGACACGGATCAGAAAGATCAGAGTTTGTCCAACTACGAGCGGGCTCGTATAGAGCTGGTAGCAGACTTGTCAACAAACGAGTTCTTGCTGGCGCTGCAGCGGTTCATCAGTCGCAACCCAGCCGTCACACGTCTGGTCAGCGACAACGCGCGCACATTCATACGTGCGTACAAAGAGATGGCGGTTTGGTTCGAATCGGTCAAGAAATCGGAAATGGCATCGTTCCTCACACGGAAGAGAATCGAATGGCGATTCTCGACGGCAAAAGCTCCGTGGCACGGGGCATGGTGGGAAAGGATGGTTTCAGTAGTTAAAAGACCACTGAGGAAGGTTCTCAGAACGCACCTGACAACATTCAGGCACTTGGAAGCGATAATATTCGAAATAGAAAAAATGGTGAACGACAGGCCGAATTCAGCAGTGATTACCGAACCACATGAGCCTCGAGCGCTCTCTCTGGCCCAGCTGATGTACGGATACGATAGTCAACCCGACCTGCCGGAGACGAAGCGGATGCTGCGCGATTTGGAATCAGCGAAGGCAATTATTTTCACGGAAAGATGGAAGAGACAGCAGTCTGCTCTCAGAGGATTCTGGAAACAATTCAAAAAGGAATATTTGCAGTACTTGAGGAATCTTCACTATAGCAGACCGCAAGCCTCCAGACCACTCACAACAGAGAGCGACAGATCTGCATTCTGCGGACCGACTTCCCGTCGCGAGCCTATTGGCCGCTGGTCAGAGTGCTGGAGACCTATGGCGGGGAGAACACAGATCGGCGTCGACGATCATGTAGAATACTCACCACGGACGAAAAAATTCTCTCTAGACCGATACAGTTGTTGTATCCGCTCGAGGTTGAACAATTCTAGGAATGGCCGCCAACAGCAGCCCTTCGAGGGAAGGAAGAGTCGGAAGGACGCGCAGAAATTATTTTTTCTGTATTGCCATAGTCGAAAATAAAAAGGAAATTATACACGTCAACGTCATGGGGGTGGTGAGTCGTCAGGACGGAGGACGGGCCTATACACGCGCAGTCCTTCTTCGGTGATGATTCGGATTCCGGCTAGAAGGAGGTCAGCCTCAGGAGCAGACCGAATTCTTCGGCTCACGTTGAGGCACCAATCCCGGCAAAGCGGATGGGCTTGACTCCAGAGCTCGCGGCCCAGGGCCCGCCGGGCATCGTCGGTCAGCGAGCGAATTGGGGGATTGAGCACTTCACTAAACAGGAGAAGAATGCCGGTGAGCGAACATTTGAATGTCGACCTTCCACGTTGAGCCATGGTGTGAACACAGCGAGCAGTTGAACACAAATAAAGCCAAAAAGAGGCCAAGCCACATTCGAAATAACCAAATATACTCTCTCGCAACTAACTCGAATCAATAAACCGACCACAGAGGTGAAACCAAAGTCGATCTCTGGATGTCGGCCAGGAGTCGGATGACCGCAGGTTGGGGCGCGGAAAATGAAAAGAAAGTCGAGCAAAGCCGACGCCTAGACATTCCGAGAGTAGGAGGCATCTGAGACAATGCGGTTAGCACAGTAGCAGAATTCGTACGCAAAGTGCTGAGAAGCGAGAGAAGTCAACTAATCATATTTCAGGATATGGAATTATTACTGGCAGTGAGGAAAAGCATCAATAATCAGTTGAGGCTAGGTAGCCCAAAAGGTTCCGAGCGGCGGGGAGCACCAAAAGTCAAAAACGTGGAAAACTCCCGGTACGGGAGGCGCTCGGCCTCCGTGAGGGAAGCCCACGCCAGGCGGACAACTTCCCTTGCATCCAGAGGCAGCTGCACGGTCAACCATACCTCATAATGGCACAGTTCAGCAAAGTAAAGGCCCATCGGGGAGTCGCAGTAGGGGGTACGTCGGCGGATTCGGCTCATCTTCAAAAAAGGCAACAGCGAACGCGTTGAGAACAAGAACGTAGAGATCCAACCACGAAAGTGAAAAAACTCGCCGAGAGCAAGGAATCTCGAAGTTGAAAAGAGGGAGACCAGAAAGGGGTCTTGGAAAGGAGAAGTTCAAATTCGGAACGCGCGCGGAAGCTCCAGAGTTCGAGAAACTTCCAAGCGGCGTTTGAGCAGTTCAGAATTCCGGGGGGGGGGGGATGTGGCGTACGGCCAGAGCTGTGCGCCGAGGCAAAATCCTCGGCGGCGGCGGCGGACCGGAAAACAGGTGGCGGCGCGGCGCGCCGCGGCGTTCGCCGGCGTGGCGTGCGCCGGCCGGCCGGCGTGGCGCGCGCCGCGCATTCAGTTTTGATCTTTCTTCGAATGGAAAGTGTCATGATGGGACTTCAGAGAGGAAGTTACATGTAGAAGATACCTATGTACAGGGAAATTAGCAATGCTTCGTTTATAATTTCGAATTAGGAAAGCACGATTCTGTGCTGACAACCGTCCGTCTTTATTATGTTATGTACAGGGCAGACACACAAATTTTTCATTTACTGGCAGTCCAGGCTTCAGGAAGGAACTGTTTGTTGTCATGTATGAACAAAGTTTTTGTCATAGTGACCGGATCCATAGAGCATCGTTTCTCCCTCAGGCAGTTCCCTGCAGCGGAGAATCGCCGTTCGGGCTCGGCGGAGGTGGCCGGAATTGCAAGGATAAGCCGGGCCAGTTTCGCAACCGAAGGAAAGAGCTTATCGTTCCGAGACCACCAAGCTAAGACTCCTTCTTCCTCGCGAAATTCGCCTTCTGCGACCTTGTGAGCAAGATACCGGTCGATTTCGATGGCCAACGTGTCGGATGAGCTTGCTGCAGCAGCATACTTCGCAATTAAAGAACCACGTTTTTTGAGCGGAGGAGTGGATATTACAATGATCTCATCGCCCTCCGACCTTCCTGGCACATAGTCGTTGATCGCGCGTTGAAGAAAAGCTGCACTATTGCCGCCGGGGATCTCCGCTCTTACATTCGGAAGGTCTTTGATTTCTGGATCCAACAAAGCGCCCAGAAATTCCATTCTGTTAAATGGTCTCATTCTTTCTTCAACACATATCCGTAGTTGCCTTGCAAGTTGTCGTTCGAACTCTTCGATACTTGTCTCCATCTCGTCAGCGAAGTTATTGTCTTCTGTTTGTTGCAAAGTGGTTTCGATGTCGATTGTACCAAGGACAACCATGTTGATGGAAGGTCTTTTTGAGCTTTGTATCATGATCATAAGATCTAAGATCACCTGAAAACGATTTTTGTGAGCTCAGATCGCATTGAGAAAAGATTCAGATCAATAGCGCATGTCTTTCGCATCGTAAACTGAAGCTCACACAGCGGGCCACAGTTCAATGATCACGAAATCAATTTAATTTTAATTGATTCAGTAGAGGAGCATACCCGGTACTGTGCCGCTATTACGCGGATTTCGTCGATGTCTTTAGCACTGAGAAATAAGTCGGAGGACCCCGTGCTGAGAAGAAGCTCATTGATTACCCCGTAAGAAGCCGAGGCAGACTCGAAGAGGTGGCAAACAGAGCTCCAACGGGTGGCCACGTCTGCTTCCAAACCCTTCGGGTCGAACCCCGAGAGTGACGGTTCTTCGTCGTCGAAATCACGAAAACGTTCATCTGCATTACCGGCCTGAGAACAGAAAGAATAAGCAATGAGCGGTGTTTTCACGACACACCAACTTTTGTAAATGTACTCATTTTTATATGAGGTCAAATCATGCAAACTGTTGTCAAAGACTCACCTTTTCTATCTCATCTGCTTGTTCCAAGGTCTTCAAATAGGATTCCTGAGCTTTATCTTTGGCCATCCGTGCCACGAGAGCCTTCTTGAACAGAAGACGACGGTAGATGTTCATTAGGTGGCATCGTAGCTCAAGAACTCTTTTACCGATTCCGGATTTGTAGAAGTCGAAGGTTAGAGCCCGATGCATACGATGGTCCGCACACCGGATATGTAGACGCTTCTTGAAGCCGCTGACCATATTGCTCCCACTGTCAGAAATGATCGCGAACATCTGCTCCTCCTTTAACCCGAAGTCTTTCAAAGTGGACACAATTGCGTCCAAAACCGCGCGACCCGTGTGGGGTGTCGGAAAGTAGTCGGTGGTTAGCGGCACGCACATTAAACGGTAGTTTTCATCGATGTAGTGAGTGACAACCGCTATATATGGAAGCTGTCGAAATCGGTCCGTCCAGATGTCCGTTGAAACATGATAATGTGATTCTTTCGGTAAGCTCTTCACGACTATTTGCTTCAGCGCATCGAACGCGTCGTCCAGTGCCCCTCGCGAGATTGTCGAGTGGACCGGTATGTCAGAAGCTTTAGAAACAATTCCTCGGCGCACGGAGAATCTTTTGAAACCACTGCCTTCAACGAGCGAGAACGGGAGGAGGTCTTCGCTGACCAGCAGAGCTAAGTCCCTGGCCAGAACAAACTTCTTGGCTTTGGCGCCTTCAACCACTCCAACTTTTCCGCCTTCACAAACGGATTTCTTCCAGGATTCGAGAAGTGTATTTGTTTTCTTTTCGATGGCAATTTCGCCTGGAAAATCGGTGTGTAACTATGTGAAATGACGAGCCCGCGTCCTAATTACGCCAAGCATGAAGTTCAGTACTCGCCGTGGAGCAGGAAATGCTGCCACAAATCATTCGATGAAGAGTTCTCACCAGGGTGTACTTTGGAAATGTGCCGAAATA
Organism: Lepidoglyphus destructor; assembly: GCA_031001835.1. Taxonomy (NCBI): domain Eukaryota; kingdom Metazoa; phylum Arthropoda; class Arachnida; order Sarcoptiformes; family Glycyphagidae; genus Lepidoglyphus; species Lepidoglyphus destructor. The sequence goes on from JARNKU010000045.1 coordinate 529,250, forward strand.
GTGCTTCGGTCGCGGTGCCATCGCTGTAGGAGCGTACGGTTCCATCTTTTTCAAAACAGAGCTTGCAGAAGGCTTTGCTCTTCTCTTTAATGGATCCATCCGGCCCGGTCAGTCGACCAAAGACTCTCCAGACCTACGGTGTGAGAAAATCGAGCACTGGTGATCGAATGAACGTAAACCCCATTATTCAAAACAGAATTCGATTTCTAACGTTCCTATCGCTGATTGCTGCTGCTGCGCGATTCGAAGCACTCAAAACTCACCGGCGAACTGTATCTTCTTGGATCAGTTTTGTGCAGTATGACCTTGAAAACTTCTTCAGATGCCATGATGCACCGTCTACAGCTACTGTGAGGCGTTCGAATTTCTCGAGAATGTGCAATGATGGCACGTTCGCGGGAGAGAGGGATCTCACAACGCAAAGAAATGAGCGAGAAACACATTGGGAAGAGCACGCAGCACGGGGTCACGAGAGCCGCAACGGGAAACGATTTGCCCCAGAGCAGGAAGCACAGAGGGGGTATTTGATCGAGAATAACTTTTAGTTTGCGCGAGCGTCGTTTTGTTCCGCTTGCGCTCAGCTCTGATTCCGATTGCTAGTAGACGATCGAAGCTGGGGTTTGGTTACTCATGATCTGCAGCAATTCAGTTGTCCCGGATTGACAAATTTTAAATATCATCTTCAGGTTTAGAAATCATAAACTCGGGCGGTGGAAGGATCTCCCGATTCGCGCAGCTCGCCACGACGCGTCGCGCTGCGCCGAGGAAATTTCGCGGCGGCGGCTGGCGGCTGGCGGCGGGAAATCAGACGCGGCGCGCCGGCGTATATTCGGCGTGGCGCACAGCTCTGCGTACGGCCCATGAGGAGCGTGAGAGCTTCGCAGATACAAAGCGCGGCTTCCCCGGCTGACGTCTCCACTTCTCCCAACAGCTGATCGAGCTGTCACCATCCGGTCATCAGCCATCTTGTCTAACAATAGGTTCCACGAGAGTGATACGAGTGTAATTCCGGTGCGTTCTGAAAACTCTTCCGAGCTCAGCGCTCTGGTCCAAATCTACATCGACCCCGATCTGATTTGACCAAGCCGACTCTGAGCGAGTCAGAACCGCCCAGATCGTCCGACTAGCCGACTTCAGCCGTATTCGACGCCGTCGCCGCTCGATCTCCACAGTGCGCCAACCGCTCTACCGAAGGGTGCGAAAACAGACGTGTTCTCAATCTTTTCCACAGCCTAGGCCACAGTTGATGTAAGGACCATCGACCGGTCAACAGAGTTCGAAGATGAAGCGGTCTGAAGGTTAGAAGAATAAGCTGGAGAGGGAGTGGTCGTAGAACCAGGTACGATTGGAGAACTCGTTGTAGACGAAATTCTTGCGGGAACATTCGTAGAAGTCTTAACTGAGGTCGGAGCTCTCGTCGTGGACGTTGCCGGATTATAAGTTTCTCTAGTGGTTGACGCGACGGAAGCTCTCGAGGCCTCGGTGATCGATCGATGATAAAACGGTCGATTCGTTACTATCGGGTCCGAATGAGAAAACTGAGATGATCCACGGTAGTAGAACGGCCTTGGAGTTGTAGTGCTCGTCGTCGTCCAGCTTGACGTCGAGCTTGTTGACCTTCGCTTATCAGTGGTGGTTGGAGCCTGATAATATATACCAAGTCTTCCTAATACGTTCGCGCTCTCTGGAGTCCTCAATGAGAGGCTTCATCGACTCTGCCAGTTTCTTCAGATCATTACTTGCCGCAGCAGACCATTCCTCCATCGCGACAGTTGATCTTGACGTTGGAGCTGCTGTAGATGTTGATGCACGTGGAAATCTGGATATTGGAACTGAAATCGCTGCACTTGATGAAAGGTGCTTTGTGGAATTCTCCGATGATGAGACTCGAGCGACTGTTACGGCTCCACCGACATCTGAAACTCTAGGCAATGCGATGTAGGCAATGGTGTTGTTTCTTGAGACACCGCCTGAGTTGGAACAGTCATTGATGAAATTGGAGTCGAGAAGCCAAACGTCTTGGTCGAGGCAATAGTTGAATGGAACACAGAAGGAATGAGACGAATGTGACTCGGAGATTCTATCACTTCCCGAGATAAAATCAAATCAGCTTGTCGCTTCGCTGTGAGATCCGGCGAACAACTCGCCTCAAAAGTCTCCATCCGGCGAGCTGAGAAATCAGAAAATAGAAAAAACGAATGAGTACTCAGCGACTGAACTTCTGGTGAAGCTGCAGTTCAGTAACTTTTTGCGCTTCTCAGAAAATAACGAGTGAAAGTTGGCAAGTTTTGGGTCACAGAATAACATACCCAGCACGAAGGCTACATAACCGCATGTGGCAGCGACGGCCAGCGTCGCTAATACTGCCACCGAAAATCCTCTCATTCGACAAACTCTCATAGTCGCTCACTTGGCGGCATATGACTCGCCTGTAGCACCCACTGGATACAAAGTAACCCTCGAGTCCACTAAGACTCTCTCTCTCACGTTCGAGAATGGCAACTGACTTGACAAAATACGCCGAATCAAAACAACTAATCGAAGAGCTAACGGTGTTTTGTCGATCGTGATAGATCCGACGCTTCGGTCACTACATGGATGTGAACAGGAGGGAAATAGGATCAGAAACTATAAGTACCCTATTAGTTTGCGATCCCCTAGCTTTGCGTTGTAATTATATTGCACTCTGTCTCTAACTCAGAGAAGACTCACCTCCCAACGTCAGGGCTAGCACGAGAATGAAAATCAACAACGCGCCGATAATCTTGCCGTAACTCAAGATCGCGGAGAGCAGTCCATCGGGTATCCAAGCACGCACTCGCTGAGTCTCCGATCGCGGGTCTGGGGCCGTCGGAAGGCTACCCTCACTTGAACTCCTCGACGAACATATTTCTTGTTGAACTTCGACAACTTTCTTGGTCTGCCTCGTTGTGGGCATGACGAACTCTTCGTGGAAAAACTACAATTCAGATGAATTGCAAAACCACGACTGTACAATTGATTCTCCCTCGTGTACCCTCTTAAGTAAACTCCATGGAAAGGGTGGGATTAGAGAGTAAAAACCCCTAAATCTTCGAGAAAATTCAGACATAGGATATCGAATCTCGAATCAAGGAAGGAAACAGAACATGCATTCGTGTCAAATGTCTCAACGCAAGTCTCATTGCACATGATAAAATCCGAAATCATCTGAATCCGAGATGTCAAGACTTCCGATGTAGAGCGAAGCTGGAATGAAGCTCCCGCAACTCGCTAGATAAGATGTAAAATTGAAACTCAGAGTTCTGAGCCCTTTGCAGAGAAATGAACATTTCCAGGCTGTCAGAAATAACTTTATTCATCAGGCTTCTTCAGCTGGAACAGTATCATAGAACTGCGTGGCCAAAGGGGGAGATGATGAGATATTACCCCTTTAGGGTCATTGTCCACCGCGTCTATGCTTGGCTGACCGAAGGGGTCAGCGCACCCTTTGTTTCAGTGATTGCTCACAGTGTTCGCGTAAGCTAGTTCTAGTTCACTCAACCCTTCTTCTAGTTCAGTGACCAGTGTTTCTAGCCCTCACTTCTGTGCTTTGTCTGTCGAGTATATAACGACAATAAAGATTCCCCGAATCAAGGGGGAGTAACATCACCTGACTCTAGCAAGACGTGTTCTCCGACGTCTCTCCGTGTTGTTAGCCCGACCGTACTGAAGCTAAGGGATCGAAACCTGTAAACCTATCGAATTGTTATGTCCAGTTGCCTGTATCTTTAGCCATCTCTAACTGGTTTAGCCATAGCTCTGCTTCTGTCACGCTCCCACCCGCGAATTTGTCCACGGCCTTTGAGGTGTTAACGAAACGTTCCACTGACCTGACTCCACTCGAGTTGTCTGTTGGCTCGGGTTCCTGCACTTCCATCTTCATCAGTTCTCGTCTGATCATCAGCTCCATCAGCGCTCTCAGCTCACTGTCACCCGAATCGGCCCTTTCGGTCTTCGGCGTATCGTCATCGGTGATGCCCATTGTTCTGATGCACTTCCACTACAAGTCTTTCGAATCACTTCCAATTCACGTCGCTTCCGTCAATCCCACCGCTGCTAAATGTGGGGAACTACCGTGGATAACCGGGTTGGTGAATTTGATGCTCTTCTTTATTTCGCTGCCAACACACCGTTGGTTGCTGACCAGCGCACACACGACGTCCTTCAATACAACTGACACTCTGTCCATCTCTCATACGTTCCCTGCCGTCTCTTTCATGGGCACGTTCGGCGCTACCCAACGTACACGCCATGTATATCTGGCCACTCCGAAACGCTACTTCTCGCTAATCTATCCCACAGTAATGATCGATAAGAAAACGGTAATAATTGATATGATTAAATGTATTACCATAGACATAAACACACATAATTAGTAGTAGGGAAACTCTTCGGGATCTTCTGTGTCCAGACACCTGAGATCAGCTGGAGTGTCATCCCAGACAGTAGCGTACCGAGGGGGGCCCAGGGGGCCATGCCCCCCAAGATTTTCGTCCGGCCCATAGAGCTCCATGTTAATGATGATGATGATCATGTGTTGGCCCCCTCCAAGATGATGAAAAATTTGCTCTGGCCCCCCCAGAAAAAAATCCTGGGTACGCCCCTGATCCCAGACAACTCGATTTTTTGTGACATGAATATCGGGACGGAACATTTCGTCCTGATCACTCCAATAGAAGCCATCGCTGTCAACTGAAGTTACGAGATAACGCTCCACATGATTCTTAAGGCGCTTTTCGTCTCCATAACTCGCTCACGCTTTCTTTCGCATGATCTGGCATGAGGTGTTGGGTCTTTAGCTATGGATCCGAAGAATGACATAATGACTGAGGTCGGAATCGACTAGAACAGAATCGTTATCTCTGTGCCGAGACAACTCTTATATAGTTTATTGTGGCCGTGGCTGCGTCCCCAACATTCCTCCCCTTCGAGCGGTCTTCTTTAAGGGACGGAGCCCCGCCAACGCCCGGTAGTAATTTGATTTGATTTATTGTTTGTTAGGTTTCAAATACAGGCCAAGGCCGCGATGCCGTACGTTAAGGAACTGAGGAAGAGAAGTTTGAAAACATGTATCAGTAAATATCGCGGGAACCCGACACGACGGAGGCGGTGGATACAGTAGACAATAGAGTTGAGCTTGCTTCGAGTATGTGAGATATGGGTTTTCCAGGAGAGGTGGGAGTCGAAAAGAACACCGTGGCACTGGACATGTTCTTCTGGGGTGAGGAGAATATGGTCCCAGAGGATGTTAACAGGAAGTATAGGAGATACACTATGAGGAAGGTGGAAAAGTATAGTATGAGTTTTGGAGGCGTTGACAGAGAGGCGAAGACGATGAAGCATAGAAGAGATAGTGGAGGCATGTAAATTGAGAGCATGGAGGTCCGAAGTCAGCTCCACAGTCGTTCTTCGAAGGCGAAAGAGGAGGGTAGAATCGTCAGCATAGGAAATGAAGCGAAGAGAAGGCGAGAGTGAGTTGGCTTGGATGAGGAGAGAATTAATGTAGGTAGATTAGAAAGAGCGTCGGACCGAGCACAGATCCTTGGGGTACACCATACATGATGGGACGCGGGGAGGAAGATAGGCCGTCGATTTTAACAGTAAGTGACCTGCCAGATAGGTAGGAGTTGAACCAAGCCAGAGAGTCCGTAGCGAGACCGATATTCGCAAGCGCTTGAAGGAGTACAGTAGAGTTCCGTTAATTCGCACTTTTTGGGAGTCACAACCTGGAAAATTCTGCGAATAGCGAATCATCGGGATGTCTAAACGGGCGGCCCAAATAACTCGTTCAGTCATGCTCTAGACCAGTGGTTCATAACCGGGGGTGCGCGAGACTGTTCCCGGGGATGCGCGGCGACTTTTGGTGCGAAAAGCAACCTCGCACAATGCGGAGATTGTATCTGGTTGCACCTGAGGTTCGACGTCACGCTGACTAAGTTGTCGCTGTTACACCGTTTGGAACTTGTCAAGACGTCAGTGATCACGATGGCATCACTGACGATAATCCGTCGCAGTCAGAAATCGAAATGAATGCGCGGTCGTTACTCATTTCCAAAATTGTATCACCAGTTCAACAAGCAAAAAACTTCTCACAATAGTTGGGACACTTCCCAAGCAGAGATGCGCATGGAGACATCAACCTCTCCCGGGGATGCGCGGAACGCGGAACGGAAAAGGTTCGAAACCACCAAGATCTCAACCAGAGGCTCCTCCTCCTCGGGGATTTGATCTTGCGACTAGCCGATCGAAAAGGATTCATCCACCGTTAAGTAGTCTTGCAGAGAAACAGACGGTTCTCTATTCAAGACGCCCGCCCGACTCCTGAGACCACGACCCATGAGCGGCGGTCATCCGAGCTATCGACGAGAAATGACGCGTGTCACACGAAAAATTCGTGCGAATTACGCTGAAATCCCGTGTGCGAATAGCGAATTATCGGAATCCGGCGAATTATCGGAGTGTTTAACATGGGGCCTATGGGCGAATTAACCGAAATTCTGAAAGAATCAGTGTGAATAGCGAATTAGCGGGGGTCCTCGAATTAGCGGGGATGCGAATTATAGGGATTCTACTGTATTCAAACGGGACCCGTTGCATCTAGAGGTCGCAATTACCCGGGTCCGTACCCGGGTACCCGGGTAATTACCCGGATCCGGCCTCGGATTTGAAAATTTTGGACCCGGGTACCCGAGTACCCGGGTCCGGGTAATGAAACTGTACCCGGGTCCACTTTCATTACCCGGACCCGGGTACCCGGATACCCGAAACGAATTTCCGGGTACCCGGGAACGAATTTCCGGGTCCCTGGAAACGAATTTCCGGGTGCCTGGAAACGAATTTCCGGGTCGATCAGACCAAGAGAGCCAGGAATTTGTTCCATAGCCTTCAAAAAGTATGGTCTGATCGACCCGGAAATTCGTTTCCAGGTACCCGGAATTTCGTTCCGGGTACCCGGAATCCGGTCCGGGTACCCGGGTCCGTACCCGGGTACCCGGATACCCGGGTACGGGTAATGAAAATGGACCCGGGTACCCGGGTACTAGGCCTTCCAAATATCCGCAAAGGTCAGGATCCGCGGATCTTGGATCCGAAATCAGGATCCGCGGATACTATCCGCTAGGATCCGCTATTCATTTTCAGAGTTATTTCGAGTAGGAGTGGGTACGATTCGGGTATCTCGAGGGTGATTTGTACCCTGCTGGGGAGCGGGAAGGTGGGAAAGAAGAAAGAAACTATAGTTCCAGCTTTTTCTCGAAACGTGTTTAATTTACGAGTGGATTTTCCGTAGTTTTCTTCAAACACTTCTCCGACTCGATTAAAGTGATTATGAACAATGGGAGAAGGTTGAAAGTTCGGTTGCCTATGCAAGAAAAGACTTTGTTCTCGACTCCACGATACACTACATCACTCCATGCTTGAACGCCTTTCGCAGTGTCGAGAGATACTGTCGAGAGTGTCGAGAGTCTCTGGTCGAAGTCTGCCAGTGTTTTCGCCCAAGATCAGACTGAGCAGGCTGAAGTCTCTCTGGCATTGATCTGAATGAAGCAGCGTGATCCTTCGAAACTCGGGAAGCGAAGGACTGGAAACTATGGTGTCGCCTCAATTTCCCGGTGATCTTTGATTCTGACCATTTTTCACCGATCAACCCGCCTCACGTGTAGTCAGAATCGATTGAGGACGCGGCCTACTGCTCTGCTGCTTGCAGAGGGAGACACTCGAAGCTACCTATTGATAAGATATGCATTCAAGCATGCAATATGAACAGATTCCCATTGAACGGTTCGCGTCAAAAATCTTGCGGATCCTTGCGGATAGTATCCGCAAAATGTGCGGATCTAGTATCCGTAAAATCCTGCGGATATTGCGGATCCCGGATCCGCGGATCCGATCCGCTGGAAGGCCTACCGGGTACCCGGGTCCGGGTAATGAAAGTGGACCCGGGTACAGTTTCATTACCCGGACCCGGGTACCCTGGGACCCGGGTCCGTACCCGGGTCCTATTACCCGGGTAATTGCGACCCCTAGTTGCATCTGAACCCTGGGCCACCTAGGATTCAATCCCGCCGAGCAGAATTCCCAGACGCCGAGTCGACTTTTTTCCTCCCAGAATGGCCGAATCTCCCTCTGTGCACCGGCGGTGACATCGGGCAACAGGAGTCGGGGCGCGGCGCGGATTTGAACTTGCTCGGTTGCTTGATTTTCTCTACTCTGACTCACGTTAGTTAGTCTCTCACTCACGCGGGTACGGTTTGTCGGAGCGCCATTCTTCCCATGTTCGCCTGAGTTCTCTCGGAGGGCGCCAAACAAACCAATACGGAGCTCCTCACATAGTTTAGCGCCAGCTATGACGGATGCCACTCCTCTTCTAACGGAGGAATCTGTTTTATGGCTCACTACAAGCGGACGGGAGTTCTTGGTGTATTCTGTTCTTTCCTGTGTTGTCTTGGATGCATTCCAAAACAATTCCTGCGGTATTCGCAACGGGACGAGTGTCGCGTGGGTTTGGCGCATGTTCCCGATCTGACCAACGAATCGGGTCCGCAGGTCCTTGGTTCTTGGATTCATTCCCGTGTTTTCCAGTGATTTTTTCCCACCATTCCAAGACAGCAACGCACGGAATGAGAAATCCGCAAAACATCATCAGAGGCATCAGTTCACCAAACTTCCTGAGATCGAATAAAGCTGCCTCCTCGTCAAAATTCAGATATTTGCTCCAGTCTGTGTGATTTCTATCTTTGGTTTTATGTAAGAGTGCCAGGGCAACGGCTTCGACAAGACCAAAGTCCACGTTACTTTGGTCCCGGATATTTCGTCTGAACATCTCCGGACCGATGAAGCCATGTTGCAGGAGCCGCTCGAAAGTCTTACTCGTGTGTGTGAGAACCAAGAGTAATTGAGGTGACTTCAGACTTATACCGACAGACATCGGTCTCCGCTGGAGATGGCAATTCTGCTCGGCTTCGAAGATTGGACGGTGGTCGCGCCGGAGCAAGTGTCGTCGTAGCGGTGCCTTGCATTCTTTCTTAGCTTTTTCGGACAAACCACAATGATAACTGTAGTTACCATCTATATCGATTCGCTGCGATGAGAAGAGTATGTTGCACATGTTATAAACCTCACAGTCCAGAGTGCTATTGGGTTTAACCTCACTCGCTCTGTCCAAGAAGTAAGACATGACAGTGTTCGAATAAATTGTGGAGAGTATGAATGTCATCGAAACCATGGTGCAAGCAATGATCAGCACGGAATATCTTTTGCAATTCGCTTCGATGGCTCCGACGGAGAGGAAGGATAGAATCATCTGACAGATCTTGTGTGAAATCGGTTGCGGTTGGATCCACTTGAACGAAATGGCCATAAGCAGTCCGCTCAGAGTTGTCACTATCCAAACGTCCGGACCGAAGGGTTTCAGCAGTGTGGTGACGTCCGTTGGCGTATGCAGAATCAGGGAATGGCACTCGATGGATTCGGCGCACGTGGAATATATGGATTCCATGTGTTTATCGTGGAGGGACATTCTGTAGTCGGTAGTCGAGCGGAGACCGTCCTCATATCCGAGTGAGAACTTTGTTTGGTTGCAGGAGATCGACAGAGTCAATCGCTGTCGGGCGAAACCGGGATAGATAAAACGTTCGGCGAGGACGCTGATTGTGTGACAATCGAGCTCTGAAGCACCGCAAGATTCCGAAGGTTTTCTCGGCCAGACGGTCAACAATTGATCGTACGTCTGAGCGCAATAGAGCGCAGGGGCTCTCAGGTACGGCCACACATAAGAGACACCGCTCGGCATCAGAGGAAGAGGGGATACGAGAATTTGCAATAAACACTTGTGTTGTATGTTCTGAACAAAATCGAACGCTTCGAAATGGTTTCTGGGCTCGAACAGAACAACAATCATGAAAGGAACAGCCAGTGCTTCAAAAAGAACTGGCGAAAGGGTGTATCGAGCGTCAGAGCTCGGAAACCGCAATTTAGTTTCCAGCGATAGGAAGCTGGTGTTGAGCCTCACTGAACCCTTTCTCAGGAGGCAACTGGCATCTAGGATCACAACTTCTGTCAAGGGAATTCCGCGTTGAAGAATGTAGGCTTGAGCGAGTTCCGCAATCCTTTCCGGGCTTGGCTTGGCGCAGTATCCTCCTAGGAAAGTCAGCGCAAGAATCAACGCGCACCAACCGCATCGAGCTGATTCAGACGCTCGGAGGATTACACGATACTTTGGGGAATACTCTGAGCTTTCTCCCCGCGGTTTGGAGTAGTAATGGTAGTAGTCTCTTCTCCATGAGTCGAACATCGATCTCTGATGCTGCGGCACTGTGGAGTCGTATTCCGCTTCCGAAGCAGAGAAACGAATTAGAACTCGGAGGAGAGCGAGTCACGTCAACTCGAAGTTCCGTTCGAAATGTCGGTGGGTTGATGCGTCAGCTCTGCGGCTGTTTTCCATCGTATTACTCTCTCCAGATGTCAGAAGTTCGCGGAGATACAGTCAGAGACCTACCCTGCTCACAGAGATTCGGTCTCCCCTCATCAACATAATGGGATTTGTTCTTCCTCTAGTAATACACTCAAGTACTATGAACAGCTCCTCTGAGCTGAGCGACTTGGAGCGCGGCAGGATCGATGACATGTTTTCGACCTTACAAAGTTCATCTGAGCTGAAGTCGATCTCCATATATGGGATTGCTCCGCCTCGATCCCGCTTCCGCTACAATGAGTGGGTCTCTCCTCATCAACATAATGGAATTTGCTCTGCCTCTAGTAATACACTCAAAACACTAGTACCCTTAGCGGCTTCTCTGAGCGATACGGAACGCAGCGGGATCGATGACATTGTTTTCGACCTGGAAAAGTTCATCTGAGCTGAAGTCAATCTCCATATATGGGATTGCTCCACCCCGATTCCCTAGACAGGACGATGCGATTTTGATAAGGAAATACAAGCGGTGAACGGAGCAATCCGAGTCTTCGAGGATTCGAATCACCTGAAAAGAAACCCGAGAGGTACCTTCTCCTGGCGCCCCAGCTGCGAGAAAGCACGGCTTCGTAGGTTTACGTTCAACAACGATAGACGAAAACTGAGGTGAAGTGAAGGAGCCACCGAGAGCGTGGACAACCAACAAGTGAAAACAGTCGTCGACCGACGGTGGTTTCGAATCAAACCCATTAGGTAGGAGCAGGATTCTGGGACGGTATTGTCGGGAATGCGGTAAAGGTTGAATGCAGCACGATCTTCCCGCAGCCAGGAAGCCGTTCATTGGAAAGTGCGACAAACACTGGCCTCAATCATCCGTCATCGGAATTCGGGAGATTGGTTTAGTGAAAAAACATGGGAATTCGCGTAATCTGAGGTGTGCACTATGAGACGGATCAATGATGTTTGTGTTTGTTCTGTTATCACCTTCGTTGATAGTCGAATACCTTACTTATTCCAATTGACGGGCATGCTCGTCTATTTTTCGATCCTCCGAAACAGGCCCGTCAAATAGAGAGTGCTCGTTTATATTTTCAATTGGTCTGATGATGCCAGGGGCGGTCCGTGCCAAAGTGCCGCCCTGGGCGGCTCCCATATTTTGTCGCCCTTCGAGCTCAAATCTCAGGCTCCTCGACGCTTTGCGGGGAGAAAATTCTCGCGAAAAAAAACAGTCCTGAATCATATATCTGGAATCATCTTCGGTGCCTGATTATTGATATTATTATTATTGATTGAGGCGTCCAGTCTCTATTTCTCTCGCTGAATCTCTCAGAATGCCGCCCCCGGAAAAGTGGCGCCCGGGGCGGACCGTCCCCCACCGCCCCCCCCTTGGTCCGGTACTGGATGGTGCCCGTCAAATAGAGATACGCTTTTCAGGTGCATGTGAAACCGGAGGAAGCCCGAAGAAGACGCCGGCGCCGCGCGCTTTCCGCGGAAGCTAGAGAGACGATTTCGGTGTCATTTCAAAAAGCAAGTCCTTGGCTACAAAATGCAATCTCCTCCGAAGAGGGGGCCAGTTGCGGCATCTCCGATTCGGCAATCTCATGAGAAATCTTAATTCCCCTCCTCCGACTTCGGTCACTGTGTCAAAATGGGACCCAGTAGCCAACCTCTCTGTTGCATGGAGCGCTCTCAGTGGTAAGTTGAGGAGGTTGTCGGAGGAAGAAATTATGAATCGCGAGCGGCGAGATGATTTAGTTCGTATGGGTGGAATTCAATTGCCGCAGCCGTCACTCTTTGGACCGACTACATCAGTGGTTCTCAAAGAAGGTCGATATAGACCCCTGGGGGTCGATGGACGACCCTCGCATGACCGATGATCTTCCGTGCGATCGTGTGGGAGTCTCGTCGAGAATCTGCCTCGGGTATGTTGAGGTCTCTCTGAAGTCAGTCTGGCCGCGACAGTGACTGTCACGGTTTGGAAAGTGTTCTAGAATCGCTCAATATCTACCCCTGGGGGGTCGACGGGTAGGGTGAGTTTGAGAACCAATAGACCACATCGTCCAAATCGCGATAACCTATTCCAACGTGATGTTCGTGTCAAGACTAGGAATCAAGACGTGCGTCGATGTCATGCGGTGTCGGCTATAGACCCGGGCATGGGGACCATGTAAGCAAGAGAACTACTACACTGGTTGGATGGCGGGACTCAAGAAACGCCGTCGAAGCGTTCATGAAACCTGAACAGGATGAACGGTCACCGAAAAGCAACCTCTACGGACTTGTCGAACGGAGTTGTCCGGGGGCCGACTAAAAGTGAGCCTTGAGGGAGTTTCACCAGAATGATCTCATCATGAGATAGATAACTTTGAAGCTGGATCGGCGCTCTGTCTGTCTTTCCTAATAATTCTGAACCAAGTGCGGGAAGGAGTAACTCATGAACCGCTCAACTGAAACGCTGCTTGGAATAATTGATCGCTCTAATCAAAACAACTGACACCGTTCTCATGACAGCGCTTCATTGTCCATCCAGGACTCGTATTCTGAAAATGAAGCAGCTCGTGGAGTTTGCGTGAAGCCGCGAAAAGTGACTCTGTCAGACCGGGAGGCATCTCGAACAAAAAAGTGGTCTCGAAGTCTCCTGTACAATGTCGTACAAGTCGATCTTGCCTATATCGATTCCACTCAATAAAATTCATCCTAGATCTGCGTACCCTGCTCGACGCCAGTCGGGGCTTTGGTAAAAGGCTCGTCCCGAGCGAAATCCTCGTCATCGGTGGAACGTGAAGGGTTCCGTTGGAAACTCTCGGTATGAACTACACGGTATGACCACGTTGTGCCGCGGTGGCCTATGCGTGCGATCATCGGGGAGGGGACCGAGGTGGACACGGAAGGAATCGCCGCAGTCTTTTACTCCACGAATGGGAGCTCAACCGAGGCTCCTGGATAAGCGACAGAGGTAGGAGTTCGGGGAGACTCGAGCAACGACCGAAGCCGCCGAGCAGATACGAAGTCGCTTTCACTCACAGTAACTGTGGGGCGTCGTTTTTTGTATCGTTTAATGCAGCTCCAACGCAGTGACTATATACGGTGCTGTATTTCAGCGGATGGGTTACGGGCGCGGAGTGTATGTTTGGCAACTTGCGAGTGAACAGTGGTGATGAATCCCATGAGGTTTTTGTGAGCGATCAAAATAGTTTGTTTCTGGTGTGTTAATTTCCTGTTTGTTTCCATGGGAGCTTGTAACACGCTGGTGTCCACTCGACCGATGTAGTTCATCCAGCTTCAGCGCCACGCGACCCAATGAAACCCTTCAGATCGATTGGAAAATCGATTGTTGCCATGTTCCAAACGAAAGGGTACGAATTTGATGCGAGTGAGCGGTTGCGGCAGCGTCGGCGAGAGTCGTGTCCCAATGCACGTCATTTTCGAGGCGATTCAATTTACGGCATGCTTCTCGATATGTTCCGCAAGGCTAGCCATCAACGGTTCTTAGATCTACGAAGGACTTCGGTCCCCGTACATTCACCAAGAGTAAGCGGAGGAAGAAACACTCATGGTGACCGAAACGGTCTCTTGCCTTCGGTGGGACCGTTTCGCTTCACTCCCCTCACTGCCAGGCTATCCAGAACCAACACAGCTTTCAGAATCCCGTCATTACAGGCTGAACGTTGCCATACAGAGTTTACATTGTCGCCTCCCGAAAATCTGGAATCCGCGCTCGTCAATGACCATTAACGGAAGAAGTGGTTAAGTCCGTTGGCGTACGCAGAATCAGGGAATGGCACTTGATGGATTCGGGGCATGAGGATTATATGGATTCCATGTGTCCATCGTGGGACTTGGAGGCATTCCTCCGGAAATTGGTCCGATATCTGGGTGAGAACTTTGTTTGATTGCAGGAGATCGGGGAAGGATAACACGTTCGGCGACAACGCTCAATACATACAATGGATTTATTCGCGGGTCACCCGTAGTGGTTTTGATATCCCTCTGACGATACTCCTAATCGTCTTGCCTTGAAAATATACACAGTTTAGGACAGTGGTTCTTCCCAGGGGTCGATTTCGACCCCCTGGGGGTTGATGGCCCTTCCGCCGATCTATCGGGGTCGTCTCCATAGACACTCAATTGTGGTCGCCGTGGGGATCGACGGTCGACCCCCTGGGGGTCGATTGCTCGGCAGAGTTTGAGAACCACTGGTTTAGGATGTGGTGGCGGCCTATCCGCTTCGTTCCACAATATTTACATGTGCACAACTCGTTCATAGTTTCGAGGAAGTCTTCTCTTTGACAGATTTTATGATGGTGGCCGTGGTAAGGTGACCGGCATATGAGGGCTCTGTTTTTCTGATTGGCGCTCTTCCACATTTCACTCGAGAACGCTGGTCCGGTGGCGAAGTCTGCGATTCGATGTCCGATTCTCTTGATTTCGAGGTTTCTCTGTACTCGTTCCATGCTGCATCGTTGAATTTGTATCCAAGCTGTCCAAGCTCTTGTGCGGTTTATGTAGAATTTCTTCTTCCCGAGCGCTTCTGCTCCCCTGAATTTCAGCGCTTCTGTTTTCGCGGTGTTGACGGACATCTCTTTCTCGTCACACCCGATAATGAGAGCCGATACTAGTAGTGCATTCTGTATTGCGTCCGCGTCGTCTGATGCGATCACGAGATCGTCGGCATACATTTTGACGAGTATTTTCCGCCGTTCTAGTCTCTCAAGGAGGCTATTGATGGAAAGGACGAAAAGGAGCGGAGAGTTTGAGTCTCCTTGCACTACTCCTTTGTGCTGTGTGATCGGCTTCCTCAGTTCTGCTCCGTTGTCAATGATGGGGCTGTTTGGTTGGAGTATCGATCTGAGGATGTTAAGCATCTTCCCATTGATACCAAATTTCTCTCGAACGGTCTTGGTGAACTTGTCTCTGTTCACGTTACAAATACTGCGTACGTGGGCTCGGAGTTTTCCTCCACAAGCTCCATCAGTGCCTTGAATGCTCAATATGTGGCAATCGAGCTCTGAAGCCCCACAAGATTCCGAAGGTTTTCTCGGCCAGGCTGTCAACAATTGATCGTACGTTTTAGCGCAATCGAGCGCAGGGGCTCCCTGGGATGATCAGACATAAGAAACACCGCTCGACGCTTGGATACGACGAGAATTTGCAACAAACACTTGTGTTGTATGTTCTGGACAAGATCAATCGCTCCGAATCTGTCTTAGGATGCGAAACAGAACAACAATCTCGAAAGGGACGGCCGGTGTTTCAAGAAGAACTGGTGGAGAGGTGGCTTGATGCTCGGTAGTCCAAACACGGAGTTCGGTTTGTAGCGACAGGAAGCTGGTGTTTAGCCTCACCGAACCATCTCTGAGGAGGCAACTGGCATCTAAGATCACAACTTCTGTTAGGGGAAACCCGCGTTGGAGAAAGCAGGTTCGAGCAGGTCCAACGATCCTCTCCGGGCTCGTCGCAGCGCATAATCTCCCTGTGAAAGCCAGCGCAAAAACAACTGCCTTGACCAGGTTCATAATCAGGCTGAAGGAGACCTGGGACGGTTTGAGGTAGGAGGATTGAACCAGGTAGGTTCGGAGTTTTGGTAGATGTTTGAAAGTCTACGGTATCCGACCGAAGCGGCACCCGTTTGTGGCCTGTTTGAGCAATCGCTTAGGACAGGTGACAGGTATTGTACGAATCGTAAAGGATCTTGGATTTGAGAGACCCGGATACAGCATATCGTTTATCGAGTCTATTGCTCTTGCGAATCGACCTAAGCACTCAGGAAGTTGATCTTTCCCTGATGGGACGGAAGCGACGCTTGCTAGCATGGGTGGTGCAGTCGTCAAGTACCGACCGGCAAATATCGTCGGAGATTTGCGATTTGGAGTCTAAATCCTGGAAAAGTCCGGTGCAGTTCCGAACATTGTCGTGGTTCAAATGTGATCGTGATTGACACTGGACACGTGACGTCAGGTGAACAGTTGGGACACGCATTGTTTATTATTTTCCTTCCAAACGTCGATATTTATATAATCTCGAGGTTTTCCTGAAATTCTCTCTACTAAATTATATATTCTGCCTGTGAGGCCAGACTTGAGGCGGTGGAAGAAAAGTGGGCAATCGCCCGAACTCTTCCTCTCTCTGGACTGAACTCGGAATACAAAAGTTCCAAACGTCGGCGTCGCGTAGTTCACCGCTGAGGAACGAACGAAGAAGCGCTCCCGATTGTGAGATGAGACGCTATTCTGCGAATAGCGAATTATCGGGATGTCTAAAAGGGCGCCCCAAATAACTCGTTCAGTCATGCTTCAGACCAGTGGTTCCCAACCGGGGGTGCGCGAGACTGTTCCCGGGGTGCGCGGCGACTTTTGGTGCGAAAAGCAACCTCGCACAATGCGGAGATTGTATCTGGTTGCACCTGAGGTTCGACGTCACGCTGACTAAGTTGTCGCTGTTACACCGTTTGGAACTTGTCAAGACGTCAGTGATCTCGATCGCATCACTGACGATAATCCGTCGCAGTCAGAAATCGAAATGAATGCGCGGTCGTTACTCATCTCCAAAATTGTATCATCACTTCAACAAGCAAAAAACTTCTCACAATAGTTGGGACACTTCCCAAGCAGAGATGCGCATGGAGACATCAACCTTTCCCGGGGATGCGCGGAACGCGGAACGGAAAAGGTTCGAAACCACCAAGATCTCAACCGGAGGCTCCTCCTCCTCGGGGATTTGATCTTGCGGCTAGCCGATCGAAAAGGATTCATCCACCCTTAAGTTGTCTTGCAGAGAAACAGACGGTTCTCAATTCAAGACTTCAAGACGCCCGCCCGAATCCTGAGACCACGACCCATGAGCGGGGGTCATCCGAGCTATCGACGAGAAATGACGCGTGTCACACGAAAAATTCGTGCGAATAACGCTGAAATCCCGTGTGCGAATAGCGAATTATCGGGATCCGGCGAATTATCGGAGTGTTTAACATGGGGCCTATGGGCGAATTAACCGAAATTCTGAAAGAATCAGTGCGAATAGCGAATTAGCGGGGGTCCTCGAATTAGCGGGGATGCGAATTTTGGGGATTCTACTGTATAGAGTGGTCCAGACAATCGAAGGCCTTGGATAGATCAAGGAATATGCCGGCAGCGTAATACCCAGCATCGAGACAGTCGAGAATGTACTGGTACATCTCCGAGATAGCAGTTTCTGTTGAGAAACCCCGACGAAATCCATGTTGGTGCTCAGAAAGAAATTTGATATGATCAAGAATGTCAATCAACTGGGTGAGAATGCATTTCTCAAAGAGTTTTGAGAGGAAGTGATTAAGACTGATTGGTCGGTAGTTCGACGGATCAGTCCTAGCGCCCTTGCCTTCGAAGAGGGGCAGGCGGATGGACAGGGGGAGCATAGCTCCTCAACGTGCGATTTAGAATGGGCGGCATATTGAGAGGTTGTGGTGGGGAAAGCAGCATCCCCTATTTTGGAGAAAAAGTGCGCAAATTTTTCAAGGAGGGCCAGTTTTTCCGAGGATGAAGAAGAATCTAGGGCATCGAACGGTGATGGGCTATACAGCTTGCGACCAATCGAGCCATTTATGATATTCCAAAGCTTTTTGGATGAGAAACCTGCACGGGAAATCAATTGACGAGACTCTCTGAGCCGCGCACTCCTGATCCTGGATCGATAGGAGCGGAGGCAGGTGTAGTAACGATGTTTTGATGCAGGAGTTTTTGATCTAAAGTAAGAGAGAGCTCCGCGCGTGAGCTTGCGGCCAAGTCTAACGAGAGAACGGGAAAACCAAGAAGAGCGCTTTTTTGCGAGCGGGAAATTACGCAGCGGGAAGCAGGCATCGTAGATCGGGAACAATGTAGAGGAGAATATTTCTAACGCAAGGTCGACATCGGTGGATGAATAGAGCCCACTCCAATTGATGTGATGGATTTCGTGAAAGAATTTGAGGAAATTATGTCCGTTGAAGATTCTGCGGCGAGAACTGGTCTGCTCGTCGGCGATAGATGATACAACACGACAGGACGAGAATTCAAGCGTACATCGGATGGGATAGTGGTCAGAAAAGTCTAAGGTCTCGACAGTTGCAACGTCGGTGAGCTGAGCCCAAGCATCATTAGTGTACCACATGTGGTCTAAACAGGTTGAGGAAGCAGGGCGGCTGATAAGCCTGTGAGCCTCAACCAGGTTGAGGGACAGGAGCGAAGATGTGAAGCTCTCCACTGAAGGTATAGGTGAGAGAAAGTCAACGTTGGTGTCACCAATGATAAGAAATGGACCTTTGACGCTACGAACAATACGATAAATAAGTGAACATAACGATACGGACAGAGAGGAACGACTGGCGTATACCGAGAGAAGGTTGAAAGTAGACGAGACGACTCTGATAGTGAGAAGAACTGCCTGAATGCACTCGCCCTCTGCCTGAAATGTCTTACTACTGAGAACTTCGATATTATATCTTACGAAAATAGAGACACCCCCATAAGGAGTAGTCCGACAACAAAAATGATGATGGTATCCTGGAAGTTGGTAGATGGAAGCTTCGTCCCTGGTAAACCAGGTCTCCGAGCAACAAATAATATCAACAGAGGGAACATATCTTTCCGCTAACAGATCGAATTTATGTGCAGACTTGAGTGACCGTGTGTTAAGGTGAAGAATCCTCAAACTGCGGGGTGCACGTAGTCAGGAGGAGATAACAGAGTTCTTCGACTTTCTTGGATATAGATTCTGGTGTTCTGTGTTAGACGGCTGAAGATCCCGTTGGTTAGCAGTGGCAGCAGAATCAGTGGGGGAAGGGA
Source organism: Lepidoglyphus destructor (assembly GCA_031001835.1). NCBI lineage: Eukaryota > Metazoa > Arthropoda > Arachnida > Sarcoptiformes > Glycyphagidae > Lepidoglyphus > Lepidoglyphus destructor. The sequence goes on from JARNKU010000045.1 coordinate 548,480, forward strand.
AGATCTCTGGAAACGAATCTGCATAGACTCGACCTCGGAAATTCTTGATGAGGGTTCCTCGCGGCCAGTTTTCAGGAGCAAGTAGAGTATTCACATCGTTCGAACGAACCGTAATGGCAAAGGAAGAGTTGACCGCAGCCTCGTTCGGTCTGCCTCGGTATTTTTTTTGCCTTTTGTTGTGTTTAAAGTGCCTGAAAACAATGCGTAAGTAGGCGATCAACGCCTCTGTGGAATTTCCGATCCAAGTTGCGTCGATGTACTTGGAGAAACTGTCAACCAAGATCAGGAAGACTCGGCCGTTTCTCGGTTCGCCGTAGTCCACGTGTACACGTTCCAACGGAGCTGACGGAGCCGGCCAAGGCTGTAATGGAACCTTCACCGGACGGTCGGCGGTCTGCGCGCAATGCTCGCATTCTTTCACTAGCTTTTCGACGTCATCCGTCAATCCGGGCCAGTAAACGTGCGCTCGCGCGAGAGCTTTCATTCGTCGCATCCCTGGGTGGGCGGCGCGTAGTTGTTTCAAGACGACATGTCGGAAAGCCGGGGGCAAATAGCCGCCGGAGTGGAGTTACAGTGCGACCAAAAGCGATCCCCCATAAGGATGTTGTAAAATACGCTTGGTCTTGGCGGGTCTGTACGGCTGTAGCCAACAAGCATGTGCCGAATGAACTTTTCCGGTATATCTTGGTGGCCCCGTCACATGTCAACTTCCCCGTATCCCGTACGATACCTCTATGATCCCCTTGAATAAAGGCGTATATGAAATGAAATGAAAATGAAAATGAAATGCTGTTCTCGGGGAAATTTCCGCTTCTCTATCTCGATCATTTATTATCAATATTATTCCGCGATATTTTTGGAAGGCGGTCTGAGCTATGCTATGAAGTTAATAGTCTTGCTTCCAGAAGACGTTCGGAAGACTCACGACCTGCAGGCTTGCATCGACGAGAGGTCAAACTAGAGAGTGAGCTCAGTCAGGATCGACAGATAACCGAACTGACAATCAGCTGAGAGGACTCGCTCCAGCGTAAGGGGTTGCTTCGCGTATGACTTGAGATGTATGTGGATGAGAAACTGTTGATAAACCGATCGATCAATCAATCATCCTGAACTTGGAGAATTCCCACCCCAGTCCTGTACCCCGCCTCACACTCCATTCGTCGATTTTTTCCCAAACTTCGCGTTTAAACGGGCTTCGTTCTGAGAGTATCCGGCCTGAAACCTGGTGCTGTCAATGTTAAGGCTGCTTCTAATCTGACAAGGGGAGTGCCGAACATGGTAGAAACCGATTGAGCTGAAACTTGGCCCAGAAGATACCCTACCCGAGTCTAGAATAACCCTAGAATATTAGCTGCGTATGGCCACTTTTGCGGTCGCAGCGCAACATCGAAATATCAAGCATTGGGCCTATGGGGCAATTGAAATAATTGGACAATTGGGCCTATGGGAAAAGCGCTATGTTGATCGTTCCCGTTAGAAGCTTCCCGATTTGAACTTGGCGCGCAGACTCCATCTTGTTGAGCAGTTCCGGCTCCTACTGCCCACCCGGCGACTCAAGTGGTCTCATTGTTTCGCTGGGCGCCCTTGAACAAGCACGAGTCTATCTCGTGTGAAACTGATTCCTACAGAATTCGAGGATGTCAGCCACGTCAGAATCAATCATGGCTGTCCTGGAAATCAAGCTCACTGCACTACGAGTGAGCGACCGTGCACCGACGGATACAGGAGCCATAGAGGGAAAGATCGCCTACGCGGGTTTCAACAGCCTCCGCAATCAGGACGAAGCTGACGTCTTTGAACCGGGAGAACCCGACGAGATCCGCGAGTCGGCGATCTTTCCGCGAGTCGGCGAGCTTGATTTTCAGGACAGCCACGATTGATCCTGACGTGGCTGACATCCTCGAATTCTGTAGGAATCAGTTTCACACGAGATAGACTCGTGCTTGTTCAAGGGCGCCCAGCGAAACAAGGAGACCACTTGAGTCACCGGGTAGGCAGTAGAAGCCGGAACTGCTCAACAAGATTGAGTCTGCGCGCCAAGTTCAAATCGGGAAGCCTCCAACAGGAACGATCAACATGGCGCTATTCCCATAGGCCCAATTGTCCAATTATTTCAATTGCCCCATAGGCCCAATGCTTGATATTTCGATGTTGCGCTGCGACCGCAAAAGTGGCCATACGCAGCTAATATTCTAGGGTTATTCTAGACTCGGGTAGGGTATCTTCTGGGCTAAGTTTCAGCTCAATCGGTTTCTACCATGTTCGGCACTCCCCTTGTGAGTGAGAGTAATCTCAATATTCGAATCGTACTTCTCAACAATCTTTCCATTTATTACAATGCATTCAATAGGGCGCAATTCACAGAAACATATCTATGCACGACTGAAGGGAGCTGAGATCTATGTACTGTCCACGATGTCCCTGCTCATATCTGATCTAACAGGCCAACAGCAGCTCCACGATCGAAACGTTTCCTCTCGTTCCATCATTCGCCATCACGAGGATCGAAGCAGGTCGTGTGCTCTCTCGGTTCATCGGTTTGACTCGGGTCGTTTGGGAGTTCTAAGGGTCGCTTCCGCTGGCCGCTTCAATCCGCCTGCGCCGAGTGTGAAGAGCTCAAGGCACGCCGGGTCGTACTGCTTGCGCTTCGCCGGCCTCTTTGCTGGTTGATTCATGACACGCTTGCCGAGATTGGCATTGCGTGCTCCCGTCTCGCTCGTCTCGGAAGGGGTAGGTTGAGGTTTGATCGGCCGTGCCTGGCTGGCTGCCGCAGGTCCGAGCACGCGTCTCTGTCCGTTAGTCCCTTGAGGGAACGAGGGCTGTTTTTGGGGCAACGATCCTGGCCTGTCCACCTGTCTCATTTCATCCAACCCGCGTCGTGGGTTAGATTTGGCCGGTCGAGATTGGCTTGCTGGAACTGGCCGGGTCACTTGTCCCAGCCTGGGTACCCCCTGACGTGGAAGAGGCTGGCACGGCTGGTTGTTGGTCACGATCACAGGCATATCCAGTGGTCCGCCTTCACGGATCTCGATCGTTGGAACTGGCCGGGTCACTTGTCCTGGCCTGGGTACTTCCTGGCGTGGAAGAGGCTGGCACGGCTTGTTGTTGGTCACAATCACAGGCATATCGAGTGGTCCGCCTTCACGGATCTCGATCGTTGGAGCTAGCCGGGTCACTTGTCCTTGCCTGGGTACCCCCTGACGTGGAAGAGGCTGGCACGGCTGTTCGTGGGTCACAATCACAGGCATATCAAGTGGTCCGCCTTCACGGATCTCGATCGTTTGAACTGGCCGGGTCACTTGTCCTTGCCTGGGTACTCCCTGATGTGGAGGAGGCTGGAGCGGCTGGTTGTGGATCACGACCACGGGCGTATCAAGGGCACGTGGGCCGCCTTCACGGACCTCGCAGCGCATAAGATCTTCCGCCGGACGATGGTGGCCCACTGCATCTTTCTTCACCTGTTGTCTCGGTCTGTTGACCCTGTCATGCGGCCGGATGGGCTTCTGGTGTTGCGCAAGGATCGCCGCTCTGTCAATGGGTCGGGCCGCATCGCCATCGTGTCGCGAAGGATTCTGAACCGGCCGATTCTGAGCCGATGACGCTGTCTTAGCCACTTCTGCTGGTTTCCGCGCCCCGCAATGTGAGATGCGTCGGCGGGGCTGATCTTGGGTCACTATGACCGGCATATCGAAGGGTTCGGCTGTATTGCTCTCACGCTGATTCGGCTGAGCCTGAACTTTGGGCGCTGGCCTGATCACTTCTCCTGGCTTACGCGCTGCGTCATGCGAAATCCGTTGGCGCGGCTGGTCATGATCCACTATGGCCGGGATGTCGACAGGTCCGGCTGTCTTGCTTTCGTCCCGAGATTGATGCTGAGTCGGCCGATCCTGACCTTTGAACGCTGGCTCGACCTGTTCTCCTGGTTTACGCGCTCCGAGAGCTGTGATGCGTCGGGGCGGCTGGTCTTGGGTCTCGTTAACGGGGATGCCAGAGAGTTCGGCTGAATTGATTTCGTGCCGCGGGTGATGCTGAGTCGGCCGATCCTGTCCCTGTTTCACTTGTCTTTTGACTGGTTCCGGTCCTTTGGTTCCGTGGCGTTCTCGATGAAGAGTCTGGACGGTCACGGGCTTGTCCAGGGGTCTCGCTCCATGGTCTCCTTGAATTGGGCGAGACTGATTTTTCAACCAGCTCTCGAGCTTACCCCTACTCTGGAGATCGCGAACCAAAAAAGCGCCAATGGACCACGAGTAGTCCTTGTGGTTCGGGTCCGTGATGAGCCAAGATTCGTTGAAAGGAGCCATACTTCAGAACGAATACAGCCTGCTACAATGAATGGACTCCGAGAGGTATGACACGCCTTCAATCACAGCGCACAGGAGAGCTCAGAATGCTTCCACGGCTCGATGACGAACGTTTTGAGTAGAGTCTCTGGATCACAATCTGACGAGACCAGAGTCGATCAGTCCGACTTTGATTGTGGCTGCGCACCAACACACTCAGAATTGAACACGACCTGCTCAGTCTCCCGATACTTCGGAAATGAAGTCAAAGTCTTGGCGATAATCCTCCGGCAAGGGGAGTGGGGGCTCCACCAAGAGAGAGATTGATTCTACAAACAGAGGGGGTTCGAAGTGCTCTGATGGCATAATTAGAGCCTCTGGGGCATCCGGAGCCACAGACTTCTGCGGTTACTACTCCCTGAATGATGATTCTTGCTCTCGGGTTCCGATCATGCTAATCATCTTGCTCGCCATTAGAACAGAGTTTTTGGAGTGTAGTCGAGCTAGGGTATTTTTCTGTACTAATCATCTTGCTCGCCATTAGAACAGCGAGCGAATCACCTCCGTCGACCCGTAACGCGTTGATCTTCACGAAGGTGGTCGATTCCTTCCGATACTTCAATCGTTAATGTTCAATACTAGTCACTCTGTTCATTCCCTCTCATCTTCCCAGCTAAATCGTGCACGCGAGGTGACCGGTACCGACATCCCTCCGATAGAGATATCGAAAACCCGGCTCGAGGACCTCCCATCTCTTACGGCACAAGAAATGGTGAACATTGCAGCCTTAGTCTACGACACGGAGAGAGCTGCTAGCGTCGTAGGCTACGATACCGTGAAGCGCCATCGTTGAACGCAGACGTTGGTGGACGACAAATTGAGGATGGTTTTGCTAACTGTGAAGCCCCCACGTGGGCAAGATGGATGGAGAGGAAGGCAAGGTCGACATCACAACACATGCAAACTCAGCAATTCCACAACCGAAGGACCCTCACCACGACATATAACTCCATCATCCGAAAAAATACTCTCATCGGAGATCCAGACAGAGTTCCTTTAACAGAGTTGCGGTCGAGTCAAGGTTCTCTGCAGAAGTTTGAAGAACTCACATGCATCTTGAATCAACCCTCCGATGGATAGTTCCGTAAAACAAGTTCTTCCTCAACGACGACCCTCTCCCATTTCGATTCCCCTGTTCGTCCCAGTGACCGATTTTGGCACCGTCACCATAGAGAATTTCCCCATCTCCACTTCCCGACAGTCCAAACCGGATTCTCAAGCTACCGTCTCGATACACTGTATCCGAAATTCTCGTTCCTCTCTTCGACACTGAATCTCATTCGAATCAAACGGATACACACCTCATTTAACGTTTTAAATCCGTTGAAAACACTTTTCGATAGAGGAGACATGAGAACTCAAAACTGAACTCCCATCTTCTCACAGAACGATCACAACTATCAGAAATGACCTTAGTAGAAGGTCCAGGACCGTACTCTTCCTCACGCTCACATACTCCTGGCATCCTTATTTCAATCGCTAGTAATCTCGAGGCTACGTTGATTCAGAGTTAAGATAATCCCAAAAAGCTACAATGATGAATTTCGAAAATACAGGTAGAAAATCATTTATTAACACTTATTGACCAGATCTCCATAATAAACGGTTGAGGTTTTAACCTTACCGGCTAACACGTTCAGCTCGAGCTCAACGCCCGCAGTGGAAGCAGCTACCTTGGACGTTGGGACCAACTGATCCGGACACACATTCCTCGGCATGAGGAGCGCGAGGTTGCTCGTGAACCGGGCGCAATGCTCGAGGATCCTATCGTATCGCGGATTCATTGCGCTCAGGTCGTAGACCTCGGTGGCGAGGTACGCCGGACCACCCCATGGTGGGCTGCAGATGATGGCATCGATCGGCGATTTGAACGATGCCGGATCAAGGTCGAAGAAGTTTTTACCTTGAACGACATTTTGCTCCTCGTAACGCCGTACAATGCCGCCATCTTCATGGCGCAACTCACCTCGGATTCGTCGATATCGCTCGCGAACACATGCGCCACTTCTTCCATAAGGGCGGCTTGGACGATGTTCCCGCCGGCCCCACAGAATGGGTCGAGAACTCTGATTTTCCTGCCAAGTTTCCGACTGAGGGAAACCACGCGGCGGGCGATGTGCTTGGCGATTTCCTCCGGGCAGATCGAGAACCACGCCTGGCGGCTCAACGGGATGCTCTCATTGAAGCGGGAGATAAGGCGGAATCTCTGCGCGTAGTATTTACCGTTCACCTCCCCTCCTTGAGCCCGGGCGCCACGCCGCGCAGATGAGCACTTCAACGACCGAGCGGTGTCTTCGCAGTCCGCCGAGTAGGATCGACTCTCCACTAGAGCGCCGCTCTCAGTGCTCGCTCGGCGAACCACTCGGGACATCTCTGACCCTCGGGATCCACACACGAAGGAGGAGTATCCTACAGCGAAGCTCCCGTGGTGTCCTTGGTGGCGCGACTCGTACTTGAGGACGTGCGCCGTATATCGGGCTTCCCCGATGGAAACTTCGTAATGGCCAATCTGCCCGGCGCGCACCAGGAATGTCCCGCGGGATGACAGTACCGGGAAAACCGGTTCGGATATGAATCCTTGATCCCTTAGAGTGCATAGTACCGGGATCGGCTCACTGGCGTCCTTCAGAGCGATGTGCAGCACAAACGGAAGATTTGCCCGCGGTGCCGGATAGCAAATGGGCTCGGAAGCCCACAGACACTCGGAATCACCTGGTCCACTCAAGGTTCGTACTTCGCGTCTGGCACGGTTTTCTGAAGATTCGGCGAATCTGCGGCAGCTGACAATGGAAGGCATGGTGCTTAGAGATGAGGTTGAGAGGCTTCTCGAGAGGCACAATCGCGACAGCGGATGAAGGTGTGTTGAAGGACTGAGACGAGGATCGTAGTTTTATCGGCGAGCATGGGGCGAGAAGGCACGCTTTGGGGAGAGCGGACGCACCCTCTTCGCTCGGTCTCGAGGATTGGACTCAATCGAGCTGAGATGATTGACTCGCCAACCGCAGTGTAATCAAACGCCACCAGATGCCTTAGGGGCCTCGATCGTTAATTTGGCCTCAATTACCGCATTCACTCTGATTAGCGGGAATTCTCTAATGAACGGGTACTCTCCAATGAGCGGGCACCTTCTGAAGCATTCGGAAGAATGAACGGGCACTCTCCAACTAACGGGGACGCTTCCTGTGATGCACAGAGTATGTACGCTTGGGAGCAGAAGCCTGTCGCGCTTTCCCTGCGACGCCAGAATGTGTGTAATGTATGTAACGCGCATAGTGAAATGAGTCAGGTGAGTTTGGCGCTGTCAGGGCTCCGCATCGGTCTCCCACGTTGTCATTCTTTCCAGAATCGGTTTCAGCGCGTGGAATATATCCTCTTTACGGAGGAATCTTGGATCAAACTTGGATCGCTGAGTTGCGAGCACGTTCCGGGGCATGTCCGCTCATTAGAGTGAATACGGTAGGGGAGGCGACCCGAATATGGGCATGGTAACTTGAATCTCCGTTCACAGGACTGCAAGCATGCAGTTGCAGGTTCGCTCCAGCTTTCTTAGTTTCCAAGAAAAATCGCGATCGATCATTGACTTGGAGAATCTTTGGAAGAAAAAAGGGTTCCCAATATGGGACATGTGGGGTCCAAATGTGGGACAACTCTCAGAGGCTTGTGTCAGTAAATTACGGAGATGTGGTGAACTTCCTCCGAGCTCAATATCACAAGTTTCGAGGATGACTCACAAGGAGGGGTCCCTCATGTGAACACTCCGATTTCGCTGAAACTTTCACAGCGTGTAGTTCACGATTCAGGTAGCAAAACCCTGGCGGGATTTTGTGCGCAAATGCGCGCGTCAGGAGATATGAGCTCCTGAATATCGCGTGCTTCCTAGAGGGTGGCGCGGTTCTGATCCCGCGCCACCGGCCTGGTGCGCTGCTGCACCGCTGCGATCTGAAACACGGGATTCGTGTTGTGTTGGATTCGAAGATCCTCATACGGAATAGAATAGGCGTTTGTAGGGATTCGACTTTCTTCCGCGGTGGATCCAACGCAAACCGTACTGTGTGTGAGCGCCGGTATGTGAGCGTTTTCACATACCTAGATGCTTCACGAGTTTGGTTAACGGTCTCAAAAAGACATGTAAAACAGAGCCACTTGGCACAATAAGCACACTTCTAGGAGGGAAAACCATGCTCTGATGTGGTAGTTGTTCTCCCCTGATCTGTTGGCTTCTTTGGAATTCTTCCTTTGGCTGGTTTGCTAGAACCCGCTGTTGACATCAAACCGGAGCGCCCAATCGACCATTGAATCTATTCAGACTCCTCGAGAATATCTCATGGCCTTGTTCCAACCATGAGAGCGCGCTCCATCGCTACTCTGTAGCAGCGCGCCAGCCCGGTGACGCGGGATCAGAGCCGCGCCACCCTCTACGAAGCACGCAATATTCAGGAGCTTTTATCTCCTGATGCGCGCGTTTGCGCACAAAATCCCGATAGGGTTTTACTACCCGAATGATGAACTACACGCTGACGAAGTTTGAGCGAAATCGGAGTGTTTACATTAGGGACCTCTCCTTGTGAGTAATTTATTGAGTAACAAAAGCGGGTGAATTTCTGGTTAGGCGGGGGAACCCATGTACATCTCTTTTTTTTGTTGTCTTCGAGTTGGCTTCTGTTGTCATTGTTCCGGCTTCGGACGAATGTCGGCCAGCAGGGTTACTCCTCCTGCTCGGAGAACCTTGTCCACATCGACTGCACGGAGAAATATTCTTTGACCTTGATGAACTTTTTCCGACAAGTCCGCCGTCATCGGCTGTCCGTCTCCGATCGCCACCACGTGGAATTTAGCGGACTGGAGCCTCAGCCTGGTTTCCCACGTCTCAGGCTTTTCTTCAACCTGTATCAGAATTCCCACGTTTCCGACCATCCCCGTAAGGCTGCCACACACCGCGTGGAACCAGGTGCCTTCTTCCTCCAGTAACCGAGCGCATCTCCACAGTCCCCGGTTGGCCAGTTGCTCGTTGATGTTCAGATCGGCGCCGACGGCTACGAGAATGTCGCCGTGAACCTCCCTAACATGCGCTCCAATTGCTGCACGTGAACCTCTCCAGTTGCACTCCTGATGATGCCTCGCGGGACATTCCCGACTTCTCCATTCATAGACCTGCACGTGATGTCGCAATCCGGCCGAGGTGAGCTCCTCCGGGCAACCCTGATCGGCATTTGGGCATTTGATCAGTAGGGTCGCCACCATCCTTTCGACTGCGAAGTTCCGTATTGAACCTGACCACTCTGCTCTGCATTCCGGACACGACCTGGTTTGCCTCTTGCACACTTCGCAGATGGAGTGCCCATTTGGACACGACCAGATTCGGCCGTACATGCGCTCGCAGCAGATCGGGCAATCCATTTGCTCAATTAGCCTGGCTAGAACCTCCGCCTCCCTGGTTGAATTCGACGGGGTTTGTCCCCCTGGAACCTCGGACGTTGTTTCTTCCGAACCTTGTTGAGCTTCTTGAACCACCTGCCGCCTTTATGCTGTCGGACACACTCGTCCGTAGTGTCCAACGTCATGGCACAATACGCACGTCGCGCTGCGTGCCGGACACAGTGTGGAACCTGGCTCGTGGCCGTAAAGACCACGCTTTACGCACCGTATTCTGGCGTGACGACTCATCCCGATGTTCCGATCAAAAGGACTTCTGCACGACGTTTCCCATCCGTTTCTTTCCTCTGCGCCCCCAAGCGGTTCGCGCTCTCGAAAACATTCACATTTTCCCGCTCGTTTTCTTGTGTTCGATTTGCTTCCACTCTCTCTCTACCTATGCTTGGCCACGCTACCTACAGCTGACGTCCTCGGCAGCTCTACTTCGGATACCTAAACTCTCTAGGTTTGAACTTAGCCTGCCTTAACGGTTGTCTACGCTGTATCGGCGCTACTCTATCTTCCTGCGGTGATTCTATCATTGCTGAGTTAAGATCTAAACCTCTACTTGCACTTTCGTGTTGATCTTGCTCTGATGATTCCGAGTTCACTCCCACGCTGTCAGCTGATGTGTTGTTGCTGCTTCCCGCAGATGACGCTGGAGCCTCCGCCCTGGGCTCTCGAAAACTTCCTTCGAACAACATTGCAGGAGTTTGTGCCGCCGTTGTCTCTCTCCAATCCATGGTCTGACTTTCCGGCTCGATGTTTTCATCTTCCTCTTCCGTGATCTCGTCTTCTCCTTCTGGTTCATGAGGTCGATACCACTTCAACTGTGAACTATGAGCGGTACAGACGTAGTTTCGTGACTCGTCCACCTGGAATAACTCATAAGAATCTTTGGCGAGAACCTTGGTAATGGTCATTGGTCCACGATATTTCTGCGGGAGTTTAGTTGGTTCCCCGGTCTGTACTGGTAACCGCTTTACGAAGACTACATCCCCAACCGAGTATCGAACATGCGGCCGTTTCCTCCGATCGCTGTATTGTTTGTACCGATCTTGGCTCTCCCTGAGCTGATCCCTTATCTCGGCTTGAACCTGAACCGCTGGTTCCCAAACCACACTTTGAACCTCTTCGATCAACGCTTCGTGACTGTTTTCCCTTGGTAGGTAACCGTGCAACACTTCGAATGGAGATTTCCCCAGACTTCTCGACATCGTTCGATTCAGCCACTTCTGAACCTGCCTCAACTTTGATGTCCAATCGCTTTTATCCTCTTTCTCGCACAGAGACCTCAATAATCTCGCAATCTCTTTGTTCATTCGCTCGATTTGGCCATTCGCGTTCGGATGTTGAGTACTGAGCGGAATATGAATAACTCCTTTTTCCAACAGGAAATTTTGAACCTTTTTCGCCATGAACGCCGATCCACGATCGGTAACCATTTTTGCCGGAACCCCATACATATCGAAAACCTTCTTCAAGAACTTGACGACTTCGTCTGCCCCCGTTCCAACAACGGCTTCAAGCAATACGAACTTCGTCAACCCATCGATCAACGCCAAAATGTGTTCTTTTCTATTCGATTTTATTAATGGTCCCAAGTGATCACAGAATATCTTATCGAAAGGCCGGCGCTCCGGTCGGATAACGTTCATTAACCCTTCCAACCGTCCGCTCTTTTCCTTGTTTACCATGCAATCTAGACATGCTTTCAAGTGGAACTCGGTGTATTTCTTCATGTTCGGGAACCAATATCTCCTCCTTAACAATTCCAACGTTTTATCCTTTCCAAAGTGGCCTGACTTATCATGGCTCAAAATCAACACATATTTCCTGCAACACTTTGGCACTACTAACAGTTTCTTTCCATCATCGACTTCCTTGAACAAAATTCCTCCAGTCATACTGAACCCTCCAACCAATCCTCTCTCGTATCCAGAGCTCTCGTGTTCCTTCGTTGCCAAAATTTCCATTCGTCGTTTACACTCCTCGTCTGCTAATTTCATTGCTCTCATCGAACCGTCTTCAGCTCTAACCAGCTGAACCTGAACCTCTCTCAAATCTGTTGGCAATTCTCCTTTCACCTCTCCGACACACTCTCCGTCGGCTTCTTCGACTGGCACTCGACTTAGCGCATCGACATGGCTCATCGACGTTCCAGGCCTATGCCTGACCTCAAAATCGAATTCGGCAATCCTGTTTAACCATCTATTGAGCTGCGCTGAACCATTCTTCGCCTTGAGCGCCGCTACCGCGTTACAATCACTCACTACAACGAACCTCTGACCGTACAAATAATGCCTGAACCTTTCCATACTCCAAACCACCGCCAATTGTTCCAACTTTGTTGAGTGATAATTCTTTTCTGTGTCCGACAATGCTCTACTTATCGCGTACACCATTCTCCATCGACCATCCTTTTCTTGCTTAAGGATTGCGTCCAATCAAACCAATGATGCATCTGTATGCAACTCTGTCGGTCTTCCCGGCTCGAACCGATTCAATGTTCCTCTCATGATACAATCTTTCAACTTACTCATTGCCTTATCACATTCCTCGTTCCATTCGAATTTTGTGTCCTTCTTCGTCAACGCTGTAAGCGGGTTGGCTATTGCTGCATAGTTCTCCACGAACCTTCTGAAGTACGACGCTAATCCCAAGAACCTTCTGAGCTCATGCGTGTCCGTTGGTGTCTTGAAGTCACGCACCGCGTGTGCCTTTTTCCCTGGTCTGACGCCTTCCTTTGAGATTGTGAACCCCAAAAACTGAACCGTCGCCATGAAAAATTTGCACTTCTCGATCCGAACCGTCAATCCTGCCTTTCCCAAAGCCTTCAGGATTTCTTCAATCTGTTTGAGGTGTTCGTGATAATTGTCCGACGCTGTGATCATGTCATCCAGGTATGGGAAGGTCTGTTTGGTTCCCACCAACTGTTCGACTTTTGTCATCAGCTCTTGAAACTTCGCTGGTGCGTTGCACAGACCCATCAACATTACTCTGGGTTCGAAATGTCCCTCCGATGTGACGAACGCTGCCTTCTTTGCCGCCTTCTCCGACATCGGTATTTGAAAATACCCCCAGGCAAGGTCGAACGTTGAGTACATGTTGCGTCCGCCGATCTCATCCAGTATTTCGTCGATTAATGGTAATGGGAAATTCATCCGAACCGTCTGCGCATTCAGTTTGCGGTAGTCGATAACCATCCGCCAGCTGTTATCTGCCTTCCGAACCAACAGAACCGGACTTGCGTAAGGTGACTGAGATGGAGCAATCATTTTTGCATCTTTCATTTGATTCAAGATTTTTCTCAGCGCTTCTTTCTCTGGGATTGCTAATCGATATGGCTTACATCTGATGGGATGACTACCTTCTTCCTCATCTATGTCGAACTCTTCCCATTTAGTTCGTCCTACTTCTGGCATCGAAGTTGCCACGACATTCCTATTCTCATTGATCAAGTTCACCAACTGAACCTGGAAATTGCTAGGAACCTCACCTATATTCAATTGTTCTCCCGTTATCGGCTTCTTAACACTCGAGCTTGCCACATCTATCTGCTAAACCATAACACTTGGCTCCTTTTTCTTCAATTCGAATATATCTTCCTCTGCCACGAGCTTTCCTCATGTAATCGTCGTTCCTTCCTCCAGAACCATCTCCTCCGTTCCTCTATTCTCTACTGGAATCATCACTCCACCTTTTTCCAACTCGTACAAAGCTCCGAGAACCCCTACTCTACTCCTATCTTCTACCATTAATGTTCCCGCGGTTGCCACTTTTTCCTCGTGAATCGGAACCGTTTCCACGAAAGTCAGCGACCTCGGTTCTAGCTTTATTCTTTCCTTCAACTTCAATCTCACTCTCGCCGCCTGTTGCGGTAACATTTTAGCCACATCGTCGAATTCTTGCCGTTCGAACATCCATGATTGGTCATCTGCCACCAACGTGACGCAGCTCTTGAGCAAATCCTTACCAAGCAGCAACTCTCTTTCATCCATCGCTCCGCTGGGCAGAACCGTCATCGTCAACTTGTCTCGTTGAACGTCGTCAACCTCCAACTGAACCTCGGCTTGTCCTAACGGAACGCAGCTTCCGCCGATTCCTCTGACATTCTGAACCTCACTAGCCGTCATGGTCAGTCCCAGCGCTTGTGCTGCCTCCTGAGCGATCACGCTCACTCCGGCTCCTGTGTCTACTCGTGCTTTCCAGTCCTGGCCGTTAACCCTAACAGCCTTCAGACCATCGTCCTCATCATCTATGTCGGTCTCCGGACCAACATCTTCGATTATCACTTCTTCTCTCGGCGCTCGTGACTCTCTTCCGTGGTCACTGTGGGATGCCTCAACCCGCAGCACGCGCCTGCAATATTTTGCCTCATGTCCAATGAGCTTGCATCTTTCGCACACCTTGCGCTCTGTCCTCGGACCGCCTGAACCTCCCGATGTGCCGGCTGCGGCTTTCATCGAATCTAACCAGGCTGCTGATCGCATTCCATCTCCTGACGGACCCACCGGCCATCGCGGCTGGGGCTGATATCCGCCAGTCACCGGTCGTCTGCCATCGGGCGCACTTGTTCTCCCAAACCGATCGCCTGTTCTGGGGTAAGCGCTACGCTCCGGAACCTTCCTTCCCGCATTGCGATCTCGCAACTGCGGACAATTCGCCTGCTTGTGTCCTTCTCGTCTGCACTCATAGCAGGTCACTCCTGACTCGAACCTGGGGCTTCTCCTGTCCACGTGCGGAAACCTTCCGCCTCGAACCTCCTTTTCCATTTCCAGCGATTTCTTGATATCCCAAATCAACTCCGCAATATCAGTATGCGGTCTTCCGTTCATCTCGTGAATCAAAAATGTATTTTCGGGAAGCATCCCTTTAAGAATCTGCTCTTTTAACTCCTGCCACTCTAAGCCTAACCGTCGCACAGTGGGCCAAAACGCCGAAATAGGGGGACAAAAGTCAGGTCTGCAGATTGATTCCAAACATGGTGGAATAGGTTCTCAGATGGCTAGAACTCGGGAAGCCACATTTTTCATGGACTGAACCCGTCCCGTGTTCCGTTGAACGGCTAAGCAATACCGACGGAAAAACCTCCCGAAGACCGACTTTTTTCGGCCTCTATTTTCACAGCAGAAACTAACTCAGAATACGAGGCTTCTCTCGGACAGAGTCGATTTTATCAACTCCTATACTCTTGAAATAAGCCACAGGATCACTCACGCGAGCGAAATTCTGATTCCGAGAACCTATGGTGGGTTCGTGAAAATGATGAAGTTTTCAGCAAAAAACGGCAAACTAAACGACCCTGGAAATACACGGGGTCGGTCTGGGTTCCTTTGGGGATATGTCGCATAAGATAGGCCATGGTGTCTAGTTCATGAAACAACTCGCAGACCTTTGCGGGTTTTTGCGGAAAAAAGTACCAAGCGAATTTCGAAAATCAATAAATAGCTCTTTCCCAAGACTTTGCACGGAGATTGAACGCTCCCGGTTCGGAACACGTCTGGAATGATACTGTTAGGCGTCCGAACTGATGATCTGGAAGGTCTCCATCGTGATGTCCGCTGCCGCTGACACGATAACCTCGGTACATTAGGTGCGTCGCGTTAGAAACGAGAGCTCTCAAACAAGCTTCGTGTGTGACTTTGTGAGGTCAGTCAAGAGAGGCTCAGGAGTCCTTTCCACTGCCGATTCAGACTTTTCTGACCCAAAAGAGTCGGAAAAAGTGAAAAAATAATTTTGTCCTCCTATTCAGGCATTTTGGCCCACTGTGCGTCGGCCAATCGTCTCTTTCCGGCGAGCATACAGCTCGACATCCCCTCCTTTCTGTTGCTGGATTCTCTGAATCCCCGTCAACAAATCCATCTTTTTCTCTTTCGGAATATACGCCCGCTCGAATTCCTCCTTGTTATCATCGAAACTCTTCGAATGCCTCCCCGTATTGCGGAACCAAGACCTTGCGGGACCATCCAACTTTCCTACCAGCGTACTAATCGCGAATTCCCAAGACCACTTACCGGCGTCTCGTGCCATCTCCAGGTCTTCAAGCCACTCCACCGCGTCTGTCACACTCTCGTTCGTGAAGATCCTCACTGATTTTGCGGCCTCAGTCATCATTCTTGCCGGAACCTCCCGATTCGGTCTCGTGTACTCGCTGCGCGGCTCCTCCGCCGGCGGTTAGTCGTCCTCCTCCGGAACCTTCTCATAGGTCTTCCTACCCAGAACCTCCTCGAGCCTTTTATCCATTGCTTCCATCATCGTCTTCTGATGATCCGCCATCATCGTCTTCATCAATTCCACCAATTGTTCCATCTCGTCACTGGCGATGAGGGTGCACTTTGCGTCACTTGCAATCCACTCAATCCAAGAAATCCCATCGCTGCAATGTAACAGCCTCTGTCGGGGGAACCTGGATGGACTCTCTAGGAAGAGGGATCACACAGGATGCTTCACTTTTCACTCGTTTATTGAACCTTTGCTTCACGACCTCAGCCTCCTCGGCTGGCCGTGCCGCTTACTTCACGGAGACTTCTCCCAATCTGCCTAAGCTAATGTCTCTCTCTGCCACTAGGTGGCGCTATCGTCGCATGCCGCCCTCTCTCAGGCTCTATCCAGCTAGCTCCTCGCTATCCGTTACTCGAACCTTCGCTCCCGACAAGCGAACATCTCTATGGGCGCTTACAGTCTGGAGGATAAACTTCCGCCCCCAGATGAATTTCTTTAACCGTTTCACGGTTGTTATCAGAGCCATTGCCTCTTTCTCGATCTGGGAGTGGTTGCGCTGCGGCGGAGTCAACGCTTTCGCTATGTGGAACACAGCTTTCTCCGAACCATCGGAGTACCTCTGTAGCAGCACTCCCCCGATGCCCGTCTCACACGCATCCGCGGCTACCACCAGCTTTTGTCGCGGATCGTAGTGGGCCAAGAGGAGAGGCCCGGAGAGGATCTCTCGAATTGCCTCGAATGCTGTTGCTGCTTCTTTCGACCATCTGAACGGAACATCTTTGCGGAGTAGCGACTCGAGTGCGGGCCTGAATCTGTGAAGATGATCGATGAACTTGCCGTAATAGTTGACGAGACCAAGAAACGAACGAACCTCGGCGGCGTTTGTCGGCTCTCGCAGATTCCGAATCGCTTCCGCACGGCCTGGATCTGCGCGAATGCCCTTCGCGACCACGATCAAACCGAGATACATATTTGACACATTGCGTATTGAAATGGCACTCCGCGAACCGTAACCGGAATCCCCGGCTCTGCAATCGACAGAGAACGTCGTGAAGTCGTCTATCGTGCGTTTCTTGCTCCGGCACCATGACCAAGATATTATCCAGGTAGATTGGGACGCCGTCGATGCCGGCGAGCGCTTGCTCCATCGTGCGCCGGTCGTCGGCGATAGACGATTCTAGCTATCATGAAATTTAATTTTTCTCCGCGAGCGCCCTCCATCGCGTGACGTAACCGGTCGGGCTTCGCGTCCTGATGTCCTTCGGGGCCCGCTGTTAGATATTGGATTTCTTTGCCTTTCAACTTTGCACTCGTCGACGGGGTGTCGCACGTTGTTCTCCCGGCTGGTCGGTTGTTTCATCGCTCGGATCCTCCACCATCGAGGAGGGGACCACCGTGACTCCAAAGTAGTTCCCTGCGGCCTTCAGTTTTTCTTTTATCACACCACGAGGCGATCTCGATCTCCGGCTCGATCTCCGGCTCGGGCGCCCCCGTCTCCGTGTTCTCGATGGTCACGAAGGGGACCTCCTCGTCATCATCGTCGACGTCGCACTCGAACCTCCTACGCACTCCTGCGAACGTCACCTGTCGATCTGCCACTCGCGCGCGGCGAGCCACCCTCCGCCGTCTCCACTGCTCGTCGTCGTTGAACGCCGCGGCTTCGCGCATCAACTCGACCGCGCGCTCGAACACCTCCAACAATCCGTTCCAGAGCATCGACGGGACTCCTACGATGTCTGCCTCATCGTCCAGTCGCAAGACAGTCGGCACTCTCTGCTGGCGTTTGTTGTTGTCCATAGCACTCGTTCTTCGCTGGTGACCACGTGTCTTGAAGGTGACGATCCGTACACGACCGGGTTGTCGAAGCGCACTCCGCTGAGTGATACAAACTTGAACCATCTCCACACTTTGCTCCACTTCTCCCTCTCTCCGATCGACACATGCTGTCCTCAGCGTGCCTATCCCGGCCTTCCTACCTACGTGAGCTCAATCCTTATCTATTTTCCCTAACCATATCCTGTTAATATTGTGATATTACACTCTCTCATACATTTCTGACATTTTTATCTGTATTTTCCATCACTTGGTGTATCTTCCTTCGAATCTTGCCGCTCGTCTGAGATTCCTTCTTCCGGTCTCCGAGTCTCCTTCCTCTTCATCCGGTTCTTTCGCCGGTGTCTCGATGATCGCTGAATTCAGGTCGACTTTCTTTGGCGTCTCCAATTTCCACGTCTTGTTGGTCTCTTCGAATCCTCCCATGCCTTCCATCATCGAAGAAATCTCGTCGATCTCGTCGTCTTCGATGACCGTTCTCCTCGATGCATCGGCTTTCTGACCTGAAGAAGCAGCTTCGTGCTCATTAGACTCTGAAAACTCTAAAGATTCGTCAGACAACGGAACGATCTCTTCGCAATCCTCGCTGTGAGCCCTGTACCATCGGAATTGAGAGCAATGCCCAGAGCGCTCGTAACTGATATTTGCCCCAAGCTGAGCTAGGCGATACGAATCTTTCGGCAGAACTTCTGTTACAACTGAAGGCCCTCGAAATTTTGGCTGGAGCTTTGTCGGTTTCCCCGTCTGAGTTGGTAATCTCGACACCACTACTACATCTCCGACATTATAACAAACGTTGTGCGGTCTTCGTTTCTTGGCGTAGTTTGGAGATCGTTGCTTTGAGAGTCTGAATGTGGCTGTCGCAGTTAGAAATGATGGAAGTTAAGCGATGTGGCTAGATAAGCGAAGCGCGGAGAAAGAAGAGAGAATGAGAGTTGCAAGATGATAGCAGACGAGAGACGAGGAGTCAGTCGAGAATAGTAGAGTGTGATTGAGGGAGCTGGAGGTCAGTCCCGATTGAAGTTATTATCCAAGTTATGATTGAAGAATGATTGAGGGAAGAATAAACTGTGGACCCGAGTGTGAACGAGGGTCGTGAAGATTACTGAAAAACTCATCATTGAAGCCGCAAGGAGACACTCTTACATTAGCAGCGGTGGGATAAGTGCAGTTCAACGTGCAAGGACCGTCACAAGCAAGAATGAAGACAACGGCAAGGGTGGATGAAAAGGCAAAAGAACTCGCGAAATTGAAGAATCGATGCGAAGAATTGAGTGAGACTGCGGGACAACGATGGAAGGAACTCGCGGAGTTAACCGAGTATCTTTGGGAAGATTTGAAGTTTGCGGATCGGTGGACCGAAGAGGAGAAGGATATGTGGAGGTTTGATGAAGTACAGGAAAGGTGGTGTATAGGTGTTACCCAAGCGTTGGAGGATTGGGCTCAATTGGAAAAAGAGGAAAAGGAGTTGGACATCGGAGAATCCGCGGTGGAAAACGCGGGAATGACATCTACAGATCGAAACGACGTTGAGGAAGAAGCAACAAGTTCAGATGAGACGACAAGTTCCGAAATCAACTCAAGAGAAACATCGCGGGCAGAAGAGGCATCAGGGATAACAATCGGTGAGAAAATTACTACGACAGAAGCGAATCTGAGAGAAGAAAAGGAAGACGATGGAATCAGTAGCGTGGTCGAGCGTTCAAGACCGCGGGTTGAGCCAGCAGTGCCGAAGAAATGCAGGGAACAGAAATGTCATCCAAACAAAATCAACCACCGAGGGACGACAAAGGGCAATCAATGTATGAAAATGGATAAGAAATCATTGAGGGATCCAAGTGACCGAAAGAAATCATCTGAACGAAGGCAGCGGAAGCGTTTGCGTATCGTGAAACATTGCAGTGCTGGGAGACGCGTGGTGCGCATGCTCATCGCAAGTCGATCGGTATCAAAGAAATTCGACGGAATCAACGGAAGAAGAATGATGGTAGAATCAGCACAGGAGCTCGAATTCAGGCACTGGTTTGAGGCACCAGTCTACGCGGAAGCGAGGTCAGCAAAGCTCGAAGTTCAGATCAATTGGAAGAAGCGACGGAGGAGACGGAATCAGAGACCGCATCGAGGGAAACACGATAGCGGGTGTCATGGACGAAGATTTGGAGTGATAGGGAAATCCTCAGTATATTGATTCGTTATGTTAATTTCAAGACAAATTGGTTAGACTCTGTCAGGAGCCAGAGAGGGTAGCATTGGCCGAATGTCGCAGTTAGAAATGATGGAAGTTAAGCGATGTGGCTAGATAAGCGAAGCGCGGAGAAAGAAGAGAGAATGAGAGTTGCAAGATGATAGCAGACGAGAGACGAGGAGTCAATCGAGAATAGTAGAGTGTGATTGAGGGAGCTGGAGGTCAGTCCCGATTGAAGTTATTATCCAAGTTATGATTGAAGAATGATTGAGGGAAGAATAAACTGTGGACCCGAGTGTGAACGAGGGTCGTGAAGATTACTGAAAAACTCATCATTGAAGCCCCAAGGAGACACTCTTACATGGCGTTCAACTAATCCGTTCCCTTGACAATGAGCGGGAGCGATCGGCTGGTGCTTGATTTGCCACTTCAAATGGTGCGTCTTCATTCCGTCTGACAAGGGAGCTCATGGAACTGGTTAGCGAGTTGGAAGCTGAAATCCTGGTGAAATGTTGGTCTATCCTAGAGTAGGAAAAGCCCAAAATATTTCATCCTTATGAGCACTCCGGAACGAATGCGAATCACTCGAAGTTCCTCCATAGAAGCCTACTTAGAACAACAACCGTGGGCAACTTCGAGCGAAACACGAGCTCTCCGGATCATTGTGGAAATTCGTTCGAATCTCGCGCCAAAGCTCCGGGCGCTTCTTTGGAGAGGTTTCGGTTTCGCGTATTTCAAGACACGAGCATCCTCGACCAAACTCCGCGTAGTTTTTTGTTTCCGCATTTCCCCCTGAGAAGATACGCGATGTCCATGAGGCTCGATGCACTGACAGCTCTCCTGCAACAGAAGTTGAGCATGTCATCTGTGAAAACTCGAGCTTCGGAGCAACCGAGACAGATCGAAGTGGATATCGTGGAATCCCTCTTCAGAACAGTGAAACGATTGGATAAAGCTGATGCTTATGCTTGCGAGGACGAGGACGAGTTATACGAGTCCGACTATCAGAACGACGATTACTCTTCCGTTTACGAATGCTACTCCAAAGGTGGAAACGACTCATTTTCTTACAGTTCCATACGAACGGTGTTGGGCCACGTTGAGGATTGTCCGACGCATAAGGTCAAGACCCTCAATCGACGATTCCCAAGAGTGAAACACATGTGTTACGTGGAAAGATTTCGTAATTACAAAGCTAATCAAGGGACCAGTGGCGGATCCAGGAGGGGGGCATTCGAGTCCGGTCTGCCAGCTGGAATATACAGATCAAAAGAGACAATGTCAATAATTTTTTCAGAAATAGATAACATCAAACAAACAATTCAATATTCAACCGCATTATGAGGGTGGAAAAATATTCACGGAACACCGAAAATCTGAAACCGCCCCCCTCGAGCTATTCCTGGATACGCCACTGCAAGGAACGAAGATGGAGCGGCTGAAGAAAGTAGCGCAGCACTGCAAGGGAAGGTTCGATGAATTCAGAGCCAATCTGCTGATTGTTCACGATCGAACGATCAAAATGAGGGCATTGCAGAAAGCTAGGTCTGCAGAAAGCTAGGCCTAGTTAGACTAGCTAGGTCTGGGTAGGCCTCTATGGAGAAACTTCGAGTGATTCTTATTCGTTCCGGAAAGCTCATAAGGATGAAATATTCTGGGCTTTTTCCACTCTAGGATGGACCAACATTTCACCAAAATTTCAGCTTCCAGCTCGCTTATCAGTTCCATGACTTCCCTTGTGAGCCCAACGGCGGTCCATTGTCGGCGATCAGAACTCTCGGACGCGCCTGGTTGGCCCAACATGCGGAGAGGGTGCTGGCCACGGCAGAGGCGGTCGTTCGGCTGAGCGCCCATATGTAGAAGTCTCTCGAAAAGTATTCGACGACCACCAAGTAGGTGGCGACGGTATGCCATGGATGTGGTGGCGGAGCTGAGGGACTGATTGTGAGTGGCAGACTCTGGTTTGCCCGATCTTGGGCTCTGCA
Organism: Lepidoglyphus destructor; assembly: GCA_031001835.1. Taxonomy (NCBI): domain Eukaryota; kingdom Metazoa; phylum Arthropoda; class Arachnida; order Sarcoptiformes; family Glycyphagidae; genus Lepidoglyphus; species Lepidoglyphus destructor. Next base: position 570,460 of record JARNKU010000045.1, read on the forward strand.
TTGCTGGCATTCGAACGCGTATTTTCGGGCTCCAGGTGCCGATCGCGCCAAATCCGAAACCGCGCGCGACCGAACCGCGCACGACAATAACCGCGCCGACAAAAACCGCCCCGACGAGGACCGCGGCCGACAGCAACCGCGCACGCCGAAAATCGCGCCGCCGAAAATCGCTCCCGACGAAAACCGTGCCGACGAAAACCGTGCCGACGAAAACCGCGCTATACGGAAACCGCGCGGAAATACTTGCGCGCGATCCGTGCAAGCCGTTCGCCGGCCCGACTCCATTGCGCGCGGTTCTCGTCGACGCGATTTTCGTCGGCGCGGTTATTGTTGTGCGCGTTCCGTGTCGCGCGCGGGATTCGCTGGTGCGGTTGCTGTCGGCCGCGGTTTTCGTCGGCGCGGTTTTCGTCGGTGCGGTTATTGTCTTGCGCGTTTTCTGTTGCGCGCGGGGTTCGCTGGCGCGGTTTCGGTCGCGCGCGGTTCCGAATTGGCGCGATCGGCACCTGGAGCCGTATTTTCGGATGTCCTCTGCCAAGGCTGGCCAGAACACTGATTGGCGCGCCTTTCGTAGCATACGTTCGACGCCCTGGTGAGCCCTATGAAGCGCCTCGAGAGTTCGAGTTCGCAATTCGGAAGGAATCACCAGTCGCACGGATCTGAAGATCATACCATCTTGTTCGTGGAGCTCATCCTTAATAGACCAGTAAGGATGTAACTGTGAGTGGACATCTTTCTTGTGTTTCGGCCAACCGTTGTTGATGTATTCTTTGATCCGCTTCAGTAAGGGATCGCTCGTTGTTGTTTGTCGGGGTTGTTCGGTGCGTTCTTCGCTTATGGTGATGCTGGATAGTACAGCGCAATTCTGGTCCTCGAGCTCCGAGGTCGGAAACTCGTTCGCTGTCGGCGCTCGTGATAATAGATCGGCGATGTGCAGAAGTTTTCCGGGTACGCAGTGCAGTCACTGGCGTAGCGTGCCTGAGTACCGCCCGCGGCGGACCTCGGGAAATTCGGAGAATCCGGAAAATGCCGCCCCCTGGAAGCGCCTCCGACGCGGAGCGACAACCAAAAAAACGACCCGCTATCGGGCATAAATCACCAAAATGCGGCCCTCCCCCCTAGTTACGCCACTGACAGCAGTGTGAACTTGTAGCGAAGCAGACGGAGCATCATTTTCTGTAACCGGGGACTGAGTTCGGTGATCTGCTTCTTGACGATTGCGAGTAAGGGACGATGATCAGTCTGTATGTTGACATGAGTTCCGGCGACATAGAAGTTGAAATGTTCGAGGGCGAATACTATGGCGAGCAGGTCTTTTTCGATCTGCGCGTATCTCTGTTGGGTGGGTGTGAGGCTGACCGAAGCGTAGGATACTGGGTTGTTACACTGAAGCAGAGTTGCACCGATCCCGTAAGCGCTAGCGTCACAGCTAAGTAAGCGTGATGTTCACGTTCTGGTCGAAATGTCTCAACACCGGGGCTGTCGGAAGAGCCCGCTCGAGGTCGAGAAACGCGGCTTGACTGGCGTCGTTCCACCTGAAGTCGGCGTCCGGCACCGTGGTCAGAGCGCGGAGCGGGGCTGTCCTCTGAGCCGTGTTCGGGATGAATTTTGGGACGTAGTTAATCATCCCCAAGAAACGGCGTACTTCGGTGGAGTTGGTTGGGACCGGTGTGGCTTGAATAGCTTCAGTTCGAGAGTTGAGGATTTGGACGCCCTCGCTGGTAATCCGATGACCAAGAAACTTGACGTCGTTGGTGCACAGTTGAAGCTTCGCCTTGTTGAGCTTGAGGCCGACTTCTCTGCAACGTTGGAGGAAAGTTATCAAATGTCCGGCATGTTCTTGTCGGGATCGGCCGTAGATGAGGAAATCGTCAACTGAATTGATCACACCGTTAAGATCCGCGAAGCTGTTGTGGACTGCCTCGCAAAATCGTTCCGATGCATCAATTATGCCGAACGGTAGGCGCTTGAACTGGTATATAGTTCCCCCAAGGGGTGGAGAACGTAGCAAACTCTCTTGATTCCTTGTCGAGCGGCAGATGATGGAACGCCGAATCGGCATCAACAACGGTGAAGAATTTTGCTTCCGCGAGGTCGGCGAATAGTTCGTCGGTTTTCTCATAGGGAAATTTCGTCGTGGTATATGAGGATTGAGATGCCGAGGATCAAGACAAATTCTCAAGGAGCCGTTTTTCTTCCGGACAGTTACTATGGGAAGCGCATACCTCGACGGAGTCGACACTCGCTGAACGATTCCCTTTGTCGCCATCGTCTCCTATGTTTTTTTTAAATCTTCCCGGAACATGATTGGAACTCGTCTTGGTGGAAAAATTTTCGGAGGAGGCGGCTTCTCAAATCTAACTGACTGAACAGCGTTTTCCAGCTTTCCTAGTTCTCCGTTGATCACATCTCGAAAATGCTCGACGATGTCGCTGCAGAACGAGTAGGTGTTGTCGATGCTGTGAATTACCATTCCGTCATTGCCGTTTCTCCTGATGAGACCCATGTCATCGCAGTCTCGCAATCCGAGTATTGCGGGTGCCGTTGTGTGGACAATATAGTATATACTGTACGTTATGGAATGTAGACGATCCAGGCATGTAGGTGGCAATAACACAGGTGCCGACAACTGGAATGCGGTGTTTTGAGCACGATCTGATGCAGTCAGTTGATGGAAGCAATGGAGGCGTGTCATCAAGTCTGCAGTGAACTGACCACGGCAGCACATTTATCTGGGCGCCAATGTCGAGTTTGAGATCCACACAGGCCGCGAATTGTCCCAAACGAAGGCGTTGCCACCATGTGCTGGGTTTGTCTTTTTGTCGCGTACAACCTTCCAGGGCGTCAAGAGCGAGATCGTCCAGTACAACATCGTCGCAACCATCGTTGTCAGTGAGAGCGTCGACAGTCCTCTTGGAGCACACTGTAGCGAAATGACCTTTTCTTTCGCATGTTCGGCAACTGTAGTTTTCCGCTCGGCATTGTTCGTCCCTGTGTGTGTAGCATCCGCGCTCGCAGATGATTCTTCGAGGACCGGACGAAACGTACGAAAATGGTCTTCGCGAAAAATCCCTTCGACGTCGCGAGTTTGAGAGCCTAGCTTCGTCGACTTGATTTGCCGGCGCAGCAGTTTCAGGAACTTTAATACTCGATCGTGCTTCGGTTTTCTTCGATGCCGCATACGTCTTGGAGAGTGCCAGTATGTCCTTCGGAGCCAATTCCTTCTCCTGCGTGGTCAAGATATGCATTCTCAACTCCGAATCGTCGAGTCCCATGAGAAAGATAGAGCTCGTCAATGAGTCTGAGCACTTCTTGCAGAAAACGCACGTCTTGCTAGCGGTCTTGAGCTGTGTCATGTAAGCCTCGAGCGATTGTTTGTCCTGCTTGGTGTTGAGAAACTCGTGCCGCGCCTGTATAAGCGATACTCCCTCCGTCCCAAGATACTGGTGCCATTTACGGTCGAATTCGTGTCCCAGAATAGTGGTACCATTCGCGAATTTCCACTTATCCGGTGGTCTATGCCGTATTAATGGGATGGAATCGGACTCTCTGGATGGTAGACGCAATAAGGACATCATGTACAGGATCTAAGAAGGACGAAGAACATCCTAACGCAATGGGAAAACAACAACCGATAATGATCTGTGAATGCAAAACAATTCACCCCTGGAATGAAAGGGAGCATATGTGCATATGTAAGATCGAAATAAATCCAATCCAATCCGGTGGTCTACCCCGTGTTAATGGGATGGTATCGGACTCCCTGGATGGTAGGCGGATTAAGGACATCATGTACAAGTGAAATATACATACTGAAAAACTTTATTCACAATTTACAAACCATAGAGGAGGTTAGGAGCAGATTGAGGGAGTACTCTCACCTCAGCTTTCGAGCTCTTCCGCCAAGAATCTCGCGGACTGCTCGAAAGCAGTCTGATTACACTAGATAGATATCGGCAACTCATTTCGTCTCCGCAACGCTTCTTTGCCCATGTGCGGGATTTCATAATCATTGCACCCATTCCTCTCCATCACCTACTCCATGCAGCATTTAAGCGTCAGGAATGTGCTGTTCTGGGTTTCCGCTGGGAGCTCCTCAAAAGACTCCTGAACCGCCTCGATGAGATCGTCTATATCATTGGTGGTCGCGCACTCCTGCAACGCTTGTATGCTATTGAAAACCCAAGATTCAAGACATTCAGATCGGGACTGTTCGCGGGTTGGTTGGTCAACTGGAGCGACCATCCCTCGCGGTTTGTCAACAAGAGCACGCGATCATAGACGACCGCCGTGGTGGGTTCCACCACGGGCTTACCTTGACACCTGGGACAGATGGACACGATTTGTCGTGATGTCTGTGAGCTCGGGCAGACACTTCTGATGAACCAGTTCGCCGCAGGGGCCGGAACACAGAACAAGAGATCCTTGCTTTGGGTCCAGACGATCACACACCGAGTTTGCGTAGACGGACATGTCGGGAGAAAAGGAGAGAAATTTCTTCAATCCCGAGCACAGATTTACGAACGAGATCCAGGTGATCTTCTTGACACCTAGGGAGAACGTCTCAATGTGTTAAAAACTAGTAGAAAGTATGGTTTCTACAGAGCACATCTACAACACAGCCACTTGTTTGGCGGCTAGTAGACGACACAAGTCTCGATCTTCACCACATTGCAAGTCCTCGAACACGGGTTTGAAGTCTTCGTCGGCGTATCTGGAGTCTTCGAGTTCCTTGAATTCTTCGACAAAGAAACCATCTACTTCTTCAAACGACTCTATGGTTTCGTATAGAGCTCCCATCATCTGTATCCCGGTCTCGCGCGGTTGAACCGGGTGTCGAGAATCGATGTTGATGGAATTCAACTTCTCGCGAAGCAGAGCAATCACGGCGGCTGCTCTCACCGACATTTTACTCATTGGGCAATGTCACTCGGTTTAACGATGGGCAAACGATGATCACTTGAGTTCAACTCCGTCGAGCGACGAAACACGCCTGATGAGCGATGAGTCAGAAAGATGGCGCGACGATCGACTTGGAAACTAACTGCCAACCTTGGAACTTTGCGCCGGAAGAGCGTGGAATATCGGAAGATTACGAATTTGTGGCGAAACGGGTGTTTCCCAATGCTAAAGACGTCTATGAAGAGGTGTTTCCATAGAAAGGAGGGCCATTCGCAGATGAGGTTATGTGGCTTTTATATCTGTTGGTAGGCCAAACTGTTTCACCAAGTCATCAGCTCAATCGGCGTTTATCATGTCTTGCCGTTCCCTTGTGAGTGGAACGCTTCAGGGTTGAACAAAATAACACTGCAACCAATTATCCCGGTTGCAATTAATGAAACTGCTTTCTGGGAACGACGAAAAATCAACATTCCTCCTTACCATAGAAAGTGAACAAGAAGCAAATAGAAAATAATGTGTCATAACTATAACTGAATTCGAACGTTGCTTGATGCTCATAGAGGGTCGGTTCTATCGTTCGATGTTCCACGTCTAAATTACACATGTACGTTGAGGATGAACATTAGAAGTGTGTTTGAACATTTTGTTGCGTCCTCATCATCTGCCGTGCTCTCTCCACGAAGATGATCTTTAAAGGTGATCGTCCAAAGATCCATCACTACTCTAGCGTTGGCAGATCAGATCGGTCGAGATTTCTATCGCTGAATCTTCACGGAAAAACGAAGATGGACGGTGACGTCAAGTGAAACAACCCACATCATCATTCGTGTTCGGCGATCCAGCCACTGGTGGGAGTCAATTTGACGATTCCAGCTCCTCAGAAGAAACATCAGTCGGGATTCTCACAATAAGTTCAGACATGCCTCGTGTCGAAACAACGGTCAATCCCATCATCAATAATAAACATTTTCTATCAAAAAATTCTCACCCCGCATTGTGAAACCATCGGATATAAACTTCTTTTGTGCACACTCATCGCTGCAACATTTTGAGGGAGTACGTTGATATCCCCAAATTCTCTGTGGATCATATGTTTCTCTCTCATTTCATAGTCTCTTTATTGCGGTAATGAAGGGGGAGCAGTGAATCGGCAAGCAAAACAGGCGGAATTCGGCCTGAGTGAGCACCATTCGCAGTTCTCCAGGCGAAGGATTTGTTAACAGAGTCACATCTCGCCATAGCGGGCGGTTGAACGGATACAGCACTTCGAAGGTTATTTCTTTTGACAGTGAAGAATATATTACTGAGACCAGCACGTTTGAGTGCGAATAACGCAGATCGATCACAACTATCAAGCAGTGAGTCGATAGATGGCATGTCGCTCACTTATTATTCAAATCTTTTGCCAATGTTTGCCTTTTTCTGATTTAGTTTTTCGATCCGCCCAGAAAACAACGACAAAGCTAGTTCCTCAACCACGTGCTCTGACCTCAAGAATGACTGATCAAACGCTGCCAGAATCATGGCACCCGATGTCCGGCACCGATTCACGAGGTGCAATAGAGGAATCTCCAGAAGAGCTGTCTTTGAATGATCCACCAAGCGCAGATGCTGTTTCCCAAGAATCCCCCTCGGAATGGGAGGACATCAAAATCGATCTTGGTTCTGGGCGTTCAAGAAAGAAGTGTTGAATATCGTCCAAGATATTCTGTGATTGTTATTTTCGTCAACAGCTTTTCAGCACCAAGGTCACTTCAAATTACTTTCGGAAGATGACCATCCCATTTTACTTTCAGTGTTTCCATTGTTCTCGTAATCACAGTGTTTTCTTCTGTGTGCGGTGATCGCCTATTGTTCCGCTGGTGTTGTGCCAGACTTTTCTGTACACTGATTGACACCACTGAGACAGTGGCTAGCTGAAAGATATATAAGGCACCCAATAAACATGCGGCAGTACCGAGTTGAAGACCAGTGCAAGGGAAACCTCTGCACGAGCAACTGCTCCCGCTTTGTACGCATTGCAACTGCTTGTCTTCTTTGATCTAGTGCTAGTGACCACAGGATCGAGAGCGAAGGATCGTTTTGGAGAGCCTGATCGAGACGCCACTGAGCGAAGAGAACCTGACCTTCCATCAGCGTTATCAGCACGACGACTTTGTCTTAATCAGCTCACTAAAACGTAAGTAACCTGTTCGCCAAACTTCTAGACATCCTGTCAGACCCCGTTGAGGTCACTATGCCGGACAACACGGGAGCATCAGGTGTTGGAGCGGATCCAGCGCCAGCTGCGAGCCAATCCCCCGATGCAACCGTGAAAGAAAGTCCTGTACCTCCACTTGGTCGTCCGCGTGGAAAGAGCCCCGAAATTCTACTTGAGGATGGTTCGAATTATCTGTCTTGGAAAACCGTGATGGAGTTCCTCCTACGCGGAGAACAGTTTGCCTGGGAGGCAACCAGCGGTACTTTAACTCCAGACGCAGATGCGACGTCCCAGAAATCCAAGAACTTCAAAATCGGTGATGAAATGGCAAAGCTGATCCTCATAAGCGCAATCCATCCCAATATCGTTCTCAATCAATTCTATGGTACGGTCTCTGCTCAATCAGCTTCTACTATTTGGAAATCCATTCAGAAATTGTTCATTGGTCAAAGCGGTATTCTAAAGCAGCAAGCAATGACAAACTTCACCTATCACAAATACATCGCATCTGATTCTGTAGAGCAAAACCTGAATCGTTTCAAGCAGATCATTTTCAAACTCGAAGAGCAGGGAACCACGATTGATAAAACGATGAAATGTGCAAAATTGGTAGCCAGCGTACCGTCCAGCTGGGAGGGATTGAAACTAGCTTGGGGAACGAGAGAAGAATCTGCCATACTCCCCTCAAGCCTCTATGAGTTGATCATTGCTAAATCCAACAGGCGAAAAGAGGCTGGTTCTGATGTGAATCAAACCGAAGCCCTTTTCTCGCGAATGAAGATTCAAAAACGCGGCTTTCGCCAGAACCGATTTAATAGAAGTACCGGCAAGTCTAAGCGATCAAATTGGAATCGCAGACAAGACACTCATGTGACCAATCAGGAAACCGTAGTAACTTGTTACAACTGCGGCCAAAAGGGTCACACGAAGTGGCAATGCCGATCTAAGCCGAAAAAGAATAACCGGAAGAAGGTTGCTGTTAATAACGTTGAAGCGTTACTGGCCCTCTGCAGCAACGACCACGGAAAGGATGAATATGAGTTCGTGGCTGACTCTGGCTCGAGTCACCACATTGTATTTGACAAACGTTGGTTTGTCTCGTATGAAAAGTTTGTGAACCCCCGGGAAGTCAGACTCGGTGGTACCGGAACTCTGCAGGCAGAGGGAACGGGCACCGTTCATTTGGCTGTTCACAGCAATGATCATACCAGTATTCTTGAGCTCAAGGAGGTCCTCTACGTTAAACGTATGAGAAGGAACCTCATTTCAGTCAGCAAACTCACTGACGACGGATACAAAGTATCCATTGATGCAACCGGTTTACACGTGTCTAATGAAAACGTAAATATTACGGCCGACCGGATCAACGATTTATTTGTGTTGAGAGCTAATATCCCAGAGGTGGATATGGGTCAAAAGAATGGTGAGTGCTTCGCATTAGACGTAAGTCAAGGAGCACGTGGAAGCTTGAGCCTGATGCTCGCCCACAAGACGCTAGCGCATACCGGAGAAGAAAAGATTAAAACCATTCTAGCTCGTGAAGGCATCAAATACCAGGACGACATGGATGCTTGTGAAGCCTGTATTCAAGGCAAACAGCATCGGGCCTCATACAGATCTCGACCTAAACGGTCGAAAGCTCGGTCCGCAGGTTACGTAAGTGCTGACCTGTGTAGTCTATCTGAAAAGTCTTTGGGAGGCTCCAAGCACTTCCTGACTATCAGCGATGAGTTTAGCAAGTTCAGGAAAGTGTACTTCCTCAAGACGAAAGATCAAACCCCCGACTTGATATAGCAATTCATTGCGTGGTTTCGAAACAATGTTGGTCACGACATAAAACAATTCCATTCGGATCAAGGCTCAGAATTCAAAAATGAAAGAGTGAGAAAGATGCTGGCAGATATCGGCGCAACCCAGACGTTCAGCTGTGCGTATACAGCAGAACAGAATGGGGTAGCGGAACGTCTGAACAGGACGTTGCTGGATCTCACCAGAACTATTCTCATCGAAACAAATCTACCAAAATTTCTCTGGGCCGAAATAATCTCTAGCTGTGCTAAGATTCTCAATATGGTGACCATTTGTGAAGAAACCCAGTTATCTGCGTATGAAACCTTGCTTAAAAGGAAACCCTACCTAGCCAGACTGCATCCTATTGGAACCAAGTGCTTTGTGCTCAATGAAGTTCCAAATCGTAGGAAACTTGACAACCGAGGTGTGCCAGCAGTGCTCGTTGGCTACTGTAACAGCCTCTGTCGGGGGAACCTGGATGGACTCTCTAGGAAGAGGGATTACGCTGGATGCTTCGTTTCACTCTTTTATTTTAACTTCACTTCACGACCTCAGCCTCATCGGCTGGCCGTGCCGTGCACTCTCGACGAAGACTCGCTTCAATCTGTCTAAACTAATGCCTCTCTCTGCCACTAGGTGGCGCTATCGTCGCATGCCGCCCTCTCTCAGGCTCTATCCAGCTAGCTCCTCGCTATCCGTTACTCGAACCTTCGCTCCCGACAAGCGAACATCTCTATGGGCGCTTACATTCGACCACCGCTACCCTAGATAGCCTCCTGGCATCGTAGCTAATTTCTAACTGAACCCCTTTTTTCTACCTGAACCTTTCCTACCTAGCTCTGCTAATAAGGGCCAAGCTTACATTAACTCAGAATAAATTTATTGTTGTAACATCAAGAATATAGAATATTTAGAATATGGAGGGAACCTGATACATATTTTTTTCTTTCGCCATCTCGGCTTTCTCGGAACCGTCGGCGTCACTGTTCTTGTCTTCGACGGATGTCGGCGCGAAGTGTCATTCCGCCGTTCTGGAGAATAGGCTCGATGTCGACGTCGCGGAGGAAAATGCCTTTTCCATCGTTAACCTGGTCGGACAAGTCTGAACCAACCGGTAGCCCATTGTCGATCTTGGAGGGGCTGAACCAGTTCGACTGTAGTCGTAGCCGGGTGTTCCACTCTTCTGCTTTTTCTTCCATCTCGACGAGGATTCCGATCTTGGTGCCTATGCCGGCGATGCTTCCGACCGTTATGTGGAACCACGCGCCCTGCTCTACGCTCACGCGGCTGAACCTCCACAGTCCCGTTTGTCGGAGTGCTTCGTTGACTCCAACATCAGCGCCCGTTTCTACGAACACCGCAGCATGAACCTCTCGGACGTGTGCTCCGATGCTCTCGCGGGAACCCGTCCATCTGCACGGCTGGTGATGTCGCGCAGGACCCGATCTGGGTCTCCACTCGCAGCTCGGTTCGTGGAAACGCATTGTGCTCGCGGAACCCTCTTCTTCGCAACCTTCATTTGGGCATGTGAGCCACAGAGACGCCACCATTCGCTCCACCACGAAGTTGCGCGTTGAACCCGGCCACTCCGATCTGCATTCTGGGCATAACCTCATTCGCCCCTTGCACTCTCCACAGATGGAGTGCCCGTTTGGACACGACCATATCTGAGCGTACATTCGCTCGCAACAGATCGGACAATCCATATGCTCGATCAATCTGGCCAGAACCTCGGTCTCTCTTGCTGAACTCGCCTGTGGCTGCCTCCCCGGAACCTCTGTCGTAGTTTCTTCTGAACCCTGTTGAACCGTTGGAGCCACCTGCCTTCTTCCCCGGTTTGAGTCGTTTCTCTGGTTCGGACATACCCGACCGTAGTGTCCGATCTCCTGACACAAGACGCACGACGCGCTTCGTGCCGGACACAACGTTGACCCTGGCTCGTGGCCGTAGAGTCCGCACTTCTCGCACCGTTCTCTGGCTGGCCGACTCATCTCGCTGCTCCAGTCGAAAGGACTTCTGCACAACGTTTCCCATCCGTTTCTTTCCTCTGCGCCCCCTAGCGGTTCGCGCTCTCGAGAACATTCACATTTTCCCGCTCGTTTTCTTGTGTTCGATTTGATTCCACTCTCTCTCTACCTATGCTTGGCCACGCTACCTACAGCTGACGTCCTCGGCAGCTCTACTTCGGATACCTAAACTCTCTAGGTTTGAACTTAGCCTGCCTTAACGGTTGTCTACGCTGTATCGGCGCTACTCTGGAGTTTAGTTGGTTCCCCGGTCTGTGTTGGCAACCGCTTTACGAAGACTACATCCCCAACCGAGTATCGAACATGCGGCCGTTTCCTCCGATCGCTGTATTGTTTGTACCGATCTTGGCTCTCCCTGAGCTGATCTCTTATCTCGGCTTGAACCTGAATCGCTTGTTCCCAAACCACACTTTGAACCTCTTCGATCAACGCTTCGTGACTGTTTTCCCTTGGTAGGTAACCGTGCAACACTTCGAATGGAGATTCCCCCAGACTTCCCGACATCGTTCGATTCAGCCACTTCTGAACCTGCCTCAACTTTGATGTCCAATCGCTTTTATCCTCTTTCTCGCACAGAGACCTCAATAATCTCGCAATCTCTTTGTTCATTCGCTCGATTTGGCCATTCGCGTTCGGATGTTGAGTTCTGATCGGAATATGAATAACTCCTTTTTCCAACAGGAAATTTTGAACCTTTTTCGCCATGAACGCCGATCCACGATCGGTAACCATTTTTGCCGGAACCCCATACATATCGAAAACCTTCTTCAAGAACTTGACGACTTCGTCTGCCCCCGTTCCAACAACGGCTTCAAGCAATACGAACTTCGTCAACCCATCGATCAACGCCAAAATGTGTTCTTTTCTATTCGATTTTATTAATGGTCCCAAGTGATCACAGAATATCTTATCGAAAGGCCGGCGCTCCGGTCGGATAACGTTCGTTAACCCTTCCAACCGTCCGCTCTTTTCCTTGTTTACCATGCAATCTAGACATGCTTTCAAGTGGAACTCGGTGTATTTCTTCATGTTCGGGAACCAATATCTCCTCCTTAACAATTCCAACGTTTTATCCTTTCCAAAGTGGCCTGACTTATCATGGCTCAAAATCAACACATATTTCCTGCAACACTTTGGCACTACTAACAGTTTCTTTCCATCATCGACTTCCTTGAACAAAATTCCTCCAGTCATACTGAACCCTCCAACCAATCCTCTCTCGTATCCAGAGCTCTCGTGTTCCTTCGTTGCCAAAATTTCCATTCGTCGTTTACACTCCTCGTCTGCTAATTTCATTGCTCTCATCGAACCGTCTTCAGCTCTAACCAGCTGAACCTGAACCTCTCTCAAATCTGTTGGCAATTCTCCTTTCACCTCTCCGACACACTCTCCGTCGGCTTCTTCGACTGGCGCTCGACTTAGCGCATCGACATGGCTCATCGACGTTCCAGGCCTATGCCTGACCTCAAAATCGAATTCGGCAATCCTGTTTAACCATCTATTGAGCTGCGCTGAACCATTCTTCGCCTTGAGCGCCGCTACCGCGTTACAATCACTCACTACAACGAACCTCTGACCGTACAAATAATGCCTGAACCTTTCCATACTCCAAACCACCGCCAATTGTTCCAACTTTGTCGAGTGATAATTCTTTTCTGTGTCCGACAATGCTCTACTTATCGCGTACACCATTCTCCATCGACCATCTTTTTCTTGCTTAAGGATTGCGCCCAATCCAACCAATGATGCATCTGTATGCAACTCTGTCGGTCTTCCCGGCTCGAACCGATTCAATGTTCCTCTCATGATACAATCTTTCAACTTACTCATTGCCTTATCACATTCTTCGTTCCATTCGAATTTGGTGTCCTTCTTCGTCAACGCTGTAAGCGGGTTGGCTATTGCTGCATAGTTCTCCACGAACCTTCTGAAGTACGACGCTAATCCCAAGAACCTTCTGAGTTCATGCGTATCCGTTGGTGTCTTGAAGTCACGCACCGCGTGTGCCTTTTCCCTGGCCTGACGCCTTCCTTTGAGATTGTGAATCCCAAAAACTGAACCGTCGGCATGAAAAATGTGCACTTCTCGATCCGAACCGTCAATCCTGCCTTCCTCAAGGCCTTCAGGATTTCCTCAATCTGTTTGAGGTGTTCGTGATAATTGTCCGACGCTGTGATCATGTCATCCAGGTATGGGAAGGTCTGTTTGGTTCCCACCAACTGTTTGACTTTTGTCATCAGCTCTTGAAACTTCGCTGGTGCGTTGCACAGACCCATCAAAATTACTCTGGGTTCGAAATGTCCCTCCGGTGTGACGAACGCTGCCTTCTTTGCCGCCTTCTCCGACATTGGTATTTGAAAATACCCCCAGGCAAGGTCGAACGTTGAGTACATGTTGCGTCCGCCGATCTCATCCAGTATTTCGTCGATTAATGGTAATGGAAAATTCATCCGAACCGTCTGCGCATTCAGTTTGCGGTAGTCGATAACCATCCGCCAACTGTTATCTGCCTTCCGAACCAACAGAACCGGACTTGCATAAGGCGACTGAGATGGGGCAATCATTTTTGCATCTTTCATTTGGTTCAAAATTTTTCTTAGCGCTTCTTTCTCTGGGATTGCCAATCGGTATGGCTTACATCTGATGGGATGACTACCTTCTACATCATCTATATCGAACTCTTCCCATTTAGTTCGTCCTACTTCTGGCATCGAAGTTGCCACGACATCCCTATTCTCATTGATCAAGTTCACCAACAGAACCTTGAAATTGCTAGGAACCTCACCTATAGTCAATTGTTCTACCGTTACCGGCTGCTTAGCGCTCGAGCTTGCCACATCTATCTGCCTAACCTTAACGCTCGGCTCCTTTTTCTTCAATTCGAAAATATCTTCCTCTGCCACGAGCTTTCCTCTTGTGATCGTCGTTCCTTCCTTTAGAACCATCTCCTCCGTGATGAGAATTCCACCATCGCAGGCTCGTAGTGCAGAACGAGTATAGATAAGTGATATTTCGGACTAGGAGACGCTCTACCAGAAAAACCCATCACTTTGTTATTCAAGACTAGAAGAGTTAATTGGCATGTATCCAATAGGCCGTCGAGCCAAACTCGTTCTCTAACAGAACGTTGAACCCAACTGGTTTTTTTTTTCTTAACAGAGCAATGAACCAAACTGGTTACAATGTTTCCCTTTCATGGTTAGTCATTACCAGAATTCAAATTACGATCAGAGCTAGCGTCGCCGAGAAGACGAGTATATAAGGCGAGTCGCCTCTTCAATAAAGCTTGCTGCTGAACTAGTGACACACCGTCACTATGCCAAGTCAGTCATCCAACGTGTCGTTCTTCCCAGTGGTTCCCTAGTCTACCACGATTCTATTCCAGTGATTGTGCTCCGGTCTTCGAATTTAACTTCCAGAGATTCTAACACGAGAGCTAAGCTAGTGGAGGCCCCATTTACTAGCAAACGTTATCAGCACGACGACCTCTAAGGCCTTCGTATTTGGAATCTCAGTAAGACCAGTCCTGGAAAGGAATCCGTGAAGCCCACTGCAAGGCATTCAGGAATGCCCAACGATCAGCAAAGCGCTCCGGCCGGGAGCGCGCGACGCTTGCTCAACAGAGCCGCCATACACAAGCGTCGTGGTGCCAGAAGAAGATCGAAGGATTCAACGAGCTGGGACAACGATCCACAATCCACAAACTGGGTTGCTCGTGTGAGTAATTGTGAGAAACCTAAAATCGCAATGTGATTCACTCAACAACGAGCCGGAGTCAAACGAGAGGAGGAGTAGACAACGATCTCGACGATCGTTCTGCACTGAATGTTGTCTTCAGCGTCATTCACCGGAAATAGGTTCATGTCTGTGTTTTGTGTGGATAACCGATGACTCCCGCCATCTAACGATACAGGTCGAGTCAAGTCTTCCATTGAGAACTCAGATAACCGACGACTCCCGCTATCTAACGATACAGGTCGAGTCAAGTCTTCTATGAGAACCAGGATGGCCAACGACTCCCGTAATCTCACGATACAGGTCGAGTCCAGGTTTTACTGATTCTCGGACGTGTGTACGGTGAACCCCCTTCAGTCTGGATGCTGTCGCCCGACGTGTTCTACGTCCCGACCAGACTGAAGTCAACATTCAAGTGCCCGTCAACCGCCGTGTACCCTCATCTGAGTTGACGTCGAAGTGATACTTCGAGCCTCCAAGTATGACTATGCTCTCGCCTCATGTTGTGTTCTCCTGTGCCCAGTTGAGAACAAGCGAGGAGCGAACCCCAGATTCGTGTGATTCGCATGCCCATCATCTTTAGTGAGACAGCTCGCCATCGGTGGTATCTACAGGATGACAGCGGTCACAAGGACCAAAGTGAAACAGTGAAGACGACACAACAGTAGATACCACGAAGCTCGAGGCACCGACGTCCAGGGAAAGTGGAATCTCCGACTCGAGGAAGGAGAAGGGACGTGTAGCAGTTAACTGTGGAATGAGGCGCCTGTGAAGCTGTAAAGCCGTGGTCAATGTTTAGTGAGGTTTCCGCAAGCAAAGCGGAAGAGCCTTTCGGAGGAGGGAACTCCGATAAAGTCAAGTTACGGTGTTCTGGTATTCGTGGATGAAATCCGTTTACCATGTACTAAACGACCAATGAATCTTCGACATCCTGTGCTCTCAACAGACGCGCGCAAAGTCGAAAGTAAGCAGTCATACTAGTTTCTGAGCACTACTAGTTATAACGCTGAACAGACTGTCTGTTGAGATGGCTCAATCGAAGATTTGACTCCGGAACGTGCTTTACGACAGCTTGGAAAGAACACCGTGTCGTTTGTGCCGATACTGAAACACCGAGAATCGGCTAATGCCGAACGAAATGCTACGTCCGCCGGTCAAGTGAAAGTCTTTGCCAAATCTACGTTCTCCAGGTAGATTCAGAATAAACCCTGCAGGTCAATTCTTTGTTGTGAGCAAGACTTGAGCCCTAGGAGTTTCCGCAGACTCCCAGCACGTGCCAGTTTCGATAGGGCTGATTGGACCGAAGAGAACCCGTCAATGTAGGAACAGCGTTGAAAGAGAACCCGCTGTCCTGCAGACCGTACCGCTCTAAAAGATTGCAGATAATTCTTCTCAGAATTGATTTCAGCTGACAAGTGCTGAACGATACTCATGCACCGATCCTCCGTGCGAGAAGTATTTCCCTTTTGCCAGATCGTTTATCATATTGACTGAATCCGCGTTTGATAACGAGGCTGAGGCAAAGGAAGGATCCGTAGCAAGCAACGAGGCATTACCGAAACTCCAGAACGGATCGCGGAAGGACGGGACCCCTGGCCACTGTATGTGACACTTCCGCTTGCAATCAAGGTACCGTGTCAAACCATGGAGATGATATGTGAGGAGAACCGAGTGTATCTTCGAGATGATCAAGGACCAGGTCATAGCGCAGTCAGCAGAACCCATGCGCTCAAGAAGAAAAGAGGATCCTCGGAAGAAGTTTCATCATGTGAGCGGATCGCAAGATCGCTACAAGAAGAGTGAGCAACACCGCGTGCGAGTGCGAGAATAGTCAACCGCTGAAATCAACCAGAAAATGGAAGCAGCGCTCATCGGACCAGCACCTGAGACATCTGACGTCACCTCCAGAAAACGCGGCGGCAACCGAATCTGCAGTCAACGGACCAGCCGGTGGCCGACCGGACGTCATCATCGCCTACAAGCAGCAACAACAACCACGGGAACATGGAGGAGCGAGCCTCCTCAATTCTGCCTCGACTACATGGAAACTCGAGAGGAGTTTCATCAAGTTGGTACTAAGTAGATCATGTTAGATGTAGTCTCACGATCGGTTGTCATGAAGAAGGCTCAGGTAGTTCAACTTTGATTTATTTTCTGCTGAGGAATCGATGAATGCTAAATCCACAACTCACTTCAGAAATTAGAAATCCTTGAACAAGTCTTCAGAAGACATGAGCTTCAACACTACTCAAAAGTATAGTCAGAAGCGCCTTTCTCCTGCCACAGCAGACAAACCTCATTTGGTGAATGGTAGAGAGCAAAGTTCGAGTAGAGTTACCATCACTCTCATCAGCAGTCTGCTGTTGAGATCCTAGTTTTCGAGATAATGAGTGCATTTCGCACCCCGAGTGGATTCAGCGTTGTGTTCGTCAAGAGCCCACGAAGGCTCCAGGCCATTTTGTTTGTTCTTCA
Source organism: Lepidoglyphus destructor (assembly GCA_031001835.1). Lineage (NCBI taxonomy): Eukaryota > Metazoa > Arthropoda > Arachnida > Sarcoptiformes > Glycyphagidae > Lepidoglyphus > Lepidoglyphus destructor. Next base: position 587,584 of record JARNKU010000045.1, read on the forward strand.
AGGCTAGCAGAAAGTTTCCTCACCCAGCAAGTTCTTCATGATATAGCCAGATCGTATTAGGAGCAATTTCTTAAGGCAGTGATTAGACACGGCACATAGTCATCGTGTAAGCCCGTCTGAATATGAAATGATATCTCGTAGTGTTGCATGAACGAGCAATCCAATGATTGCCGGCAGTGGGGATGTGAGATGGTCCAAGAAGGACCCAGAAGAAGATGTCACCGAAGAATCACCAACTGACGTCGCGAAACAAACGCCAGCTGACGTCAGCCAACCCGCCGTACAACTACAACCATCAGGGGTCGGCGAGGGTGAAGAAGAAGTGGTGCTCTTAATACTCTTCAATAAGAATTCAGCTTCGTATGTCCTTTGCACAGGTGATATGTGTCAAAAAGCTGATAGTGTCGATGGTCCGTGCCAATATACAACCCGAGTCTTGGAATGGCCGACCAACCGAAATAATGCCTGGAAGTCATTTGTATGACCGAAGTTCAGAGAATCCATTTGTGGGTTCCGAGGCCGCTGCACATTCGTTTCGAGTGTTTTCAGTACACCCTTCCGCCAATTCAGGTCAAGGTGGCCACCTCACGAAGTGATAATCGACCTCAGCGATTGAGTTACAGAGAACTCTCGTGACGAAATTAGGTTTGCAGCCATGGTCCAGCCTCGTCTTAGGCATGTGTCCGTCTTTCTTGTTCAGAATCTGAAAGATGTACGACGGACTTCAACGATGGAAGCGCTTGGTTAATTGAAACCGAGCTCTCGTTTAAAAACAGCCCCTGCGAAAGGGTCGCGGCGATCGTGCCGCATGTGTGATCGGATCTGATGACAGATAGTTCAGTACGAGTTGAACTGATCAGAGCGAGAGGAGGAGCACCGTACCCATGTTATCCAGCATTGAAAGCTGGGGTACAAGTCCTCGATCCTTCATAATAGGCAACAGCTCCGTTGGATCCCTCCGATCACTGTTTTATCGCTAGCTGAGAGAGTTCATTCTAACGAAACATCCAGTTAGACTCGGCTAGCGGTGAAAATGGACAGTAAGGAGAATTAGTCAAGTTGGTTCCCCGCAAATGAGTTTCTCGTTGAGAAACATCAGCTCAAGGGTCGAACACCTTCCTCCTTGAATGACATCTCAATCAAATCGCTTCTGATGGCGATCTCCCTCTTGGGATCGATTTCGAAAGCCGAGAAAGTGAATTTTGTAAGAGTTCGCCCGAACCGTTAACGGAGGCAATGTTCTCTTGTTTTTGAGATGAAATAATGTCCAAGAAGTCCCAGAATTCTATTGAGCTGCTCCACAGCGAATAACGAGCATTTATGCACCATCAATGTGTACAGAGGGGAGTTTGTGATAAACAGGAACCGAAGCCAACAACTGTTTCTCAGCTGCCAGAAGGAATTTGGACTGCAAGCCGCTAATCGATGCGGAGCAGACGTCCAAGCATTCCCGCCAAGTTCATAGGCAGCTCTCCTCATCGATGCCGTGCGTTCAATCGATTTCTCTGTGAAGACTGAGCCTCTACGCTCTATGCGTTCTGAAGGAGGTACATTCACAGTACATCGCATCGAGTAACAGTGTGTTGATTAGGTTATCGAATTGATATCGCTTCCAACAACTCCCACCGTGGATAAAACTCTCTGGGCTTTTCTAGATGTGGGTGACGTAATATCTCCGGCGCAGTAAGTACGCTTCCAATTGTGTTCTCGGGTTATGCTGGAAGGCGTTCGTCCGTGAAGATTACGTCTCAACCAATGCTCCAAACTGCGTGAAATGCTACAAAAGGATTTAGCATTGAGATTGCTACCCAGGACTCCGAAGTCAGTACGTCATCCGATGCCAGTTATGACCGTAGAAGAAAGGAGGAGATCGGGCGAAGTTTTTCACGTTCGAATCAGCATAAAACAGAATTCTAAGATGATCACCGCGCCGCCACAGCAAAATGTCCAAGATGGAGCAGTAGGCTCTCAGGAGCAGTCCGGTAGGACAAGTCAGCGTTGCGTCCTTGTTTGGACGGTCATGAAAAATCTTGATGGTCATGGGGTGATGTAAATTGATAGTTTTGTGATCATTATGCTGAACTCTATCTCGCCATCTCAGCTCACGGTCTCCTGGCGTTTTTGTTCCGGATGAAATGAGAAGATGCGTCTGAACTTTGGAAGCTGTATCTAATTGTGAGTTCTTGATTGATCAGCATTTTTTGTAGCCGCAGTTGTCGATGATGACGACTCATGAGTTCATTTCCCTCGGTGCAGCTTCTAGCACCAAATGAGTCAGTCGTATCATCGTAAATGATTCCACTTCAATTCTGGCTGCCCCATGTTCCTGAGGAAGCCATAGTCTATCTGCTCAGGTAGAGACGTTGTGAGTAACAGACGTTCAGAGTCAGAATAAAACTCGAAGCCAATATCGCATTCGGAAATCTGGATCCGATTGAGTTCTGAAGAGTTGCCATGTGCAGAGTCCAAACCTGCGAAAAATACCGGGCAACCGAACGTCATGAAGCAGAGACTGAGCAATGAAGTAGGAAATGTTAGGCACTCCCCTGAATTTGAGAATTGACAGATTTCTGACTCAGGAGGAGTATGTGCCTTTTGAATGTGGGTGTCTCTCGGAACTGTGACTCACTGAAGCCAAACGAGTAACATCGCGACACAGGGTTGCGATTATATCCTCTCAGTTGAGCAGAGCTATCTGAAGTAAAGTTTGACCTCTTTGACAGCTCACACGGAGTGCACGCCGTTGGCTGTGGGTTGAGACTTCAGATCGAAATACGCTCCTGATTTACTTGTTCATGAAATTCGTGGCTTTTTGCGTTGTGAGCTAAAATAACAAGATCCGAAACCGGATTCGAAATGACTGAGGCAGCAATTCCTTTTGACAGTCAAGCCAAGGGAGCTTGCGGAACCGCGCAGCCTACAGTTGAAGCTCGCAGAGTCCTTCAGTTTATCCGAGATTGAGTACGCACCCTGCAGAACCGAACAAATGATCTTTCTGTCAACTCCTTCGGAATCTCCCTTTGTACACGGATAGGTAACTCGAGTTACACGTCCCTATCTCGTGTCGCTCCGCAGCTTTTGGAATAGCTTGAGCGGACTAGGCTTATGAGAGTCAGTTGCCCGGATTGCTTTCCCGCAACATTGAACTCGTATCATAGCATCAAAGGTTGAGAAAAGATGATTGTTTCATCTTCGGAGTTTCGATTCTTTTCGGTTCATGCAAGAAGGAAATTGCAATGGAAAGACTCAAAGGGGATGGGACGAGTTTGGTTGCCAGCGTGAGGATGAAAAACTCTCCACGTTTGGTCAGTCTTCCGAAATCCGATTCCATCGTAGAATCAGGATTGCGATTCGTGGCTCGGAATTATATCTTCCTTGAACACTGCGATTGAATTATTATCACTCTGCAGTTATTCCGACCGCTCATACGTCTGGAGCTCTGCCATGACCAGCCCTCGCGTAAACCATGCGTATTATGCGTCTGAGCTCGACGGTGATGATTCGAAAACAGGAACCATTCCGTTCAAGAGATCGAGCAGTTAAAGTCGCACTTCGGAAGGACGAATGGCTCGCAGTGAGCCTTGAGCCTGACCAGTGGCAAGAACTCGACTGATCTGATGTATCAGATTCCCAAGCATCAAAGATTCCCCGTTTCTCGTACTCGAGAAATTTCCATTGAGAAAAAGGTTTGTCATTCATGCTCCCACGAAAGATCAGGTGGTTTAAGAGCATGTCATGTCAAACGAGTCTCCGAAGAAAGGAGGAGCCAGAAATATGAAAAGGAGAATGAGAATCGATTGTCCTAGATACTGACCAATGATTGAAGATGTCAGACAATCGAAAGTCTTTGAAATTTCTAACGTTCATGTACTGCCATTGAGAGTGGTTACTTCAAGCTGTTCGGCAGGATGTTCTGAAGCCGAAGAATGAGTTCTGTATCTGTAAACTAGGACATGGAGGGAGAAAACCCAAATGCAAACAACATAGGTAAGATACCTCGGTAACTTGAGCAATGTTCCAAGCTCAGGCAGTAGATAAGAATCTACGTGTATCTTAGTTTGCAGCCTCCATCAACAATCAACGTCCTTTCAGACTACAAGAACATTCATCAGATACAGTAACAGAACGTTATGAAGTCTCATTCCCAATAACTCTTGCTCCCGACAACAGGGATTGATTGAAAACATTGGAGACGTGTTAATGTACAACTTTTCTGCCCGCATTTGAAACCAGAAGAAACAACGAAGAAAACTTGTTGGGCAGTTCAATCTCCTGTGAAATCTGCACTTCTCCCCTTGTTCTGGTGAGGAGGAGTATGATGAGAATTCCACCATCGCAGGCTCGTAGTGCAGAACGAGTATAGATAAGTGATATTTCGGACTAGGAGACGCTCTACCAGAAAAACCCATCACTTTGTTATTCAAGACTAGAAGAGTTAATTGGCATGTATCCAATAGGCCGTCGAGCCAAACTCGTTCTCTAACAGAACGTTGAACCCAACTGGTTTTTTTTTCTTAACAGAGCAATGAACCAAACTGGTTACAATGTTTCCCTTTCATGGTTAGTCATTACCAGAATTCAAATTACGATCAGAGCTAGCGTCGCCGAGAAGACGAGTATATAAGGCGAGTCGCCTCTTCAATAAAGCTTGCTGCTGAACTAGTGACACACCGTCACTATGCCAAGTCAGTCATCCAACGTGTCGTTCTTCCCAGTGGTTCCCTAGTCTACCACGATTCTATTCCAGTGATTGTGCTCCGGTCTTCGAATTTAACTTCCAGAGATTCTAACACGAGAGCTAAGCTAGTGGAGGCCCCATTTACTAGCACTCCGTTCCTCTATTCTCTACTGGAATCATCACTCCACCTCTTTCCAACTCGTACAAAGCTCCGAGAAGCCCTACTCTCCTCCTATCTTCTACCATTAATGTTCCCGCGGTTGCCACTTTTTCCTCGTGGATCGGAACCGTTTCCACGAAAGTCAGCGACCTCGGTTCTAGCTTTATTCTTTCCTTCAATTTCAATCTTACTTTCGCCGCCTGTTGCGGTAACATTTTAGCCACATCGTCGAATTCTTGCCTTTCGAACATCCATGATTGGTCATCTGCCACCAACGTGACGCAGCTCTTGAGCAAATCCTTACCAAGCAGCAACTCTCCTTCATCCATCGCTCCGCTGGGCAGAACCGTCAACGTCAACTTGTCTCGTTGAACGTCGTCGACCTCCAACTGAACCTCGGCTTGTCCTAGCGGAACGCAGCTTCCGCCGATTCCTCTGACATTCTGAACCTCACTAACCGTCATGGTCAGTCCCAGCGCTTCTGCTGCCTCTTGAGCGATCACGCTCACTCCGGCTCCTGTGTCTACTCGTGCTTTCCAGTCCTGGCCGGTAACCCTAACAGCCTTCAGACCATCGTCCTCATCATCTATGTCGGTCTCCGGACCAACATCTTCGATTATCACTTCTTCTCTCGGCGCTCGTGACTCTCTTCCGTGATCACTGTGGGATGCCTCAACCTGCAGCACGCGCCTGCAATCTTTTGCCTCATGTCCAATGAGCTTGCATCTTTCGCACACCTTGCGCTCTGTCCTCGGACCGCCTGAACCTCCCGATGTGCCGGCTGCGGCTTTCATCGAATCTAACCAGGCTGCTGATCGCATTCCATCTCCTGACGGACCCACCGGCCATCGCGGCTGGGGCTGATATCCGCCAGTCACCGGTCGTCTGCCATCGGGCGCACTTGTTCTCCCAAACCGATCGCCTGTTCTGGGGTAAGCGCTACGCTCCGGAACCTTCCTTCCCGCATTGCGATCTCGCAACTGCGGACAATTCGCCTGCTTGTGTCCTTCTCGTCTGCACTCATAGCAGGTCACTCCTGACTCGAACCTGGGGCTTCTCCTGTCCACGTGCGGAAACCTTCCACCTCGAACCTCCTTTTCCATTTCCAGCGATTTCTTGATATCCCAAATCAACTCCGCAATATCAGTATGCGGTCTTCCGTTCATCTCGTGAATCAAAAATGTATTTTCGGGAAGCATCCCTTTAAGAATCTGCTCTTTTAACTCCTGCCACTCTAAGCCTAACCGTCGGCCAATCGTCTCCTTCCGGCGAGCATACAGCTCGACATCCTCTCCTTTCTGTTGCTGGATTCTCTAAATCTCCGTCAACAAATCCATCTTTTTCTCTTTCGGAATATACGCCCGCTCGAATTCCTCCTTGAATTCATCGAAACTCTTCGAATGCCTCCCCGTATTGCGGAACCAAGACCTTGCGGGACCATCCAACTTTCCTACCAGCGTACTAATCGCGAATTCCCAAGACCACTTACCGGCGTCTCGTGCCATCTCCAGGTCTTCAAGCCACTCCACCGCGTCTGTCACACTCTCGTTCGTGAAGATCCTCACTGATTTTGCGGCCTCAGTCATCATTCTTGCCGGAACCTCCCGATTCGGTCTCGCCTCCGCCGGCGGTTTGTCGTCCTCTTCCGGAACCTTCTCATAGGTCTTCCTACCCAGAACCTCCTCGAGCCTTTTATCCATTGCTTCCATCATCGTCTTCTGATGATCCGCCATCATCGTCTTCATCAATTCCACCAATTGTTCCATCTTGTCACTGGCGATGAGGGTGCACTTTGCGTCACTTGCAATCCACTCAATCCAAGAAATCCCACCGCTGCAATGTAACAGCCTCTGTCGGGGGAACCTGGATGGACTCTCTAGGAAGAGGGATCACACAGGATGCTTCACTTTTCACTCGTTTATTGAACCTTTGCTTCACGACCTCAGCCTCCTCGGCTGGCCGTGCCGCTTACTTCACGGAGACTTCTCCCGATCTGCCTAAGCTAATGTCTCTCTCTGCCGCTAGGTGGCGCTATCGTCGCATGCCGCCCTCTCTCAGGCTCTATCCAGCTAGCTCCTCGGTATCCGTTACTCGAACCTTCGCTCCCGACAAGCGAACATCTCTATGGGCGCTTACAGTCTGGAGGATAAACTTCCGCCCCCAGATGAATTTCTTTAACCGTTTCACGGTTGTTATCAGAGCCATTGCCTCTTTCTCGATCTGGGGGTGGTTGCGCTGCGGCGGAGTCAACGCTTTCGCTATGTGGAACACAGCTTTCTCCGAACCATCGGAGTACCTCTGTAGCAGCACTCCCCCGATGCCCGTCTCACACGCATCCGCGGCTACCACCAGCTTTTGTCGCGGATCGTAGTGGGCCAAGAGGAGAGGCCCGGAGAGGATCTCTCGAATTGCCTCGAAAGCTGTTGCTGCTTCTTTCGACCATCTGAACGGAACATCTTTGCGGAGTAGCGACTCGAGTGCGGGCCTGAATCTGTGAAGATGATCGATGAACTTGCCGTAATAGTTGACGAGACCAAGGAACGAACGAACCTCGGCGGCGTTTGTCGGCTCTCGCAGATTCCGAATCGCTTCCGCACGGCTTGGATCTGCGCGAATGCCCTTCGCGACCACGATCAAACCGAGATATGTACATATTTGACACATTGCGTATTGAAATGGCACTCCGCGAACCGTAACCGGAATCCCCGGCTCTGCAATCGACAGAGAACGTCGTGAAGTCGTCTATCGTGCGTTTCTTGCTCCGGCGCCATGACCAAGATATCATCCAGGTAGATTGGGACGCCGTCGATGCCGGCGAGCGCTTGCTCCATCGTGCGCCGGTCGTCGGCGATAGACGATTCTAGCTATCATAAAATTTAATTTTTCTCCGCGAGCGCCCTCCATCGCGTGACGTAACCGGTCGGGCTTCGCGTCCTGATGTCCTTCGGGGCCCGCTGTTAGATATTGGATTTCTTTGCCTTTCAACTTTGCACTCGTCGACGGGGTGTCGCACGTTGTTCTCCCGGCTGGTCGGTTGTTTCATCGTTCGGATCCTCCACCATCGAGGAGGGGACCACCGTGACTCCAAAGTAGTTCCCTACGGCCTTCAGTTTTTCTTTTATCACACCACGGGGGCGATCTCGATCTCCGGCTCGGGCGCCCCCGTCTCCGTGTTCTCGATGATAACGAAAGGGACCTCCTCGACATCATCGTCGACGTCGTTCTCGAACCTCCTACGCACTCCTGCGAACGTCACCTGTCGATCTGCCACTCGCGCGCGGCGAGCCACCCTCCGCCGTCTCCACTGCTCGTCGTCGTTGAACGCCGCGGCTTCGCGCATCAACTCGACCGCGCGCTCGAACACCTCCAACAATCCGTTCCAGAGCATCGACGGGACTCCTACGATGTCTGCCTCATCGTCCTGTCGCAAGACAGCCGGCGCTCTCTGCTGGCGTTTGGTGTTGTCCATAGCACTCGTTCTTCGTTGGTGACCACGTGTCTTGAAGGTGACGATCCTTACACGACCGGGTTGTCGAAGCGCACTCCGCTGAGTGATACAAACTTAAACCGTCTCCACACTTTGCTCCTTGTTTTCCCTCTCTCCGATCGACCATGCTACCACACATGCTGTCCACAGCGTGCCTATCCCGGCCTTCCTACCTACGTGCACTCAATCCTTATCTATTTTCCTTAACCATATCCTGTTAATATTGTGATATTACACTTTCTCATACATTTCTGACATTCTTATCTGTATTTTCCATCACTTGGTGTATCTTCCTTCGAATCTTGCCGCTCGTCTGAGATTCCTTCTTCCGGTCTCCGAGTCTCCTTCCTCTTCATCCGGTTCTTCCGCCGGTGTCTCGATGATGGCTGAATTCAGGTCGACTTTCTTCGGCGTCTCCAATTTCCACGTCTTGTTGGTCTCTTCGAGTCCTCCCATGCCTTCCATCATCGAAGAAATCTCGTCGATCTCGTCGTCTTCGATGAACGTTCTCCTCGATGCATCGGCTTTCTGACCTGAAGAAGCAGCTTCATGCTCATTAGACTCTGAAAACTCTAAAGATTCGTCAGACAACGGAACGATCTCTTCGCAATCCTCGCTGTGAGCCCTGTACCATCTTAATTGAGAGCAATGCACAGAGCACACGTAACTGCTATTTTTCCCAAGCTGAGCTAGGCGATACGAATCTTTCGGCAGAACTTCTGTTACAACTAAAGGCCCTCGAAATTTCGGCTGACGCTTTGTCGGTTTCCCCGTCTGAGTTGATAATCTCGACACCACTACTACATCTCCGACATTATAACGAACGTTGTGCGGTCTTCGTTTCTTGGCGTAGTTTGGAGATCGTTGCTTTGAGAGTCTGAATGTGGCGTTCAACTAATCCGTTCTCTTGACAATGAGCGGAAGCGATCGGCTGGTGCTTGATTTGCCACTTCAAATAGTGCGTCTTTATTTCGTCTGGCAAGGGAACTCATGGAACTGATGAGCAAGTTGGAAGCTGAAATTCTGTTGCAATGTTGGTCTACCCTAGAGTAGAAAAAGCCCAAAATATTTAATCTTTATGGGCATTCCGGAACGAATGCGAATCACTCGAAGTTCCTCCATAGAAGCCTACTTAGAACAACAACCATGGGCAACTTCGAGCGAAATACGAGCTCTCCGGATCATTCTGGAAACTCGTTCGAATCTCGCGCCAAAGCTCCGGGCTCTTCTCTGGAGAGGTTTCGGTTACGCGTATTTCTAGGCACGAGCATCCTCGACCAAACTCCGCGTAGTTTTGTGTTTCCGCGTTTCCCCCTGAGAAGATACGCGATGTCTATGAGGCTCGATGCACTGACAGCTCTCCTGCAACAGAAGTTGAGCACGTCATCTGTGAAAACTCGAGCTTCGGAGCAACCGAGACAGATCGAAGTGGATATCGTGGAATCTCTCTCCAGAACAGTGAAACGATTGGATAAAGCTGATGCTTATGCTTGCGAGGAAGAGGACGAGTTATACGAGTCCGGCTATCAGAACGATGATTAATTTTCCGTTTACGAATGCTACTCCGAAGGTGGAAGCGACTCCTCTTCTTACAGTTTCATACGAACAGTGTTGGACCACGATGAGGATTGTCCGACGCATAAGATCAAGACCCTCAATCGACGATTCCCAAGAGTGAAACACATGTATTACGTGGAAAGATTTCGTAATTACAAAGCTGATCAAGGGACCAATGGCGGATCCAGGAGGGGGGCATTCGAGTCCGGTTTGCCAGCCGGAATATACAGATCAGAAGAGAGAATGTCATTAATTTTTTCAGAAATAGATAACATCAAACAAACAATTCAATATTCAACCGCATTATGAGGGCGGAAAAATATTCACGAAACACCGAAAACCTGGAACCGCCCCCTCGAGCTATTCCTGGACACCCCACTGCAAGGAACGAAGATGGAGCGGCTGAAGAACGCAGCACTGCAAGGGAAGGTTTGATGAATTCAGAGCCAATCTGCTTATTGCTCACGATCGAACGATCAAAATGAGGGCATTGCAGAAAGCTAGGTCTGCAGGAACCTAGGCCTAATTAGGCTAGCTAGGTCTGGGTAGGCCTCTATGGAGAAACTTCGAGTGATTCTTATTCGTTCCGGTAGGTGGAACCAAGTAGGTGGCGACGGTATGCCATGGATGTGATGGCGGAGCTGAGGGACTGAGTGGCAGACTCTGGTTTGCCCGATCTTGGGCGCTGGCATTCGGCCGCGTAATTTCGGATGTCCTCTGCCAAGGCTGGCCAGAACACTGATTGGCGGACCTGTCGTAGCATACGTTCGACGCCCTGGTGAGCCCTATGAAGCGCCTCGAGAGTTCGAGTTCGCAATTCGGAAGGAATCACCAGTCGCACGCCTCTGAAGATCATACCATCTTGTTCGTGGAGCTCATCCTTAATAGACCAGTAAGGATGTAACTCTGTGTGGACATCTTTCTTGTGTTTCGGCCAACCTTTGTTGATGTATTCTTTGGTCCGCTTCAGTAAGGGATAGCTCGTTTTTGTTTGTTGGGGTTGTTCGGTGCGTTCTTAGCTCATGGTGATGCTGGATAGTACAGCGCAATTCTGGCCCTCGAGCTCCGAAGTCGGAAACTCGTTCGCTGTCGGCGCTCGTGATAACAGATCGGCGATGTGCAGAAGTTTTCCGGGTACGCAGTGCAGTCAGTGGCGTAGCGTGCCTGAGGGCGGACCTCGGGAAATTCGGAGAATCCGGAAAATGCCGCCCCCTGGAAGCGACAACCAAAAATACGACCCGCTATAGGGCATAAATGACCAAAATGCCGCCCCCCCCCCTAGTTACGCCACTGACAGCAGTGTGAACTTGTAGCGAAGCGGACGGAGCATCATTTCCTGTAACCGGGGACTGAGTTCGGTGATCTGCTCCTTGACGATTGCGAGTAAGGGACGATGATCAGTCTGTATGTTGACATGAGTTCCGGTGACATAGAAGTTGAAATGTTCGAGGGCGAATACTATGGCGAGCAGGTCTTTTTCGATCTGCGCGTATCTCTGTTGGGTGGGTGTTAGGTTGACCGAAGCGTAGGATACCTACTGGGTTGTTACACTGAAGCAGAGTTGCACCGATTCCGTAAGCGCTAGCGTCACAGCTAAGTAAGCGTGATGTCCACGTTCTGGTCGAAATGTCTCAACACCGGGGCTGTCGAAAGAGCCCGCTTGAGGTCGAGAAACGCGGCTTGACTGGCGTCGTTCCACCTGAAGTCGGCGTCCGTTGGTGCACAGTTGCAGCTTCGCCCTGTTGAGCTTGAGACCGACTTCTCTGCAACGTTGGAGGAAAGTTATCAAAGTCCGTCACGTTCTTGCCGGGATCGGCCGTAGATGAGGATATCGTCAACTGAATTGATCACACCGTTAAGATCCTGTTGTGGACTGCCTCGCGAAATCGTTCCGATGCATCAATTATGCCGAACGGTAGGCGCTGGAACTGGTAGTTCCCCCAAGGGGTGGAGAACGTAGCAAACTCTCTTGATTCCTTGTCGAGCGGCAGATGATGTAACGACGAATCGGCATCAACAACGGTGAAAAATTTTGCTTCCGCGAGGTCGGCGAATAGTTCCTCGGTTTTCCTCAAAGGGAAATTTCGTCGTCGTATATGAGGATTGAGATGCCGAGGATCAAGACAAATTCTCAAGGAGCCGTTTTTCTTCCGGACAGTTACTATGGGAAGCACATACCTCGACGGAGTCGACACTCGCTGAACGATTCCTTTTGTCGCCATCGTCTCCTATGTTTTTTTGAAATCTTCCCGGAACTTGATTGGAACTCGTCTTGGTGGAAAAATTTTCGGAGGAGGCGGCTTCTCAAATCTAACTGACTGAACCGCGTTTTCCAGCGTTCCTAGTTCTCCGTTGATCACATCTCGAAAATGCTCGACGATGTTGCTGCAGAACGAGTCGTTATTGTCGATGCTGTGAATTTCCATTCCGTCATTGCCGTTTCTCCTGATGAGACCCATGACATCGCAGTCTCGCAATCCGAGTATTGCGGGTGCCGTTGTGTGGACAATATAGTACTGTACGTTATGGAATGTAGACGATCCAGGCATGTAGGTGGCAATAACACAGGTGCCGACAACTGGAATGCGGTGTTTTGAGTACGATCTGATGCATTCAGTTGATGGAAGCAATGGAGGCGTGTCATCAAGTCTGCAGTAAACTGACCACGGCAGCACATTTATCTGGGCGCCGGTGTCGAGTTTGAAATCCACACAGGCCGCGGATTGTCCCAAACGAAGGCGTTGCCACCATGCGCTGGGTTTGTCTCTTTGTCGCGTACAACCTTCCAGGGCGTCAAGAGCGAGATCGTCCAGTACAACATCGTCGCAACCATCGTTGTCAGTGAGAGCGTCGACAGTCCTCTTGGAGCACACTGTAGCGAAATGACCTTTTCTTTTGCGTGTTCGGCAACTGTAGTTTTCCGCTCGGCATTGTCCGTCCCTATGTGTGTAGCGTCCGCGCTTGCAGATGATTCTTCGAGGACCGGACGAAACGTACGAAGATGGTCTTCGCGAAAAATCCCTCGCGAAGCTAGGTCGCGAGTTCGAGAGCCTAGCTTCGTCAACTTGATTTGCCGGCGCAGCAGTTTCAGGAACTTTAACACTCAATCGTGCTTCAGTTTTCTTCGATGCCGCATACGTCTTGGAGAGCGCCAGTATGTCCTTCGGAGCCAATTCCTCCTCCTGCGTGGTCAAGATATGCATTCTCAACTCCGAATCGTCGAGTCCCGTGAGAAAGATGGAGCTCGTCAATGAGTCTGAGCACTTCTTGCAGAAAACGCACGTCTCGCTAGCGGTCTTGAGCTGTGTCATGTAAGCCTCGAGCGATTGTTTGTCCTGCTTGATGTTGAGAAACTCGTGTCGCGCCTGTATAAGCGATACTTGTCCCAAGATACTGGTGCCATTTACGGTCGAATTCGTGTCCCAAAATAGTGGTGCCATTCGCGAATTTCCAATTATCCGGTGGTCTACCCCGAATTAATGGGATGGAATCGGACTCCCTGGATGGTAGACGGAATAAGGACATCATGTAAAGGATCTTTGAAGGACGAAGAACATCCTAACGCAATGGGAAAACAACAACCGATAATGATCTGTGAATGCAAAACAATTCACCCCTGAAATGAAAGGGAGCATATAAGCATATATAAGATCGAAATAAATCCAATCCAATCCGGTGGCCTACCCCGTGTTAATGGGATGGAATCCGACTCCCTGGATGGTAGACGGAAAAAGGACCTCATGTACAAGTGGAATATACATACAGAGAAACTCTATTCACAATTTACAAACGATAGAGGAGGTTAGGAGCAGATTGAGGGAGTACTCTCACCTTAGCTTTCGAGCTCTTCCGCCAAGAATCTCGCGGACTGCTCGAAAGCAGTCTGATTGCACTGGATAGATATCGGCAACTCATTTCGTCTCCGCAACGCTTCTTTGCCCATGTGCGGAATTTCATAATCATTGCACCCATTCCTCTCCATCACCTTCTCCATGCTGCATTGAAGCGTCAGGAATGTGCTGTTCAGGGTTTCCGCTGGGAGCCCCTCAAAAGACTCCTGAACCGCCTCGATGAGATCGTCGATATCATTGGTGGTCGCGCACTCCTGCAACGCTTGTATGCTATTGAAAAAACCAAGATTCAAGACATTCAGATCGGGACTGTTCGCGGGTTGGTTGGTCAATTGGAGCGACCATCCCTCGCGAAGTTCAACGTCAGTGCTCTGGACGTGCGGCTTCGCATTGTCTTGTTGGATCAGGATCGGAAAAGGCTCCGACGATGTTAGGAACTTTCCCCGGATCGAAGGGAGTACTTTTCCCATGATCATCTTCCGTATCTCTTGGCGGTCGATAAAGGAAGTGGGTTTGGTGATTGGAGCCCCTCTTGTCCGATTTTTCGAGGCTCTCCGAGCCGTGACATAGTGGACGAAGGGCCAGATTCCTGGTTTTCCATCAAAGTCCGGTCGAGGTCGCGCCACGGCAGCCGTGAACATCACTTTACCAATGAAGCGTTTGCTCTTACAGAGACGATGTAAGGATTCAATCGACTGGACTACGGGGGGGGGGGAGCCCAGCGGGTCACATCTAGAGACTGCGAAGGAGCCGCGAGATAGGCTCCTTGAGCATAGGGCGGGGCTGCCGCTGATTCCGGATTGACCCGGGGTGAAACGACGGAGAGTCACGGGCGATTCCGAACTCGGTCGGACCAGACTCTTTGAAGTCCACGGGAGAAATTCCCGGGTCGGTCTGACCATACTTTCTGAAGAGCTCGGGGTGCCTCGTGATGCCGCCCCTGGAAAATTTCTCGAACCTCTGTTCTAGAAGTTGCGGAAGTGCACTGCGGAATCCTCTCGATGTCTCGCGGTTAAAAGCGGTTAAAACCGCGATTTGGTCGCGGTTATTGCGGTTAATAACCGCGAATTTCTTGCGGTTATTGCGGTTATTAACCGCGGTTAAATAACCGGTGCAAAGCCTAGTCACATTGTCGGCATAGTAATTGTTTAATAAAATACTGTAGCCCACGCTCAGAACGCTGTCAAAGTTATGCGTAATTATAGTTCAAGTTCCAGTTCAGTGTCCGACGGGTCAACGTCCAGACAGCGGGACTTCAGTGTCAGTTACCCTAGTGCAGTAACCCCACAGTCTTTCCAGACTGGTTTTCCCTTCAGACTATATAAGCACCTTCTGTTCATTCAATAAATACTCTGGCTGTAACCCTTGGTGGAGAAACGTTCTTATCTTTATTCTGGTTCCCTCAGTAGCTACGACTCCGACATTTGAGACTACCCGCATCCGACCGAGTTAGTGCCCAAAACTTCCAACATTTCGTGTATCAGCACGACTGCTGACGAGTGCTCCATCGGAAAACCGAAACAAGTGACAAATGTGAACTGACGATCTAGCTACACGTCACCAGAACATCAACCATGTCAGTGAGTCTGAACGCAACGGTGACCACTGAACAACAACGTCAACCCAACAGGATCATCCCCCGTGATGATGGCAAAAACTTCCTGGCCTGGAAGGCTCTGATGCCCATCTATCTTCAAAGCAGTCAATACGCCTGGGAAGTCTCCAATGGTGAGATCGATCCAGTCACTGTACCTGCTGACAAAGAAAAATACGACATTGGAAACAAAAATGCTCGGGAAATCATATTCAGTACACTTCAACAAAATACTGTTCTGAAACTGTTCTTCGAGGACTCATCAGACATCCCTGCAAAAGATGCCCTGCACCGAATCAACAAAAAGTACACAGGAGTCAGCGCCATCTTTGCAGATATCGCAGTTCAGAAATTCACCCATTTTCGATACAATCCGAACATCACGTGCGAAGAAAATCTGACAAAGTTCCACGAAAGAATCTATGAGCTTCAGGGAACCAACGCAAAAGGAATCTCCGCAAGACTCATCAATTCACTACCGGACAGTTGGGACGCCTTCAAACAAGGATGGGGATTGAAATCTGAGAAGGAGAAATTATTCGACACCCTTCTGGACCTCATCGTGGCTGAAGACGCAAGAAGGCAGGCAAAAGGCTCACAGGGCAACTCGACAGCCCTGGCAGCCAGAGTCGGTGGACGCAGACCATATCAAGGACGTCCTTACCACAGATCAAGAACCAACATGGGGAAGCAGGAGCAATCGTACCAGAAGACAACGGAGATTGTCTGCTGGAACTGCAACAAGGAAGGCCACAAATCATTCCAGTGCAGATCAAAGAGAAGACCAAACAAGAAGAATCAACAAAAGGACAGTGCGAACGTGGCAGTCTTTGCTACCAGCGATCTTCCTCCTCAAGCTGTGGGAGCGGGTCTACGTCAGATGAACAACTCCCAAGATGGCGGCGGGGGCATAAAATGAAGTTCAAGCCGCAAACTTGACTTCCAAATCCAACCCACTGTGTTCAAACCCAACCCACTTAGGACTGCCAATTGCTCACATGGCTTTCAATTCGAAAATATCGTCAAAAACCGGAATTCGCTTCCACGGCCGCCATCTCTGAGTTGTTCATCTGACGCATCCCCATGGGAGCAGAGGTAAAGGAAACGATCACATTTCTTATCGATTCTGGAGCAAGCTGTCATATCCTTAACAACAGAGACTACTTCACCGACTACGTCACTATTGAACAATCCCGGGAAGTGAGTCTCGGCGATTCCTCCACCATAAGAGCACATGGGAAGGGAACTGTCGAGATCACAGTTCAAAGTGACGGTAAAATTGTGAACTGGATACTAGAAGATGCTCTGTTCGCCCCTAAAATGTCCTGCAATTTGATTTCTCTAGGTCAGATTCTAGATTCAGGGTTCCGGTGCACCGTCCGAAGCGAAGGCATGATTCTGTCTAAAGGAAAGACCAGAATATTCGCCGGACGTAACAGCGCGCTATACAAGATCAGAGGCAGTGTGGCGAGAGCAGCGATCAATGTGGCAGCAATGGAGGTCGCTGAGAGTTTAAGGGGGTACCGTACTGAAAAATCGATATTTTCGTCAACCCAACCGATTTTTTGTTCTGTGCATATTTCGGTAGGAGGGACCATCGAGAATCAACACGCGAAATTTGGAACCCGGCGAGCAGCGCACGGACGCATTTTTCAAGATGCCGTCATGGTCACTGGCAGGGCTCTAAACGCTGTAGATCCTGATGCTGACGTCGGACTCCGATCTAGTACAAATTCAGCGACTCGGAAGCGTTCGACAGCCGCTCGGGAGAAACGCGGCCTTCCACGACCGAATCAAAGCGCCGGGAGACGGAAATCTTCCCGAGTTTTAGAGCCCGATCGACATACCGGAGGTTTCATGTATATCACCGTGTTCCAGTATTGTGATTGGTTCAAGATCGATTGGATACAGTTATTCGACCTCAATTTCAGGAATTAAAACACCGTTGGACGGAGACGACTCTATTTTCAAGAGATAATCGGTTTTCAGTCGTCGTTATGAAGTTGACTCATCTCGTAATGATGATTGTCGCGCTCAATGGAAAAACTTCGTCGTCTTCGGAAGTCCGATACCGACACGCATTTTGATGACTCTTGGATTACGAGTCCATTGCAGCTTATTTGATCAAAATCGATGCGCTCGTTCAGAAGTTATAGGGCATCAAAACTTTGAATGCGTTTTTCTCAGTTCGTGGAAATCGCATTCCGGCTGATCTTCAAAACCGGTTCCTGAGAAAAGCACGCGACCGATTGCCCCCAATTTTTTATGATAATAAGAGCATGGTTGGGGGTTGATGCGTATGTATCGGGCTTCGGATTATTTCGCTCAGGTTATCAGAACGCCGGCCTCGAAATACGGCCGTGTGGGACAAACCGTGATTTTTCACCGTAATTCGAAATCGCAACTCCGTGAAAAATTCCTAGAGAATTTCATCGAAATTCCAGATACTTACGCACATACCCCCACCCCTCCTCTACACATCGCCACTTGTCCCGCGAAAATCGCACGCGTGGTTTTCTTTGGAATCGGTTTTGCCCGAACCCATGATTCTTCGCCATTATTTCGAAGACAACGAAGTTCGCGGGAACTTTTTTTTTCCTGAGTGGATAATCGCGGGTACCCTTCCTGATGGTGATAGTCTCACTTCTCTGAGTGCAGTCCCGGAGAAATTCGCAATTTCAGTACGGTACCCCCTTAATCAGTTCGAAGGAAGCACATCGCGCACTAGCCCATATTCACAAAGAAAAAAGTTGGTGCCAGTTCAATCTTGCGATTGAAGCAAGAGACGTAGGAGACGTTCTCGTATGGGAGTGCGGGTAGAGAACTTGAGACGGGAGCGGCGATGTTCGATAGTGTCCAGGAAAGGTTCCCACCTCATTTAAGGTCTCGTAGTCATCGCTTGAGGGGAGAGCCATTTAGCTCGGAATAGGAAGCTCGGCTTTGTGAGGCGTCTCATCACTGGTATAACTGGGTAAGCGCAATCGTAATGATACTGATAATGATACGTAATGATAACGCACTGCTCCAGGAACTGTCAATCCACGATCATCTCACGCGGGTTATTGCGCAAATCACCACGGCAATCGAACGCTGCACGTAGACCAGCAGAAACTCGTAGCCGCGGAATTTTTACTGCCATGTACAATAGATTTTCAGAAGTTGCCCAGCGACGATGGCGGCGTCACACTTCGCTTGTTTCGTCCTGGAAAGGTGTGACCCGAAAGTCATCTCGAAACCTCCGAGGCACACCACGCTAGATAAATGGGAATGACAACTTTCCAGCTTTTTCATCATATATGATACTAAACGGAACAGAATGTTGACCCGGAGCAAGCTCTAGATATTCATCCTAGGTCATCAGGATCGTGTGTTGGTTGGCTTGGAGCAACTCAGGTTCATCACTGGGGTCTACGAGTTCTTCTCTCTTCTTACGAGGGTCTCTTGTTCGTCGATCTCGGGAGGTCTTCAGGGATATGCTCCGGGATTAGCGCTTAAAGAAACCCATTGTATGCCGCCACTTGCGGTATTCTCCCAGAAATCAATGTGGAGTACCAAGACGAACACAGGAGCTCGTCCCGCCTTTCACAACCCATCAGCCGGAGGGTGTCGACGTGAAGAGGCCTTGCTTTATTCAAATCCAGTCGGAATCAGGGCCGATCGCAGTAGATGCAGGCGTGGCCGAATTCTTGTCGCAGAGAACCCACTTTGAACCCCGAAGATGCAGACTGGAGATCATGCGCCTGTGGTTCACTGACTGCGGTTCTCCAGGCTGCTGCCTGCCGCCCTCTGACGCGCAAGTCTTGAGCGCTCTCCGGTCGTCCTTGTGTTGCTGGATGTTCTCCCAATGCCGAATTCACCAAATCTTTTGACGTCGTTGTAGTCCAATAAGGGTATAGGCAATAAGGCCCCAATGTTTACATCAAGGCGCTATCTTGAAGAGGGAAAGGGAAGATGAATCCACCGACCAATTGAGTTAATCGATTCAGTTTTGAGCGTTTCTAACCTAACCTAACCTGTCCTAGGCCATGCGCTGGCTTCGAGCCCCGCAGCTACCTCACGACTGGGTCCGCTTACCTCGATCAGACTCTATAATTCATATCCCTCTCCCTCTTCAAAACAGCGCCTCGATGTAAACATTGGGGCCCTATTGCCGTCTCCGGTCCAATAATGCCGATGAAGGCGAAAAACAAAATCAACGATCACTAGACGCAACGACACGGACCGGCGGGGACAAACGGGCAATACTCTAGACTACAATTGAGACCATACGGAACAGACACTGGCAATGCTCCTTTGGAAAGCAGTCCGCAAGAGAATTGGCTCGGCCATTGGCAAATAGCATCAGAGGCAGAAACCTGGCAAAGGTCGTCTGCTCTGAGATGAACAGTGAGAGAGTTTCTGCCGGCGAACGCGATCATGAGCGCGTGTATCCCTCAGGAGAAGTACTTCAGGGATATAAAGTCGGTGGTGTATGCGAATTTCCACACACCATGGCGTACAACCGATTGTTAGCGTGCTGGTGGCCGGGTCTACGCCATAGGACCGTATGGTGTCTGCTAATGGCCGCCGTTCTAGCGGGCAGATCTGGTCGCGTCGGAGGCAGGTGGAGCGCAGAATGCATCGGTTTGGCCGCGAAGCGTCCTAAACCATTTGCGTCGCAACCCCAGGTGGCAGTGGAGTTCACTGACTCATTCTCGAGCGTTTTAAACCTAACCTAACCTGACCTGACCTATTCCAGACGTAAACTGCGACCCTCTGCTAGAACGGCGGCCAAAAGCAGACGAGCTGACGGTCCTATGACACGATCCCCTGGTGGCCAAGCTTGCGGCCAATCGAAGCCACTCGCAGTGGTTTCGTTACCGTCCGGAGTTCCGGTCTGTAGCCCGGGGTAGAACGTCTCCTACGTTATTGAGAACCGGAATACCATTTGTTGATGATCTGTCCGATTGCGCATCCTGCATACAAGGGAAACAATCTCGATCCTCATATAGAACAAGACCAGCATCATCAAGAGCAGCTACGATCGGTGTCATTCACGGAGATCTCTGCAGTGTCACACCTCCATCACTGGGTGGCCACAACCATTTCCTGGCACTGACCGATGAATACTCAAAGTTCCGAAGAGTATTCTTCATCAAGAGAAAGGATGAGACAGCCTCATGCATCCGTACATACATCAACTGGTTCAAGAACCAGACAGGGAAGAATATCATTCGCCTGCATACGGACCAGGGCCTGGAATTTCTGAATAACGAGATTTCAGAAATGCTCAAAGAGATTGGAGCTGAGCAAACAACATCCTGTGCCAGAACACCGCAACAAAATGGAATAGCAGAGAAGACAAACCGCACACTGCTCGACCTGGCCAGAACTCTCATCATCGACTCAGGACTCAACAAAACACTATGGGCTGAGGCAATTCAGTTTAGCAATCTGATTCTCAACTCCATCACCTTCAACAAACTAGAAAACAAATCAGCCTACGAAATCATCTATAACAAGCTTCCATTCCTTGGAAAAGTTCACCCATTCGCATCAGACTGCTTCGTCTTAGATCAGCGTCCAAGTCGAAAGAAGATGGATGCCAAAAGCATCAGAGGACTTCTCGTTGGCCTTAATGATGGTATTATAGGTTATCGTGTCCTCATCCCAGGCACTCGGTCTGTTCTAACTTCTAACAACGTTCGATTCTTCAGAGACAGTCCATTCCGGCACTCGCAGCACCAAAAGTCTTCAAACGATGACACACAGGTTGATGGGCCTGCAATGACTCAAGAGAACGAGCGTACAACAGAGGACTCGCCCGACAACGAAGAAAGAAGTGCACCGGACAACTTGATGGAAAGTGAAGAAGAATCCACAACCAACGAAATCGGCGGAGCCAGCTCATCATCCACACCAGACACCAGAGGAATCGTCATCGACGGGGCACAGTGGGCCGGCAGCGGTCTAAAATGGCCGCGCGGCAGCGGCGCTGCAGTCGAATTTACTTCAGGCGTGAATCACGGCGACTGCGGCGCTAAATTTGATTGTCAAAAGAAAATCGATTTTGCGAGACATTGCTCCCAGATTCGGCCCGTAAATCTCGGTAATGGATAGAGGGTTGCCCTACGGAGTTCGTCTATTGATTAATCTGAACCTTGGCCGATGCGTCTGAGATTTTTCCGGCGTGAAGGTGCGCAGCCTGGAAGCAATGTATCTCAGACTCACGCAAGAAACGTGCAAAGCGAACGGGCGGGGCGTTGCGGTGTACCGATTCATGCTTTTTATGATTGTTCAAGCACCCAGCGAGGTCCCCGAGGAAATTTCCTATCCCCACAAGTCCCCCTTCAGAAAGTACAGAGCCTCTAAGAGCCAGAGAAGACGAATCGGATCCGACGATTGACGGGTTCGATCGTGATAGAGGTCCTGTACTTTCTGAAGGGGGATTTAGGGGACTACGAAATTTCTTCGGGGGCCTCGCTGAGTGCTTGGAAAATCATAAAAAGCTCGATTCGGTGCACCGCAACGCCCCGCCCGTTCGCTTTGCACGTTTCTTGCATGAGTCTGCGATGCATTGCTTCCAAGCTGCACACCTTCACGCCGGAAAATCTCAAACGCATCAGCCAAGGTTCAGATTAATCAATAGACGAACTCCGTAGGGCAACCCTCTATCCATTACCGAGATTTACGGGCCGAATCTGGGAGCAAGGTCTCGAAAAATCGATTTTCACTTGACAATCGAGTTTCCTTCACGCGTGAATCACGGCGACTGCAGCGCCATCGCCGCGCGGCCATTTTAGACCGCTGCCGGCCCACTGTGCGGGGCAGTCGCTTCAGTCATCCGACGCGACGCAGCGACCGATAGGGCAACAGCAGCGCCACTCCGAACCGCAGCCAGACCCACTAGCTGGACGAGAGTCGGGAGAGGACGGTCTAGCATTGAGTCAGCGGCGGCAGTCGGGTGAGCGGCAGCTGAATCCTCCCTTCAGCGGGAGTAGGTCAATGGCTCAAAAAAATGGCGGTCCTCTGCGGGTCTAGGACATTTCATCTAAAAACATGGCGGCGCTGAAATGTAAACAAGTCATGACCGGGATGCCTTTAGCGGAGAGGCTCTCAGGACCTGAAACCTGAAAGAGCCGAGCTCATGATGGGAAAGGGACAGGTGAAATCCGGAGGGTTGACGGCTCTTGAGAGCCGGTGGCTCCAGTATATTTTAAGGCCGGGCTCCGGGGCGAATCAGTTACTGACTGATCGTATCAATCTGCGAGTATGTGTACAAATCGGCTCGGAGTAGCCCCTATTGCGGCCGAATATACTTGCCGAGCAAGGCCGCTCCGCGGATTTCTCCGCTTCATTCTTCTACCGGATCAAAGTGCTTGTTCTATTCAGCGAATTTCCTGGAAATCATGATAAGATCCTGGTTGAAAACTTCTCACCCATCCAGCAGTGGCGCATCCAGGATTTTTTGTGGGGGGGCGACTCCATGTTACGGGGTGGCGATTCGACACTTCGGACTCAGAGGTATAGGACTTTAACATGGGAAGAAAAAAATGTGGGGGGGCGATCGCCCGATCCCCCCCTAAACACGCCACTGCCATCCAGACTCTCGGTTCTAGCACCGTCAATTTGAGAATTGGGCTGCTTCTCCGCTATTCACGAGCCGTCAAGATTCCGAATCGTGAGCGCTGTGCCCTGCCATTCTCTCCCAGTCGAATTGGCTGCCCTTTCCCGCGAGCGACCGGTCTATGATGATGATGATCTGTTAACATTTCTGCGCCGCCATGATTTTAGATGAAATGTCCGTTTCCCGTCCTCTGCTGTGTTCAGTGGGAAGGGGAGAGGAGAAAGACAGTCGTAAACAAGAAGAGAGGATAGCGCCAGGGTGCTTTCTCAAATCGCCGGGCGCTCGCTACAGCCGTTCCCATGTAAGGGATAATTTAGCGAGGGACTGGAATGGGTTGTTGCAACGTGGGTGTGCTCTTTTTTCACGTGTTGGCCTTGAAAAAGGCCGTTTTTTGTTCCCTTGTTTTTGCAGAGGTTGCAAGGTCCCCGCCTCCAGACGCTGTTGTTGAAGGGGTTTCAGCTTCCCCCTTGACGGCTGTTGAAACCTGTTGTTGTAGAGGTTCCAGGCTCCCCATTTCCATATGCTTTTGTTGAAGAGGTTTCAGCCTCCCCATTGACGGCTGTTAGAACCTGTTGTTGTAGAGGTTTCAGGCTCCCCGTTTCCATATGCTGTTGTTGAAGAGGTTTCAGCCTCCCCATTGACGGCTGTTAGAACCTGTTGTTGTAGAGGTTTCAGGCTCCCCGTTTCCATATGCTGTTGTTGACGAGGTTTCAGCCTCCCCATTGACGGCTGTCAGAACCTGTTGTTGTAGAGGTTCCAGGCTCCCCGTTCCCGGTGTCTGCTGCTCTCCGTCGAAGCCTGTGCGTAATCTTAAAGCAACGCTGATTGCAGAAGCTCGTACATCATACGCTTTCGGAAGTATGGAATGTCGCTTTGCGTAAAGTCAATCGATGCGTTTCGAGCCTCGTAGTCAGCGTATTTTAAGGCGAACATGCCGCAGTCCGACCCGTTTCGCTGTCGAGGGAGGTTGTCTACGGGTGTGATGTCCCATTCGCCGACGTCCAGACTGGATTGCTTTCTATGTTGATGTTCAAGCTCCAAGTAAGTCAACAAGTTGCGCAACAACTCTCCGTTCCATCCACCCATTGAATCCAGGTGCTTCATCCTCTTGTGGCGCAAATCCATGATAACCAGGGACCAGTGATGATTTGAGTGAACGGGAACCAACAGAAGATCGTGTGCGAAGATGTCAATGTTGGCGGTCCAGTTCGCAACACGATCGTACGTCTTGTAGAACTCGAGGAAAAATGTATCGAACGCGTACACCTTCGGCAAATGCGGTACTTCTCGGCTCCGCTTCACGATGAGACTCATATACGCGTTAATGATTTTATCGTTGAGCCAGGTTAGACCCAGAAGTTGTGCCAAGATCCCCCCGACTGACGTGATGGTTCGAAACTTTCACCAGAGTGTGCTCCGGGGGTTTCGACAATGCTTCTTCAATGACCTCCAGCATTTGCGGCGACATCGGCGGCTCTTGAGTTCCTCTTTCGGGCTGCATCCTCTGCAGCCGGAGACGATCGTCCATGAACGGTGAATCTGGCCTTGCTTCTCGGTGTGCTCCCGACACGTCGTCGTTTCTCCCAGTCGGACCGCCGAGATAATCGTGGTCAGGATGACATGGAAGGTTGATTGGAGCACACGAGTAATCATGATCAATGGGAGTCGGCAAATTCTCGTCGTGCGTGTACACGATCCAGTTGTACATCTGCTCTTTCGAGTCAAAATCCAATGCGGTGACATCGAGATCGAGAGGAGCGTTCTTCGTCGATATCCTGCTTCGCTTCCGAGTTTTGCCATCTCCAACTACGCCTTTCGAATCTCGTCTAGTTGCTTTCTTGTTTCCGTTGAGTGCACCTGTGGGAAAGGAATTACGTCGAAGAATGTGGACGAAAACATCCATAAACAGGTCCGATCTCCGAATAGGCTTGATTGTTTTATGAACGGTGCAAAATGGAAACAGTTTGCAATACGTACAACCGCCGACTCGAAATTTGACTCGGTCGATAAACATGTCTGGGCTGATATAACCGGTCCTCAAGCGAGCCGAATTGATACGAATCAGGGCGTCATTCATCCTCGTTACGATGCTGGGAACTTTTCTGATGTTTCGGAACCCCTTGTCGTGGGATCTCTTGTTCGTTGCCACGTCTTGAGCCAGCTTGCAAACCGCAGCTGGAGGAAACAAAATCGGAGTTAGATTCGTCGAATCATGCATTCATCTCAGAAGACTCATCATGAAGTATTCGGAGTTAATTTGAGAATATTCACCGATGAGGTCCCACGTTGGTCCATGGCATTTGAGCCACGAGGCCAAGAGGGCATTGTTAGATTCCACCGCGTTGTTGGTACGACACGGCGCTCCGTATAATGAAAGCTCCTCAGGTCCTCCGGGTCCCAGCCACTGGTTACGGATGTACTCCACAAGCTTTGCGAACTAGGGGAGTGAATAAATCTTGACTACGTGGCAAGCGAAGGCGAGGAATTCGATTTCCTGACCAAACATCATTCGATAATCGCTGGTATCAAGTGAATGCCGGGCTATGGAACTTCAAACTCACCCGATTGTCAACTTCGACGGCTCGAATCGCACGGCTCTCAAAAGTATCTCGCATGTATTCCGCCGGAAGGAGGGGCAAAGAACAGAAAGATAGCAACATAGACTGAACGGTCCTCGAGCTTCTCAATGCAGTGGCAAGTCCGACTTCAGGGCGGCTCGCGTATTCCACGATGCATTGCGCATAATGAAAGAGGCACCCGTACACACGGACCCCGACGAACTCAGCTCGGATGGCCTCCCTCATCGCATTATCGAAGTCCCCATGTATCTGGTGACGGTCAGACCTGGTACTTCTCGCTTGATCGCTTGGAAGACTTCTCTATAGGCATCGGCTGACTTTTTCCACATGAAGGCCATGGCGACCATGCCGATCTGGAAATGTCGAGGAAGCGTTGTGACAAGGCGAGCTCGCATGCCGCGTACTCTTCTACGGATGGATTTCCAGTGCGGCACATACAATGGGTAGGAATCACTTACGTGGTTGTCCCAGTTGCAATGAATTGTAAAGAGTTGCTCACAGAGCCCGAGCGGGACAGTCTTGTAGGTTGCATCGCAGTGAACAAGCGTCGCTGATGACAATAGCTCGAGCTGTCGACGAGTTGTGACCACAATACTATTATGGACTGGACAACGGAGACTGATCAATCGCTCATTGTCTTGAGTGAGCGTGAAATGAGGCAGCTCCAGCGAGTTTATTGCTTCGTGCAACGCTTCCAGATTTGCCACTTTCGGCGGTCGCCCGAATTCCGCTTGCCGTCTCGCCGTACGATCGTGTCGTGAAGGGATGATCTCCGAGGCAATCTCGATCCCGAGCCTGAAAGTTTTGTTTCTCAGATCAAGCCTTCAAGTTGGCGGAATTCTGAGACA
The DNA here is from genome assembly GCA_031001835.1 of Lepidoglyphus destructor. Classification (NCBI taxonomy): domain Eukaryota; kingdom Metazoa; phylum Arthropoda; class Arachnida; order Sarcoptiformes; family Glycyphagidae; genus Lepidoglyphus; species Lepidoglyphus destructor. Next base: position 613,944 of record JARNKU010000045.1, read on the forward strand.
TTCATCGCAACGAAGTTGGCGTCATACCGATACCGTTGTCGGTTCGGTCTACTGGGGATATACTAGCACTGCAATTCAATCTATCGGCAGCTCGATAACATGATCTGTATCGCTGCCCCAACATAAGAGAAGGTTCAGAACTATCAAATGAAAATCCGTTTTGACACGAGATTTTACTGTATTTGAAGACACTTACTTCCGTCTTTCGTCGTACAGAGCTTCCATGGGTTTCATTGTCGGATCTGCGCGAAGCCTGTCGATCCAGGTTGCTCTTGCACCGTAAACATCGAAACCATGTCCCCCGAACTCAGGCTTGTGACTGTGGACTCCGTTGACGTAGAGTACCCGGCCGCTCGGAATCTCGATCTTTGCCATCACTCCACATCCGTCCTTCTTCGTGCATCGACTCCGAGAATGTTCCTTGCACCGGACGTACAAAAACTTGCCATCCTTGCTCGCACAGGCACGGTGAAAGAAGAACTCTGCACGTCCACTCTCTTCTCCTACTCTATAAGCGCCGTCACGATCACACCAAACAGTTTGTCCGAAATGTTTTCCGTCGCAAGGGACGAAAATCCGCTCTATTTGCTCCATGATCTATTTTCTACTCTAACGGTCTTCTACGTGTATGAGCACGCGCAGGCGGCGGCATATGGCGGAGCCTAGTGGCGCGAAGTGACCGCAAAGCGGATCCTCTTCAAACTCGACTTTTTCCTCCTATGAGCATGGAAATTAATCTTTCGTGGTTCAATTCGAGGACGTCCGCTGACTACGCGCATCATTTCAGTCGAATTCACGACGAATGAATTCGCCGTCGACGAACCTCATTCTCGTCCGCATCGTTGCAACTAGGGCTCCCATTGATCCGTATCCTCCGGTCCGCAGGAATACGGAAACCTGAATAGATGCACAATTTGGGGACCATCCCAATGGACTCGGTCAACGTCAACGGTTCCCGATTAGTTTCCGTGTTCGGCCCCCTCACCGGGTGACCTAACCATCTGGCCCCCCTGGTTTTGTCTTTCGAAAATATCTCGCGGATTTAGTCGTGCACGATAGAATTTGTTTATATAGGTAGTTACTGGAGGTCATAATTGTCGTTGATGAGCGGCATGCTCTCGCTTCTACATAACAATCTTTTCGATCCACGCCTTCGTCTTACTGATTGCGATCCTCACATCCGCTTCGGGACCCGAACGCGACTGGTACCCTAAAGTCCCGCGTATAACGTACCCTTGCTCGGACCATAAAAGGGTTCACTACTCTGCTCGACGACGAAAAATGTTTGTTCTGAAACTTCGTCATGGTAGATCTTTTGCGCATTAACGATGTAGAATTTTCAGAGCACAAATTTTCCGTCGGTCAGGAAGAGTTCTGAACCCTTTTATGGTCAGAAACAGGATCCGTTATACGCGAGACTTTAGGGTACTTGTTTTTCAGTGTCACCAGCATGCGAAGCGCGGACTCTGTTGGAAGCTTAGACTAGATGCTGCACTAGGAAGAATGATGACCTCTGGGGTGGATTAGGAAGCTCGAACTGACACTCTCTGGCGTCAGTTGCTTTATTTACATTCACGGCGCATGCGCGCGGTTTGGATGGAGCGCGGGCTCCCGACATGCCTTTCCTTTTATCGCTGTGAACAATTGAAAATATCACAATATTGGTTTCAACTAATGGGGGCACAATTATTGGTATGATAATGATTGCACGGAAAATTTCCGGGGACATCGTACTTTGAGATCGCGTGTAGGAACATTTGTTAAGCTGCAACGAACTGCGACGCGCTGAACACGGAGCAAGCGCGAGAACAATAAAAAAAAACAACGCTTCGCAGTTGTTCGAGATGGACGAAAAGAAAATACCTTGGCACCTTCCTCATACAACGAGAAGTGCACCATCCTCTAACTATGACTAAACACTATGAGAGGAGTAGTAAATGATGAGAATTCCACCATCGCAGGCTCGTAGTGCAGAACGAGTATAGATAAGTGATATTTCGGACTAGGAGACGCTCTACCAGAAAAACCCATCACTTTGTTATTCAAGACTAGAAGAGTTAATTGGCATGTATCCAATAGGCCGTCGAGCCAAACTCGTTCTCTAACAGAACGTTGAACCAAACTGGTTACAATGTTTCCCTTTCATGGTTAGTCATTACCAGAATTCAAATTACGATCAGAGCTAGCGTCGCCGAGAAGACGAGTATATAAGGCGAGTCGCCTCTTCAATAAAGCTTGCTGCTGAACTAGTGACACACCGTCACTATGCCAAGTCAGTCATCCAACGTGTCGTTCTTCCCAGTGGTTCCCTAGTCTACCACGATTCTATTCCAGTGATTGTGCTCCGGTCTTCGAATTTAACTTCCAGAGATTTCTCACATGAGGGCTGAGCTAGTGGAGGCCCCATTTACTAGCAAACGTTATCAGCACGACGACTCTGAAACCTTCGTCTTTTGGAATCTCAGTAAGACCAGTCCTGGAAAGGAATCCGTGAAGCCCACTGCAAGGCATTCAGAAATGCCCAACGATCAGCAAAGCGCTCCGGCCGGGAGCGCGCGACGCTGGCTCAACAGAGCCGCCATACACAAGCGTCGTGGTGCCAGAAGAAGATCGAAGGATTCAACGAGCTAGGACAGCGATCCACAATCCACAAACTGGGTTGCTCGTGTGAGTAATTGTGAGAAACGTAAAATCACAAAGTGATTCACTCAACAACGAGCCGGAGTCAAACGAGAGGAGGAGACGACAACGATCTCGACGATCGTTCTGCGCTGAATGTTATCTCCAGCATCATTCACCGAAAATCGGTTCATGTCTGTTCTTTGTGGGTAGTTGATGACTCCCGCCATCTAACGATACAGGTTGAGTCAAGTCTTCCACTAAGAACTCAGATAACCGACGACTCCCGCCATCTAACGATACAGGTCGAGTCAAGTCTTCTATGAGAACCAGGATGGCCGATGACTCCCGCAATCTAACGATACAGGTCGAGTCAAGGTTTTACTGATTCTCAGACGTGTGTACGGTGAACCCCCTTCAGTCTGGATGCTATCACCCGACGTGTTCTACGTCCTGACCAGACTGAAGTCAACATTCGAGTGCCCGTCGACCGCCGTGTACCCTCATCAGAGTTGACGTCGAAGTAATACTTCGAGCCTCCAAGTTTGACTATGCTCTCGCCTCATGTTGTGTTCTCCTGTGTCCAGTTGAGAACAAGCGAGGAGCGAACCCCAGATTAAGTCGTGTGATTCGCTTGTTTATCATCTTTAGTGAGACAGCTCGCCATCGGTGGTATCTACAGGATGACAGCGGTCACAAGGACCGAAGTGAAAAAGTGAAGACGACACAGCAGTAGATACCACGAAGCTCGAGGCACCGAAGTCCAGGGAAAATGAAATCTCCGACTCGAGGAAGGAGAAAGGACGTGTGGCAGTTAACTGTGGAAGGAGGCGCCTGTGAAGCTGTAAAGCCGTGGTCAATGTTTAGTGAGGTTTCCGCAAGCAAAGCGGAAGAGCCTTTCGGAGGAGGGAACTCCGATAAAGTCGAGTTACGGTGTTCTGGTAATCGTGGATGGAATCCGTTTACTATGTACTAAACGACCAATGAATCTTCGACATTCTGTGCTCTCAACAGACGCGCGCAAAGTCCAAAGTAAGCAGTCATACTAGTTTCTGAGCATTACTAGTTTCAACGCTGAACAGACTGTCTGTTGAGATGGCTCAATCGAAGATTTGACTCCGGAACGTGCTTTACGACAGCTTGGAAAGAACACCGTGTCGTTTGTGCCGATACTGAAACACCGAGAATCGGCTGATGCCAAACGAAGTGCTACGTCCGCCGGTCAAGTGAAAGTCTTTGCCAGATCTACGTTCTCCAGGTAGATTCAGAATAAACCCTGCAGGTCAATTCGTTGTTGTGAGCAAGACTTGAGCCCTAGGAGTTTCCGCAGACTCCCAGCACGTGCCAGTTTTCAATAGGGCTGATTGGACCGAAGAGAACCCGTCAATGGAGGAACAGCGTTGAAAGAGAACCCGCTGTCCTGAAGACCGTACCGCTCTAAAAGATTGCAGATAATTCTTCTCAGAATTGATTTCAGCTGACAAGTGCTGAACGATACTCATGCACCAATCCTCCGTGCGAGAAGCATTTCCCTTTTGCCAGATCGATTATCATATTGACTGAATCCGCGTTTGATAACGAGGCTGAGGCAAAGGAAGGATCCGGAGCAAGCAACGAGGCATTACCGAAACTCCAGAACGGATCGCGGAAGGACGGGACCCCTGGCCACTGTATGTGACATTTCCGCTTGCAATCAAGGTACCGTGTCAAACAATGGAGATGATATGTGAGGAGATACGAGTGTATCTTCGAGATGATCAAGGACCAGGTCATAGCGCAGTCAGCAGAACTCATGCGCTGAAGAAGAAAAAGGATCTTCGGAAGAAGCTTCATCACGTGAGCGGATCGCAAGATCGCTACAAGAAGAGTGAGCAACACCGCGTGCGAGTGCGAGAATAGTCAACCGCTGAAATCAACCAGAAAATGGAAACAGCGCTCAACGGACCAGCACCTGAGACATCTGACGTCACCACCAGAAAACGCGGCGGCAACCGAATCTGCAGTCAACGGATCAGCCGGTGGCCGACCGGACGTCATCATCGCCTACAAGCTGCAGCGACAACCCCGAGAAGATGAAGGAGCGAGTACCTTCAACTCTGCCTAGACTACATGGAAACTCGAGAGGAGTTTCATCAAGTTGGTACTAAGTAGATCATGTTAGATGTAGTCTCACGATCGGTTGTCATGAAGAAAGCTCAGGTAGTTCAACCTTGATTTGTTTTCTGCTGAGGAATCGATGAATGCTAAATCCACAACTCACTTCAGAAATTAGAAATCCTTGAACAAGTCTTCAGAAGACATGAGCTTCAACACTACTCAAAAGTATAGTCAGAAGCGCCTTTCTCCTGCCACAGCAGACAAACCTCATTTGGTGAAAGGTAGAGAGTGAAGTTCAAGTAGAGTTCCATCACTCTCATCAGCAGTCTGCTGTTGAGATCCTAGTTTTCGAGATAATGAGTGCATTTCGCACCCTGAGTGGATTCAGCATTGTGTTCTTCAAGAGCCCACGAAGGCTCCAGGCCATTTTGTTTGTTCTTCAAGGCTAGCAGAAAGTTTCCTCACCCAGCAAGTTCTTCATGATATAGCCAGATCGTATTAGGAGCAATTTCTTAAGGCAGTGATTAGACACGACACATAGTCATCGTGTACGCCCGTCTAAATATGAGATGATATCTCGTAGTGTTGCATGAACGAGCAATCCAATGATTGCCGGCAGTAGGGATGTGAGATGGTCCAAGAAGGACCCAGAAGAAGATGTCACCGAAGAATCACCAACTGACGTCGCGAAACAAACGCCAGCTGACGTCAGCCAACCCGCCGTACAACTACAACCATCAGGGGTCGGCGAGGGTGAAGAAGAAGTGGTGCTCTTAATACTCTTCAATAAGAATTCAGCTTCGCATGTCTTTTCTTGCACAGGTGATATGTGTCAAGAAGCTGATAGTGTCGATGGTCCGTGCCAATATACAACCCGAGTATTGAAATGGCCGACCAATCGAAATAATGCCTGGAAGTCATTTGTATGACTGAAGTTCAGAGAATCCGTTTGTGGGTTCCGAGGCCGCTGCACATTCGTTCGGAATGTTTTTCAGTACACCCTTCCGCCAATTCTGGTCAAGGTGGCCACCTCACGAAGTGATAATCGACCTCAGCGATTGAGTTACAGAGAACTCTCGTGGCGAAGTTAGGGTTGCAGCCATGGTCCAGCCTCGTCTTAGGCATGTGTCCGTCTTTCTTGTTCAGTTCCCGTTTGTGTTTTGGGACAATCTGAAAGATGTACGACGGACTCCAACGATGGAAGCTCTTGGTTAATTGAAACCGAGCTCTCGTTTGAAAACAGCCCCTGCGAAAGGGTCGCGGCGATCGTGCCGCGTGTGTGATCGGATCTGATGACAGATAGTTCAGTACGAGTTGAACTGATCAGAGCCAGAGGAGGAGCATCGTACCCATGTTATCCAGCATTGAAAGCTGGGGTACAAGTCCTCGGTCCTTCATAATAGGCCACAGCTCCGTTGGATCCCTCCGATCACTGCTTTATCGCTAGCTGAGAGAGTTCATTCTAACGAAACATCCAGTTAGACTCGGCTAGCGGTGAAAATGGACAGTAAGGAGTGTTAGTCAAGTTGGTTCCCCGCAAATGAGTTTCTCGTTGAGAAGCATCAGCTCAAGGGTCGAACACCTTCCTCCTTAAATGACATCTCAATCAAATCGCTTCTGACGGCGATCTCCCTCTTGGGATTGATTTCGAAAGCCGAGAGAGTGAGTCTTTTAAGAATTTGCCCGAATTGTTAACGGAGGCAACATTCACTTGTTTTTGAGATGGAATAATGTCCAAGAAATCCCAGATGTGAATGGAGCTGCTCCACGGTAAATAAGAAGCAGTGCTGCGCCATCGAGGTATGCAGAGGGGAGTTCATGATGAACTAGAACCGAACCCAACAACTGTTTTTCAGCTGCCAGGAGGAATTCGGACTGCAAACCGCCAATCGATGCGGAGCAGACGTCCAAGCATTCCCGCCAAGTTCATAGGCAGCTCTCGTCATCGATGCCGTACGTTCAATCGATTTCTCTGTGAAGACTGAACCTCTACGCTCTATGCGTTCTTAAGGAGGTACATTCACAGTACATCGCATCGAGTAACAGTGTGTTGATTAGGTTATCGAATTGATATTGCTTTTCAACAACTCCCACCGTGGATGAAAACTCTCTGGGCTTTTCTAGATGTGGGTGACGTAATATCTCCGGCGCAGTAAGTACGCTTCCAATTGTGTTCTCGGGTTATGCTGGAAGGCGTCCGTCCGTGAAGATTACGTCCCAACCAATGCTCCAAACTGCGTGAAATGCTACAAAGGGATTTAGCATTGAGATTGCTACCCAGGACTCCGAAGTCAGTACGTCATCCGATGCCAGTTATGACCGTAGAAGAAAGGAGGAGATCGGGCGAAGTTTTTCACGTTCGAATCAGCATAAAAACAGAATTCTAAGATGATCACCGCGCCGCCACAGCAAAATGTCCAAGATGGAGCAGTAGGCTCTCATGAGCAGTCCGGTAGGACAAGTCAGCGTTGCGTCCTTGTTTGGACGGTCATGAAAAATCTTGATGGTCGTGGGGTGATGTAAATTGATAGTTTTGTGATCATTATGCTGAACTCTATCTCGCCATCCCAGCTCACGGTCTCCTGGCGTTTTTGTTCCGGATGAAATGAGAAGATGCGTCTGAACTTTGGAAGCTGTATCTGATTGTGAGTTCTTGATTGATCAGCATTTTTGTAGCCGCAGTTGTCGATGATGACGACTCATGAGTTCATTTCCCGGTGCAGTTTCTAGCACCAAATGAGTCAGTCGTATCATCGTAAATGATTCCACTTCAATTCTGGCTGCCCCATGTTCCTAGGCAAGCCATAGTCTATCTGCTCAGGTAGAGACGTTGTGAGTAACTGACGTTCAGAGTCAGAATAAAACTCGAAGCCAATATCGCATTCGGAAATCTGGATCCGATTGAGTTTTAAAGAGTTGCCATGTGCAGAGTCCAAACCTGCGAAAAATACCGGGCAACCGAACGTCATGAAGCAGAGACTGAGCAATGAAGTAGGAAATGTTAGGCACTCCCCTGAATTTGAGAATTGACAGATTTCTGACTCAGGAGGAGTATGTGCCTTTTGAATGTGGGTGTCTCTCGGAACTGTGACTCACTGAAGCCAAACAAGTAACATCGCGACACAGGGTTGCGATTATATCCTCTCAGTTGAGCAGAGCTATCTGAAGTAAAGTTTGACCTCTTTGACAGCTCACACGGAGTGCACGCCGTTGGCTGTGGGTTGAGACTTCAGATCGAAATACGCTCCTGATTTACTTGTTCATGAAATTCGTGGCTTTTGCGTTGTGAGCTAGAATAACAAGATCCGAAACCGGATTCGAAATGACTGAGGCAGCAATTCCTTTTGACAGTCAAGCCAAGGGAGCTTGCGGAACCGCGCAGCCTACAGTTGAAGCTCGCAGAGTCCTTCAGTTTATCCGAGATTAAGTACGCACCCTGCAGAACCGAAGAAATGATCTTTCTGTCAACTCCTTCGGAATCTCCCTTTGTACCCGGATAGGTCACTCGAGTTACACATGCCTATCTCGTGTCGCTCCGCAGCTTTTGGAATAGCTTGAGCAGACTATGAGAGTCAGTTGCCCGGGATTGCTTTCCGCAACATTGAACTCGTATCATAGCATCAAAGGTCGAGAAAAGATGATTGTTTCATCTTCGGAGTTTCGATTCTTCTCGGTTCATGCAAATAGGAAATTGCAATGGAAAGACTCAAAGGGGATGGGACGAGTTTGGTTGCCAGCATGAGGATGAAAAACTCTCCACGTTTGGTCAGTCTCCCGAAATCCGATTCCATCGTAGAATCAGGATTGCGATTCGTGGCTCGGAATTATATCTTCCTTGAACACTGCGATTGAATTGTCATCACTCTGCGGTTACTCCGACCGCTCATACGTCTGGAGCTCTGCCATGACCAGCCATCGCGTAAACCATGCGTATTATGCGTCTGAGCTCGACTGTGATGATTCGAAAACAGGAACCACTCTGTTCAAGAGATCGAGCAGTTAAAGTCGCACTTCGGAAGGACGAGTGGCTCGCAGTGAGCCTTGAGTCTGACCAGTGGCAAGAACTCGACTGATCTGATGTATCAGATTCCCAAGCATCGAGGATTCCCCGTTTCTCGTACTCGAGATAGTTCCATTGCGAAAAATGTTTGTCATTCATGCTCCCACGAAAGATCAAGTGGTTTAAGAGCATGTCATGTCAAACGAGTCTCCGAAGAAAGGAGGAGCAAGAAATATGAAAAGGAGAATGAGAGTCGATTGTCCTAGTTACTGACCAATGATTGAAGATGTCAGACAATCGAAAGTCTTTGAAATTTCTAACGTTCATGTACCGCCATTGAGAGTGGTTACTTCAAGCTGTTCGGCAGAATGTTCTGAAGCCGAAGAATGAGTTCTGTATCTGTAAACTAGGACATGGAGGGAGAAAACCCAAATGCAAACAACATAGGTAAGATACCTCGGTAACCTGAGCAATGTTCCAAGCTCAGGTAGTAGATAAGAATCTACGTGTATCTTAGTTTGCAGCCTCCATCAACAATCAACGTCCGTTCAGACTACAAGAACATTCATCAGATACAGTAACAGAACGTTATGAAGTCTCATTCCCAATAACTCTTGCTCCCGACAACAGGGATCGATTGAAAACATTGGAGACGTGTTAATGTACAACTTTTCTGCCCGCATTTGAAACCAGAAGAAACAACGAAGAAAACTTGTTGGGCAGTTCAATCTCCTGTGAAATCTGCACTTCTCCCCTTGTTCTGGTGAGGAGGAGTATGATGAGAATTCCACCATCGCAGGCTCGTAGTGCAGAACGAGTATAGATAAGTGATATTTCGGACTAGGAGACGCTCTACCAGAAAAACCCATCACTTTGTTATTCAAGACTAGAAGAGTTAATTGGCATGTATCCAATAGGCCGTCGAGCCAAACTCGTTCTCTAACAGAACGTTGAACCAAACTGGTTACAATGTTTCCCTTTCATGGTTAGTCATTACCAGAATTCAAATTACGATCAGAGCTAGCGTCGCCGAGAAGACGAGTATATAAGGCGAGTCGCCTCTTCAATAAAGCTTGCTGCTGAACTAGTGACACACCGTCACTATGCCAAGTCAGTCATCCAACGTGTCGTTCTTCCCAGTGGTTCCCTAGTCTACCACGATTCTATTCCAGTGATTGTGCTCCGGTCTTCGAATTTAACTTCCAGAGATTCTAACATGAGGGCTGAGCTAGTGGAGGCCCCATTTACTAGCAGTAAATTCTTCCAATCCTGACCACGAGAACATCTACTTTCAACCGGGTACAAATCTCGGTGGCTCCTTGACAAGTCGGCCACTACGAGTGAGCTTCGGTGTGTTCTCCTGATTTTTTCTCGACTTCTTTGTTGCATCCTCAGGGCTCTCACTTGCCCTTGTGCGTTTCTGATGGCAACTGCTGTTCAAGTTAGCTGTGGTTCCAGCCGTGGTATCGTTGTCGGAGCGATGGACCGCGAGGACCGTCCCACACTGGTCCTGCCGTGACTAGCTCGGGGCTGGTAGAGATTCTGCTGAGTTCTTTGTGTTCGATGGTTGGGTTCTGTGGTACCGTCCTCAAGAATCTTCGATTGCGCTCCAGCAGGTTCCCGTTTTCGGTCCTGACCAAAAATCGTCTTGGTCTGCTTTGTTCGACGACGACACCCTTCGTCCACGTCTTCTGATGTGGTTGAGGTTCGATCCTGACCCCGGCACCTGCCGGAAGCGGTGGTAGCTGGTAGGCACCCTTGTCGTGATACTGCTTCTGTTCCGATCTCCTCCGCTTGATGTTTTTCGGAACTTCACTCGTCAGGTTCGTCTCTAAACGGCCGCCTCTGGACGGTAATAGCGTTCTAGGACGTCTCGACAAAAGTTTTTCTGCGGGCGTCAGCCCGTCCTTGTCTGGGGTGTTGCGCCATTCCAATAACGCCGCTGGCAGGTCCTCCTTCTCGAAGGTGCACTTCTTCAGGAGACGTTTCGCAATCTTCACCGCTGACTCTGCTTTTCCCTTCGACGAGTGGTGGTGTGGGGCACTGACCACGTGTCGGATTTCCCATTCCGAGCAGAATTTCTGAAATTCGGCGGAACGATATCGGGGGTCGCTGTCTGTTTTCAGTAACGCCGGTCGGCCGAACATCGCGAAGAGTCTCTTGCTTGCCGCGATGATTCTCTCCGCGGTGGTGGTGATTCCCAACTTCGTGACATCAAAAAAAACCCTAGCGTTCAACCTGCGGTTGAACCTTGCGGCTCCGCAGAAATGCGGAAATGGGGAAGAGGGGGGAAGTAGTGAAACACCTACGAGAGGGAAGAGACAAAGACAGAATTCGGGGGAATCGTTTCATTGTATTCAGGTTCCTCCGGGAGTGTGGACTGAAGGGCGTCAGTGGAGGGGTTTTGAACGAAGTCGGGTATGTGTCAAGTCGATGTGGGAGGTTTTACAGAAACCGAGAGGTGGTGAGAGGTTAGGTCGTCGAGGTACTCAGAACAGAAAAATAGTAAATTCTTGTATATGTTAGAAAGACCGATCTCACCCCACAGTCTTTCCGAGATGATGATCTCGGTGGCCACCGGAGGGACATCTTGGAAGTCACCGTCGTCGACACCGAGAGCCGTTTCGCGCAGGAGAAACCAGGGATTCTTTTGTTCGAGTCACCGTTGAATTCGGAGACTTTCTGGTTGTAGTGTGTGATGTTCTGAATTGTGGATTCCATTGTCGGTGTCCATGTATGCGAGAATAAAGAGTCTGAGTTTTCCTCTCGGGTGGAGGGAGGAAACCCAGGGTCTCCTTGTGGGACTCTTGAACAGAGTTTGGGGGAACTGTTGAATCCCTCGTTGTTCTGGTCAATTGAGTGGTGTTAAACGAGGTTTCAATGATGAGGTACCGATGGGTTGGAATCGGAGATGATAAGTCTCGTATGGTCGAAGGTTTCAGGATGGATAATCGTGGTGTCCAGGAGATCTGATTCCTCGGATATAGGTTTTTCGGTCGGACTCTTTGTTTCTGAAGGTAGTTCTCAGGAGTGAGACGTCGAAAAATGACTTACTGAAGAGGAGAGGGACGTGTAGTGAGTGTCGGTGGTGGTTGGAGCCAGGGTCTTTGGGCAGAATCAGGTACCGAAATCAGGAGCTGTGTTGAGGAGAGTCACTTTCGGTGGTAACACAGAAGAAGTGGTTCGGGGTGGTCCAATGGGTCGAATGGAGGGCTGTTGGTTCACGGTGGTGATCTCACAAGTAAACCTTACGATATCGGTATGTCGCGAAGCCGGTCCGGACCGATTCTATCCGGTTTGTAAAAAAGAAAAAACATGAAAAAAGTTACAGTTCCGGCTGACGTTGAAATTTGGAGTTTTAAGAGCGATATCCGAGAAAGCTCTAATTCGATCGGAGTCATGTTGCGTTGATTCCAAAACGCCATAACTCGGCACCCTCCTGAGCGATTTTGGTAAACTTTTTTTGCCTGAAAGCTGAAGGAAATACGCATCGTTTTCGACCTCTCTCGCTCGAATCGGGCGTTTCCCCGACGTTCAAGAAGAGGACGAAATTCCATCCATTCCCGAGACGACTATGCGGGAAAGTAAGGGGTAATTCGTCGATTCGGATCCCTTTATTGACGTCTCACGTCCATTCATCTAGCATTCACATAAATGGGCAAATTTGATCACTCACTACAAACAATCTATGTGAAGCTCGTTACAGAACGCATGCGCGAGGCAGATGCTATTTTCGCAATGCGAGCATCTGACAAAGTCTACGTCGTCGCACCGGAAGCACTTATCCTCCACGATCTGATCGAAGCAGAATTCTCGAGGAGAGACCCATGGGCCGGGCTCCTCATTCGTATGGTGCGGGCCAAACTCAGCGCAGGCCGATTTCAGCGCAGGGTCGATTTCAGCGCAGCGACGATTCCAGCGCAGGGACGATCTCAGCGCGGGGCCAATTTCAGCGCAGAACCGATCCCAGCGCAAGCCCAATTTCAGCGCAGGGCCGATTTTAGCGCAGGGCCGATTTGAGCGCGAAGCGCCGTCGTATCCAAGCATCACAGCCAAGCATCTGGCACCACAGCTTCCCGTGTTTTCGGTGTTGAAATCCTTCGGAGGATCGTTTGCGAGTGCCCCTCGCTACGCTCGGGGAGTTTTCTGATGCCTCCGGCCCCGTCAAAGTCTCAACGACCCACTGACATAGTTACCGAGGGCGTTCAAGACTGCTGTTTCGAAGCAGTCATTCACATCGAACGGTTGCATTTCGTATCACACCGTTTGTGTGAGACGCCTTCTGTGCGCTGAAATCAGCCCTGCGCTGAACTCGGCTCCGCGCTGAAATCGGCTCCGCGCTGAAATTGGCCCAGCGCTGAAATCGGCTCTGCGCTGAAATCGGTCTTGCGCTGAAATTGGCCCTGCGCTGAAATCGGCCCTGCGCTGAAATTGCCCTGCGCTGAAATCGGCCTCCACGCATTCGTATATCCTGATTTGAAGAAAGCGTATTTAATCATATTTCTGAAACGTTCCGCGCTGAATTGATACAGAACGAATGACTGTAAGGCCAATATCTTGTCCCGATGCCATATGTTGAACAGGGTCTCGTCGATCACAGTGTCCGTTATGAAACGAACGAAGGACTTATAGGGTCGGAAGAAGAAAACATCCAGAGGCTGAATCATGCTCGTGCATCCTCCCGGAATGAGTCCTTTCATTCCCTGTTAGCCGCCCACGAATCTACCAGGAGAAGTACTTTTTTCCGATCCCCGGGTATGCTCGGCCACATCACTTCGGCGTAGAACCGTCGCAAATCGTCCTTTTTCATATTTGCTGTTCTACCATCATATGATCTGATATTCGCAGGATCAGCGGGTTTGGAGGCAGGAAATTTCGCGGTTGGCTCGGAGATCAGAACGCACATCGGGCGCAAGATTTCTCCGTCCATGGACACAACAGGCATAATCATGTAGGAATGTGAGGTCGCACTGATTGAGCCCACACCTTGAACGTCGGGGAAACGCCCGATTCAAGCGGGAGCGAATCGTTCAAGCGGTCGAAAACGATGCGTATTTCCTACAGCTTTCAGGCAAAAAAAAGTTTTCCAAAATCGCTCAGGAGGGTGCCGAGTTATGGCGTTTTGAAACAACGCAACATGACTCCGATCGAATTAGAGCTTTCTCGGATATCGCTCTTAAAACTCCAAATTTCAACGTCAGCCGGAACTGTAACTTTTTTTCATGTTTTTTCTTTTTTACAAACCGGATAGAATCGGTCCGGACCGGTTCCGCGACATACCGATATCGTAAGGTTTACTTGTCAGATTCCACTCGGTCCTTCAGTCCTCTCCCATATCCTTAATCTCACCAATTTTTCCACCGGTTCCTTGCACGTTTGGTACCCGGGCCCTCTTTCTGCAACTGTCGTCGCGCGTGATTCTTCGAGACCCGCGACTTTCTCATTCTCTCGCTACTGCCCACAGCTCTACCGAACGTTCCTCGCCTACGAGGCATCACTACCACGAGACTCGTCAAGTTTCTCTGCTACGAAACTCGCCGAGTTGGATCTTGTTGTCGAAGTCAACGAACGATTCCCAACTCGGGCTTATATCCTTGACCGAACAACGAAGTCCCACAATCTCCTCCGCTTTCCTCGACAAGACACAACTCTTTGAAACGTGATCCGGTAACCGTAAAAAGTAGCCTGTTACGACCGGCCCGGCATCCCGACACATTTCGCCGAGACCGCAATACCAGAGCTTGCGCCCTTCCTAGAGAAAACCCGTCACTTAGAAATCAGCTAACTTCGTTGTTTTATTTCTGACACCACCCCCTCCGGGTGTCCGCAAAGCCGCATTTCTGCGGCAAAAATCGCTGAACCCGTCAACGGTGACCAGAAACCATTGGCCCTCCCATTCCATCAGATCCTGATGAACAATTTCAAATGGATGATGTGGGATCTCACCGCTAATCAGGGGCTCGCGTCTCTGTCTCGTGCTGTAGGTTTGGCATGCTTGGCAGCCATCAACCATGATTTCGATGTCTTTGTTGAGGCCGGGCCAGAAGATGGCACCGCGTGCTCGTCGGAGCATCGCGTCTCTCGCCAAGTGGGATCGATGACATCGTTTCAGCTGTTACGAACCCTGACGGGGACCCAATGAAGACACCGTAGTTATCCTGAACTAGCCCGGATTTCCGAGGTCCGAGCCCGGGTTATCGTACTTTTCGCTCTCTAGCACGCCCGTGCGCGCAGAGTGTATGTTGTGCTACCTGCACGTCTCTTGTTATGATTGCACGGATCGCAGACGATCCGTGCCCGGACACTCGCGACTCTCGGAAACCCTGTTGGCTTATGTTTATTGAATCAGAAAGCTTCTCTGTTGGTCTACCTAGTATTGACTCTTAAGTGCGGTTAATCCGCCGATGGGTTTGATACACTGGTGACACTTCTGGACTGCTTGGAAACACACTCCAACTCCGGAGAACAGTCTCGCGACTGTACCGCCGCCCTGGCGGCACGGCCCGAAAGCTCTCGCCGATCGAGCGCTCTCCGGAGAAGCGCGTAGCGTTTCTCCACACTCCCCCCAAGCCGCGCGACCGCGGCTAAAGGATGCTGGGAATATTAAATGAATGAAGGATGTTCGAATCTATCTAACATTGGCATTACTATTTTTCCTTCATGCGGTACATCCATATTTGACACTTCCATCGGCCAATGACTTGGTTTCTCAATTCTCTTCCGGTTGACATTTCTAATTAATATTGACACTCCGTTCAATTCTCATATTCTTGGACATGCACTGGATTCACTTCAGATTCGTTTTACACTTTTCGGTTTACACTTTTCGTTTTCTCGCGACGCGGAAGAATGCCTGCATGTCACCCGACCCGAGTCTCCGTGGAGAGAGGAAACTGCACTTTCACGAACTTTAGCTGCCTCGAGACGTCGAGACCAGAATCATTCCCGGCTTGCCTGTCGTTCGTGAACGTTGTCTTTTCTCCGAACCCGACTTAACCTCCCAGCCCAGCAGAAAAATGCCCGTACACGTCCACGAGGATGTTCCCCGCGGGTCCCGCACCGCCGAAACGCACCTGACCAGCCCAGGAGGGCTGTTGAACGAACTTTGGATCCACAGTGACCAGGCATTCGCCGAGATGTCTGCCGAAGATCGTGTGCTGACCCGAACTCACCTGTGGGATCGTCTCCCCGAAGAAGATAAGGCAGCATTTCGCCGTTCATCTGCTCGTCTCCGTGCCACAGGCTGCCCCCGGGCAGCTGGAACTGCCGTTTCCGCCGTTACAGCTCCAGTGCGGGTACTCCCGTTCCCCAACGCCACCGAGGCGTTGACCGCAGCTCGCGAACACCGCCGGGTGAGGGAAGCCCAAGCGTCGCGCTTTACCCAGACCGAACAGGAGGAACTCCGACGAATTGAAGACGACATCAGGGCGGCAGCCCTGGAGGTGAACACCGAGCGAAAACACAACCAGCTGCGCCAGGAGCGCATTGCAGAGCTTGAAGCCGCACGACGGAACGCGCCCGGAACCCGGCGCATGATTCAACGCAGTCTGGACGCGGAGAAGACAACAGGCATCATCCTGGACGCCGAGATAGATCGTCTCACTTCAGAACTCGAGTTGCCCCCTCCGGGGCCTGCCCCGCCAAAGCCCCGAGCCCCGGTTCCGACGTCAAGCATCCCGAAGACTCCAACTGCGCCTTCCCCGAAGACTCCAACCGCGCCTTCCCCGAAGACGTCTTCGGCTCCGCAGCCACTCCCGAAAGCCATGGCTCCGGTTCCGCCAGGAACCTCGAAGATGACGGCCGCCCCACTGCCGAAGCCGACTCCGGCTCCGCCCGCGATTCCGAAGCCGTTGGCCGCCCCTCAAGCCCCCCGGACGGTTGCAGCATCCCTCCCGAAGACTGCTTGAACTTCGAGACGAAGATGTATTCATTTATTAATTTCCCCAGAATAAATCGAGTTTGATGTTCTACTTATATTGCTGTTTTCTTTATTTTCAATAGCTCGCAACTTCCAATTTATAGAGTAGCTGATTCGGTCTCTTGAGCGTTTTCCCATTAGGTAGTTTTATGATGCAGGTTCTCCTACGTCCGTCCGACGTTCCCTCCCCGCCACAGAGGTCCACGACTCTGGCCATCGGCCAATAGCTCCGCGACGGAGCCGGATCGTTTATGATGACTACATCACCGACACTCAGCGGTTTGCTCTTGACTGGCATGGCTGCCAGATTCGACCTTAGTTGCATGAGATATTCCTTCCGGAACCGATTCCAGAATGAGTTTATGATATCCTGCTGCAATTTCCACCGTTCACTCAGAACCGACGCGTTTGCCAACTCCGTCTTCTCAAGAATTTCGCCGATTCCCGGATATGCTGGTTGGGCTTGGTTGCCATACAGCAAGTCCGATGGTCTGATCGGAAGCATCTCATCTGGATCGTTGCTTACGCAAGTCAGAGGTCTGTCATTCACGATTTTCTCTATGTCCGTTAGTATCGTTTCCAGCTCCCGAAACGTCGGTACGGCTCTTCCCAAAATTTTCCGTAACGGTGCTTTGACGCATGAGAAAAGTCGCTCCACCGCTCCGTTTCGCCACGGAGCTCTCTCGGTGACAAAGTTCCACTCTATTCGATGCTTGGTTAGGAAACTTTGTGTTTCCTCCGATCTTGCCAGATCGAACAGGAGTTTGATTTCTTTCGCTGCCCTCCGAAATGATGCTGCATTATCCGAATAGAATTTCGTCACCGTGGGATTCCGGTTATAGAATCGCCGCATTGCCAACAAAAACTCGTATGTCGATAGATTTTCTACGAGCTCTAGCCTGATGGCTCGCGACACGGGACAAACAAACATCATAATATAGGCTGCCGCCTTCTTCCCACGTGGATCTTTTATCATTATCGGCCCTGCGGCGTCCACTCCCGTCGTACTGAACGCCGCTGCAGTTTCCACTCGAAAGTTCGGCAGATGAGGCGTTGGTTCGCCTGCCGGCGTTGCTCGATACTTCGCGCAGACTTTGCAACTGCTGATTGCTTTCTTGGCCGCCCTGCGACCTCTCAGGATCAAAAACCTCCTCCGCACTCTCTGTAGAATGCCCGGGATACTGCCCGCGTGCATGCAAATCTTCTCGTGAACCCATCGGATGTATAGATCGACCAACTGATCTTCCCCCGGCAATATTATCGGATTTGTGGTTTCAAAATCGATGTCCTTCAAGCTACTCAATCTTGAGCAGCATCTGACGACGCCGGCACGATCCAGAAACGGGTTGTACTGGTAGAGTTGACTTCGCTTTGAAATTTCTTTCATTCCTGAGTGCAGCTCTGCTTCGAAGTTTCGGCTTTGGATATTCTTTATCAACGTTGTTTCGGCATTCTCATATTCGGCCGTTGAGATCGTCGCCAGCCACTGCGGCTTCAGGTTTCGCCGAAAGATTCTCCAGCGTCGGATGTAAGCGACAACTCGAACTGTTTTCGCCCAGGAAGACATCGGTTTTATTTCGAGTGCTTCAGCTCTTGTCGTCGCTGTCCCGACGAAACACTGCGAACGTCTTTCGTTCGCCGTCTCAGCTTCCACTACTGTCGGATTCAGGCTGTGCTCTTCCGGACTGCCGCCCGATCTCAACCACCGCGGACCAAACAGCCACAATGTCCGCAGCTCCTCCGAGTCCAACGCCGAACTTCTCGATAACAGATCCGCGCTGTTTTCGGAACTCCGAACATAGCGCCATTGATCTGCCTGCGAATTCGCCTGGATTTCGGTTATGCGATTTTGGACGAATGACTTCCATCTCGATGGCTCGTCTCGGATCCATGCCAGAACGCATGCGTTGTCACACCAATAATGGGTTGACGTGAACGGAAGGTTTACCGCTTCTGCGATTCTCTTGGCGATCCGGACTGCGACTATCGCCCCCAGGAGCTCCAACCTGTGGATGGACCAGTCACCCTTGACCGGTGCTACTCTTCCCTTTGACATGATGAGCGAAACTGAAACTCTGTTGTTGTCCGAGATCAACCTTGCGTATGCCACGCATCCATATCCCGTCAAGCTTGCATCGCAGAAGATATGCAGTTCACGCACTGCGTCTCTTCTCCCGACGTTCGTCGATTCGAAGTTTCTGTTGACCGTGATCCCCTTCACGTTTTCCAATCTTGCGATCAGTGTCCGATACTCTTCCAACATTTCGTCTTTCAGTTCCTGATCCCAATCTACTTTCTTTAGCCAACATGTCTGTAGTAGCTTCTTGAATCCTAGCGCGATCGGGGAAATTATTCCGACCGGATCGAAAATCTGGCTCGATCCCTTCAGAAGTGAACGCTTCGACGGAACGCTCGACTTGAAGAACTCGATTGTTTTCGAAACATCGATGTGTAGAGTATCGGATATCTGATTCCATCTCACGCCGAGAAACTTGAAATTCTCTTGGTTGAATGTGACTGATGCTTCAGGGAATTTTTCTTGGATGAATTTTCCCAGTTCTGGCGAACTCGTAGACCATTTCTTAAGCGGGAAACAACCGGCCTTGAATGACTCGTATAATGTGACGACCGTTTTTTTCCTTCTTCTAGCGTGGCCGCACCTGCCACAAGATCGTCTACATAAAAATATTGCTTGACAAACTCCAGTAATTCTCTATGTTCAGGTTTTTCTGCGATTTCGTTCTCTAAGTGCAGCCTGATGCCTGCGCAATGACTGAATGGTGCATTCACCAGTCCGAACGACAACCTGCATGATCTCATCTCCCTGATGGGAGCCCCTGCTTTTTTGCTCACTCCCAGTGGCCACAAGAAACGCAAGAACTTTCTGTGTTCGGGAGTGATCTCGAACTGGAGATAAGCTCGTTCGATATCGGCCGTAATCGCTATCTTCAACTGCCTGAACTGGAGAATGACCCGAATTATGTCCGCAATAAGGTTTTGACCCTGATGTAATACGTCATTCAAGCCCGCTTGGTCTCGCGAACGCGCGCTCGCGTCGTTGACCACTCTCACTTTCATCTTTTCCGTCGCTGTGGCTTGTTTCTTGATCACTGCCAGAAGTGGCAGGTAGTGTGAAGCTTCCCCTGGTTTTGGGGCTTCAGTGAGTTCTATGAACCCCTGTTTGAGCAAGTCTTCCATTTCCGCATCTACTGCCGCCAGCAGATCCGGATTTTTCCTCGCTTGCGCCAAGAAGCTCCTCAGCCGTCTGAGGGTCAATTCGCGATTGTCTCCGAGAGTGTCTCGGTTCGACTTGAACGGCAAATGGATTATGTATCTGCCGTCCGAATTCCTTTTCGTGGTTTCCCTGACGAAAGCCATCATTTCTTCCTCCGGCGCTTCCTCGCTTTCCTTGAAGTATGGTTCAATGCCCATCACCTCTGTATCCCATAGGAAAGAGATGTCCTCTTGCTCGAATTTCGCTCTGATTGCTGCTGCCAGCGAAACTGACGAGCTTTCCTTCCCTTGATCTTGCTTGCTGGTCCACGCTTCCCTCTTGGACCGTATGACTTTGACCAACGACGGATTCAGCTGAATTTCTTGATGTTGGCCCGTGCCGCATAAGAAATACCCAAACAGCGTTTCGATCGCTATGTAGCCGTTTACTTTTTTAATGCTCTGCCCCACAATTGGGTACAAGTAATCCACACCGACAAGGATATCAATGTCTGTCGACCATTGTTCCTCATTTTTATCTGCTATGGGAGCCAATTTCCCTTCGAAGGCAGCTTCTGGTAACCTGCCCTCCACCACATTCGGAAGTGCTGTCGCATATATCATTACATGCTGATTGGAAAATCTGCTTTTCATAGTTAATTCTACGATCCGGCCTTTGCACCGTTTTGGCATTGCCTGCCCCGCCGAATGCAAATAGAACGTCTCCGCCCCGACTTGTTTAGCCTTCAGACGATCTGCAAACTTATTAGTAATCAATGTTTTTTGAGATCCGGTGTCCAGGACAATCCTACCGACTGCCTGACGATCGTCTGAAAGAACCTCGACATACCCCGTTGGTAGCCGCTTTTCGGAGACGTTGGTTATTTTGATCGCGTTGACGTTAGTGTTCTCGATCGACTTCGAGCAAAGCAGTTCGTGATGCGACCCCTTGCATCTCGCGCAGCCCTTCGCTTTGCAGTTCCCCACCAAGTGACCCCGGTCTAGGCATTTGTAGCAGGCATTCTTCGTTGTCACGCATTTTCTCCTTCGTTAGGAGACATCTGTTTTTTACATTTTGAACTCTTATGCTGTTCTGAACAAAATACACACGAATGATCTACTCGTGGCGGAGACGTGACGCCCGCGAACGCATGCTGATTGGTAAATGTACCAGTCGCACCTGCCGGGTTGAACCTTGAGGGTCCGAACCTCTTGTGAAACGCATTCGAATTCGATGCTCTATTGAACTTATTTTTCTTTCCTGGCACTGCCGGAGAGTCTACCGACTTCGTTCCGTATACTAAAGTGAGCCGTCCCACTTGTTTTTGCTCTGCGCACAGGAAGTCTAGCAACGCCTTCAACCGGCATTCTCTATCCTCTGAATCTTGCATGGCGTACGCGTCGTCAAATCTCCGCTTACGATCGTATGGCAAAGCTTTTAAGATTATTCTAACCGGAAATACAGACATACCCTCTAGGGTGTTCCCTAGTGCGACCAATGATTGGACGCTTTGCGTGACGTCCGTGACGAAGTCCACGAAGCTCTTGTTGTTGCTGATGTCTCTCCGGTTGCAGGCACTCATCAAACTGTCGACGTGTTGATCTTCCGCCATGCAGATGTCTCCGAATAGGTCGTACACTGTGTCTCTCGCACTGATGTAATTTTCTGCGGTGACATCGAGGCTCGCTATGCACTTAGCCACCTTGTCGTCCACCGTCTTCAGTAGAAGTTGGAATTTCTCCAAAGCGTGCTGCTCCGTTGAGTCCACGTATAGCTCGAAGGCCGCTCGCCACCGTTTGAACTTAGTGGGATCGCCCTCAAACTTCGGAATTCTCTGGAGTATCTCCTTCCATGTATTGTTTTTCGCCTTCGGCTCATGCGCGATCATCGTCGATTGCTTCGCATCTGCTATCGATTTGTCGTGTTGAATGGAGTCCGACTCCCGCCGTGACGATTCATCGTGGAAACCATCTGGATCATGACACCTCAAGTATGCGTTGATATCATACTCGATGTCCGCAATGGTCTGCTCGTAGTCAAGCTCCTTGGCAAGCTCCACTTCTCGAGCTTCTGCCGCGAGCTTTCTTGACCTGAGCACTGCCTTTGTTGCCCTGTCCAAGCGTGCTGCCAACTTGGACAGTTGGTCACGCGCAGCTTTGATTTCTGCACAGGTGTCCGGCGTCGGATCTTTGCCGATTGCGGCTCGGGCACGTGACGATGCCCTCGTGACCAAGGATCTCGCCACTCTAAGCTCATTTCTCCTTTCCTCGAAGACCTCCTCGAGTGTCATATCCAACTCTGGAGCCTCCTCCTGCTTGCCTGTCATCTCGGTGATTTCACTGTTTCAGTCTCCAGACTTCGTTGACTTTTCCGCACCTGATGACTCAGCACCCCGCGTCCGATGCCCGATGCTTCGAACGTGGATCCTTTTGAACCTTCTGACACCACTGTTACGAACCCTGACGGGGACCCAATGAAGACACCGTAGTTATCCTGAACTAGCCCGGATTTCCGAGGTCCGAGTCCGGGTTATCGTACTTTTGCTCTCTAGCACGCCCGTGCGCACAGAGTGTATATTGTGCTACCTGCACGTCTCTTGTTATGATTGCACGGATCGCAGACGATCCGTGCCCGGACACTCGCGACTCTCGGAAACCCTGTTGGCTTATGTTTATTGAATCAGAAAGCTTCTCTGTTGGTCTACCTAGTATTGACTCTTAAGTGCGGTTAATCCGCCGATGGGTTTGATACACTGGTGACACTTCTGGACTGCTTGGAAACACACTCCAACTCCGGAGAACAGTCTCGCGACTGTACCGCCGCCCTGGCGGCACGGCCCGAAAGCTCTCGCCGATCGAGCGCTCTCCGGAGAAGCGCGTAGCGTTTCTCCACATCAGCATCTCTTGTCTCAATGATGGCGGAATGTAGCAGGCCTGCCCATGGAATATAAGGCCGTCCTCCATGAAGAGATTTTCGCGAACTGGCTTGAAAGGGTCCAGGATCGGATGTTTCTCCCAGACGTTTTTTGTGATGGCTTCGCGGAGCAAGCGACCTTCGTGGTCTTGCTCCAGGGTGCTCGCGATGCGTTGTAGTAGAACGTCCGACACTCGACACGAGTCTTTGGTTTTGGTGTTCTCGTATTCCAGGCGCAAAGCTGTCTCCCTGTCTTTAATGTGTTCAGCCGTTCTCGCGGCCGGCGCGCGGCTGAGCGCGTCCGCCACGAGATTCTTAGACCCGGCGATGTATTCGACGACGAGATCGTATCTTTGTAGCGTGACTCGCATTCTCTGGAGTCTCCGAGGGCAGTTCTCCAGTGACTTCTGAAAGATGGTGGCAAGGGGTTTGTGATCCGATAGAATTCGTACTCGTCGCTTACCGAAGAGAAGGTGATCGAATTTCAGGCAAGCCGAGACGATGGCGAGACATTCTTTTTCGATCACCGCGTAGCGTTGTTCAGTGTCGGATAGCGTGTGGGAATGGTAGGCCACCGGGCGTCCGTCTTGTATCAGCACCGCGCCCACGCCTAGGTCCGACGCATCAGTGAAGATGGTAGCTTCTTTCTGAGTGTCAAAGAATGAAAGGACAGGCGCCTGCGTCAGCATTTGCTTGAGTTTCTCGAAAGCTTTCTGCTGCGATTGACTCCAGGTGAATTCGTTGCCGCTCTTCACGACATCCCTCAGAGGCGCTGCGGTGTCGGCGAACATAGGAACGAACTGCAACAGATAGTTAACCATTCCGAGGAAGCGGGTCACGCCCTTCGAATCTGTAAGAGGTGGCATGTCGGCGATCGCCCTGACCTTCTCGGGATCAGGTGCGACCCCGTCGCTGGATATCACGTGACCCATGTAGTTGACTGATGACTTTCCCACCTGAAGTTTTTTTCTGTTGAGGCGAATTCCGGTCTCTCTGACGCGCTGAAAGAGACTGCGAAGATTTCGATCATGATCTCGGCGTGCCTCTTGCTCGGTGTTGCCAACTCCGAATATGAGCGCGTCGTCGGCCACGACCAAGACTCCCTTGAGGCCCTCGTAGGCCTGTATCTGGCGACGTTGATATTCCTCCGGAGCAGAACTGATACCCTGGGGCACTCTGCGGTAGCGATATCTCCCTGTGGGCGCCCAAAATGTGGTTAGATCTGCTGACTCTGGATGCAATTCCATCTGGTAGAAGCCATCCTTGGCGTCTACTGTACTGAAGATCTTGGCTTTCGACAGGAGCGGCAAATGTTCTTCTAGGGTGGGCATGGGGTATCGCGGTCTGACGATCGCCTTGTTCAAGAAGCTGGGGTCCAGCGTAATCCTTATTGATCCGTCTTTCTTGGGCACCTGTACGAGGTTGGATATCCACGGCGTTGGTGACCTCACCGGCTCGATTATCCCGTCTTTCTCCAGCTGCTTGATCTTCTTCATAAGCGCGTCTTTGGTGGATACGGGTGTCTTCCTTGGGGCTTGTTGCCTGGGAGTCACGGTTGGGTCGATCTCTATTCTCACTGGTTGCGGAAAGCGTCCGAGACCCTCGAAGATATCTGCAAACTCACAGATCAGCTTTTCGTAGTGGCTGTTGTCGAGGTCTGCCGCGGTTATCTGGTGAACGTGTTCAACTGCTCTGCTGAACTTGAGGACTCCCAGTCCCTCAGCGGCGTGCCCTGATAGAAGTGTCTCAGCGACTCTCCTGAAAACCACGAATGGTAAGCTCCACTTTCTGCCTTCGAATCTGCGATTCAGCTTGCAGGTGCCGACTGCTCGTGTAGTAGAGTCGTCGAAACCGTGTACTTGAGGTGTCTCCCTGGTGTCCAGTTCGCCTACGAGCTTCTGCTGTTGCAATCGGCGGTACGTCTCCAGACTCATGCAGCTTATCGTTGCGCCCGAGTCAATCTGTACCCTGAGGGTTTCCGAGTGTTTCAGCTGAAGGGTTGTGAAGTATTTCCGCTTCGGCTTCTTTCCGCCATTGGCCACCATTCTGACATCATCGTCCCAGTCGGAGTCCGAATTGCTGTCGGCGACTCGTCTCGCATTCTCCGACGGCACACTTCGTCGGAGTGATTCTTCTTTCCGCATCGGCCGCATGTGTGTCCGAATGCTGGGCACTGGCCGGGTGTGTGTTTGCCTCCGCAGTAGCCGCACGGATCTGATGGTCTTCGTCTTCGAGTTTGCTTGAACGGCTTCTTTTTGCGCTCGCTCTGCTTCGCGAGGCTAACGTTCTCCGTCGTGCTCGGCTTACTGCTCTCAATTTCCTGCATAACGGTTGTATTCCTCTCGAATAGCTGTAGAGTAGCCAACACGTCATCTAGTTCGAGTTCTCTTGTTTCCCTGAATATTACTTCTCTAGCCTTCGATTGGGTTGTCCCCACGACTAACTGATCGCGAAGCATGATGTTTTCTGCTTTGCCATACTGGCAGCTCTTCCCCAGTCTGAGCAGTCGGTCGTAGAAATCGGATACTGTCTCACCCGTTGCTTGCGTTGACTTTGTGAAGATGTAACGTCGGTGGATGACGTTCTCATGTTTTGCGAACTTCTTGTCAAGCGTAGCGAAGATCAACTGAAGAGATGCACACGGTCTGCTGCCCATCGGATCTGCCAGGTCGCCGTCCTGGATCACTCCCAGGCCGAGATTCCTCAAAAGGAGTTGATTTGCCTCGCCAAAGGCCACCCTGAACGTCGCAACCTGATGGTTTGGCTCCTTCGTGTAGACTTTCTCCAGAAGGCAGAAATCACCCCAACATTCTTTGAAGTTTATCCACCGCTCAGAGTTGTCCTCACCTGCCAGGACTTGCATCGGCACGGGTTTGCTCGGTTGATTAGTCGACTGCGCCATGTTGGAAGCTTAGACTAGATGCTGCACTAGGAAGAATGATGACCTCTGGGATGGATTAGGAAGCTCGAACTGACACTCTCTGGCGTCAGTTGCTTTATTCACATTCACGGCGCATGCGCGCGGTTTGGATGGAGCGCGGGCTCCCGACAGACTCGCACAGATAAGATGTTGAGAACGCAACCAGAACCCGAATTGCTCTCTCGGCGAGCTTCGGGTAACTTGAAGTGACTGACAAGGGAGAGCACGACCTCAACCTGGAATTTCTCGACCATACTTGCAGATAGTCATGGTTGTGTCACTCATACTGGAAACGTGTCCCGAATCTTCTGTCCCGAAACTTGAAATTCCATCATTTGTATCATTGTATACATTGTATTCCATCATTCCAGCCTTTTTGGCGAAGAAGTGCCCCGGAACGTCGATTTTGGCCAACTTTGTATCACAGTTACAATTTTTCCTCACTTATTTGGCCGATTCTGATAAGGTCCCTGATATCAGTGTGCCCGGCCCGTGTCTCTGTCCGAGTTTGGCCGCGGAACCTCAGCTCGAGGTTCTGCACCTTCCTTGTGAGCACCAACGTTCCTCCAGATTCTTGCTTTCGGAGTCCATCCGGAGTGCTTGATGGGGAAATTGCATAGCGGGCTCTGACGTCCAAAATCACCGTCGGGCCCCCCAAAAATCGTCTCCGGGCTCCCTGGGGGCCCAGGGCCCACCAATCGGGAACCGCTGGTCAAGATTCAGAACGTCCCCGAATCGGTATATCGAATCGAATCTTCAGTGCCATAGATGAATCGTGAGATTAGCGAGTGGGAGGAGGCTGGAGGCTCCCTCCCGAAGTTACAGCTGGAATTGATCTGAAGAAAGCTCTGTTCCCCTTCGACTCGGCCAGCATTTATTGAAACACTGAGCATCGCATCCATGACAACCCGATTCATAAGTTTTTCATGGTCAGCACGACATTCCTTGGGTATCCCGAAAGATCTCAAGGTTGAGTTACGATCAATCGACCGAGAACTTCTTCCTTCTCCCCCTAAGGTTGCTCTCGAGATAGGGTGGCCTAAAATCCGGCATATAAGGAACCTTTTGATCTCCGTAGTAGTCCTTAAGTTTGAGGAAGACTCATTCCTCATAGCAGGGGTTCTCAAACTTTTCTGGTGGCGGCACCCCGCGGCACCTCCAGCATGGGATGCCGCAGGACATGCAGGCGCGGCACCACGAGTGCCGCGGCACTCCGCGGCGGTTGGGTGCCGGCGGCACACGGTTTGAGAACCCCTGCCTCATAGAATCCAATTCGAAAGTCTCCTATCTGATAAGATCCTTCCGCGACAAATTTTGATGCAGTCAAAAAAATCCAAAAAGATCTCCATCGACGAGCTCGTTCGACTTGATGACGATGTTAACAAAGAGGAGCCAAACAAGCAAAAATGAGGTATATGGCGTCAGATGAAGCGACAAGAAAAGAATATACCATGCAAGGGTCACAGAATTTATTGAGCAAATCATATGACAATCCGAAGTCGGCGGTCGTGGCGACGTGCAAACGTGCCCGACTCAAGACATGTAGGTCCCGGGTTCGATCCCCGCCCGGGGCATTTGCGTTTCCTGAGGGGTCCGTCGACTGAAGCAATACCAAAAGTAGTCCCGGCGACGTTAAATAAAATTGGCTGAGAGGTTCAGCCAGGAAACATTTATATGACAATCCGAAGGCTTTCTGACGAGCGGGCACAGCACCCTCGAATCTTGGAAGCCCGCCATACGGTGATCCCGATCTGAGCCCTCTCCTCCACTCATTTGCCCGCCAAACCGACCGAGATGCCGCCATTTTGGCGGGGAAACGCCTTTAAAAAAATCTCGTGCCTTTCACTCGGGGAGTGAAAGCCCTAACGGAGAACTCCGTTTTCAACCATGGCGAAGCAAACTCGTGACAAAGGTTCTAGCGAAACATGCGGGGCTCAGCTGCGGATTTCACAGGAGTTCAGCAGCAGGTCCAACATCGGGAGAAAACGAGCTAGAGGACGCGCTCTATGCACAGACTCTGAAAGCGAAGAATCTGATCTCAGTTGCTCCCTATTTGAAAGACCGAAGAGGGATCTACATAGTTCTCTTTCGGCAGCGGAACAAGCGGGGAAAGCCGTCTCGGCGGAAACTCGAGACATGTATTTTTTTCTGACTCCATATGTCAATCAAGTCCTCCGTAGCTACATAGGCAACTCAATGTAGATCGTTCACGCAAGAATGAAGGCACTTGCTATTACTCGTGATGGCCTCGAATGTGATGCTTCAATTCGAATAAGGCACTCCTTTCGGCATGCTGGTATCCATTGAAAACTTTCGTCTCGGCCCCTTTATGCCGAATATTGTCATAGCGTTGCGAACATTCCTGACGATCGGTATCGGTGTGACACAGAGTGAACGAAGCTCTTCGAAACTGAAGTTGGTAAACGATCACTTTCGGTGGATGATGTCAGAAAACTTCTTCTGAGCACATTAAGGGCTCTCCATGACAATTCGATCACGGGCGAAGGGGGCGGCAGCGGCGAAAGTATACTGACCCGCCTCGAGTGGCACTTTGAATGAGACGCCCGGGGTCGTGTAAGATGCGTGGAGCACTGGCAAGGCTTTTGCCATCCTTGTGGTGTCGCAGCGGGCACGTTCATCCGTTCTCTGCTTTCCTTAAGCTCTTGCAATTCCCAGAGCCGGATTTACGATTTTGCCGCCCAAGGCTGGCTCGGAATACCGCCTGTCATGCTCTCTTGAAAATCTGAGAGTCAAACTAGTACGTGAGCGATTCTATCGTTTCGAGGCGTAGGGTCCATGGAACGGCGGAACACGTGAACCTGCGAACATCGAGGCTGGTCAGGCCTTCGCTCTTTGCGTTCCGCTGAAATCCGAGCGTCATCTTCGGACGGTCTCCTGTTTGATTTTTGGAGGGATTTTCATAAAAGGGTATGTGCGGGGACAGATAGCTTACGGCGTAGCTCTCGAGATGACTCAACCGACGAGACAGTCGAGCGGTCCAAGCAGTGTGTGCCACTGAAGCATGCTCGCAAAGACACATGTGAAGCTTTCTCGGAGGGTATGTTTCGAGTTCGATCCCTGCAGCCGGCTATCTCATGAATGGTCTCCACGGCTCCCAATCTCTACAGGCGAATGCCGGAACCGATCCACCAAACTCCGCTGCTTGAAGCCTCGCATCAAAGATTCTAGACGCTTCTTGCGGGGGGCCGGAGGGAGGGGACGACGGACGACGACGAGGAAAAATCCGCCGCCGATCACAAATCTGCCGCCCAAGGCTGTAGCCTTGTTAGCCTAATGGGAAATCCGGCCCTGGCAATTCCGCTCTGAGGTCTTCGAGGGCCGCTGTAGTTCTTGGCAACATGCCGCCATTCCTCGTCCCGGAACACCATTCCTCGAATCCTTATTGAGTTATCGATTGGTCACATGTGTCAAGTATGCTCTGCTGACGATGAACATAGGGTCAGACTGCTCACGGTCAATTGTTGCTCCTGGAAGGACTCAAAGACAGCATGCTGCGAATCTGATGGCTGAAGCGCCGGCGCCGTATGAAAGAGCTGCTTCGGATTGCGTAGGGTTATTTCAACGATGTTTCGTCGACCTGCTTGAAGAAAGCTCGTGAACTGGCAAACAGAATACGACTGTAGGACGGCCAGATGATGGTGGAAGCGATTTCGGAAAAATCTACCTGTTCTGCTTCTCCGACTACAGCATGGGTGAGAGTGTGTGCGCTCGGGCCGCTGCTGTCGTTCATAGCAGTGCCGCCGCTGTTAAGTTTCTCACATCGTTCGAATTCAAACTGAATACGCGCGGTTTTCGACAACTTCTTTCACCTCGGATAGCCGGTAATACGGCCGAGATTCGAACGAGTCCTATTGTCAGCCTGAGTTGACAGACAACAACGTTAGCGGCAGATTTGATCGGTTAGCCACAGACGACCTCGATGACCGCATCGTTCGCGCGCCCCCAACACGCGACGAGGTACGCCGAATAGCAACGCAGGCGGAGAATCTCAATGAGATCTTGTCGATTTGTTCCAGAGAATGTTGGAAAACAGACGTCATTAACAATGAGACTTGGACCCCGGCATGAGTGAGATCAAGATTTTCATGCACAATGCACACTGAGAATCATATTTGATACGCAGCGAAACATTACTCGCTCCAGCACAAAGGGACTCGCAATTTCAGCAGGTAGCTTGGCGCCTGTGCATGTTGTCGACGGAATGCTTGAGGCAATAAGCAGGTATGCTCGCGATGCTCGAGGAGCTTGCGGCAGACCTTCAAGCGTGACAACGTCAGTTGCAGCAGGGTACAGCAGCTGCAGGCTGCCGCTTCACGGCGACGGACGAGCCTAACTCACGATGGACGCTACAGACACGCTATGAGATCAGAGGCGAAGCAGTGGCTCTCGGCAACGCCGTGGACCAACTCATTGTAAGAGAAAACACGGACCAACGAGATTGCATGTCTCTTCACTAGAAGGGTTCGCTTTTGGCTGCGCCGCGCCACATGGGGCGAGCTGGCCACGGCAGCAGCACAGCGCGCAGCACACAGCGCGAACTGCTAGCGCACACTCTCGCAGGGAGAGGGTAAAAACAACAGCAACAACAGGCACTTCCGTCCCGTGGCCAACGCGCCTATAAACGGAGTTCTCCGTTAAAAGCCGCTCGGGGGGAACGCGCTGTTCGGCATATACAGTCTGACGGAAGCATGCATAAGGTCAGAATTCAGCACACATGGGCAGAACAGAACGGGGAAAACAGTAGAACATACCGTAGGATTACGGGACGCATCCATCAAGTGCGACATCGAAAACCCGTTCGGTGTGTGGGGGTCATGGTACTTCGTTGTTTCTAAATGGAGGGACGTAGGGACAAGCATCGATCGATTTATCGAGTTATCAGAAAAGAAGTTCTAGATCTCGAGTTGCGGATTGCGTGAAAGAGCAGTGAAGTCCACCGCGTAACTGGGGGAAACTTCACGCATTATGCCTCCGAAACGGCCTCGGGTGGGGCAACTGACGAGTGACGCAAAACGGATGAGATGAGTGAGAAGTTCGGAGACGGAGGAAGAACATGAGAGGAGGTTAAGACATGATCGCGAGCGGAGAGCACGAAAGAAACCTCAGAGTACAGGAGTTGTGGATCCGGAAAAGTGGCAGCGTTGAGTAAAAGTAACGGGTACAAGTATCCGCCGAAGCCGGTAAAGTTGCCGGAGTTGGATCCGTTGACGGAGCGGCTCATATCGCCGTGAATTCCTTACATGCAAATTCGTCGTTTACGGTATGAATGGTCGTACGGTATAAGAGGTCAGGTGATCAATGTACCTGTCGACGCTTATACCATGGTGGAATGTCTGCCGCGAGCATTGGATGAGGATTATGCCTTTAATGTTAATTTGAAGAAGCATATCGTCCACGAATCGTCATATCTTAGTGGGTATGTGACGAAGGGTAGTGTGGAGTCTTGGTTAAGGTACTTGGTAGAACAACCGTTGTACAAGTACTATGATATTAGTATCGACTGGAGTGCGTTTAGAAACCTGGGACAGGACTCGGAGACGACGAGGGTCCAGGGGAGGTCATAGAGGGTTTGAGCCTCGATGTAGTCCCGGATTCGGATTTGATCAACCCGAGACAGCAAACAATGTTATGGAATGAGGACTATTGTTTGGACATAGCTCCAGGGCAAGATCGGGTTCCTGAGAACTTACTCTTCGATGAATACGCTGAAGAACTCTCTTTTCCTGGTATTTACTTCGGATATGCTCGGAATATAAAATCGGCAAATGGTGAAGGTAACCGTGCCACTGCGTATAGTATGGCTACATCGGAGATTAGACGACGAGACCGGAGTGGAGTAACGCCTCAACATATC
This sequence comes from Lepidoglyphus destructor, assembly GCA_031001835.1. Classification (NCBI taxonomy): domain Eukaryota; kingdom Metazoa; phylum Arthropoda; class Arachnida; order Sarcoptiformes; family Glycyphagidae; genus Lepidoglyphus; species Lepidoglyphus destructor. The sequence goes on from JARNKU010000045.1 coordinate 645,500, forward strand.
TCATACATGGCAATGAAGATTCTTCGCTTGCGGTTTCGTGATGGAGTTCAGAACATGTTCCGGCGTCTACGTGCGACCGAACATATCACACGTAGCATGATCGAGGATCGGGAATTCGTTGAACGTTTAAATGATGCTAATCAAGCTTTTTTGCGGTCCATTCCTAACTCAGTACAATACTGGCACTCTCCAAAGAAAGGCTTATTTGCAATGATCCGTTAGTTGGGGAAACCAACTGCTTTCATGACTCTGTCAGCCAACGGAATGAATTGGACACGATTATTGCGGATTCTTTATCGTTTATCGGATGAGTCTAAGGAACTCGGATCGGATATTGAGAGGGGGAAGTTTTCGAGAAACTCGATGGAGCTAAACGAGCTCATCTGATAGCCGAGGACCCGGTGACGTGTGCAATTTATTTCAACAAATTACTTTGAGTCGTGATGAGTACTATGTTGAGTGCGAGCAATCATATAATCCGTTCGGACGGCATCGCGTTGTCGACTATCTTTTGCGTATTGAATGACAACAGCGGGGCAGCCCCCACGCTCATATACTCCTTTGGCTCGCGAATGATCCTAATGAAGACATAGCAGAAAGAACGCCGCGTACCATACAGTTGATTACTGACTTGTGCAGTGTCGATAAGAACGATTTGAGAGACCCTGGATTGATCGGTAATCAAACGCATGCTCATACTTTCACCGGTACAAAGAGATGGGAGCGACATTGTCGTTTTAATATCCCTTATTGGCCAATTGATCAGACTCGTGTTCTTCTGCCGATGAGTAAAGAAGACCGTAGGCGACAGCTCTGGGAGGAACGCGTGGAAAACGCACGTGCGAGATTAAGTACCAAAACCTACGATTCCTTCGAAGCATACTTACTCGATATGGAATGTGACCATGAAGCTTATTTGGATTTGATAAGATCGTCTCTAAAACGACCAACGGTAATATTCAAAAATAACATGAACCAGCTCTTCATTAATACTCTCAATCCGTGGATTGCGTCCATATTCAAATCAAATATGGATTAACAAATGATATTAGATCCATACTCCTGCGCAGCCTACGTTGTTGATTACGTCAATAAGGCAGATCGGGGGATGAGTAATTTACCTCGCGAGCTTGTGAAAATACATGAAACCGATCCCGAATTCGATCAGGCACAGCCCATGACCAAAGTCGGTTTGGAAATCCTCAACAGTGTTGAGATGCCCGCTCGAGAAACCGCCTGGTATCTTCTTCGGCAACCGATGAGTTGGGCCTTACGAGTCACGGTAGCGATCCTAACGATGAACCCGTCCGAAAGATACAAAGCCAGGAAACGAAAGTCGTTGATGGACGCCGAAAACCTGTCCGATGACAGCACAGTCGACTCCGCTTAATCGGGACTCGTCGGGAAACATCGTTATGGCCCGATTAAGCGGTTGCCCCGATAAAGCGGTCGCTCGAAAAAACATGGTCTGGGTGACCGATCGAGAGCCTGGAAGGACGAAATCCTCCTTCCCTCTCGCTTGCGAAGGAACGACTGGAAGAAAAATCAATGACACAGCTTCATTTCACCATAACTGTATCTATCTTAGCGTTCGCGTAGGGAACGTCACATTGTTTAGACATTGGATACAGGAAGCGACACCTCGACGCGCTTTGCAAACATTCCCGATAGATTCCATCGCACTGAACAAGAAATTAATCCAGAAGAATTTTTGAGAATATTTTCATCTTTTGGGATCCGAAAAATCCCAATTAAGCGGAGTGAAAACCCGATTAACCGGAGCGTTTTCCATTGAAATATTCGGGAACCCCGCTTTTGGCCCCAATAAGCGGTCGCCCCGATTATCCGGAGCCCCAATTAAGCGGAGTCGACTCTACTGATATTTGGACAAAATCCGATACAGAAAAATACGAGGAGTGACCGGTTAGTCTGGAATCTGTCACTCTAGTCCAACTCCTGGCGTGGTACACACCGAAAAAGAAAAAAATAGTAATCATTTGAACCTTGAAGAGGATCCTGATTCGAATTACTCCTTGAGGCATCGTCCCCGTCCAACCCGGACGCTTCCATTCCGTCCGAACACCAATAAACAATCACCCGACTTTCTACTTCTGACGGGTAACATAATCACCGCGTTTTCCCGCTCCTCCCTTTCATTAGTGCCTACGGCACTAGTGCTTTAAATTTTTTGAGCCATTGACCGCCTCCGCCTTCAGCGGCGCAGCTCGGCGGAGCGATCGCCCAGCGATGGCGGTCAGTCACAGCAACCAGGTAGCAGCACGCAAATAGATGAGTTAGATATTCAACCGAACGATCGTAGAAGAGGCAAGAGAGGCAGAGGAAGGAGGCCTATCATCACATACTCACAAGGGAAGTGTCAGACGCTAGGTTGGAGTTCCGCAACGAGAGTTGGAGGATGGATGCACACGATCTTCTGGATTCACATGGCGTCATCATTTTTTTCCAAATACATACGAGAGAGAAAATATCTTGGTCGAATGAGTCTGACTCTCTATGGATACCCCCATAGACAGAGCGCTCAAGCCGACGACGAAGTTAACCCATAGGAACTCTATGGCGCGCTCTATCCGGGATTCACTCATATCTTTTCTCCCGCATTCATTTGGAGAAAAATGATTGGATCATGAGAGTCCGAGAGATCGTACGAAGTCATCCTGAGAATTTCGTTGCGAAACTCCAACCTAGCGTCTGACCCCTCCCTTGTCAGTCACGATTTGCCAGAAACACCTCAGACTTACGAACAGGCTATGTGCTCTCCATTCAAGGAAGAATGGTTAGAGGCAATGATGGAGGAGATCAGGAGCATGGAAGCGCTCAATGTGTACACTCACAAAACTCCCGCCTGGCAAGCCTAGTCTAGGTTGTCGATGGGTCTTCAAAGAGAAGAAAGATGCTTCTGGCAAGACAGAGAAGTTCCGAGCGAGACTTGTTCTGAAGGGGTACCTCCAAAGAAAAATCTCGATTTTCAGGAGTTATACTCTCCTGTCGCGAAGTTCGAAACCATTCGAACCGTGCTGAACATCGCAGCAAAGGAACGCCTGTTCACTTATCAATTCGACGTTAAGACGGCATTCCTGTATAGCGAAGTTGACCAAGAGCTATACATGGATAAGCCCAGCGGATTCTCGGATAAATCAGGACGTGTGTGGAAATTGAACAAGTCCATTTACGGTCTCCGGCAGTCGAACAGGATGTTTCATCTCAAGATCAAATCGATTTCCTTGGAGTTGGGGCTAATTATGAGCCATGCCGATCACTGTGTTTTTTACAGCACAAGTACCTCAAGATTATCGGTGTCAATTTATGTTGACGACGGTATTGTGATAGCAACCTCAGAGGAGGTTATTCTCGAGTTCCTCGGCAAGCTCAAGCAGCATCTGGAGATCAAGTATAGACCGCTTGACTACTTTCTTGGACTTCAGATCACAAGAACACCTCGCATGGGCGTAATCATTCATCAGAGTCAGTACATTAAGGATGTTCTCGAAAAATACGATTCGACAAACTCCAAACCCGTTCATATCCCGGTCGGCAAAGATATCTACTCAGTCGATGATTCAGAAGCAATTGATGGGACAGCTTACCGTGCTCTTGTAGGTTCAATCATATATATCGTTCAAGGTACTAGACCAGATATTGCATTCGGAATTTCTTTCTTGTCAAGATTCATGCACTGTCCAACCAAGAGCCTGTGGAACACAGCGAAACGCTTGCTTAGATATCTCGGCTCGACGATTAATCACGGGATTCATTGTGATGGTGATAAAGACGGAACATTCCAGTTCTTTTGTGATAGTGATTACGCTAGCTGTCCAAGGACTCGACGAAGTGTCAGTGGAATGGTGATTGTTGCCAACGGCGGCCCTCTCTTCTGGGCAAGTCGGAAGCAGTCCACCGTCGCGCTTTCAACCTGCGAATCAGAAACCATTGCAGCGACAGAGTTTGCGAAAGTCGCGATCTGGTTCCATAGGCTTGTCGGTCAGTTAGGATACACTCAGATACCCAACATTCGAATTGATAACTTGGCAGCTCTGAAATTGCAACAAGAGTCTCAGTTGAGTCGAAGGACTCGCCATATGGACGTGAGGTACTTCTTCCTTCAAGAGAAGATTGGAAGCAAGCAGTTGGAGATATCTTACGTTCCTTCGGTCAAGAATTTAAGTGACATTTTCACAAAACCGCTATCTCGCCAAAATTTTCAGAGACTTCGTAACTTGATTGGAATCAACCCTTTGGGTTCGTCTCGAGAATGTCAGACCTCACAACCATCGTCCTCATAGTCATCATCGCTCAGGCAAGCAGCTTCTTCACTTACGAAGACTGCGACGACACTTGCAGATCAGAGCAATTTTTTTTTCTCCCCGCCTCTGGCCCCCTGCAGTGTACCCTTGCGGGTCGCGGCACAGACGGGTTAGGTACCAGAGGTTCGGTCGGCTATGGCCTAATATCTACTTCGGCATTCACCCGAGAAGAAAGGGAACCATAGAAACCTTTCTTGAAGTAGCCGGCTCCGGGAATCGAACCCTGAACCTCCCGCTCGAGAGGCCGCCGTATTCAGCTGCATGATCCCAGAACAATCGAAGCGCTTCTTCATTTGTCGTTGTTTCAAAAGCGAAACCACCTGCGAGCTTCTAGCATCTTCCATGGTCGTCTGCTTGAGACCGCAGAAAGAAGGGAAACGGCCCGATGCCGGTGGGAAACGGCCATCGTCCCGCACAACAAACGAAGAGCAGACGACGAGCAGTGAGGATGAACGCATTCCGGCGGAGGCGGGCGGTCGGGGGGACGGAGAAAATGTCGCTATCCCCGAGAGCGAGCCCGCTATGTCAGCGGAGAAATCGCGGCGGTATGCAGCGTTCTTGCGGTGGACTGTAGGCAGCGCGCGCCCTGGTACACAGGTTCATAGTTGATCTTGATGGATTCCGCGGATCGGACTAGCTGCAGGAAGCGGGTGACGGAGAAGGAGGTTAATCCTTCAATAGTAGAGCCTGGCTTTCAGCTTCCAAACTCGCCTAACGCGTCCAGTTGTGGCCTCGGAAGTGCCCCCCCCCGATCGTTTGCTGCAGGGTCCTATCCGGTCACAAACCTGCACTGAAACAACCTCTGGACTTTCGACGAGCGATGGAGCAGCCAGGTTAAGGGTCGATCTTCACCTGATGAAGATCTTCCCAAAGGCCTGGTTAGAGCCCCCACGGGCTCCTCACCAATCGCCAGCGTGGTATGCCACCCGGGGATGCCGGGCTCTACTATTGAAGGATTAACCTCCTTCTCCGTCACTCGCTTCCTGCAGCTTGTTAGATCCACGGAATCCATCAAGATCAACTATGAACCTGTTTCGCGGGGCGCGCGCTACCTACAGTCCACCGCAAGAACGCTGCACACCGCCGGGATTTCTCCGCTGACATAGCTGGCTCGCTCTCGGGGATAGCGACGTTTTCTCCCCCCGACCGCCCGCCTCCGCCGGAATGCGTTCATCCTCACTGCTCGTCGTCTGCTCTTCGTTTGTTGTGCGGGACGATGGCCTAGAAGACCCAAACGGCCATCGTCCCGCACAACAAACGAAGAGCAGACGACGAGCAGTAAGGATGAACGCATGCCAGCGAAGGCGGGCGGTCGGGGGCACGGAGAAAATGTCGCTGTCCCCGAGAGCGAGCCCGCTATGTCAGCGGAGAAATCGCGGCGATATGCAGCGTTCTTGTGGTGGACTGTGGGTAGCGCGCCCTGCGACACAGGTTCATGGTTGATCTTGATGGATTCCGTGGATCGAGAAAGCTTCAGGAAGCGGGTGACGGAGAAGGAGGTTAATCCGTCAATCGTAGAGCCTGGCTTTCAGCTTCCAAACTCGCCTAACGTGTTCAGTTGTGGCCTCGGAAGTGCCCCCCGATCGGCTGCTGCAGGGTCCCATCCGGTCACAAACCTGCACTGAAACAACCTCTGGATTTTAGACGAGCGATGGAGCAGCCAGATTGACAAAGGCTTGGTTGGAGCCCCCTCGGGCTCCTCACTAATCGCCAGCGTGGTATGCCAGCCGGGGATGCCAGGGATTTCTCCGCTGACATAGCGGGCTCGCTCTCGGGGATAGCGACGTTTACTCCGTGCCCCCGACCGCCCGCCTCCGCCGGAATGCGTTCATCCTCACTGCTCGTCGTCTGCTCTTCGTTTGTTGTGCGGGACGATGGGAATGCGTCAAACGATCGCAATCAAGATGGCGGATTGCCTCGATTGCCCGCCGTTTTGGCGGGGAGCCCGAAGCCAGCGCATGAGTTAGGAAAGGTTAGGTTAGGTTAAGTACGCTCAAACTGAGTGAGTCAGTCGACCTAAGTGATACGTGAGACTGCAGAGCGGATGGGTTCGAGCACTTCGTGGCCTGACCTACGCGCGGGGCGCTCTGAGCTACAGTTGGGCATAAAACCCAACAGCTAGAACAGCGGCGGGCCGCCATTTTTATTGCGACCGTCTGACATAGACTCCGGGACGATGGCCGAGACTTAGAAAGAAGCAATTGCTGGAGGAGGGGTCTGCGACATCTGTACCGTAAACAAAAGAGATGGATGCATTGCAAACGCTGCCGGTCAGGCGGGCGGTCGGCGGTACCGTAGGGTGCTGCACGAATCGGTATGGGTAGGCAAGTAGGACTGGACCAGGGGTTCCTGAAGTGGGCGTCCGGGCTCCCTGGGGCGGCCTGAGATCGATTCTCAGGGGGCTCAGAGGCAATTCTCGAATATGAGAGGCGAGATCGGATACTATTGGAGGATTCGAGCGTCTCAAGGTATATGTTTATCATAGCGCCAGACTCTGGAGCTATCTCGGCCAACGATGCTCCTGTAAGAACATGGAATCGCCTCTGGGCCCCATGAGAATCGATCTGGGGCCGCCCTAGGGAGCCCGGACGCCCACTTCAGGAACCCCTGGTCCAGTCCTACTTGCCTACCCATACCGATTCGTGCAGCACCCTACGGTACCGCCGACCGCCCGCCTGACCGGCAGCGTTTGCAATGCATCCATCTCTTTTGTTTACGGTACAGATGTCGCATACCCTTGCTGGAGAGGGAATTTGGAATGACTTCGAGCGTCTCCACTCTCCACCCAACGACCACGACAGCGTGGTCGACGTCTACCACGCACCACGCATCAACCGCTGCCGCCAACTCCAAAGAGGATTGGCTGGAATCGCATCGTGATGCTGATCGCCACAATCATGTCACTAACCCTGATTCTCGCTCTTCTGATCAAGATGTTGAAGAGAAGGGCAAGAAATTACGAATACGCACCCTTGATGGAAGGTTCAGATTCACCGTACAGAGAGACGGTGGAGCCTATTGAATCATGAATAAGTGTGCATGAAAGTGAAAAGACTTCGAGGTCCCACAAACAAAAGTTAAATTATTTAAGAAGGAGTTCGCAATAAGACAAAAAAAGGGTTCGGCTGGAACCCTATCTCTCCAATGCTACATCTTCGAACGAAACTCGAAGCTTCTGGCGACACTTAAAATCCAATAAGCGTGCTTCGCCTTTGCCCTCCGGGGTCGGTACGGTGGTCATCTCGGTCACCGTGATTCTCGTAGCCTCTGGAACGGCTTGCTTGAAGAAAACGCAAAAATTTGATGATCTTCGCGTACAAACCCAATGTTTCGCGATGACATTGCAAGCAGAATCGGAAAAATCGATGGTTGATCCTCGGGAAGTTTTCGGTTTTGAGTTGGTCGCTTGACGCGTCGTTGGCTCAGGCGTAGTCGTCACTTCATTGTCAGCGTTCGCGACATGCGGGGAAGCAGTAGTCGTGGAGATGTAGCGGCGATACTCATGTTTTTGTTGGTCAGCGTCCTGCTGATGCTCCGAGTAATCCTTAAGCTTTGCAAACTCAGAATCGTAGAATGGGAGTCCGTCTTGGCTTGGCTGGGTTCGCTCCCATACTCGGAACACGTTCTGCTGAGGCTCACCGTCATGCAATCCTCACTTCAATGCGGGGTAGCGGGCAAGAGTCTCCGCCACTGCTCTCAACTCAGGATTTGCAGGCGAAATGACTGAAAATGGCGAATCAGGTCTTAAAAAAAATCGAATCTGTCGCATCAGATAAGCTGACATGAAAAAAAATGGGAAGAAATCAGACGAAACTTACAATGCAGAACGGTTGATGCGACGAATGACATCACGGTCAGAAATGACCCGGCGCCGAGAGCCACCTTCATCTGTAATAGACTCGATTGGTGCGTTCCTAATCGTCCGATTCAGCTTTTCTAGAGGAACCACTCAGTTTCCAGAGCTTACGTACGTCACACACTTTATTCTCGGAATCTCACACACACTTGTTTTTCTCCGCCCTCTCCTCTATTTGGCGGCTTTCTCTCTTTCTCACTCGCATGCATTCAAATTGTCAACACTGCTACTCCTTAGCCTCTTACAGTTCGGCCATCCGACCTCGGTTCTGCCCCAGAACCATACTGATTTTAGTCTGCCTGACTATTTGATATACATCTCAGCACTGTGGTGATATTTTCATGATTTCTCCGGACTATGATTCCTAATATCCATATCTCCGTGTTGGACGTCTGTCTCGTTTCGGGTATCTCGTCTGCCTTACTGCTTCTCTCCGACCGGTGTTCGTGGCTGGTCGAGGTGTCACCGTTGCGTCAGCGACCGCCGTGTCCACTCGTTCTTCCACAATCGAATTGTCCTCCAGCGGCTCAACGTCTCCGATAAATGCACGATCCAATAGGCCGCTCTGATTTCCTTCAGCCATCATCGATGTTTCCAACAGACGCGACAACATCTCGTCGTTCTCTCGATCCTCCGGACACTGTTGGCTGAATTCCATCGGCGAATCACTCGATGTCCGGCTCACCTCTGACTGACTCCCATCAGTTGAATCGCTGTGCACCACCGGCTGCGTAGAACATCCTGCCTTTTCCGCGGTCCCGTCTGCCCTTGCTCCTTCATCCTCAGCCTCGTGATTACCTGGAACGACCTGATCACCCTCCTCAAGAGCGATTTTATAAAGTTTGAGTTGAGAGCAGTGAGCTGTTGTAACGTAATTTACATTTCCTAGTTGCGAAATTTGGTATGAGTCGTGCGGTAAAACTGCGGTCACCACCAGCGGTCCCTGAATCGATTCTGCAACTTTGTGGGTTCTCCCGTAGCCACTGGCAGTCTCCGTACCACCACGACGTCTCCCTCGCAATATCGCGTTTTGTGCTCGCGATGTCGCCTGTCATAGTTCTCAGCATATTTCTCCTGCGCCTTGGCGATAGCCATTGTGACCTCTTCCCGCAATGCCTGCGGCGGACGCCAGTTCGGCGACGGCTGTTGCGAATCAACGAACTGCGAAAAATTGTCCATGCAGGGTAAATACCTGTAGAGTACCTCAAACGGCGCCTTTCCAGTGCTCTTCGCTGGCGCTCTATTGATGTGGTGCGCGACCAGCGGTAGCTTACCCACCCAATCCTTCTTCTCAGGATGAGTGCACAGTGTTCGCAGAACTGTAATGACGGTTCTGTTCATGCGCTCCGTTTGTCCGTTACTCTGCGGATGCTGGGTAGATATCAGATAATGATGAACACTTTCCGACTGCAGATACTCTCTGACCTTCTTAGCTATGAAGGCTCCTCCCTGATCCGAAATGAGCGCATCCGGCGCTCCGAAGCCGAAGAACACCTTCGTCAAGAACTCGATCACGTATTTGGCCTCGGTTGACTTACCCGCTTCCAAAATCACGTATTTCGACAAGCTGTCGACCAGTACAATCACGTGTTGCTTTCCACCTGACTTTGGCAACGGTCCCACGTGATCAACCATGACTCTCTGGAATGGTCGTTTCGCTGGGGGAATGGCATGACACAATCCCTCCTGCCGACCCGTGAAATCTTTGTTGTACAGACACTCGATGCACGCTCTCAGATGACGTTTCACGTAGTCTTATGCATGGAAACCAGTATCTCTCTTGAATCAACGCTAGAGTCTTGTCCTTTCCGTGGTGTCCTGCTTGATCATGCATGAGCACACACAAATATTTCCTCATGGTTTGAGGAACGACGAACAGCAACCTCTTTTCTTCTTCTTGCCTGTCATTCGTCTTGCTGACCACTCGATAGAGGATGCCATCCCTGACTTGGAATTTTTCTCCCCGAAGTCGTCGTGTCTCTTCCGCACTGACATTCCATAGCTCGATTTTCTTCCGGATTTCGGGATCCTGGTGCTGTATCAATACCACAGATTCGCCAAAGGTCTTGACACTCCACACTGCTCTGACGTCCCCACTAGTCTCACCAGTCTCCTCTTCACTATCCCGCGACGCCTCTTCTACTGGATACCGACTGAAGGCGTCCACATGTTGCATCCTTTCGCCTGCTCGGTGCTCCACCTTGAACGTGAACTCCGACAGCCTGTTCAACCATCGAGCGATCTGATTCGACGATGCCGTGTTGCTCTTCAACGCCTGGACTGCCACACAGTCCGACACAACCACGAATTCTTCGCCGTATAGATAATGCCTGAGCCTCTCACATGCCCACAAAACTGCCAATTGCTCGAGTTTGGTGGAATGATACTTCTGCTCCGACGCGGACAGTCGCCTACTGATGGCGTATACCAATGCTGCTCAAACCGTGGCCCGCGGGCCAAAAGTGGCCCGCGACGCCTGATCTGTATTTTCGGGCGAGTTTTTGTTGTCCGTGCTCTCGGATCAGCGTACTCAAAACGTCGGTAGAGACGAATTTTTATTCCGAATCCCGCGTATAACGAACCCTATTGCTGACCATAACAGGCCAGTACTTTGTCTGACAGATGGAACAACGTGTTCTGGGCTTCTGTCACGGTAGATCTCTTGCGGATCCACTATGTGAAATTTCCAGAACACACTTTTTCACCTGTCAGGCAAAGTACTGAGCCCTGTTATGGTCAGAAATAGGTTCGTTATACGCGGGATTTTAGGGTACACCGACTTGCTGCTCCATTGCAATGTCCGGTGGCTATCCCGCGGCAAAGTTCTTGCACGATTTTGGGAACTGAAGGAGCAAATTCTCGAGTTTCTGGTCGAGTGAGATGAGCTGAGGGGCGAGCGAGAATTCCTGAGAGATGAAGATTGGTTGACCGACTTGGCTTTCTTAACCGATATTACCGCGCAGCTCAATCAATTGAATCTCCGCCTTCAGGGATCGACAAAAATGTTCGCGAACCTTGCGTCAGACATCATGGCATTCGAGCTGAGATTGAAGTTCTTCCTCGCGATCATGGGGAGGGGTTGTTTCGACCATTTCAAATATCTGCAAGAACGGACAACTGTTGCCACTGTTGACAATCAAAACTACAAACGTCACCTGGAAGAACTCGCGGCATCAATGACGTTCCACTTCAAAGAGATAAGATCGGAACAGGACAATATTAGTCTGTTCCTGAATCCGTTCGCCGTCCCGGAAACGAAACTTTCTGATCATCCTGCAGATCTACAGCTCGAGATCATTGATCTGAAGTGCGACACCGCTCTAAGAGCTGTTTTCGGAGGCCTCCGCTCCATACTGGATTCGAACGAGATAATTGGCTTCTAGAAAAAATTGCCGAACGATCAATATTCGAAGTTGAGATCATTCGCGCAACGGCAAGTCTGCCGATTTGGATCCACGTATCGTTGCGAACAAGCATACTCCGCCATGAAGCTTATCAAAAGCAAGCAGCGGTCGAATCTTACAGATGGCCACTTGGATGATCTCCTACGTCTGTCAACAACACAGATCAAACCGGACTTCGCTCGGCTGACGTCTGAGTTTCATAAATAAATCTAAGATTTACGCTTTGTGACGAACAATATACAAACATGCGCTGCTCATATGTGTATGTGCTGTTCTCAGTTCTCCCGAAGAAGTTAAAATGGATCGAAATCTCTTGAGTGAATATTGGGCATCTGGTATGACAATTTCCGCGAAACGCCTTGGCCCGCGATAGATTTTCGGCTTGCGATTTGGCCCGCAGCGGGAAATCCGTGAGCAGCACTGGCGTATACCATCCGCCACTGCCCATCCACGTTCTGCATTAGTGCGGCTCCTAATCCGTCACCACTCGCGTCCGTGTGAAGCTGTATCGGCGCTCCTCTGACGAATTTAACCAACACTGGTTCCGAAGTGAGTCGCTTCTTCAGCATCTCGAATGCCGCTCCGCATTGTTCCGTCCACACGAAATCCGCATCTTTCTTAAGCATAGACGTCAAGGGCTTTGCGATCGCTGCGAAGTTTCGGATGAAGCGCCGAAAGAACCCTGCAAGTCCGATGAACTTCCTGATATCCATCGTAGACTTCGGTCTGGGGTAATTCTCAACTGCTTGCAGTTTCAGTTTTCCTGGCTGCACACCCTGTTTCGATATCTTGAACCCCAAAAACTCCACTGTGCTCTGAGAAACTCACACTTGCTGAGTCGAATCCTCAGGCCAACCGTTCGCAGAACCGCAAAGGTTCGTCTCAAGGTTTCCAGATGATCATCGTATCGGTCCGTGGCCACGATCATGTCATCAATGAATGGAAACACGAGATCCTTGCCAACCATTCCCTGGACCTTGGTCATGAGTTCCTGGAAAATTGCTGGACCATTAGCAATTCCCATCATCATCATGACCGGCTCGTAGTGCCCGTCCGGCGTGATGAATGCAGCCTTCTGCTCGGACCCTGACGCCATTGGGATTTGGAAATAACCCCAAGCGAGGTCCATCGTTGAATATATCTGCTTACCGCCAACTGCATCCAATATGTCATCGATTAACGGTATGGGAAAATTTTTCCATACGGTTTGACTGTTCAGTCTCCGAAAATCGATCACGGCTCGCCACGATCCATCCTCCTTCTTGACGAGCATCACTGGGCTAGCATACGGGAAATTCGACTCCCGTATTATTCCCGCAGCCAACATCTTCTGAACGATTTCCTTGAGCGCATCTCTCTCAACCGAGGATAGTCGATACGGCCTCGACCACACGGGTTTGCTCCCTGGAGCTTCCTCGATGGTGCACTCTGCCAAACTCGTTCGTCCCAAGTCATCCATCGATGACGCAAAAACATCCGCATACTCGTTCAGCAATTCCAGAAGTCTGTCTTGGATCGTCTTTGGAACCGAATCATCCACCTTGATGCCATTTTCTGCAATCACCAGCGTTGTCTTGATCTGCTTGACCTGACGCGTTCCAGCTTCCTCGGCGACGGGCGTCAACTCGTACACTTCTGTCTCGTTCACCAGCTGACCCCGGGCTACCACATCTCCCTTGCTCATTCGCAAGCTCTGTCTCTCAGTGTTCCGTATCGGCATCAACACTCGACCGTTTTCAACTCGGCACAGCATTCCCGTTTCATTCACGTCCTTCACCAACAGCGTGCTTGCTTGTTTCTCACCGAGTCGCGCCTCGACCACACAGACCGACCTCGCTGGGACTTCAATGTCTTCTGTGGCTCTGACCCGTACCTTAGTCCGCCTTCTGTTCTTGTCCTCCTGGCCAGACATACTCCTCATAATCTCCGGGAACGACTCTGGCTTCAAGATCCACGCTGAACCTGCACAGTACACCGTGACCAATCCTGAGTCCAACAAATCCTTGCCGATCAGGATGTCGTTTTCACTCAGCGCGGTGTCTGGCAACACCGTTAACCTGACTCCTTCATGTACCAGTCCATCGGCTTCCAACGCGACAATCGACTGACCGATCGGTGAGCACGCCCCTCCACCAATTCCCGAAATCATCTTGACCGGGCTTGGCTGAATCTCCAAATTATACCGTCGAGCCGCTTGTTCACTGACAACCGACACCTCCGCCTCCGTGTCTACTCGTGCGGTCCAAGGTTCGCCGTTGACGAGAATATCCTTTGGCCTTCTGTTGACGGAAGATTCCTGCCTAGGATCCTCCTCCGCAGACACCTCAATCTGCTTGACCTTCGCACACTGACTGGCGAAATGCCCTGGCTCTCGACATCGGAAACAAATTACCGGTGGCTTGGCTCCCCCGGCCACCGAATCGTCTCTGCCCGTGGTAGGCGTTTTGGTCTCTTGCTGCCGTCTCGCTGAATCGCGCGTGTTCGAACGAGAATTCAATGTCGAATCAGTCTCCACTTCGCGGAACCCCAGCGACTGCGTTTCTTTCGGACAGTCCGCTGCTTTGTGTCCTTCTTCGTTGCACGTGAAGCAAACAATTCTTCTCTGGAACTTTCGGCGGCCGTCTTCTCGACCTCCGATCAGCGGTGGCGCTTCTCGCCTCTCTGCTCTCGACCCGAATCGAAGCCGGTTGAATGCTATGGAGTCTCGCAGGTCTCGAATCAGCGCTGACACATCGCCATGTCTCCGTCCTCGGATTTCGTGCACCAAGAATGAGAACTCTGGCAACAGTCCTTTCAGTATGTGGTCTTTCACACCTTCCATATCGAGCTTCAGTTGCAAGGCTAAATTCTCAGCTCTCCGCGCGTACTCCTCTAACCCTTCCGACCTTCCCTGCCGACACCGGAACAACTTATCCATCAGCATGGCTTGTGGCTGTCGTGGAACGTACGCCTCCCTGAATTTTCCCTGCCACTCTTCAAATGTAGCTAACTTCGACCCGTGATTTCGATGCCAGATCTTCGCCGGGCCACCCAACTTGTTCAGAATGACGCTCCGGGTATAATCTTCCGACCACTTGCCGACCTGTTTCGCTAGCACCAACTGACTCAACCATTCTTCCGCAACCAGCCCTGCCTCACCCGAAAATCGCTCAACGGAGTTGGATGTATCTATAGGTCGCTCCACTAACCTGAGGTGCGACGTGCCTTCACCTTCCGACTTCGCAATGCCCGCTCCAAGGATCGCCTGCTGCAACACTTCCGTCAGCCGCTTCAGTGTTTCCTCTGCACTCATTTTCGGGTCTTCGTTCTGGTTTCCCGTAGCTCCACTTAGGCCTAACTTCTCGCCGGCTGACGTGGTTCTCTGCATTCGCGAATCTCACGGCACGTTTTCCGTCAAGGACCGAGCTATCCCACTTCTGATGTAATAGACTCGATTGGTGCGTTCCTAATCGTCCGATTCAGCTTTTCTAGAGGAACCACTCAGTTTCCAGAGCTTACGTACGTCACACACTTTATTCTCGGAATCTCACACACACTTGTTTTTCTCCGCCCCTCTCCTCTATTTGGCGGCGTTCTCTCTTTCTTACTCGCATGCATTCAAATTGTCAACACTGCTACTCCTTAGCCTCTTACACATCTTACCGCCGAGTTGCAACTTAGCTCGTGGGGTCTCAACTTGGCCTAAACCGGCAACCACGATGCTGGCGGGTCTGGTGTCAACTGGTGACTCTCGCGCACTCGAAAAACTTTCTTGAGAGTCGTTGCCCATCATCAATCCACTCAATCGATGCTGGCGAGCGTTAGGCGGTGGTGGCACAAATCGTCTCCGTAACTCGTGCATCAAAACGTGGTCAAGAAGCTCAAGAGGAAACTCTTGACGAGACGACCTCTACCGTCGCCGAGAGACGAGTGAAGCAGTAGGCATTCACACCCAGAGGTATCAAGAAATGTCTACACTGCACGTCACAACTCGTGCACGAGTGCACCTCCGGTTCACCGAAATTGGAAGAAATGTGAAGCGAACATATTCAGCACGTCGCGTTCTTGTTCGCTACAACATATGACAGGTTCAGATTTGGTGGAGTGCATCTGAATCGTCCAATGAATCAAAAAAATTTTTCATCGTTCAGAGTTCGAGCTAGGTGGAGAATGTTGAATAAAATACTGTAGCCCACGCTCAGAACGCTGTCAAAGTTATGCGTAATTATAGTTCAAGTTCCAGTTCAGTGTCCGACGGGTCAACGACCAGACAGCGGGACTTCAGTGTCAGTTACCCTAGTGCAGTAACCCCACAGTCTTTCCAGACTGGTTTTCCCTTCAGACTATATAAGCACCTTCTGTTCATTCAATAAACACTCTGGCTGTAACACTTGGTGAAGAAACGTTCTTGTCTTTATTCTGGTTCCCTCAGTAGCTACGACTCCGACATTTGAGAGTACCCGCATCCGACCGAGTTAGTGCCCAAAACTTCCAACAGTAATCTCAAGAAACGCCTCTGGACACGTTCAAGCAAGTCTTTTTCACAGGCAAGGTAGGGGGCCAGATCTGAGAGCAATACAACATTTTCGAGATGACAAAAGATCGGTACAGTTCAAGGTCTGCGGGTTGTGAAAGCTCTGAATAAAAGGTTGCAGAGTGCGCTGGCGGCCCGGGCAAGGTCGACAATATGAGCGCGGAAGCTGAGACTAGATTCGATGGTAACACCCAAATCACGGACTCTGGGGACATCCCGCAGTTTTTCACCGTTTAACAAGTAAGAGAATTCAAAGAGATCACTTCTGGTCTTTAAAACAACGCCTTTCG
This sequence comes from Lepidoglyphus destructor, assembly GCA_031001835.1. Lineage (NCBI taxonomy): Eukaryota > Metazoa > Arthropoda > Arachnida > Sarcoptiformes > Glycyphagidae > Lepidoglyphus > Lepidoglyphus destructor. The sequence continues at coordinate 661,885 of JARNKU010000045.1, forward strand.
CCTCTGAAAGAGACATGTACATATATAGTTGCAAGCGGCCCAATCAGCCACACGATCCGCGGCCTTTTGGAGCCTAACACAGTCATCAAGAGAATCAACTTTGCGGTAAATCTTGATGTCGTCAGCGAATAGCTGATATTCGACGTCATCAGGCAAGAAAGCCTTGATATCCAGCAAAAAGATAGTCCAGAAGAGGGGACCAATACAGGATCCCTGCGGGACACCAGACGTACAATGTCTTCTCGAGGACATGAGTCCATTTACACGACAGACAAAACTTCTGTCTCTGAGGTATGCAGTACACAGCTTAACAATTTCATCGGGGACCCCGTATCTAGATAATCAAGACACGAGAAGACCATGATCCACCTTATCAAAGGCCTTTGAGAAGTCAAAGTAAATACAGTGAACCAGACTGCCGCCCACGAGGTAAACACCCCAGTGTTGTTGGGTGATCAAGAGCTGGGTAGCAGTGGATCGTCCTCGGACGAAACCATGCCGATTCTCGTCAAAAAGCCGATTTGACATGAAATGGTGGTTTAGTGCATCAACGAGAATTTTTCCATGATGAGACATGGAACTACTGATTGAGCTATGGGCCGATAATTGGCCACATCCTTCTTTACGCCCTTTTTATGGACGGGAGTAACAATGGTAATGCGGAACAGTGCGGGAACATCCCCCTCGAGGTAGGCTCTATTTAGAATAATGGCCGGGGGCTCACATAGGACATCAGCAAGTGTCTTGAAGAGCATGAGAGGTAGGGAGTCAGGAGTGGTAGAATATTTGACGCGTTGATCGCCAAACCGCAATAAGTCCATTTTTCCAGTTTCGAGAAAATTACGATTCTGTCTTCCAAGCGAAGCTGTGACTCTATGGTCGGCATGATTTCGATTCGCCATTTTCTTGCGCAAAAAGGACGGATATCATAGAACCGACAGCCGCATAAGGTACGGGACATGATCTAGATTCGATTTCCATAATAATCTAGAAATCGACGAGAGTGGACTTATTGCGGTTTGCCGATCAACGCGTCATTTACTTTTAAGAGTGAGCAGCTTTCCATAGACGGCGTGAGATGAGAAGTCGATGCAGGACGGCAGGGAAGGGCAAGGAGAGTTTCCCTGTACAGCATGAGGTAGTGCATATACTTCCTCAAAGACCGCCGCAAAGGCCCCAGCTTTGTCAGCGTCATCCAAAATAGTACGGCCATCAACAACGAGAGGATCTTTAGCGGTACTTGATTTGAGACGAGAGTTTGCATACTTGTACAGTCCGCCAATGTCACGAAAAGAGAGCCTGGATTCCTGGAGGATACGTTGACGACGCGCGACTTCGCGCAGCTTCTGTAGAATCGAGTCGTGATCGGCGTTTGGTGCGCGTTGGAGCTTGAGCGAAAGATGGTCGATTAGTTTGGTGCAATTGTCCTGTCGAGGACGACGAGCAGGGACGTGGATCTTACAGAGGAAGTGGAGAAAATCCACGAACTTGGAATACAAGACGTCAACAGTAGAACACTCTGCAAAGAACGTATCCCAACACGTGGCTGCCAGGGTGCACCCGATTGACTCAAAGTCGGCACGACCGAAGTCGGGAGACTCTGAATGGGAGGCACCCGTAACGCCGCATAGATGGATTTGACATCGAATGGCGAGATGATCAGTTTTGATGGGAGCGGGAGAGACGGCAAGGCCGCTGACCAAATCCGGTACATTTGTAAGAAGGAGATCCAACAAGTTTCCACTGGCGGGTCTGGTGATAACATCAACAAGCTGATGTAGAGAGTTCAGCAGGCAAAACTGGAGGAAGATACTCTCTTTTGTCGAAGAAAGGTTGATAGGAGACGATGACCTCCAGTCGATGTTAGGAAGATTGAAATCACCGACAACGACAATGGGTATATCAGTAGAGCAAAGATCATCAAGAGCTTGAGTAATGCAGGTAAGACGACCAGCGACCTCGTCGGAGGTGCCAGACGGCGACGAGTAAGCACAGACCAAACGGGTCGTACCGTCAGAGCCAAGTGAGTCAACTGCCGCCAGTTCACTGTCGGACGAGCTCGGGATCACCTCAATGAATCTGATACCGCAACGAATAAGGATACAGACGCCACCGCCTTCGCCGGCAGGCCTATCACGACGGACAACTTGGTAGATGCCACCGAGTGGGAGCTCGGCGTTCGAGATATTATGAGAAGAAGCGTGGGTTTCGCAAATACAGATGACATCGATTTCCGACGATTTGCAGTGTCTTCGTAGCATATCGCAGGCGTCTGCTTTGACAACTGAAGCTGCGTTGAAGAACAATAGGCTGAGTCATTCCGTTTTAGAAGAGACCGTGGTCTCATGAATGGACTCCTTTCTTACTCTGCCCCGGAAGGGTTTCAGGAGAACGCCAGCGGGCCAGGAATCGGGTGAAGGGAGCAGCTGAGAGTGCTCAGTGGTCACCGTGACAGCGAAAGAAGCATAACCATCCTGAGAGGTCTCCGTGTCGTCTCCAGACGGCTGAGTTGAACGGGACTTGAATTTCTCAACCCTGGAGACGTCACAGTTTAGCTTTTTGCAGTGATCAACAATGTCGGCAGCCGATATCCTCGGTCCTAGTCGGGATACGAATATAACCGACGTTCGTGGCCGTTGGGGAGCCACGGTCAACCCCACGAACTGTCCTCCGGTACCAAGTACAACGTCTTTCGAACGCTGAGGAGCTGGCCTGCACTGTTTGACAACAGGCTCCGGTCTCTTTGTCGGAAGAGTATCGCGCTGATTTTCCGGAGTAGATGCGGCTGACGTCGAGCGTTTTCCCTTTGTGGAGGAACGAGCAGATTTTGAGATGCCAGCATCCGGGCCAGCAGTAAGTGTAGTGGGGTTAAAGGGTCCACCCGACATCTCAAGTTTGGCGATCTTCGTCGTCGCAATTCCGAGCTCAGTAGTGAGATGCAGGACCAGGTTTGTCAACAAGAGCACGCGATCATAGATGACCGCCGCGGTGGGTTTCACCACGGGCTTACCTTGACACCTGGGACAGATGGACACGATTTGTCGTGATGTCTGTGAACTCGGGCAGACACTTCTGATGAACCAGTTTGCCACAGGGGCCGGAACACAGAACAAGAGATCCTTGCTTTGGGTCCAGACGATCACACACCGAGCACGCGTAGACGGACATGTCGGGAGAAAAGAAGAGAAATTTCTTCAATCCTGAGCACAGATTTACGAACGAGGTCCAGGTGATCTTCTGGACACCTAGGGAGAACGTCTCAATGTGCTAAAAACTAGTAGAAAGTGTGGTTTCTACAGAGCACATCTACAACACAGCCACTTGTTTGGCAGCTAGCAGACGACACAAGTCTCGATCTTCACCACATTACAAGTCCTCGAACACGGGTTTGAAGTCTTCGTCGGCGTATCTGGAGTCTTCGAGTTCCTCGCATTCTTCGACAAAGAAACCATCTACTTCTTCAAACGACTCTGTGGTTTCGAATAGAGCTCCCATCATCTGTATCCCGGTCTCGCGCGGTTGAACCAGGTGTCGAGAATCGATGTTGATGGAATTCAACTTCTCGCGAAGCAGAGCAATCACGGTGGCTGCAGGGGCGTAACTAGACGAGGTGGCGCCCGGGGCGGATCCTGAAATTGGCGCCCCCCCCCCCAAACGTCTTACCGACAAAACTCGTTTATAGCCTCTTCCATATCGATACCATTCAATAGTTCATTCTGTGTTGAAAAGATCGCAAGGTTAGACGAGCGCATCTGTCTCATAGTTGACCGCAAGTACGATTTGATGATACGGAGGCAAACGACGAGGTTTGCGACACGAATATCGAGAGTTCAGTCCTTTATGAACTGCAGGAGCTTCAGCGGATCTCCTTCGACGATGTGATCACTTCCTTGCGTTGCATAGCGCGTGTGAAATTCCCAGAATCTCGTTCTTTTTACTAGAGCCTCTTCCGGTTGATATTCGACAAAGCGTGTTCAAGAATGCATTCGGCATTCTCATCGAGAACCTGCGCAGGCTTTAGATATCCCTATTTTCGATCAAGATCTTGCAACTGTTGAGATCTCAACGAAATCTCCTGTGTTATTCCATCGATGCAAAAAAACATCTCCCACTTGATCTCTTCTTTGAATGTCATACCAGTGTCCTCCGAGTCAGAAAAAGCTCATGAAGATTCGCCTAATCTCACGTCGCCTTCGACGGCGGATGGGGACTTCGATCTGGAGTTCTCGACAAAAACCCTTGGCAAATTCTAGTCCGACCCCCAGTAAGCCATCCTCGTGAGTCGTAAGCTACGAATTTTCAATGCGCTCTTGTAGATGTCAATCCCTCTCGCCTGAAGGTAGGGCTGGGAGTCGTTGATTACACGAAAAATTTCGCACCAGAAGCTCTAGGTGCAGGAGTATCGTAAAAAGTTCCTCGCTCCATATCATGTTTTCCTCTCCTCTATCGTCGATAACGTTACATATGCGAACGGCAGAGGCAGAGAACTGAATGGTTGAGGAAGCTGTCGGGCGGCAAAACTCCGAAGGCGAAATTTAGTTGCCGATGATAACAGCGCCCTCATCTTTGAAATCGGTGAGAGGAGAGCTCGTTGGTGACCGCGTTTGCTCCGTTCATCAAGACGGAGATTTTTGGACTAGGTAGAAAATTATTCACGATGTATCACTGCTTCTTTCATCTTCCATATTTGAAGAGGAATATACTTAATATCTCGGAGAGGTTGAACCCGACAAATGCCGCCCCCAGGCACTTGGCGCCCGGGGCGGGCCGCCCCGCCCCCCTAGTTACGCCAGTGGGTGGCTGCTCTCACCGACATTTGCCTGCCTGATGACCGATGAGTCAGAAAGATGGCGCGACGATCGACTTTGAAACTAACCGCCAACCTTGGAACTTTGCGCCGGAAGAGCGTGGAATATCGGAAAATTACGAATTTGTGGCGAAACGGGTGTTTCCCAATGCTAAAGACGTCTATGAAGAGGTGTTTCCATAGAAAGGAGGGCCATTGGCAGATGAGGTTATGTGGCTTTTATATCTCTTGGTAGGCCAAACTTTTTCACCAGGTGTCAGCTCAATCGGCGCTTATCATGTCTTGCCGTTCCCTCGTGAGTGAAACGCCTCAGGGTTGAACAAAATAACACTGCAACCAATTATCCCGATCGCAATTAATGAAACTGCTTTCTGGGAACGTCGAAGGTAACATTAAAAATCAACACTCCTCCTTAGCATAAAAAGTGAACAAGAAGCAAATAGAAAATAATGTGTCATAACTATAACTGAATTCGAACGTTGCTTGATGCTCATAGGGGGTCGGTTCTATCGTTCGATGTTCCACGTCCAAATCACACATGTACGTTGAGGATGAACATTAGAAGTGTGTTTGAACATTTTGTTGCGTCCTCATCATCTGCCGTGCTCTCTCCAGTCGAGATTCTCACAATAAGTTCTGACATGCCTCGTGTCGAAACAACGGTCAATCCCATCATCAATAATAAACATTTTCTATCAAAAAATTCTCACCCCGCATTGTGAAACCATCGGCTATAAACTTCTTTTGTGCACACTCATCGCTGCAACATTTGGAGGGAGTACGCTGATATTCCCATATTCTCTGTGGATCATATGTTTCTCTCTCATTTCATTTCGTTTCATTTCATAGTCTCTTTATTGCGATGATGAAGGGGGAGCAGTGAATCGGCAAACAAAACAGGCGGAATTTGCCTGAGTGAACACCATTCGCAGTTCTCCAGGCGAAGGATTTGTTAACAGAGTCATATCTCGCCACAGCGGGCGGTTGAACGGATACAGCACTTCGAAGGTTATTTCTTTTGACAGTGAAGAATATATTACTGAGAGCAGCACGTTTGAGTGCGATTAACGCAGACCGGTCACAACTATCAAGCAGTGAGTCGATAGATGGCATGTCGCTCACTTATTATTCAAATCTTTTGCCAATGTCTGCCTTTTTCTGATTTAGTTTTTCGATCCGCCCAGAAAACAGCGACAAAGCTAGTTCCTCAACCACGTGCTCTGACCTCAAGAATGACCGATCAAACGCTGCCAGAATCATGGCACGCAATGTCCGGCACTGATTCACGAGGTGCTAAAGAGGCATCTGCAGAAGAGCTGTCTTTAAATGATCCACCAAGCGCAGATGCTGTTTCCCAAGAATCCCCCTCGGAATGGGAAGACATCAAAATCGATCTTGGTTCTGGACGTTCAAGAGAGAAGTCCATGGTGGAGAAATCAAAAGCGGAAATGGTAGTCAATCCCAAAGATACCCCCGAGACAATGCTATTAACTCGTGCCATCCCTCCAAGAATGGTCCCGAGAACGGGAATATCGATTCAGTCTCTCCCGAAATCGGAAAACATCAAGGTCGATCATGGTTTTGGACATCCAGAGGAGAAATCTCTAGCGGGGACGCTCCAAGAAGTTATCTCAAGTGTTCCGGTTGTGACCCCGAATGTAACGACGTCGAACGTCGTATATCGAGGGACTTAAGACGAAATTGTTCTCCCTCAGTATTCACATCAGGATCAGGCCCTCAAGGCGTTCTTCGAGAAGCAGATGAACGAGCTGAAAGTACTACGCGGCACTCTGTTCAACGAAACGGCCAAGATGAGAGGTTCATCGTCGAGGTCAGAATCATTGACGAGCTCGACGAAATGAGGACACGTAGAGAAACGCCCGGACAAGAGAGGCAAATCATCCGGCAAGTCTTTGGCTCCGAAGGAACCAAAGATCCCGGACCAAAACGATCCCCCGATCTCCAAGACGCAAAGCCGCCCAAGCAACAACTCGTACGCCGAGCGTGACAATAACAGCGGTGAAGACAACGATATCCACTCCAACAACGAAGGCTCCGTCACCGACAACGAAAAGGCACTAAGAGTGCTAAAATATGTTGCTGGCACAAGTTCACATGGTATAACTTACGAACCTGGCAATTATGGCCCCACCGAAGTATACTCGGATGCAGATCATGCAGCTGACATCCAGACTCGAAAATCAGTGTCGCGAGCGATCCTCCTAATTGTAAGACAAGGCGGTGCCATAGCCTGGAATCCGACCGGGCAAACCACGGTTGCACAAAGCTCAACAGAAGCAGAGTTTCTGGCAGCTAGCAACGCTCTCCGTTTCTCAATTTGGGTGACCAAACTCTTGAGCGAACTAGGCATAAAAGAGAAGCATACACTCTTGATTGACAACAGATCAGCAATCAGGCCAATCAAGAACAGTGCGTTCCACAGGAGAAGCAAGCATATTGCCCTCTCCGAAATGATGATCAGGGATCAGTACCAAAAGGGGGAGATAGACTTAAAATACGTAAATACCACTCTCCAGAAAGCCGATATTTTAACGAAAAGAATAACAGGCGCTAGGTTGCAGGAGCTCCTTAAGTTGACAGGACTGACGACGAGACATCATGCGAAGAGAGGGCTCACGCTGCTGACTGCAGCCATACTCATAATCGTCTCAACGCCCAATAATGGATTCTTCAGCTATGAACACGTATGCCCAATTGAATGCAAGGAAAAACATCTACCATGCCTGATAGAGGGTAACTCAAAAACAGGATTTGATGTGGATTGCATGGTATTCGAGGTAGCGTGTGAGCAGTCGGCCAAAAATACGATGGCATGCATCAGAGAAAACGGACCCACCGTCGGTGGCTCGACTACAAAGAATGCTTGCCGACTCCGGATCCTCCTGGTCCAACACCCACTACTCAGACTAACAATTGCTTGCCGTACATTATATCAATTGTATGTCAATCCGCTCTATCACTCATGTACATGATAAGCGTTATTGTCGAGGTGATGGTTAAACGTCAGAATCGTACTGACAGGTATGAAAGAATGATTGACCCGGATGCTCCGTATCAACCAGCGGTTGAGGACATAGCTGAAGAACTAAGAGATGAGAGTACGAATGATCATTAAGAAAACCTCAATAACAGAAACAATTACTCTTTATGAACAACAAATATATGATCTCTGGTATGATATATGATCATCTGGCTCGACTACAAAGAGCACTTGCCGACTCCGGATCCTCCTGGTCCAACACCCACTACTCACTCAGACTAACAGTTGCTTGCCGTGCATTATATCAATTGTATGCCAATCCGCCCTATCACTAATGTACATGATAAGCGTCATAATCAAGGTGATGGTTAAGCGTCAGAATCGTACTGATAGGTATGAAAGAATGATTGATCCGGATGCTCCGTATCAACCGACGGTTGAGGATATATGTAACTAATGATCTAAGACAGGGGTTCTCAAACTTTTCTGATGGCGGCACCACGCGGCACCTCCAGCATGGGATGCCGTAGGACATGCAGGCGCGGCACCACGAGTGCCGCGGCACTCCGCGGCAGTTGGGTGCCGGCGGCACACAGTTTGAGAACCCCTGATCTAAGAGATGAGGGTACAAATAATAATTAAGAAGACCTCAATAACATTTATAATTATCCCTCATACGCAACAATTATTTACACATTTTTCCTGCTAACCGTCTGATAAATACTCAAGCGAATCCTCATCATCCAAACACTTCAGATCTTCTGGAGAGTCGTCCCACACAACACACTGTTCTTTGAAGTGTGATTCAGGGCGAGACATCTCGTCCTGATCACCCCAGTAAAACCCGTCACTGGTTACTTGGCTCAACAAATATCTCCGCACGTGACGTTCGAAAACCTTCATACTCCCATAACAAGAGATGATGACGGCGGGAATATGCAGACGGGCATACCCAATAGCGTAATTTGTAACTGCTTCTCGGATCTGTCCTCGCGCTGCGCTGAACATCATGCGACAGATGTGATAGCTGGTGCGCTCCCAATGCGCACGAACGGTGCTCTCATCAGGCATGCGATATCTGTTTTCCATCGTCATGATGTAGTGGTGCCAGACGCACCTGAACATTTCGTACGCCTGATGATCATCTTTCTGGTAGAGATCAAGATTCATGGCGACGTTGTAGCCCACTTCTAGCTCCTGTCGAACCCGTTCGTCGAGTTGATCTGAACGCCTTGGATCAATTCTCCAATTGGCAAAATGACGAGGTCGAATCTTCAGAGCGTCAAAAATCTTCACAAAGCCGGTCCTGGGCCTTGCGTCGAGATGAGTAAAGTCCAGGATGTAATACTCTGGGACATGACCCAGTAGCGAATCCAGCTCGTAGTCGTGAAAGGGTGAGTCCTGATCGCAAAAGACATCTGTGCATAAGCACAACAGGGGCGATGGTGCAGTGGCGACCTTACGTTCCTCGATGAGATACTTATAGTACGACCTCTGGAACATCCGGCTCACGTCTTCAAGAAATCGGGGCATGATGAATGGAGGTTGCGTGAAGGAAGAACACTGAACTAGAGGACTCGAAACAACTCTGAGGAAACTCAGTGAGACTATGAAATGGAATGTAGAGGGTGCAGGCTTTTAAGGATCTGTAGAAGAAAGGGAAACCTAAACGGGGGTCGAATGGATCTCTTGACCCGCTGATGCATGAGAATGCGGTTCTTTTGAAACACGCACGAAGAAGACTAATAAACAAAGTCTGTTTGTCCGTTTGCTCGGACCGACAGAGCAAAACACTGACTCTCCTTTCCAGATGAATCGACAGGAAGCAGCTGTCTGAGTCATCAATCCAGATGGTCGCCTGAATGTAAATCGAAACGAGACCATCTAATACTAATTAGGAGCATCCGCAGTGGATTCAAAACCAGAGGGCTGAGATTCCGCCAACCAGGTACCACATTGCGGTGGGATGAACACTTGTTTGCTTGGGGGTCCGAATGTGCCTTTATTGGATGAATCGCTACCTAAAGAAGCATATGGCAGTTTGGCGATAGAGATGAAAAAAGTAAGCGAAAAATCAGTATTGACTAGATTAACTCACAGCTACATTAATCGAATGTAACATACCAAGTGCACTCTCGTGCACATCGATAGAACTCTCGCGACGACAAAATATACCTATTCATTGCTAGATCGGATGCCGGATAGGCCCTGAGGGTCTTGATGCCGGCGGTCATTCCAAGGTTGCGCATGATGCACGCTCCCTCGGACTGCAGCACGCAGACCACGATCTTCGAGCCAATCGCACAGTTGAGGTCGACAAAGTTGAAGATACGAACGTCATTAGATGAAATCAAGTCTAAAGCGAATGAGGGATGAAACGGCACACTGATTGGTGCTTCTGTGGTCTTGGTCGGTGCTTCGGTCGGTGGGTGGGTGGGTGTGTTCTTCGGTGATGAGGACGGTCGTGTCCTTGAGCGGCGTGTTGTCGTCCGATTGCGCGCTACCGCAGTGACTTGATGAGTCTATTGGTCCAACGAAAAGCAACAGCTGTTAGGCTCCATGAAAAACGAAAGACAAGTCCAGCTAGACTGGCTAACTTGTTATACTCACTGTTAAGCCAATGGTAGAACATGCCTGCGCAAAGGCTAGACAGCATGAGAAAGAGAACGATTAGTGTGAGACACTTCATTTTGTTTTTGAACGCTCGCGCAAGAGCTCTTCTTGGCGAAGCTGTTCCCGGGCTTGTTCCAGAAATCGAAATGGGACTTCAGCGGGAAGTCGCCCAGATGGAAGACTGGGATCTGGCGACGGTGGAGACACTACTTCGGCCTGCTCAGGCGAAGAACTGCGAAAGCTGCCACCATGCGGCGTTCGGTGTTCGCCCAGGGGTGAGCGGGCATCAGCTCCCGCAGGTCGACCCGTGGATTGATCAGAATCGGAGTCTCGTCTTTGACGAGCTGGATCAGGAGCTCCTTCTGCTTGGAATCGAAGTCCGCGCAGATGTATGGCTCTGTCCCATGCACAAAGTTCCTGAGACTATCAGACCCTGGGGAACCTCTTCAGAGAACGACGGGAAAACCACAATTAAAACAAGGAAAAACTTAAGAGGTTTTCAACGAGTTGAAACCGTAAGCGGAGGATCCGTTTATAATAAGAAGAGGGGTTTAGGATGAGTTTTGATTGAAATCAACAAAAACACGTGAACGAAGATGTATTGAGCGATTTATTTGACAATGAGAAATGCCGCTGGGAAAAATGAGTTGAGAAAGCATATCGTATTGTTTGGTTTGCGGTGTCAATTAATCTCAGAGAATCAGTATTAGATGCGTGAAAGGAAGCGCAATACTAACAACATGGGTTGAATGAAGAGTATTTGAACAAGAGAAGTTCTCAATCGATAGGTTGATGATGTCGTGTTCTCAGGGATTTTGACGAGAATCGGCAATGGTGAACAATTGGAAGGAGATGAAAAAGCCTTGATTGAATCTCGATTTCGAACGAAGCAGTGGTGCGAAGATAACGTGAAGGGTGCAACTCGACTGTTTCATACCAATTTTGATGTTGACAACTACAACCGTCAGGCCGTTGCTGCGGAGCGGCATTCGATTGCAGAAGACGTGTACAGCGAATTCCGTGATCAGAACGAGGTGGCTGATGCTCGAACGCAAGTTCACAAGAAGCGCATAACAGAAACGGGGAATTTACCGTTCGATCTTGTTCTGTTGAGGAATTCACCGTACATGATCACGACGAATATCAACATCGAAGATGGTATCGTTAACGGTGCCATCAAAAGGTTAAAATTCATCGAAATGGAGGAGGAAAGTCAAGTGTCGGGCGGCGGTTCATCAGGAGGGAACAATATCATGTGCTTGTGGCTGGAATTCACGGACAATGCGGTCATCGGGGCTCAGACACGGGCGAAAGTCCGTCCTAAAGTGTTGAGTCGACCTGATTTAGAAGGGACATGGACGCCAATCTTCAAGAAGAAAGTGAAATTCGCAGCGCTGAGACAAGTGAAATGCCGGCGCGAAAATTTTCCTCTTGCCCTGGCATGCGCAATGACGACGCATAAGTCGCAGGGAGGAACATTCGAGTCATTGGTATTCGATTATGATCGAGGGTTGCAACAGCAATTAGTCTACGTTGCTTTATCCCGGGTGAAGTGTATATCAGGCTTATTCCTAACTAATGCGAAGGATGATTTCACGTTCTATCATGCGAACCCTGTGGGATCTCCAACATTGTCCGGACTCCAAACGGAATTACGGCGTTTAGAAAATCACAAGTTCAAAACGCATGATCACGTGGTTCTGGAGCGTCTAAGCAAGGAGGAAACAATAATCCTTAACTTTAATGTGCAGAGCTTGAACGCTCATGTTGAGGATCTAGTGTCGGATGCCGTATTAATGAAGTCGAGTGTCTTGTGTCTAAATGAAACGTGGGTTGACAACCTCGCATCGATGGACGTGAAGGAGTATCGAGTGCTAGCGAAGAACAAGCGGTGTCATCGAGCCGGTGGTGTTATGATTCTGGAACGAGCGAGTAGACAACGCTCATCAGTTCAGCCGAACCAGCCCGTGATGAACGATGACGATGTGGGAGATGTATGCACGGCCTTCGTGAACATAATGGGAGTTCAGATAATGGGATCTTTGTGCCAAACATTAGGCGGTATGCAACGGCAGGGGTTCGAATCCCAGGAAGCGGTTAAAATTCTAGGCGATCACATGGAAATGGCAGCATCATTGTGGCCGATGCAATCATGACGGATGCGTGTAAGGCCGAGATGACGTAGCGGTCTGAGCGAGCTTTGAACCGAAGATTAGGCTGGGTGCCGAGAATTGCCGACGCTATGATAAAGGGGCCGTTCGTGATGATAAGCGTGGCATCAGCCATTATGTCATGCATACGGAAAGCCGTCCGCTCTTTTAACTCCGAATCCGTTGGGCGGTCAGGAGCTAAATTTTGAACCTGCTGGAAGTAGTGCGCGGTGCAGTGCGCGGAGTAGTGCGTCGATATGCGTAGCGTGTGACACATAACGTGTGACACACACTGTGACCCGCTCTGTAGCCCTATAGGCAGAGGTGCAGTGCACGGTGCAGTGCGCGGAGTATTGCGCGGAGTATTGCGCGGTGCAGTGCGCGGAGTAGTGCGTCGTTATGTGTAGCGTGTGACACATAACGTGTGACACACACTGTGACCCGCTCTGTAGCCCTATAGGCAGAGGTGCAGTGCACGGTGCAGTGCGCGGAGTATTGCGCGGTGCAGTGCGCGGAGTAGTGCGTCGTTATGTGTAGCGTGTGACACATAACGTGTGACACACACTGTGACCCGCTCTGTAGCCCTATAGGCAGAGGTGCAGTGCGCGGAGTAGTGCGCGGTACAGTGCGTGGAGTATTGCGCGGTGCAGTGCGTGGAGTATTGCGCGGTGCAGTGCGCGGAGTAGTGCGCCGTTATGCGTAGTGTGTGACACATAACGTGTGACACACACTGTGACCCGCTCTGTAGCCCTATAGGCAGAGGTGCAGTGCACGGTGCAGTGCGCGGAGTATTGCGCGGTTACGCGCGAACAGTCACACAGTGTGACACATAACGTGTGACACACACTGTGACCCGCTCTGTAGGCCTATAGGCAGAGGTGCAGTGCACGGTGCAGTGCGCGGAGTATTGCGCGGTTACGCGCGAACAGTCACACAGTGTGACACATAACGTGTGACACACACTGTGACCCGCTCTGTAGCCCTATAGGCAGAGGTGCAGTGCACGGTGCAGTGCACGGTGCAGTGCGCGGAGTATTGCGCGGTTACGCGCGAACAGTCACACAGTGTGACAGAGCAGTGTGACACAGTGCAGTGTGACACTGATCGTGACATGATAAGAGCGTCACGTGACGCTATAGAAACAATAAACGGATCCTCCGTTAATAACAGTGTGACACATAACGTGTGACACACACTGTGAGCCGCTCTGTAGCCCTATAGGCAGAGGTGCAGTGCACAGTGCAGTGCGCGGAGTATTGCGCGGTTACGCGCGAACAGTCACACAGTGTGACAGAGCAGTGTGACACACACTGTGACCCGCTCTGTAGCCCTATAGGCAGAGGTGCAGTGCACGGTGCAGTGCGCGGAGTATTGCGCGGTTACGCGCGAACAGTCACACAGTGTGACAGAGCAGTGTGACACACACTGTGACCCGCTCTGTAGCCCTATAGGCAGAGGTGCAGTGCGCGGTGCAGTGCGCGGAGTATTGCGCGGTCACACAGTGTGACAGAGCAGTGTGACAGAGCCGTGTGACAGAGCAGTGTGACACACACTGTGACCCGCTCTGTAGCCCTATAGGCAGAGGTGCAGTGCGCGGTGCAGTGCGCGGAGTATTGCGCGGTCACACAGTGTGACAGAGCAGTGTGACAGAGCCGTGTGACAGAGCAGTGTGACACACACTGTGACCCGCTCTGTAGCCCTATAGGCAGAGGTGCAGTGCGCGGTGCAGTGCGCGGAGTATTGCGCGGTCACACAGTGTGACAGAGCAGTGTGACAGAGCCGTGTGACAGAGCAGTGTGACACACACTGTGACCCGCTCTGTAGCCCTATAGGCAGAGGTGCAGTGCGCAGTGCGCGGTCACACAGTGTGACAGAGCAGTGTGACAGAGCCGTGTGACAGAGCAGTGTGACACACACTGTGACCCGCTCTGTAGCCCTATAGGCAGAGGTGCAGTGCACGGTGCAGTGCGCGGAGTATTGCGCGGTCACACAGTGTGACAGAGCAGTGTGACACACACTGTGACCCGCTCTGTAGCCCTATAGGCAGAGGTGCAGTGCACGGTGCAGTGCGCGGAGTATTGCGCGGTCACACAGTGTGACAGAGCCGTGTGACAGAGCAGTGTGACACACACTGTGACCCGCTCTGTAGCCCTATAGGCAGAGGTGCAGTGCGCGGTGCAGTGCGCGGAGTATTGCGCGGTCACACAGTGTGACAGAGCAGTGTGACACACACTGTGACCCGCTCTGTAGCCCTATAGGCAGAGGTGCAGTGCACGGTGCAGTGCGCTGAGTATTGCGCGGTCACACAGTGTGACAGAGCAGTGTGACACACACTGTGACCCGCCCTGTAGCCCTATAGGCAGAGGTGCAGTGCGCGGTGCAGTGCGCGGAGTATTGCGCGGTCACACAGTGTGACAGAGCAGTGTGACAGAGCCGTGTGACACACACTGTGACCCGCTCTGTAGCCCTATAGGCAGAGGTGCAGTGCACGGTGCAGTGCGCGGAGTATTGCGCGGTCACACAGTGTGACAGAGAAGTGTGACAGAGCAGTGTGACACACACTGTGACCCGCTCTGTAGCCCTATAGGCAGAGGTGCAGTGCACGGTGCAGTGCGCGGAGTATTGCGCGGTCACACAGTGTGACAGAGAAGTGTGACAGAGCCGTGTGACACTGATCGTGACATGATAAGAGCGTCACGTGACGCTATAGAAACAATAAACGGATCCTCCGTTAAAACGAAAAATCAACAAAGAATGATCTCAACTGCAGGCTGCTCACCGCGGAAGGCTTCCCCACAGAGTTGGACGAGCTGAGGGTCCAAGGACCCACAAGGGACCGGTACGAGGATCACGTAACTGTATTGGTTCAGCAACTTGTAGTCGAAATCCACCGAGGGGTGGAGCACTCCAACCTCTGGCTGAGCGTCCAGGATTTGCGGTCGGGTGCTCTCCGGGGGATGACCCGAGGGTACGAGATCTCGGCCGACTTCTCTAGCCGGCGAGCCTTCGTCAGACGAGCTCGCTCGGCCGGGCTCCGCTCCTCCGCTGCTCGAACGTAGAGATTGGATTGAGGGAGTACGACTACCTGCACCTGTCGCTGAGATGTTTGAGTTGGCGGCTGTTGATCTGGTGGAGGAGTCGGAATCGAGTGTTGACTCACTGCCTGAGGACGGCTCAGCGGGTTCTCGAGATCCCGGAGGAACTCGTCCAGAACGCTGAGATCGTCGAACAGGTCGATCGACTCCCTTGAGGGCCTCGATGGCCCGGAGCTTTGCAGCCCTTGGCGGCAATGGGACTGAAAGAGGATCAACCGATGGCGCGCTGACAGGTGGTCCGCCGGGTAGCCTCCGAAGCTGAGACGATGAAACTTCAGACGGAACTTTTCGTTCACGAGGATCCAACGACTGAGGGTTGGACGTTCCTGAGGTGGTTGCTGGTGTGCGGGATCCAGTTCTGCGTCTCACTCCGGACTCTTCGGACATAGCCTGCCAACTGATCTGACCTTCCCTAAAGACTGCTTATATATCCGACACTGCGATCTCCGAACCCCAGCGACCAAACGGAATTTAAACCACGAACAAGTGGTCCACTCATTGGGGAAAACAACCTCTTCTGAAACAATGTCATGACTCCGGAACTCTTCTCTGAAGTAGACACAGTGCGTGACTTCTCGAGTCTCGAAACTCGGAGGATCGAGAGATCCAGTCATGAGTTTCAGTTGGCTAAAACACGAAAGCCGAGGAAGAAAAACATTCGATCGGACAAACAGACATACAAGTGCTCGTGTACTTGTGAATTGTTTCTAATGAACAACATGTGTCTAAATAGGGTTGTAAAATGATTCGCAACAGCAAAGTTCAAATGTATCAGATTCGAAAAACAACTTTATTTTCAAGCGGCTCTCGGAACAAGGGGGAGTGTTGAAAGAGAGTGTCCCGTTCGCCTAGGTATCTACTTGCTCCATACTCTACAGAATATCCCTTAGGCAGCAGTGAGGCCCGATGGTACCTCGCGTAATTCCCTCGCTCACCTTCACTATATAAGTCACCTCATTGGATACAATAAACTACTTGGACTTCCTCTCCACCAGAGATGGGCGTAGTCATAGTCATGACTATGACTATGACTATAGTCATAAATACATTATGACTAGGACCATAGTCATAACTATGACTATGACTAGGACCGTAGTCATAATTATAACCATGACTATGCCCTAGTCATAGTCATAGTCATAGTTATGACTCATGGTCCTAGTCATAGCTGTGACTATGACTAGGGGTGTCTAGGGTTTGCAAAAGCCCGCATTTTCGGGACCGCAAGCCCGCGGGTACCCGCAACTACAACTTCAGGACCGCGGCTCAAGCCCGCGGGTATTAACCGCAGGGGCCCGCATGTTAACTATCATAACCATAACTATTCGATTAACTATTATTGAACGCCGCTAACTATTAATAATAGTTAAGGTTCTCGAAGCGGGCCCCACGAAGCCCGCAACAAAGACAAAGCCCGCTTCTTGTATGACATTTCTGGCCGTGCGGGCTTTTTTGAGCCCGCGGTCTTCTGGGTCGAGAACTAAACCCGCGGTCTTCCGACCAGCGGGCTCGAGCCCGCGGTCTTTCGGGCCGCGGGCCTGGGACCGGCGGGCTTGAGCCCGTGGTTTCCAATAGCGGTCTTTCTACTGCGGTTACCCGCTGAAATTATGAACCGCGGGCTTGCGGTCCTGGATTTGCGGGCTTTTGCAAACCCTAGGGGTGTCTGCCTGATCTGAGCGGAGCCATAGAGGCTCTCCGCTCAAATGTGGCCTCCATTTGAGCGGAATCTCCGCTCAAATCGGCCTCCGCTCAAATGTCAACGGGCAACCCAACCGGTTTCATCCGCTCAATGTGCTCTTCGCTGAAATTGGATGCAAACTGACTAGGGCATGACCATGAGCCCCGCTGAGAAGTTGTAATGTATCCGAACTTCGGGTGTGTTTCCACTCGTTCGTGCAGCCATCGTAGAAACTCGTTGTTTTCGGTTATGGAGTGATGCTTCTTCAGATGATAGGACATGTTAGATGTACTTGCTCTTGTCACCTTCACCTCAGTCGAGCCAGCGGACTGGTTTCGGACGCAAATTGAACAAATTGCCGTAATGGAGTTTTTCTCGATCTGTTCCGACAGGATCTCGCGGTTTGAGCTGCGTGGTTTGAACCACGGACTCTCAACCACGGGCATGCTTGACGGAAAGGTTCATCGTAGGAAATGACCTGTCTCCTGTTCCGAAACCGCCGATGGATGACGTGTCGACGTTGCCGCTTCCTCGTAGACTCATGATGAAGAGTTGCTCACTGAACTTTCCGGAAAAATCTATGACCGACAGCGAGTGACAATATGCCGTCGGGAGATCGGCTCTCATCCCATGCACTGCAGGCAAAGCGACGAATCGGGCGGAGCCTCGAACGCTCTTACCCAAAACGTCGTCTCGGAGCCGTCTTCTCATCATCGAAAAAAATCGACAGAAAGACTCGGAGTAGAAGAAATCCCTGGAACGAGTGGAAACACAACCGAAATTCGGATACATTACAACTTCTCAGTGGGGCTCATGGTCATGCCCTAGTCAGTTTGCATCCGATTTCAGCGGAGAGCACATTGAGCGGATGAAACCGGTTGGGTTGCCCGTTGACATTTGAGCGGAGGCCGATTTGAGCGGAGATTCCGCTCAAATGGAGGCCACATTTAGGCGGAGGCCGATTTGAGCGGAGATTCCGCTCAAATGGAAGCCACATTTACGCGGAGAGCCTCTATGGCTCCGCTCAGATCAGGCAACACCCCTAGTCATAGTCACAGCTATGACTAGGACCATAGTCATAACTATGACTATGACTAGGGCATAGTCATAGTTATAATTATAATAATAATGTATAATAATGTAATGTCATAATGTATTTATGACTATAGTCATGACTATGACTACGCCCATCTCTGCTCTCCACTAATAAGAGCTCCGTGTGTTTGTGAATACGTTAACTGACCAAGGGTGAACCAGTACCTTCCAACACTGAGTTGGCGGATGCTGCCCTGGTGGTGGGTCGGAATCGAGTGTTGATTCACTGTCTCTAGACGGCTCAGCGGATTCTCTAGTTCCCGGAGGAACTCGTCGAGAGCGCTGAGATCGTCGAGCAGGTCGGTCGAGTCCCTGGATGGCCCGGAGTTTGGCAGCTCTTGGTGGCAATGGGACTGAAAGAGGATCAACCGGTGACGCGCTGACAGGTGATTCGCCGGGTAGCCTTCGAAGCTGAGTTGATGAAACTTCAGACGAAAAACCTCGTTCACTAGGATCCAACGGCTGAGTGTTGGACGTTCCGTGGGTGGTTGCTGATGCACGGGATCCAGTTTCGCGCCTCACTCCGGACTAGGGATCGCAACCAGTTCCGGAAACCGGTCTTTTTCCTCGAAAAAACCGGTTTCAAAACCGGTTTTCATCGAAAAATCGTTTTTCTTTAAGAAATCGATTTTAGCACTGGAACCGGCTTCTAGGCACGTGCAAAGATGGGATCTGATCCTCCAGAGAGAGAAAAACATTCATTTCGAAAGAAAAACGCGACTCCATCTCGGATGGAACATGCTTGAAAAACAAGTTTATTTTGACTGTTCGGGGTTATGTCGGCGGATATAACCACGGAGAAAGACAATGTTGTCGAGAGTTTCTGGTGCCAATGAGTTCCTGGGGTTACACCACACTTCCCCGAAAAGCACTTCGCAGAAACCCACTTCGCAGAATCCCATTCCGCAGAAACCTGTTTCGCAGAAACCCGTTTCGCAGAAACCCACTTCGTCGTGTAGGGAAAACTAGGGCCTGAAAGTCAATTTATCACTTTGCTCTCTGGTCACTGAGCGATGAGGAGTTCGACAGAGTCGCCTGTTGCCGTTGAACACTGGTGCTGCTACTGAGCTGGGGAGCTAGCTGCAAGTGAAACGAGTGACGACGCGTAGTTGGTGAATACAAACTGCGGACTAAACTTTATTGAGAAACTTGAGTGCTTATATATCGAATTGAAGGTCAGCTCCCCCGTTCGTGGTAACACTAACAATCGTATGGGGCAATCATATGACACTGACCTGGTGACCCACTGAATAAACAATACATGCATAGCCAAGCGCTTCTTTTGTCTAGCCAATTATAAACACTGAAGAGAAAGCTTTTGTTTCTTAGCTTACTGTTGTCACGCTTGGCTACTCTCAGTAATATGTGTGGTTCGTCTGACGACATTCTTTTCTACATTCTCCCCCAATGGCGGAGGAGGGTTCACACATTACAAGTTAAAATGCTGCGCATCCCGGAAACACAAAACTTCCGCGAGTGAACTTCGTCCGGTCGAAAGTGCAACTAGCATCTGTATCAATGGAGTGCAACGATTCAAGCGATGGTGCAGCCAGTACCTCAGAATCGGAGCCTAAGGATTCGATTTCGGCTGCAGTTCAAACCGATTTCGATCAATCGCCCAGGAAGTGCTGTTGTGGTATACTCCAGAAGTTTCTGAGTGACCTCAAACTGTTTCCCACTCGAAGAGCTACTGGATTTAAACATTTCACCGCCCATATCTTTCTTCAACTGGAACTTGATGATCTCAAAACAGCCCAAAAAATTGCCTCCATCATATGGTGCAGGAAGGACGACTCATTCAAGGAATCGTACAGGAAACAAGCTCTCGAGGAAATGGAAGCAAATCTCATCTCCGGATGTCGACAAGCCAAACTTGTTTTGAAAGGGTTGCTCGAATAAATGTGGCGCCGTCGCTGTTTTGTAACTTGATTCCATCGTCTTCTTATTTCGTTGTCTGCACGCCGACGATTCATGAGACGTTCGGCAAATGTACGAGCGACACACTCTGTGTCTACATTTCGTTCTCGAAGCGTCGATGGGACTTGTGTTGGTTTCGTTGCCCACTTCGTATCACGCCGGAAACGAATTTCTTCAGTTTGTGAAGTTTCGCTTATTCGTGAAACCAACCACTTCGTATCACGCCGGAAACGAATCTCTTCAATTTGTGAAGTTTCGTTTATTCGTGAAACCAACCATCTTGTGCCATGGACCGTCGTTTGAAGAGGTCCATCTCCGAGCTGGTGAGAGAAAGAGAAAATCGACGTTTTTCTTTGCCCAATCTCAACTTTTCTCTCCGCGAGGTGGCCTTTGCGGATCATATGCTCAAGCGAGTCCATAGGTTGGATCGTCCCAAGATAACGGATCTTGAGTTTTTGAAATACAACCAGATCTCGCTGTCCTATAGTGGAAGTTGGAACACGAGGCCTTATTTGATCTGCCTTTGTTGGAATGAATGCGAGCCGAACATGAATCCCAAAGAAGATCTTTGCAAAACTCGACCGCGCCACGTGTATCGAAACCTCGGACCCGCACGTTCCTCAAGCGAGCCGTTGATCCGCAAATCCCCCGTCACGAGCTCATCTTCCGATCGATTTTCGTCTACTGAGTGGATCGCAGATGAACCAGCCAACCCGTTTCGTGATTCAGAGTTAGATAGCTCGAGTCGATCGACCGTGAGTGGCTCAATCCCCGAATCAAAAATTCAGAGTCGCCGTGCATCGTCGGAAAGATCGTTCTGGGAAGAATCTGATTCCAAAGTCAGTTCCAGTTCCTCAAATTATGCTCGTATTGATCTTGATGGCTTGATCCAGCCTGAACTGGAATGGGATAATGCATTTGACAGCATACCCCTTGAGTCTCTGGACTCTCGATCCCTGAACAGTAATGTTGACGATACGATGCAAGACGCCTCGAGCTCTAACAACGCCGAATCAACAATATCAACGACAAACGCACCTTCCTCTCCCATCTCGATTCTCAAGAAACGAAAACGGGATACGCTTCGAGAAACAGCAAGTACCCTTGCAACTGGGACGGCTATATCTTTGGTGCTATGTAAGTTTGCCTCTTGACATTGATTTTTCTGCTTATCTTGGTTTTGATGAATCATATCTCTTGATGATATTGTTTCTCATTCGTTTAGCACTACTGAGTTATTATTACGTGATGAAGGTCCCAATTGTCATCGCTCCTCCAAACGGAAATCATCATGGCCCAAGCAGGATCGCTGAATCCGAGTCCGGATCCAAATCAAGCCGACCCCTCGATGCCAACAGTGATCTCATCAAGTTCTCATTCGACGATGACACCAATGATGATGCCGGTGACCCAGTCAAGCTCGAATCCACCGACAACCACCCCGACCATGACGAGCCCGATTCCAACGTCACAGCCAGTCATCACCCAAGAATCAGTCACCACCTCAGCCACCGAGTCTCCGAAATCGACGGAACCAAGTCCGAGCATGTCCGAAACCGACAGCTCGTTTCTCCAGGTATCCTCAACCCGCTCCATCCCGTCGACCACCGAGACGCCGACAACTTTTGCCACTTTGACTGGCTCTTCATCGTCGGAAACCCGAGTGAACAAAGCCACGCAGACGAATACCCGTCGTCCGCGTCCGTGGGGAGTCAGAATCCAGATAGAACCACGGAGAGCTCAGACTTCTACGACCACCGAGGACTACTTCACAACTCCCTCCCGGAGAAGAAAGTCCTCAACGACCATCCAACCCGATCGCCGAAGTCGTCAGCGTACAAGGCGAACCACTCCGATCCCATTGACCACAGTCTCCCCCAGGAGATCTGCGCGTCAACGACGCACGACTCCGATCTCGCAGCCAAGCACAACTACACAAAATCCGATTGTAACCTCCGCCAAAAGCGAGTCCACTTCTCAGCACACGTTCACGTCCACTCAATCCCCGCCAGGCCGCCTAAGTTCAACACGAGCAGCCGCAGAACGGATCAGTTCAACAACTTCGAAACCAGAAGATCGTGGAGACACCCTTAGTTCCACAACGATCAGTCTACATGTTCGAGATATTCGCTGTCTTTGGCTTGACACATTTTATTTATGTTATGAACTAGACGGCACTAATTGCATTCTCTCTTACAAGAAGAAACCTGCTGGGCGAGTTTTGTTAGTTTCAGCCATGGCAGGCTTCACATCAGGTAGCAAGGCGGCTAAAGCCTATTATGATAGATTTTGTGGGAAGGCCTCATTGTATGCCCTTCAATGAGTTTGTTTTCAGTTCCGTTGGTTAATAAAACACCCGAAATGGGTTTTATTTAGAGAGATGTTTCAGACTCATTGTTTAATTCAGAATAGGCTGTTCGTCTCTGATAGAATCTGGTTGCCAGATAACCAAACAATGCTATTCCGCTCAATCCGATGAAACTGAGAATTGCCTCCACTGCTTGGAACAAATATGATACTCTTGGGATGGGAGTAGGACTCGGCGAAACTGTAGTAGACGATGTGCTGCTTGCAGGATTGCTTGTTGTCGTTGGGACTTCTGTGCTTGGCACACTTGTGGTGCTTGTTGGCCGTGCAGTGGTCACATTTCTATGTGCATTTGCATTATAATCGTTCCAGATATCTTCACCTCCAAGTACCTTCTCATTGTATCTGAGACAGGGAACTTTTCTTGACCACATCATCTCGCACACTGCATTCCTTTCATGACATTCTCGAATGAAATATGTGGGGCTGAATTCTGTGATTGTACAACTGAAGTGTGTTGACACGCACTCCCCGGACAGTCAACCGAGTAGTTGAAGAAAGCGTTCGTCGAATGACTGAGCGAGGAAACGAAGATGATCACAGCCCACATTCTGTAAAGACATGTCATTATTTAGGAATTGGTCTGATACCAGCAAGCTCTCTCAGACGAAACAGTGTGGCCTTAGAATTCGGTTTTGTCATGACATCTGCGATATTCTGATCACTTGGTACGTATTCTAACGTCAACTTCTTTTCTTCGAACGCTTGTTTCACGAAGAAAGACCTGACAGCAATGTGTTTGCTGTGCCTATGGAAGTTGTCGTTCATAATGAGATGAATAGCGCTCTGGTTGTCCATGTAGAGGTTCGGTGTTGCGGTGTACCCGAATTCTGCAGCAAGGCGGCTTAAAAACATTACGTTCTGCGCCGCTGATGTTGCAGCTTGTAACTCTGCCTCTGATGAAGAGAGCGAAGTCGACTTTTGAAGCGTGCTGCTCCATTGAATCGGGCCATTGTTTGCCATGGCTATACAACCGCTGACCGACCGCCTTGTTTTGGGACATGACGCGTAATCACTATCAGTATAATACTGATACTTTTCATCTCCATTATTTTCGTAGCAGATTCCGTAGTGCGCGGTACCTTTCAGATATCTCAAGACACGCTTGACATGATTCCATGATCTTTGTGTCGGTCTCTCGAGCGTTCTTGAAAGATAATTGACACTGAATGCAAGGTCTGGGCGAGTGACCTGCACAAGGTACTGCAAAGAACCTACGGCCTCCCTATACGGAACATCAACTATTTCTGTTGTGTCCTCGGAATAGATGTCTCTCAGCAATGGGCATGAGACTGGCTTACACTGAGTCATGCCAAACCTTTCAAGCACCTCTTTGGCATATTTTTCCTGACTCAGAAACAAACCTTTATCGGTTCTCTTGACTTCCAGACCAAGAAAATAATCCATTTCTCTGTATTGAAGTTCAAGGCTCTGTTTCACTTTTTCTAGAAACTCGATGACTGTTTTGTCGGTCTTTCCGATCACAACTAGATCGTCGACATACGAGGACACAGTCAGAGCTTGTTCTTTAGGTCCATGGAAAACACAAGGGTCCACCTCCGAAGCCGTCAGTCCGAGTGATTCAAGAACCGATCTCAGCTTCCGGTAGAAACAGAGACTTCCCTGTTTGCTTCCATAAAGAGCTTTTCTGAGCAGTAGAACTTTTCCATCCTTGACAGGATATCCTTCCGGGGGTGACATATACAACGGCACATCAAGATCAGCTCTGAGGAATGCGTTCTGAACATCGGCTTGAAAGATTGCCAAGTTCTGTCTCATTGCGTGATTCAGGATCAAACGAAGAACCTCAAATCGAATGACAGGAGAATATACCTCGTTAAAATCTGATCCGGGACGTTGTGTGAACCCCCGTAAAACTAATCTGCTCTTCAATTTATCCAAGGACCCATCCTTCTTAGTCTTCACCTTGAACACCCATTTCGAGGATGTCAACCTGACACCGGGAGGAGGATCAACTTCCTCCCAAACACCCAGATTTACCATAGCAGATAGCTCGTCTTGGATCGAACGAAGCCAGCCCTCCTTCTGAGGTGAAAGAAGAGCCTCCTCATAAGTTTCCGGAGTACTTATGCTCTGCACCGCGCAGCTACTGTAAACAGCTGGTGCGGAGCAGAGTTGCACTCTCGGTCTTAACCTCGATCGATCTCTCAGACTAGCTAGCCTCTCAGGATTCACTTGATACACTTTTCTTTTACGTTTAGGTCTAGCGCTATCTACTTGCCCAGCAGTTGACGTATTCCGTGAAGTTGAAGTTTGTTGTTCAGGAGTCAGCTGGTCTTCTGGCGCAGTTGGCTGCGCGCCGCTGGGTTGGTTCGATGTTGCTGGCTGTTCCACTGATGATGGTTGGTTGCTTTCTCTCTCTCCATTTTGGAGCCGTTGAGTGGATGTGTCGGTTTCTTCTATTGTTGTTTCTGGTGAAGCTTCGTTGTTCTGTTGCATGGCATCAGCTGGGGAGTTCTCTTCGAATATCTGTGAATCGTCCGGGTTGGACGGCAGTTGCGTTTTCAAGTGCTTTGCGATTGGATTTTTCTTCGGAAATCGCACGTGCTTAGTAGTGATGATGGTGCGGGTTCCGGGGATCCAAATTCGGTAACCGTATACGAGCTCTCCACAACCAACGAGATGACCCACAAGACCCTTTGGATCGAACTTCTTACGGCCTGGTCGTTGATCTAAGAAAGTGCATTTCGTCCCGAAACTATGAAGTTTGCCAAGGTACGGTGGTCGCTTGTAGAAAATTTCGAATGCTGTAGTATTTGTGACAGAATTGATTGTGATACAGTTACAAATCTCATTTGCGAAAGCGACACTCTCCGCCCAAAGACTTTTCGGAAGACCACTGTCAATTAGCATTGTTCGGGCAAGATCAACTAATATTTTGTTGCTTATTTCAGAAAGGCCATTTTGAGTTGGGTCTCGTGGATTACTCTGTGTGAAGTCGAATCCGATCTCTGCGACCAGTTTCCTAACATCGGCGTTAAGAAACTCTCCCCCGCAATCAGTGTGCAGCCTCCGAATCTCCTTTCCGAAGAGATTGCGATACCATGCTGTATATTGTCAGATGCATTGTGCTACTTCGTGCTGGTAAATGGGGCCTCTACTAGCTCGGCTTTCATGTTAGAATCTCTGGAAGTTGAATTCGAAGACCGGAGCACAATCACTGGAATAGAATCGTGGTAGACTAGGGAACCACTGGGAAGAACGACACGTTGGATGACTGACTTGGCATAGTGACGGTGTGTCACTAGTTCAGCAGCAAGTGGTTTATTGAAGAAACGATTCGCCTTATATACACATCTTCTGGGCAACGCAAACCATGATCACAATTTGAATTCTGGTAACTACTAGCCTTGAATAAGAAACATTGTAACCAGTTTGGTTTCTGTTGGTTACATTCCAAATCTTCAAAGTCAATCTAGTCTTCAATGTCAAAGTAATGGTTTTCTAGTAAGGCGTCTCGTAAATACGAAAATATCATCATCATCTACACTCGTTCTGCACTACGAGCCTGCGATGGTGGAATTCTCATCATACTCCTCCTCACCAGAACAAGGGGAGAAGTGCAGATTTCACAGGAGATTGAACTGCCCAACAAGTTTTCTTCGTTGTTTCTTCTGGTTTCAAATGCGGGCAGAAAAGTTGTACATTAACACGTCTCCAATGTTTTCAATCAATCCCTGTTGTCGGGAGCAAGAGCTATTGGGAACGAGGTTTCATAACGTTCTGTTACTGTATCTGATATCTTGTAGTCTAAAAAGGACGTTGATTGTTGATGGAGGCTGCAAACTAAGATACACGTAGATTCTTGTCTACTGCCTGAGCTTGGAACAGTGCTCAAGTGACCGAGGTATCTTACCTATGTTGTTTGCATTTGAGTTCTCTCCCTCCATGCCCTAGTTTACAGATACAGAACTCATTCTTCGGCTTCAGAACATCCTGCCGAACAGCTTGAAGTAACCGCTCTCAATGGCGGTACATGAACGTTAGATATTCAAAGACTTTCGATTGTCTGACACCTTCAATCATTGGTCAGTATCTAGGACAATCGACTCTCATTCTCCTCTTCATATCTCTTGCTCCTCCTTTCTTCGGAGACTCGTTTGACATGACATGCTCTTAAACCACCTGATCTTTCGTGGGAGCATGAATGCCAAACCTATTTCGCAATGGAAATTTCTCGAGTACCGCACATGATTCGCGGCGAGAAAACGGGGAATCTTTGATGCTTGGGAATCTGATTCATCAGATCTATCGAGTTCTTGCCACTGGTCAGACTCAAGGCTCACTGCGAGCCACTCGTCCTTCCGAAGTGCGACTTTAACTGCTCGATCTCTTGAACAGAATGGTTCCTGTTTTCGAATCATCACAGTCGAGCTCAGACGCATAATACGCATGGTTTACGCGATGGCTGGTCATGGCAGAGCTCCAGACGTATGAGCGGTCGGAGTAACCGCAGAGTGATGACAATTCAATCGCAGTGTTCAAGGAAGATATAATTCCGAGCCACGAATCGCAATCCTGATTCTACGATGGAATCGGACTTCGGGAGACTGACCAAACGTGGAGAGTTTTTCATCCTCATGCTGGCAACCAAACTCGTCCCATCCCCTTTGAGTCTTTCCATTGCGATTTCCTATTTGCATGAACCGAGAAGAATCGAAACTCCGAAGATGAAACAATCATCTTTTCTCGACCTTTGATGCTATGATACGAGTTCAATGTTGCGGGAAAGCAATCCGGGCAACTGACTCTCATTAGCCTAGTCCGCTCAAGCTATTCCAAAAGCTGCGGAGCGACACGAGATAGGCATGTGTAACTCGAGTGACCTATCCGGGTACAAAGGGAGATTCCGAAGGAGTTGACAGAAAGATCATTTCTTCGGTTCTGCAGGGTGCGTACTTAATCTCGGATAAACTGAAGGACTCTGCGAGCTTTAACTGTAGGCTGCGCGGTTCCGCAAGCTCCTTTGGCTTGACTGTCAAAAGGAATCGCTGCCTTAGTCATTTCGAATCCGGTTTCGGATCTTGTTATTCTAGCTCACAACGCAAAAGCCACGAATTTTGTGAACAAGCAAATCAGGAGCGTATTTCGATCTGAAGTCTCAACCCACAGCCAACGGCGTGCACTCCGTGTGAGCTGTCAAAGAGGTCAAACTTTACTTCAGATAGCTCTGCTCAACTGAGAGGATATAATCGCAACCTTGTATCGCGATATTACTTGTTTGGCTTCAGTGAGTCACAGTTCCGAGAGACACCCACATTCAAAAGGCACATACTCCTCCTGAGTCAGAAATCTGTCAATTCTCAAATTCAGGGGAGTGCCTAACATTTCCTACTTCATTGCTCAGTCTCTGCTTCATGACGTTCGGTTGCCCGGTATTTTTCGCAGGTTTGGACTCTGCACATGGCAACTCTTTGAAACTCAATCGGATCCAGATTTCCGAATGCGATGTTGGCTTCGAGTTTTATTCTGACTCTGAACGTCAGTTACTCACAACGTCTCTACCTGAGCAGATAGACTATGGCTTGCCTAGGAACATGGGACAGCCAGAATTGAAGTGGAATCATTTACGATGATACGACTGACTCATTTGGTGCTAGAAACTGCACCAGAGAGAACAAACTCATGAGTCGTCGTCATCGACAACTGCGGCTACAAACATGCTGATCGAATAAAAGCTCAGATGCAGCTTCCCAAATTCAGAAACATCTTTTTGATTCATCCGGAATGGAATGCCAGGAGACCCGCCACGGTAAACTGGGACGGCGTTATAGAGTTCAGCATAATGATCACAAAACCATCAACTCATATCACCCCACGATCGTCAGGACTTTCCTGACCGTCCAAACAAGGACACCAAGCTGACTTGTCCTACCGGACTGCTTAAGAGAGCGTACTGCTCCAGCTTGATACATTTTGCTGGTCTGGAGTGCTGGCGCGGTGATCATGTTAGAATTACATACTTCATGCTGACTCGAATAAGAGAAGCTTTGCCGAATTTTCCCTCCTCTTCCACGGTCATAACTGGCATCGGATGACGTACTGATTGTGGGATCCCGGGTAGCGATCTCAACGCTAAACCCTCTCGTAGCATTCACGCAGTTTGGAGCATTGGTTGGGACGTAATCTTCACGGACGGACGCCTTCCAGCATAACCCGAGAACACAATTGGAAGCGTACTTACTGCGCCGGAGATATTACGTCACCCACATCTAGAAAAGCCCAGAGTTTTCATCCACGGTGGGAGTTGTTAAAAAGCAATATCAATTCGATAACCTAATCAACACACTGTTACTCGATGCGATGTACTGTGAATGTACCTCCTTAAGAACGCATAGAGCGTAGAGGTTCAGTCTTCACAGAGAAATTGATTGAACGCACGGCATCGATGACGAGAGCTGCCTATGAACTTGGCGGGAATGCCTGGACGTCTGCTCCGCATCGATTGGCGGTTTGCAGTCCGAATTCCTCCTGGCAGCTGAAAAACAGTTGTTGGGTTCGGTTCTAGTTCATCATGAACTCCCCTCTGCATACCTCGATGGCGCAGCACTGCTTCTTATTTACCGTGGAGCAGCTCCATTCACATCTGGGATTTCTTGGACATTATTCCATCTCAAAAACAAGAGAATGTTGCCTCCATTGACAATTCGGGCAAATTCTTGAAAGACTCACTTTCTCGGCTTTCGAAATCAATCCCAACAGGGAGATCGCCATCAGAAGTGATTTGTTTGAGATGTCATTTAAGGAGGAAGGTGTTCGATCCTTGGGCTGATGTTTCTCAACGAGAAACTCCTTTGCGGGGAACCAACTTGACTAATACTCCTTATTGTCCATTTTCACCGCTAGCCGAGCCTAACTGGATGTTTCGTTAGAATGAACTCTCTCAGCTAGTGATAAAACAGTGATCGGAGGGATCCAACGGAGCTGTGGCCTATTATGCAGGACCGAGGACTTGTACCCCAGCTTTCATTGCTGGATAACATGGGTACGATGCTCCTCCTCTGGCTCTGATCAGTTCAACTCGTACTGAACTATCTGTCATCAGATCCGATCACACACGCGGCACGATCGCCGCGGCCCTTTCGCAAGGGCTGTTTTCAAACGAGAGCTCGGTTTCAATTAACCAAGAGCTTCCATCGTTGAAGTCCGTCGTACATCTTTCAGATTGTCCCAAAACTCAAACGGGAACTGAACAAGAAAGACGGACACATGCCTAAGACGAGGCTGGACCATGGCTGCAACCCTAACTTCGCCACGAGAGTTCTCTGTAACTCAATCGCTGAGGTCGATTATCACTTCGTGAGGTGGCCACCTTGACCAGAATTGGCGGAAGGGTGTACTGAAAAACATTCCGAACGAATGTGCAGCGGCCTCGGAACCCACAAACGGATTCTCTGAACTTCAGTCATACAAATGACTTCCAGGCATTATTTCGATTGGTCGGCCATTTCAATACTCGGGTTGTATGTTGGCACGGACCATCGACACTATCAGCTTCTTGACAGATATCACCTGTGCAAGAAAAGACATGCGAAGCTGAATTCTTATTGAAGAGTATCAAGAGCACCACTTCTTCTTCACCCTCGCCGACCCCTGATGGTTGTAGTTGTACGGCGGGTTGGCTGACGTCAGCTGGCGTTTGTTTTGCGACGTCAGTTGGTGATTCTTTGGTGACATCTTCTTCTGGGTCCTTCTTGGACCATCTCACATCCCTACTGCCGGCAATCATTGGATTGCTCGTTCATGCAACACTGCGAGATATCATCTCATATTTAAGCGGGCGTACACGATGACTACGTGTAATGCCTGATCACTGCCTTAAGAAATTGCTCCTAATACGATCTGGCTATATCATGAAGAACTTGCTGGGTGAGGAAACTTTCTACTGGCCTTGAAGAACAAACAAATGGCCTGGAGCCTTCATGGGCTCTTGAAGAATACAATGCTGAATCCACTCGAGGTGCGAAATGCACTCATTATCTCGGAAAACTAGGATCTCAACAGCAGACTGCTGATGAGAGTGATGGAACTCTACTTGAACTTCACTCTCTACCTTTCACCAAATGAGGTTTGTCTGCTGTGGCAGGAGAAAGGCGCTTCTGACTATACTTTTGAGTAGTGCTGAAGCTCATGTCTTCTGAAGACTTGTTCAAGGATTTCTAATTTCTGAAGTGAGTTGTGGATTTAGCATTCATCGATTCCTCAGCAGAAAACAAATCAAGGTTGAACTACCTGAGCTTTCTTCATGACAACCGATCGTGAGACTACATCTAACATGATCTACTTAGTACCAACTTGATGAAACTCCTCTCGAGTTTCCATGTAGTCTAGGCAGAGTTGAAGGTACTCGCTCCTTCATCTTCTCGGTGTTGTCGCTGCAGCTCGTAGGCGATGATGACGTCCGGTCGGCCACCGGCTGGTCCGTTGACTGCAGATTCGGTTGCCGCCGCGTTTTCTGGTGGTGACGTCAGATGTCTCAGGTGCTGGTCCGTTGAGCGCTGCTTCCATTTTCTGGTTGATTTCAGCGGTTGACTATTCTCGCACTCGCACGCGGTGTTGCTCACTCTTCTTGTAGCGATCTTGCGATCTGCTCACATGATGAAACTTCTTCCGAGGATCCTCTTTTCTTCTTGAGCGCATGGGTTCTGCTGACTGCGCTATGACCTGGTCCTTGATCATCTCGAAGATACACTCGGTTCTCCTCACATATCATCTCCATGGTTTGACACGGTACCTTGATTGCAAGCGGAAATGTCACATACAGTGGCCAGGGGTCCCGTCCTTCCGCGATCCGTTCTGGAGTTTCGGTAATGCCTCGTTGCTTGCTCCGGATCCTTCCTTTGCCTCAGCCTCGTTATCAAACGCGGATTCAGTCAATATGATAATCGATCTGGCAAAAGGGAAATACTTCTCGCACGGAGGATTGGTGCATGAGTATCGTTCAGCACTTGTCAGCTGAAATCAATTCTGAGAAGAATTATCTGCAATCTTTTAGAGCGGTACGGTCTTCAGGACAGCGGGTTCTCTTTCAACGCTGTTCCTACATTGACGGGTTCTCTTCGGTCCAATCAGCCCTATCGAAACTGGCACGTGCTGGGAGTCTGCGGAAACTCCTAGGGCTCAAGTCTTGCTCACAATAAAAGTCGACCTGCAGGGTTTATTTTGAATCTACCTGGAGAACGTAGATCAGGCAAAGACTTTCTGTTGACCGGCGGACGTAGCACTTCGTTTGGCATCAGCCGATTCTCGGTGTTTCAGTATCGGCACAAACGACACGGTGTTCTTTCCAAGCTGTCGTAAAGCACGTTCCGGAGTCAAATCTTCGATTGAGCCATCTCAACAGACAGTCTGTTCAGCGTTGAAACTAGTAATGCTCAGAAACTAGTATGACTGCTTACTTTGGACTTTGCGCGCGTCTGTTGAGAGCACAGGATGTCGAAGATTCATTGGTCGTTTAGTACATGGTAAACGGATTTCATCCACGAATACCAGAACACCGTAACTTGACTTTATCGGAGTTCCCTCCTCCGAAAGGCTCTTCCGCTTTGCTTGCGGAAACCTCACTAAACATTGACCACGGCTTTACAGCTTCACAGGCGCCTCCTTCCACAGTTAACTGCTACACGTCCTTTCTCCTTCCTCGAGTCGGAGATTTCACTTTCCCTGGACTTCGGTGCCTCGAGCTTCGTGGTATCTACTGCTGTGTCGTCTTCACTTTTTCACTTCGGTCCTTGTGACCGCTGTCATCCTGTAGATACCACCGATGGCGAGCTGTCTCACTAAAGATGATAAACAAGCGAATCACACGACTTCATCTGGGGTTCGCTCCTCGCTTGTTCTCAACTGGACACAGGAGAACACAACATGAGGCGAGAGCATAGTCAAACTTGGAGGCTCGAAGTATCACTTCGACGTCAACTCAGATGAGGGTACACGGCGGTTGACGGGCACTCAAATGTTGACTTCAGTCTGGTCGGGACGTAGAACACGTCGGGTGATAGCATCCAGACTGAAGGGGGTTCACCGTACACACGTCTGAGAATCAGTAAAACCTTGACTCGACCTGTATCGTTAGATTGCGGGAGTCGTCGGCCATCCTGGTTCTCATAGAAGACTTGACTCGACCTGTATCGTTAGATAGCGGGAGTCGTCGGTTATCTGAGTTCTTAGTAGAAGACTTGACTCGACCTGTATCGTTAGATGGCGGGAGTCATCGGCTATCCACAAAGAACAGAGATGAACCGATTTTCGGTGAATGATGCTGGAGATAACATTCAGTGCAGAACGATCGTCGAGATCGTTGTCGTCTCCTCTCCTCGTTTGACTCCGGCTCGTTGTTGAGTGAATCACATTGCGATTTTCACGTTTCTCACAACTACTCACACGAGCTACCCAGCTTGTGGATTGTGGATCGCTGTCCTAGCTCGTTGAATCCTTTTATCTTCTTCTGGCACCACGACGCTTGTGTAAGGCGGCTCTGTTGAGCCAGCGTCGCGCGCTCCCGGCCGGAGCGCTTTGCTGATCGTTGGGCATTCCTGAATGCCTTGCAGTGGGCTTCACGGATTCCTTTCCAGGACTGGTCTTACTGAGATTCCAAATACGAAGGTCTTAGAGGTCGTCGTGCTGATAACGTTTGCTGGTAAATGGGGCCTCTACTAGCTCGGCTTTCATGTTAGAATCTCTGGAAGTTGAATTCGAAGACCGGAGCACAATCACTGGAATAGAATCGTGGTAGACTAGGGAACCACTGGGAAGAACGACACGTTGGATGACTGACTTGGCATAGTGACGGTGTGTCACTAGTTCAGCAGCAAGTGGTTTATTGAAGAAACGATTCGCCTTATATACACATCTTCTGGGCAACGCAAACCATGATCACAATTTGAATTCTGGTAACTACTAGCCTTGAATAAGAAACATTGTAACCAGTTTGGTTTCTGTTGGTTACATTCCAAATCTTCAAAGTCAATCTAGTCTTCAATGTCAAAGTAATGGTTTTCTAGTAAGGCGTCTCGTAAATACGAAAATATCATCATCATCTACACTCGTTCTGCACTACGAGCCTGCGATGGTGGAATTCTCATCACTTCGCTCTTGGCCTTGAGGAAGTACACCTTGCGGAACTTGGAGAATTCGTCTGTGAGGCAGAGAAAATGCTTGTGGCCTCCCAGCGACGTTTCAGTCGCGCTGCAGACATCTCCACGAATTGTTCCGGCTTCGGTGGCTCGAGCACTGTCGGGTCTCGAGCGGGAGGGCTGCTTCTGTTGCTTTCCTTGGTCGCAGGCCAAGCATGTATCCAGGTCATCTTCAAACGGGATACAGTACCGGTTCAGGAGTTTTACGACTTTGTTCTTGCCAGCATGAGCAAGAATCTGATGAACCTCGCGAAGACTCACAGCGTCTTCAGTTGTCACCTGCAGGGCTTTTGGTTCATCGACATAGTCAGCTCTCAATGTATAGAGCCCATGTCGTCGTTCCGCAACAATTCTACTCCTGCCGGAGGACATGGCAATCCTGTCTTTCTTCACGACTACCTTGTAGCCGTCTTGGGTCAGCTGACCAAGCGAGATAAGACTCGTATTCATTGCCGGCACAAGCAGGGCGTCCCTGAGTTTCAAGATCACGATCTTATTGCCTTGTTGGACAGCCAAGAGAGCAAGTCCAGTGCCCTCGACTTGCACAACACTGGAGTTGCCCAGCCTGACTTCGCGCGTGTCCGTTGCAGGCTTGAGATCGACAAAGAAACGTCGGTCCCGCAAAATGTGGTGGGTGCTGCCCGAGTCCACGTGTATCTCCATCACACCACATTCGCTTCCCTCAGGCAAAGCAGTGTTGGCGTTTGCCATGAACACTTGACTGAAATTTGCTCTTGCCTTGCGGGACCTAGGGGCTTGCTTCTTCTTCTTCCTGCAGGATGATGCCATATGCCCTTTCAAACCACAGTTCCAGCATTGAACGCTCGTTTCAGTCGTTCTGCTGAATGTCTGCCGATTATTGGTGCTAGTCTGCTGGCGTCTTCGGTAGCCGAACTTTCTTCTCTGACCATGACGCTTGGTGATATGCGTCTTGGCAATCAGAGCGGTCACGTCTCCCACGCTATTGTCTAGCTGGCGACGGGCTGCCTCGCTCCGGATCAAATTGATCAAAGAAGTGAAAGATTTGTTTGACTCATCTCTCGTCGACCACGATTGCTTGAACGCATCCCAATCTTCTGGGAGTGCGGTCAGCAGACGCGAACTGATTGCAGATGGAGGTAGGTTAGCATCGCTCTCCGTCAAATTGAACGTTATCTTATTGTAAGTTTCAAGATTCTGCTCAATAGTTCGAGACGGAGAGAACTGAAACGCTATCCAGCTAGAAATGGCTTGCTCACGATAAAGACCCGAGACGTTTTGGAACTTCTCGCATATCTTGAGCCACATGTCGGCCGCGGAAACAACGTCGGAATCCAGAAAGAACAATGACATGATTATATTCGGATGGACAACACTAAAGAAAACGGTTCTAGCATTTTGGTTCCCAATTTTGTAATGATCTGGATTCTGATCGGGTGTGAGCGGATCAATCTTCCGTATGACTTCCCAAGCATACTGCTCGCATTGCATGTATGCGGGGAGCATAGTACGGAAACTCAGCCAATTCTTGCCATCCTCCTGAAGCACCATGGCAGTCCCATATTTTATCTTCGCTGTGGTACTTTCACCTGACGCGTTGAGTACGATGGATCCTCCTGGTGTTGGTGTCATGATGATGGAGATCCTCGAACTGTCGTAGCGCACACACAAGAGTCACTGATGGTTCTGGACACTTTAGTTCAAACACTGCACAAGGTTTAGAACCCTATCGAACCCTCGTTAATCGTGCTGATAACGTTGTGTAGGGAAAACTAGGGCCTGAAAGTCAATTTATCACTTTGCTCTCTGGTCACTGAGCGATGAGGAGTTCGACAGAGTCGCCTGTTGCCGTTGAACACTGGTGCTGCTACTGAGCTGGGAAGCTAGCTGCAAGTGAAACGAGTGACGACGCGTAGTTGGTGAATACAAACTGCGGACTAAACTTTATTGAGAAACTTGAGTGCTTATATATCGAATTGAAGGTCAGCTCCCCCGTTCGTGGTAACACTAACAATCGTATGGGGCAATCATATGACACTGACCTGGTGACCCACTGAATAAACAATACATGCATAGCCAAGCGCTTCTTTTGTCTAGCCAATTATAAACACTGAAGAGAAAGCTTTTGTTTCTTAGCTTACTGTTGTCACGCTTGGCTACTCTCAGTAATATGTGTGGTTCGTCTGACGACATTCTTTTCTACACGTCGAAGACTTCGTATTCGCGGTACACCCCGTTTGGCCGCGGCCGTTTGGTCGCGAGACGTTTCGCCGCGGCCGTTTGGTCGCGGGACCGTTTGGCCGCCGGGACCGTTTGGTCGCGGGACGTTTAGCCGCCGGGAATATTTGATCGTCGGAAGTTCCGCTACGCTGTGATTGATATGGAAACTCCAATGAGGTATTAGTTCGCAAGAATCCAACCTGCTCTGGCTCAGGAGCGGACAGAGAAACCGAAGACCCACTCGAAACACTCGTCCGGAAGTTTTTCGCCCGCTCTCGCAAATAGTCAAGGATGGGATCCTGCCGGAGATTCTGGACGATAGTGAGGATCTATCTTTCAGCTTAAACTTATTTGCACCTCTCCCCGGGGGACTAAGGTGGACGACGTACTGCGAGTAAGCTACATCTCTACCATGCTGTACCTTTCGCAAACCATCGATGAGCCTCAAAAGAGCTGGGTGATCAACGCCGAATCCGCCCTGTGGTCGAAGGTGCGCAGCTATGATGAACTTACTCTTACGAGTCTCTACGAGTTGGTTGATAGACAAATCAGTCCCGGCAGCCGAATCCCCGGCGACCGAGCGGTCTCGGCGGCCAAACGTCCCGCGGCCAAACGGTCCCGGCGGCCAAACGTCCTGCGACCAAAAGGCCGCGGCGAAACGTCCCGCGACCAAACGGCCGCGGCCAAACGGGCTGCTCCGCGTATTCGTCGTCGGGGGCTGAATCGGCGGGATGGATCCGTCTATGTATACCATAGACAGCGGTTCTAGCTGTCAGGGTGGAACCCATGTTACGGGTGGGGGCGCAGAGTGAGTAGGTCGGGACTAGGCCCTCCAAAAAGCCGCAATTTCAGAGAACCGCGGTTTGCGGTTATCAGAGAACCGCAAACTGAGAACCGCGGGTTAAAACCGCAAAAAAAACCGCAGATAGAAACGCAAAATACTTCAAAGAAATAACGTTTTATGGTAAGAACATTACTATGATTAAGTGCTATCAACCATCTCTAACTGGAAAATCAAACTAGGAGTCCAACAGGAGTTTCAACCATTCGATAGTACGAGTGAAGGTTCAGATATTCTCACACTCGAAGGGCTTCCTTATTAGCATGAAAATGTCATTCAGAGTGTCCCCGCCAAGACTTGCTCTATTTTGACCGAGTATATGTTTAAGTACAATAAAATCCCGTTCAGGCTGGGCGGAGGTGGGAGGGATGGAGAGAAGGATATCGCGACACAGTTCTATTTAGAAGACGGCCCCGTCCTCCGCCGGCCGTGTACAGAGCGTATTCCTTCTTAAGATTGTTCAATCTGTCTAAAGCCGTCTCGGGGGGACCGGATGTTGAAGGGGCGTCGAAAACAGACTCCCAACAGCCTTCGCGGCTGATGAGCAGATCGGCGCTTAGTAGAATCTGTGGAAAGCTCTGACATTTCCGCGTTTATCGGGAACAGATTTATTCTAACATGAACCTGGCAGCCTTCCCGGGAGGCGTTACGCGCACCCGGCCTTACTCGCTCCCGAACCTCGCTGATTGTGGGGTGAAGTAAGCGCTCAGATCATGGTCTTAGACGCGCCTGCCAGTTCGATTTTTCGATATCATTGCAACGCTGAGAACTGGACGTCTTAAGAAGCATGAGCGTTTCGGCTCCCTCGAACCGCAGCAGGCAGAACTCTGTGTTCACGAGCTGACAGTCCTCGCTGTAAACATCATATGGTTCAATTCCCTACGTCGCCCTTGGGTTAAGCTACATGACCGATTCTCACGGTGATTCTGTTTGCGGTTTTTACCCGAAAAATCTTGCGGTTCCTTGAGGGTAAAATCCGCAAAACTCTTGCGGTTTTGCGGTTTTAGAACCGCGGTTCTGGAACTGCTGGAGGGCCTAGTCGGGACACGCAGCTTTGAGCGTTCCCAACCTAACCTGTCCTAACCCGTGCGCTGGCTTCAAGCCCAGCTCCGGAACGACGGCCGTCCGCCATCTTGAATCCTACCGTTGTCCGGGTCCGGATTCCGGAACGGTACATGTCCAAGCGAGCTCACGGCGCGGCGCTGCACGGCTGAGACTGCATAGATATCTCAGGTCAGGTATCTATGAGAGGCGCTTCCCCGCCAAGTTGGCTTCCGAAGAGGACGAAGAAAATTTCGGCGAAGTGGGTTTCTGCGAAATGGGTTTCTGCGAAAGGAGTTTCTGCGAAGTGGGTTTCTACTGTAGAGACTCTTCCTATGGACTCCTAGGCACACAGAACGCTCGTGATTAGTTCAGTCACACTGGTTTATTTGTCACTCATTCAGATACGGTCTCCTAACGTCGACCGATCTTTATCAACCATGCACGAACTCTCTACTCTGTCTACTTGCTATTCGAACGCTTCCATTCGGACATGCACGTCTAACTATCGTACGTCCCTCGCATTCCCTACAGTTCGACCACTGCTACCATTCTAAATGACCTCATTTACGCTATGTCTAGCTTATCTATGGATTGAGCACACGATTTCCATCTCGATCTACTTCTAGCGGCCGTTACAATTTATTGAACAGTAAATAAATGTGTATAAGTAGGTAAATAGTAAACGGCTCGATCTCACAATGCATGCCACTCGGCACAGTCGCGTTGGCGGTGCCCGTACTGATCGCACTGATAGCACTATCACGAACCGAAGGTTCGGTGTGTTTTCTAGCTGCCTTATGTTGTAAATAGATGTTTCCCAATATTCCATTCCGAGAAGAGTCTCCAAGCCGGAGACTCTGATTCGAATAAAACCGCGCAGGGGAAAGAGGAAAAGTGACAGCCAAGATGGCAGCCTCCAGCAGCCATCACGGTATCCATCAGTAGTTCAATCATCATCATCGGGCCCGCGGTCGAGTGTACCCTACACCGACCCGGGTTACCTCATTTCTCATTTTCGAGTGTCACATTCTCTCTCCTGTCGCGTCGCAGTGAAACAACCGTGTTGTCACTCTTCCTGCAGATTGATCTGTGATATTTTGGTGTCAGAAGATAAAGAAGAACTCACGCCGGCGCACGCTCACCTCAGCGAGTGCTCGGCTTGTCAACCTCTAGGCGTGCGGAGTGCCAGGATCATTCGAGTCCTGTTTCCGGTCCCATCCGAAGATACTCCCCGTCGCACGGTTTCGGTCACCCGATTGACCACTCCGTCATCAATCATTTCATCCAACCGGCTGCACGCAGCGGCGGCGGTTCAATTCATCAGAAAGTGAAAGAAAGTCTCTTGGCGTCGAAAATTCACTTCCATCATCTCAGTTCGTGGTCGTCAGATCAGATCAAGCGACGACATGGACTCAGAGCTGCCAGGCCCGTCAAGAGTGAAAACCTCGAACTCTCCGCAAGCGGCGGCTTCGGCATCGTTCAGTTCCGGCATGCTGGCTCCGGAAGAGGAGCAGCGGTTGCGAGCATTGTACGAAGACAAGAAATTCGAGCAAGTGCAGAAGGTGAATGTGCTACAGTGTACCAAAGATTTCGCCTTGGCTGTCGACGCTCATAGGCTGCCGTTGGAAGATCTCATCAGAGCTGTCGAGTCGCGCAAGGCGCGGTTGCTGGTAGAGGAAGCGGCAGTGATAGCGATCACTAGTGAAGTCAACCAGCTCGCCTGCAAGCTGCGCATCATGGATTCAGCAAATGACTCCAGGGTCAGCACCTTGCTTTCGCTGACCGGCGAGGCGAAGATCTACCTTGATGCCGTCGGCGAGTGGGCTCGTGCCGCCGAGCAAGCCGCCAACAGGTCGAGAGCGTCATCGGACGCGTCGTGCATCCAAGACCTTGACGGTACAAATTGGCAGAGCACCCCGACGCTCCCACCGCGTCCGCCAGTGGGCCACGAGAGCATCGTCTTCAGATATAGCTTCGTTGATCCAGAAAGCCTGGCGGGCCCTACCGGGGAATTTCTGCACGGTCCGGTTCTCCCAAGCGGGCCGCCGCCGCAGGCGCCTAGCACCCCGGACCGCGCGGTGGACCCACAGCAACCCGTGCAACCGCAGTTACAATCGCAGATGCAGGCTCAGATGCCAGAGTCGGGGCAACCGACAACGCATTCCCTTGTGCCGCTAGAGCCAACTGCTCAGCGGCAAAATCCTCTGCAGCCGACAGCGCAACAAGCACCGCAGATACCTGCGCCGAACGAGCCAATTGCTCGGGTGCAGTTTCCACCACAGTCGGCGGCTCAGCTGTTGTCGCAGTTTGCTCCGCAGCGACAGTCAGCGCAGCAGCTGCCACTGCAATCGTTCGCCCAGCCGCGAATCACACCTCCGACAGCGCCGGCGCAAGCGCAAATGGACCGTCAGTCGCCGCCGCAGGCGACTGGGGATCGCGAGTGGCCTCCGAATTGCACTCAGGCTCCGTTACTTCAACCGTACGTTCTCACCGGACCGGCCACGCAAGCGTCAAGTCATCCAACTCAGCATCCGGCGACGCCAATTCAACCGCAGTCGCAAGCACCTCAAGACCCGTTGGATTTCTTCAACCAGCCTTCGGGCGCGCAGTCGCAAGCGTACGCGTCGGCTCCTCAGCAACACCTCAACAGCTCGTTTCGGAATTCTTTCGACCACTACTCGCTCGGCAGGAAGGCCAGGCAGGTCCCCAAGTTCGGAGGAGAAATCAAGAAGCTCCGCGAGTGGGAGCAGCTGTTCAGGGTCTTCGTGGACGAAACGCCAGCCCCGACGATCGAAAAGTTCAGTCTCCTGCGTTCCTCCCTGACGGGCAAAGCTAAGGACGCCATCTCTCACCTCCAATGGGAAGAATCGCACTATCAAATCGCGAAAGATATCCTAAGAGAGAAGTTCGGCGATTCCAGACTTGCTCAGAGGTCCCACATCCAGGAGATGGACGTTCTCTTAAGCAAAGGCGTCATCTCAAACTCGCGCTTAGAGACCTTCGTGGAGTCGGTGGCTTTGAACATCAGAGCGCTGGTCGCACTCGGCGTCACGTTCACGGAGCTATCAACCACAACGAATCAGCGTATCCTTCGTTGCCTTCCGTTGGACCTACGCGAGAAGTTCATCGTGAAGTTAGCTGAATTCAAGCAAATCAATCCATTAACTTCGGACCTCGAGTTCATGCTGAACTTCCTAGAGGGCACAGTCAAAGTCCGAAGAGAAGCTGAGTGGGGCGTCCACACCGACGAGCAAAGAAACGAAAGAAGACAGTTCCAGTCCGGCCAGAGTCGTGAGCTACGCTACTGCAACCAGCGGGGAGCGAGCCACCACACAGCACGAGACAATCACAGTTTCTTCACTCAAGATCAGCAACGGAACGCGGGCTCACGGCCACCACGGAAACCACCACGACTGGCAGGAGCTGCATCCGCCGTTGTCGACATCTTCTTCCACCTCGGCGTCTTCCGCGTCGTCCGCTTCTTCACGCACGTCATCGTCCACGTCTTCGCACTCGCGGTTCACCTCCAACCCCCGATCACCGCGTGCAGGCAGCACGACGGAGACCTGGGGATCTTCGGGTGCCGGAGGCGGTGTCGGGCCGCGCTCGGGCGGGGAGGGTGACGTCGTCAGACGGTCAGAGGAACTTGAGGCCGTTCGGATGTTCTGAACAAAAGGGAAATGTATCGATTGTCGTCAAGCGGAGGTGTGCAGCGTCAAAATATTCTCGAAACATTCAAGTCCGCCGACATCCCGTCCCCGGGGGAATATCACGAACCGAAGGTTCGGTGTGTTTTCTAGCTGCCTTATGTTGTAAATAGATGTTTCCCAATATTCCATTCCGAGAAGAGTCTCCAAGCCGGAGACTCTGATTCGAATAAAACCGCGCAGGGGAAAGAGGAAAAGTGACAGCCAAGATGGCAGCCTCCAGCAGCCATCACGGTATCCATCAGTAGTTCAATCATCATCATCGGGCCCGCGGTCGAGTGTACCCTACACCGACCCGGGTTACCTCATTTCTCATTTTCGAGTGTCACATTCTCTCTCCTGTCGCGTCGCAGTGAAACAACCGTGTTGTCACTCTTCCTGCAGATTGATCTGTGATAAGCACCGCTCACGAACCTTCCCTGGACAGCACCTGGAGTAGTGCCCCGTGCCCTTGCATCCGAAACACTGGGCAGCGCGGGCCGTACACCTCCCAATTAACGATCTATGGGACCTTGCCCAGCAGTCCGCACAACGATCTCGGATGACGGCCTGACGAATCTTCTCCGCCGCCTCAGGCGTTGCAGCGATCTTCCGTTTCGGCCTCACGGCACGACCTCCGACGACGGCTGCTGCTGCTGTTGCTGGTTCTGCCGCTGCTGCTGCTGGTTCTG
Source organism: Lepidoglyphus destructor (assembly GCA_031001835.1). Classification (NCBI taxonomy): domain Eukaryota; kingdom Metazoa; phylum Arthropoda; class Arachnida; order Sarcoptiformes; family Glycyphagidae; genus Lepidoglyphus; species Lepidoglyphus destructor. Next base: position 704,226 of record JARNKU010000045.1, read on the forward strand.
CTGCTGCTGCTGCTTCGGCTGCTGCTTCGATCTCGATCTCTGGTTCGATCTCGATCTCAGGCTCGACCTCGATCTCTGGCTCGACCGCGATCTCAGGCTCGATCTCGATCTCAGGCGCGATCTCGATCTCGGGCTCGATCTCGGGCTCGGGTGCCCCCGTCTCCGTGTTTTCGATGGTGACGAACGGCACCTCCTCGACGTCATCGTCGGCCTCGTACTCGAATCTTCGTCGCACCCCTGCGAACGTCACCTGACGATCTGCTCTGTTCGCTCGGCGAGACGCTCTCCGACGCCTCCACTGCTCATCGTCGTTGAATGCCGTAGCCTCCCGCATCATCGCCATACGATCTCCTTCTGGCGCGAACTTCCTTTTGAACCTCGTTTTCCACTCTTCAAACGAAACCCAAGCCGCTTCCTGATTCTGATTCCAGATTCGTGCCGCCCCAGCCATTTTCTCTAGAATTACCCCCTTAACGAACCAATCCGGCCAGTTACCTGTGCTCTTTGCTAGCTCTAGCTGATTCAACCACAGCTCTGCCTCCACGATGCTACCCCCGAAAACTTATCCACAGCTTTTGAGGTGCTACTCGAGAATCGTTCCACCGACCTGATTCCTCCCGAGCTCGTGTCCTCTGCAGCATCTCGGCTGTCCAGCCTCCTCAGCTCCTTCTGCACCATTCGTTCCAACAACTTGGCCAGTCCGGATTGTTCGTCGATCTCGTCCTCGGTCTTCGTTGCGTCTTCGAGTCCCATTGTAGCTCGCTCGCAACCTCTCTCAGCACCGAATTGTTCACGATCTCACTTTCACGATTTGTTCTGCGGAATCCCACCGCTGCAATGTAGAGACTCTTCCTATGGACTCCTAGGCACACAGAACGCTCGTGATTAGTTCAGTCACACTGGTTTATTTGTCACTCATTCAGATACGGTCTCCTAACGTCGACCGATCTTTATCAACCATGCACGAACTCTCTACTCTGTCTACTTGCTATTCGAACGCTTCCATTCGGACATTCACGTCTAACTATCGTACGTCCCTCGCATTCCCTACACTACCAACTGGGTTTCTGCGAAAAGTTTTTCGAGGAAGTGGGGCTACACCGTTCCTGGTCTTCGAGCAAACTGCATTCATGGAAATGAAATCCCTCTCGGGTTGAGAAGACGTCGGTTGCACGGTCGACAGTTTGCGCAAGCAGGCCTGTAGAAGTTCATGTTTCTAAATTTGATATTTTACTTCCATGGTGTCTAGCCTTTCCGTTTCTCTTGAATCCGACGTACACATCTTGTAATAAAGCCCCTTGGAACCATAGGCGTGTTCGGGGGGGGCCATCGGGCGATCGCCCCCCCCCCCCATAATTTTTCGCTCCCATGTCATAGTCCCATACCTCTGGGTCCGAAGTGTCGAATCGCCCCCCCAATAACATAGAGTCGCCCCCCCACAAAAAAATCCTGGACACGCCACTGCTTGGAACATTTTATCGCGAAATCGGAGAAGCTTGAACAGGGTAGAAATTGGAATGAACAAAGTGCTCGTATTCGGTGGCTATAGCGCATCCATGGGAAATATTCTCAGGGTGTTCTCCTCTACGGTGGACCTACACGTAGCCATCATCTCAGCTCCGAACTCGATGATCATGTCGTGTACTTCCCTTGTTAGGCGAACAACTGAAATCCGACCTCGAACGCGAACGAATACCGATTCGGTTCACATGCACGTCTGACATCTCGACAGTGTTCGATGCACGGGGGACAGATGGACCTACAGGTGTCGGGTTGCGTCAAACATCCATCTCGATGCCGACCAATCCAGCATAAGCCGATCAACACTCAAAATTCATCTTGAAGACACCGATCGAATCCAGAATACTTTCAACTTAACCGACAGCGTTTTATTGCCCATAATCAACATCTGTACTCCCGCATGACCAATCTCGATTAGAATCCAGTTAGAAAAAATGTCATCTTTCATCGCTCCGTCTTCAGAATCAGAGGGGCTGTTGAGATGCAGCGTCTCCAAACAGACGCGCACCGACTGAGATTCTGAAAACTGCGAATGACCCACGGCAAACACAAGTGGCCGTCTAGGCATGGTCGTAAACCATTAGGTAGTCAACAAAGGGTTGCTCTCTGTAGGTAGTACTGGACTGAGTGAGAGGGCTACGCTCATCCTCAGTCTCCATCCTTTATAAGCGACGTTATTGTATCAATAAACCACTGTTCACCTCGTGAGCGTACTGTCTTCTCATTGCTCCGCGTAAGCGCTTGCTAGAGTGATACTTTGCCCGCGTTAGTCTCAGCTAGTGAGCCCTAGGAATCGGTTCTCCTAGTTCAACATAACGTACCAGGTGCACTCTCGTGCACACCGGTAGAATTCTCGCGATGATAAGATGTACCTATTCATTGCTAAATCTGACGCTAGGTAGGCTCTCTGGGTCTTGATGCCGGCAGTCATGCCGAGGTTGCGCATGATGCAGGCTCCCTCAGACCGCAGCACGCAGACCACGATCTTTGCGCCGACCACACAATTGAGATCGACGAAGTTAAAGATGCGGACGTCATTAGATGAGATTAAGTCTGAAGCAAATTCGGGATGGAAGGGCACGCTGATTGATGCCTCTGTGGTCGTAGTCGGTGGTTCGGTCGGTGGGTCGGTGTGTTCTTCGGTGGTGGGGACGGTCATTTCCATGAGCTGCATGTTGGTGTCCGGTTGCGCGTTACCGCAGCGACTTGATGAGTCTATTGGTCCAACGAAAAGCAACGACTGTTAGGCTCCATGAAATGCCCAGCGAGACCGGCTACCTTGTTATACTCACTGTTAAGCCAATGGTAAAACATGCCTGCGCAAAGGCCAGACAACATGAGGAAAAGAACGGTTGGTGTGAGACACCTCATTGTGACTTTTGATCGCTCTCGTAGGAGCTCTTCTTGACGAAGCTGCTCCCGAGCTTGTTCCAGAAATCGGATTGGGACTTCGGCGGGAAGACGCCCTGGCGGAGGCACTGCTTGGGCCTGCTCAGACGAAGCACTCCGAAGGCTGCCACCATGCGACGGTGGGTGTTCGCCCAGGGGTGAGCGAGCATGAGCTCCCGCGGGTCGACCCTCGGATTGATCCGAGTCGGAGTTTCGTCTCTGGCGAGCTGGATCAAGAGCTCCTTCTGCTTGGAATCGAAGTCCGCGCAAATGTACGGCTCTGTCCCATACACAAAGTTCCTGGGGGTGATCAGACCCTGGGGAACCTTTACAGAGAACAAGGAAAGCCATGATTAAAATAAGGAAAAACAATAATTCAACAGAATATCAAATGTTGTGGACATAAGAGTTGCACTCCTGAGCCTAGCTTTCCCGCCAGGTTGGCCGGAGCCAGGTGCTCATAGTGCCAAGCACCGACGCGGCGTTTCCGCGCTGGACGTCGAGCGACAATCTCTGGGCGAAGAACCGCCCCAATCGCTTGTCTCCGGCAGCCCTCTCCAGAGCCTCGCCGACCTGAGTGATCAGAGCTACAGTCAGGGGCCCGGGCCCTCCCATTGTCTCGAATGCAAGCGGACTAAAATGGTATCCAGGAGGTAGCCCCGCGTACTTTCGGCTCTTTGCCGCCTCAGCTTTAATAACGGCCGACCCCGCCCGGGATGCACCGGGACCGACCAGGGATGGGCTGAGAGAGTCGGTCACCGTTGCGTCCCACACTAGGGCGCGACCCCTAGAGAACGGGATCAATGTGAGGCCATCGGGGCGCTTGGCGTCGTCGCGCATAAGACCCGGGGGCTCCAGTATGCAGGGGAAACCGGCCGAGCGGAGTGCTCGACTCAGCGTGTCGTTGAGAGCCGCGTGGCGTGGGCGGCGGCCCGCGGACAGCGCGCAGGAGAGGCCGTGATGGGCCTGGCTTCCCACCGGCTCTCCGCACGAGCAGCGGTGTGGCTCGACCAAGTTCGCTCCAAGCCGGAGGCCGACACAGATCCTGGTGGAGCAGTCGTCGAGCCTTGTACCGAGCGCGTCAGCCGGGACCGCGTGAAGCCATTCGCTTGCACCCGGGCGGGACACCGCGAGCAACCGGGCACGGTCCTGGGGCTCCGAGGCCTCGCCAAGCAAAGCGTCGTAGGAGGCCTTGTGGACTTTGGCCGTCCAGGCCCGCTGAGAGTGGAACTCGGTGGCGTCGGGCGCAAAGGCGGAAAGCTTCGCGGCAAGAGCGTCCCGTGTGGCGAGGAATGACGACCATGTCTCCGGCGGCAGAAGGTCTCTGACCAGATCCGAGGTGACGAACATAGAGGCGACAGCAGCAGGTCCCGCAAGTGATACCGCAGAGGTGAGGCCGAGGCCACCACTCGCGGTCGGGAGGCGTGCCTGGCCACGTTCACGAAGACCGAGCCTGAGGTTCGTCAATTGCTCGAGTGACTCGATGATCTGATCATCCCAGGGCTGCAATAGGCCCGTCGCGTCCGAGCAATCGTAGCTCCTGACAAGATGCTGTATGCGACAGGCCGAGAGGGAGGACCGGAGCAAGAAGAGCCCCTGATGCGCACCAATCAGAGGGAGCCGCTCCCGCATGGCCCAAACCCTGTCAGTCAACGAGTCGATAGTGCTCGGGAGGGCTTCGGGCAGCAGAGGAGCGCCGAGCAGAGTGAGCGACGATTCATCGACAGAGATACAACCGGGCAGCAGAGACCCGGTCATCACAATCACGAGCTGCCCACCGCGGAAGGCTTCCCCACAGAGTTGAACCAACTGGGGGTCCAAGGACCCACAAGGGACTGGGTACGAGGATCACGTAGCTGTATTGGTTCAGTAACGTGTAGTCGCAGTCCACCGAGGGGTGGAGCACTCCAACTTCTGGTTGGGCGTCCAGGATTTGGGGTCGGGTGCTCTTCGGAGGAATGACCCGGGGATACGAAATTTCGGCAGATTTCTCTACCCGTCGGACCTTCGTCAGCCGGCTGGACTCCGCTCCTCTGCGGCTCGAACGTACAGATTCGACTGGGACGATTATAGTGATATTCATAATCACAGACCTTTCGCCCTATGATTACAATCATAATCATTTTTGTGCCCAACACTGACTTGCTCCATACTCTACAGATTTCTCCTTGAGCCTTGTGAGGCCCGCTGATGCCTCACGTGAGATTTCTCTTTATTACCTTCACTATATAAGTGACCTCATTGGATACAATAAACTACTTGGACTTCCTCTCCACTAAGATCCCCGTGTGTTTGAGTTTGTGACTACGTTAACTGACTAAGGGTGAACCTGTACCTACCTACAAAACACGGTAATAACCGATCCTGCATGCCCCTTCTTCAGATACTCCGACTGTAACCCAGAATGCATTCACTACAATGCGAGCTGCACGATTGTCGAAATTAATCCAGACTCGTTCGTAAACCGATGTACTGTATCGGAAGGCGTTTGTGAAGAAAGCGCACCTCCAACGGATGTCTGTCTGGGGTCAAACGCTATCCTCTAGGTGGAGGCGATATCTTGCCTGATTTCGAAAAGCATAAGCATCACCCAACTCCCAGAAAATATGTCGAGTGCTTGAAGTGGAAGATCGCGTCAATTGCTATGTCCTGCCTAACGATGGCGTACATCGTTCTAAGAATAATATCAATGACTGTCAAGTATATCAGAAACAAATGATAAGAACTTCTACCTGGTCAACCCAATCGAGAAGTGTACCACGAGACAGTCCAGAACATAGAGAAATAATGGAACAGCTTCCCCCTGCGCTGATCTAATAAGAACACTGTTGAAAGAGAGTGTCCCGTTCGCCTAGGTATCTACTTGCTCCATACTCTACAGAATATCCCTGAGGCAGCAGTGAGGCCCGATGGTACCTCACGTGAGATTTCCCTCGCTTACCTTCACTATATAACTAACCTCATTGGATACAATAAACCACTTGGACTCCCTCTCTACTAAGAGCTCCGTGTGTTTGTGAATACGTTAACTGACTAAGGGTGAACCTGTACCTTCCAACAAACACCATCACTCAAAACAGGAACTAACAAAATTCAATTCGTTACACGGAACTGTGCTTTGTCGGTACAAAAATGTACCGATGTGTCCCGGCCCCGAGGACGAGCACGAACGGAACCGTTTTCGGGGATCTTTCCTAATCCCCACACGCAGACACCGGCTTCTGCGGAGAAGCACATGTAGCCTCTGCCGATGCTACGACAGAGGTACGAGGATAACTCGATGTCGACCACAGACCGTGGCCTCCTCCTCGATGCTTGGAGCACTCAGTGTGCTTGTGATCGCGTGGACACACTTCCCCGAAACTCATTTCCCCGAAACCCGTTTCCCCGAAATCCATTTCCCCGAAATCCATTTCCCCGAAACCCATTTCCCCGACAATTTCTAGTGACAGACTTCTGTCTGACTCGTTGTTGTCTCTTCATTGATGGAGTGAGCCTCCTTATATAGTGCTACTCTCCCTCTCAAAAAAATTGTCCCCCCTGGGGCAAAACTTCAAAACGTTCCGTAAGGCCGCCGTCTTGAGTCCAACATCCTGATAAGCAATCTTTTTGGGGATACCTTGGAGAACTTCAAGACTTACTACTCGGAAAGAACCCGTGACCACATTAGACTGGTTGGTGTTGCCTTTCCGAACGAGAATCTGATCTCCGGCCGAAAGATCGGGCAGCTTGGAGCCATGTCTCTTATCGAACCTCCTCTTTTGTCTCAATCGGAGCTCACTTTCTCTGCTGTCGTCATGCTTATTCTCCGTCAATATCAACTGGCTGCGAATGCCCAACCTGTCATCAGCTGGAAGATATGTAGGCCGTCCTGTCAAAGCGAACTTCGGCGAGCAACCGATAGTACTGCAGTGCGAGCGATTGTGATGCCGTACAGCAGCGTCAAGACAACCTTTCCAGCCCTTAGGATGATCTGGAAACACTGCCATAAACATCTTCAAATCGCGGATCAACCTCTCGGCCAATTCGTTGGACTGCGGATTATATGGACTTCCCACTTCAATTTCGATTCCACGGCCCGCCGCCCACTCTCGCAAAGCCGTGCTTTGAAAAACCTTCGCGTGGTCGGAAACGATCCTGCGAGTATTGTCGGAAACACGATTTTCCAACAGAGCAATGACCGCTCTCGCGTTTTGGCCACCCGCACGAGCTACTGCGAATCTCGTGTGGCGATTAGGGTTTCCAAAGAATCGCATTTTTGAGAACCGCGGTTCGCGGAATACCGGAAACCGCAGAGGCAAAACCGCGGTTAATATCCGCAAAAAACCGCGCGTTCTGGAATCTTTTTTGTTCAGGCTCACAACTTTGAGACTGCCGAGCTCAGAATCCAGTGAAGCCACCCCACCGTGTGAGTCAGCTGTGTGACTCATCCGGCTGTTATCTCGGGAACTTCCGTACTGTAAGGGAGACGCCACTGCGCTGTCTGAGGAAATTCAACTTTTGAAAAACAAACTCAACGACGAACGCGAAGAATATGAACACCGGATCGGCTTCCTCAACTGGTGTCTAACGGCGGCTGAGAAGGACGTTGAAGACCTCATAAAACACCAACGGCAATACTACAAAAATCGACATGACGACGACGACTACGACTATTAACGTTTCGCCTGACGTCCCTCAGCAAATCGGCACATAACTATTACCCCCTCCCCCCAACTCCTCATAAACAGACTCACGATTCCTTCTACGGTGCCATTATCACATTTATTATTATAAGCTCCTGGTTGCTTCCCAGGATCAATATTCATAGGACATGATATATCTTTAAAATAGAATACTCATATGCGAATATCAGCGATTTCATGCCTCAACAAACAAATCGTAATCTCGGCAAATCGGCAGCTTCGTGTAGCTACCACGGCGTACGAGGACCGACTCTGGCTTTGACTCGCGCCAATCGGCCAAACGGACACAACGGCGAGACAGCATGCTATAACACCAGAGCACAGTGTCAACGGCACGACACACGAAGGCATCCAATGACATTCGTTCCACCTCCGGAGCGACTGTTGGCGTCTCGAACTGGGGTGTCGCGACCTTCTTCAGTCCAGTCCCAACTTCGATGCTTCCAAAGGATCGTCGGTTAAAGTCAGCACTCATGCTCAGCCGTGTGCTGCTTTCGGTGTATCCAGTCTGAGACTTCACGACGGACTTCGATTTACCGTCGACGACCGAGCTCACTGCAATCGAGAAGCAAAATTCATAGCCAATCCATCCATCGGCCCGACCTATTGCAATCACGCCACTGTTCGCAGTAAACTCACCCATGGCGATGCCGTAAAGGATACCGATGACCAGTCCCGCAGCTAAGGCTTCGACTCCTGCTCCCTTCAACACGCACAGGATGGTGCTGCCGCGGTCCCGGCCGCATCCACAGGACATCCCGCGTACAACGATTGAGACGGGCCCGCACAAACAGCTACGCTCGTTTCTTCTGCTGCGCCGGCCGAGGTCCCACGCTCCAGAGTCAGAAAACCCGAATCGACTTCCAAACCGCCGATCGACCCGTCTGGCCACCTCGGCTCTCTCGAGAGCTGGGAAGGGTCGATGAAGGGGCCTATCTGGGGCGGACTGCTTCTGCATTTTCCGCCGCCTCTCCGCTCCACATTCCACCCCTTCTGTGGAAAACTCTACGTCGGCAACTGCTGCTTCCGGACACCAGTTCGGGCCGACTTTCGGAGAGATCCTCGGTGTGGACACTTCCGGACGTACTGCGGGCACGTCTCACAGTGGACTGAGCACTGATCGCTGATGGAAATCCACTTGCCCTTACCTCCGACACTACACGGCGTTCGGGCAGATTTCGGCCGCTGCGAAGAAGCATCTCACCAACATGATCCCAACGACCAACAAGGCAGATCTCCAGCGGCTCACCCTTATAAGCATTTCCAACCCATCAACATTCGGCTAGAGTCTCCAGCAAGTTCGGGCTCCTTCTGCGCCTAATCCAGAGAACGTACTTCGCGGAAGAAGTCAAATCACGGTGCGAGAATCTGAAGAAATCCAGCATTCTCCACCAATACAGCCCATTCATTGACGCCGAAGGTCTACTAATGTAAGATGTCGATCTAGGCTCGAGCGGTCTAAAGACCTTACAACGAATCAGAAGTTCCCAATCATCTTGCCGCCAGAGCGGTTCCAAGGAGAATACCTCGGATACTTGCGAACAGCGCATAGCGAGCCAACGCGAAAGCGAACCCAATCGACATCGGCGACGTTTGTTTTCTCGAAGACACGTCCAACAACCGAGCGTTGTGGCCGCTATGCCGCGTGATAGCAATCCCTGAAAACACATCACTAGCCCAAGGACGATCGTGCACCATTAAGACGTCGAGAGGCCAAATCCTAAACCGCCCAATAAAGAAACTGTACCCACTGGAGAAAGCTGAAAAAACTTCGCAAGAAGAGAACTCCCAGCGAGATCCTGAAACCGCTAGCAATTAAAAAAAAAACCTGCAAAACCAGTCAACCGTCAAGCTAACCTGCGCAAAGAAAACAAATCAAACATAGTAAAGTGCAACATTTGTTATCGCGAAAAAAAGGAAAAACAGGAATCGCGTAGTGTTGAGTGGCGTCACACTCACAATCAGCGGCGGTGGGGACGAAGGGCTGCTTCAACACGTTCCCGCAACGGCGGAAGAGCGGCTTCCCGCGCTTGGCGGGAATCGCTATCGTCGGGCTGGCGGTCAAGTTCTCGGCGATTGCGGCGATCCCAGAGTTCGTTCGGGCGCAAGACTCGCCGATCGTCTCGGACGACGCCGAGCCGGGCGCGCTCGGCGGCCTGTTGCTCGTGTTGGGAACGGATTCGTCGTGCCAGGGTGGTGAGGGTCATCGCAAGCCGGGAGAAGCGAAGAAGTCGCGGCTAATCCGCAGCGGGAATGGTCACGGCTCTCGGATCACGTTCGGCGGTCACGTTGGGATGCACCAGGTACTGGTCCACGTAGAGGGCGGTCGGAACACTCCAGGCCAAGCGTCGCGTCAGATCCAACGTGGAGAAGGCCCGCTGGGGGGCACCGTGGGTCAGGAAGATGGAGTATTCGCGGTAGGGGACACGCTCAGCGTCCGTGAGCGAACGCAATGACGGACACGCGCCGAGAGCGCAGAATCTCGAAGTTGAGAAGGAGAGACCAGAAAGGGGTCTCGGAAAAGAGTAGTTCAAATCCGGAACGCGCGCGGAGGCTCCAGAGTTCGTGAAACTTCCAAGCGGCGTTCGAGAGTTTCAGAATTCCGTCCCCGGAATTCCGGGGGGAATGTGGCGTACGGCCCATGAGGATCGTGAGAGCTTCGCATATACACCCAATCACACCCCACAAATACACATACCTAGTAGGCGAGATCGGTTGACTTTCAGGGTAACTTATTTATTCCAGCAATATTCGTTCAGATGTATCATAATCCATTTTCCGAGAATCTCGAACGGTCGGCGTCTAAAGCAGAGCGCCGCACCCTCGAGCTTAATTTACGATTCATTCAATAAATCGGTAGCGGCACAAAGGCACTTGGAAATCGTCGGCGAGCGCGGCGCGACGATGACGTCAGCGCGGCTTCCGCGGCTGACGTCTCCACTTGTCCCAACAGCTGATCGAGCTGTCACCAGCCGTCTTGTTCAGGTTCCAAGAGAGTGATACAAGTGTAAATTCCGGCGTGTTCTGAAGACTTTTCCGAGCTCAGCGCTCTGGTCCAAATCTACATCGACCCCGATCTGATTTGACCAAGCCGACTCTGAGCGAGTCGGAACCGCCCAGATCGTCCGACTAGCCGACTTCAGCCGTCTTCGAGGCCGTCGCCGGTCGATCTCCACAGTGCGCCAACCGCTCTACCGAAGAGTGCGAAAACAGACGTGTTCTCAATCTTTTCCACAGCCTAGAGCTTAGGCCACAGTTGATGTAAGGACCATCGACCGGTCAACAGAGTTCGAAGATGAAGCGGTCTGAAGGTTAGAAGAATAAGCTGGAGAGGGAGTGGTCGTAGAACTAGGTACAATTGGAGAACTCGTTGTAGACGAAATTCTTGCGGAAACATTCGTAGTAGTCTTAACTGAGGTCGGAGCTCTCGTCGTGGACGTTGCCTGATTACAAGTTTTTCTAGTGGTTGACGCGACGGAAGCTCTCGAGGCCTCGGTGATCGATCGATGATAAAACGGTCGATTCGTTACGATCGGGTCCGAATGAGAAAACTGAGATGGTCCACGGTAGTAGAACGGCCTTGGAGTTGTAGTGTTCGTCATCGTCGAGCTTGACGTCGAGTTTGTTGACCTTGGCTTATCAGTGGTGGTTGGAGCCTGATAATACCAAGTCTTCCTAATACGTTCGCGCTCTCTGGAGTCCTCAATGAGAGGCTTCATCGACTCTGCCAGTTTCTTCAAATCATTACTTGCCGCAGCAGACCATTCCTCCATCGCGACAGTTGATCTTGACGTTGGAGCTGCTGTAGAAGTTGATGCACGTGGAAATCTGGATATTGGGACTAAAATCGCTGCACCTGATGAAAGGTGCTTTGTGGAATTCTCCGATGATGAGACTCGAGCGACTGTTACGGCTCCACCGACATCTGAAACTCTAGGCAATGCGATGTAGGGAATGGTGTTGTTTCTTGAGACACCGCTTGAGTTGGAACAGTCATTGATGAAATTGAAGTCGAGAAGCCAAACGTCTTAGTCGAGGCAATAGTTGAATGGAACACAGAAGGAATGAGACGAATGTGACTCGGAGATTCTTTCACGTCCCGAGATGAATTCAAATCAGCTTGTCGCTTCGCTGTGAGGTCCGGCGAACAACTCGCCTCTAAAGTCTCCATCCGGCGAGCTGAGAAATCAGAAAATAGAAAAAACGAATGAGTACTCAGCGACTGAACTTCTGGTGAAGCTGCAGTTCAGTAACTTTTTGCGCTTCTCAGAAAATAACGAGTGGAAGTTGGTAAGTTTTGGGTCCCGGAATAACTTACCCAGCACGAAGGCTACATAACCGCATGTAGCTGCGACGGCCAGCGTCGCTAATACTGCCACCGAAAATCCTCTCATTCGACAAACTCTCATAGTCGCTCACTTGGCGGCAAATGACTCGCCTGTAGCCGGCGAATTCCGGCGTGTTCTGAAAACTCTTCCGAGCTCAGCGCTCTGGCCCAAATCTACATCGATCCCGATCTGATTTGACCAAGCCGACTCTGAGCGAGTCAGAACCGCCTAGATCGTCCGACCAGCCGACTTCAGCCGTCTTCGACGCCGTCGCCAGTCTGTCTCCAAAGTGCGCCAACCGCTCTACCAAAGAGTGCGAACACAGACGTGTTCTCAATCTTTTCCACAGCCTAGAGCGTAGGCCACAGGAGGAACACACACCCAAGTCCACTGGAAAAAGGAAGTCGCTACAAGTCGCAATAAAGACACACCGTTACGGAGTACGAGACTGCACTGCCTGTTTATTTAGGGGTTCCTATCCTCGGAGGAGCCAGCTCGCATAATACAACAGCCCCCCCAGGCCTAGGCCCGCGTCGGAGGGCGTGCACAGCCACCAGATGAACACGATGAGGATGATCGTGAACGATCCGCACAGACCAGACGTCACTATTTTGCCGAACATGGCTCGGTTGACGGTCTCGACTCGGGTTGGCCGAATGAGCTCCGGCGGGAGAACGGGAGTTTCTATACTCCTCCGTTTTCTCCCTTTCCGTAGCCGAGCTCACCGTCGAGGTCCATTTTTGGCCCGATCATGTGGAGACCCCGACTTCTTTTTTGGATCGGTCGAGGTTTTCAATCTTGCGTCACGTAGTACGCGATCGCTCCTCGGAGGAGCGACCGTCGCGGCAGCGATTGTTCCGGACGGCTCGGCCGATCGCTGAGTGGCACCTCTTCGACACCGTCGTGAACGGGATCGTCGAGCCCTGTCCGGTTTGCTCCGTGACTTCTGGCAACACCGTTTCGAGTGCTTGACTCCCGGAAGCGTGTGGTTTCTGATGGGATTTGTCCACTAGCTCTGGTCCAGACTGAAACTCACTGAAACAATAACGCCACGGCGATCACGGCTAAATGAATAGACGTGGTTCACACACACGCGTAACTGCTCCTCGCTAGTCTACGCTTCGTTTATTCTTTACTAGCGTACCCTGTCGCGCTTCGCTGCGACCCCTGTGGTTCTGGAGGAGCAAGGAGTCCTCTCCGTTACTGCTAAGAACATGTTTGCTTTGAATGGGAGGGTGTTCAGGAATTTTTCTAGATGGCTGCTAGTCTGCAGTTGAGTAGCTTTTTGTGCGGGAAATTAAAACTCAGAAAATCAAATACGACTTGTATTCGAACTTTTTATTTTCATAACAGTTGAGGTAGTCACCTGGTTTCGTTTCAATCAACACTTGGAAAGTTTCGAAATCGAAGTGGCCACTAACGGTTCAGAAGTACTTTCTTCGTTCCCACAATCATCGTTTGGATCTTTCGGTGTCAAGCTTGGCCCGAACGGTTCAGTGGTGCCTGGCCCGAATCCTTGTCCTCCTTGCAATAAACGATCAGATTTCTTCGAAGTCGTGGTCGCTGCCTTGATCTTCGAACCAGCGCGTCAGATCTCGCACGGTGTTGTCCTTACTGTCGATCGTGATTACTGTATTGGACGTGGTTGAGAGCATCAGTTTGCCGTTGAATTCTCTCAACTGGAGATTTTGAAACAGTGTCGCGCGTCCTTCAACTTCATTCAGCACATCGGTGAAGTCCGGCCATAGTCCCAATGTCACCATCTTGCAGCTGTCATCAATCAAGAGCACATTACGCTTCTGTCGGGCTCGGCCGTCCTGGCAATTGATGAGTTGAACAGGGCCGACTTCGAAAACAATCGCGATCAAGTCGATGTTGCTGTTGAGTTCTTTAGTTTTCAGTTGTGCGAGGCTGAGTAACTCCAAGTGTATTGGAGGGAGCGCGTCGTCTGGCATCGGAGTCACTTTGGTCCACTGAAAAAGTTAACTGTTAGTTGAACAGTGGGAACCGGGCGGGCACATCATCTTACATGTTAGCTGTGAATCGTTATTTTTGGCGGTGACTTACTCGTGTCAGCGTGAGTTCGATGTCCTGGTCGGTGGCTTTGAAGGCGGGGTTGGCTTTGCGGATTCGAAACATGGAGAAATGATAGCAGCGTCCGACTTGAAGTAGTTCTGAGACTGTCTTCGCTACGTCTTCCCACGCGACAACATTGACTCTTGCGGATTCGTCTTGTATGATGAAGCTGAACACCGTGAGCGATTGTGACCTCTGTTTGAGTGTGGACTTGGAACACACGCGACCGGCTACACTCGCCCCTAGCATATTCGGCTCCAAGTCGGTAATGTGACGTCTGTTGTCGGCACCCTTTTTCAGCACTGCGTGTTCTGCAACGTTGAAAGGAGGTATGTCAGTCTCCGTTCGCTTGTTAGGTGTTGGTGGTCGATGTTTGTAAGGTGTTATCGATACTCACGCGTTTCGTTGTTCGCCGGTGCTACGGTGGCCGGTTTATTGGATGGGGATGGGCTTGTTGGAGTGGGTGTTTCACGAACGCGTGACGTTGACGGACCTGGAATGAGTAGTGGGCTTGACAACGTTCTTTGCTTTGCTGGTCCTTCATTGACCCCAATCGACGTGGTAAGTGGAGAGTCGACCTTACGGAGAGTGATGTTGTAGCTTACCATTTTCGAGTTGCCTTGCGGTTGAATCGGTGAGGGGTTTTTTCGGGTCCACGTCTTTCATGTGATGGCGATTGACAATGATATCGGATGGCGTTGGACGTCCTGAAATGGTGGCAGATGGTTGGTCATGTTCCGCCTTGGCGCTCGATGTGTGTGGTTTGCGACTCCCCGGTTCGATGGATACTCACGCGTGTCCTCGGCAGCTGTGGCCGCGATATGCGGTCGATTCTCTTGAAGTTCAAAATCGCGCGAGGTCGGAAGTTCTGAAATGTTGAGCGCGGGTAAGAGCCTCGCCTGCGTGGTCGTTGTTTGTGTCTGTAGCGATCAGTTTTGTGGGTCGGTCTGCTGGTGATGCCTTGTCCTTGCAATCGGCGTGGCACATAGTATAACGTTCGCGCAACTTACGGTCGTTGTACGGCGTTGCGCTTGATCGCTGTTTGGGCTTGTTCGGTTCCACCTCGCTACGACGGCGCCAATCGATGTCGAGTTCATGGTGTTCCTTGTGCTCTGAAATGGTGACCGGCGGAGGGTAATGTTTTGCTCTTTCGCCGGTTGTATGGGTTCGTGGTCTGGTAGGTTTGAGGGATACTCACGCGTTCCATCAGCAATCGCTGTCGCACTGGGCTGCCGTTTGGTCGCAGGTTGAGAATCGCGCATTGACAGAGGCTCTGGAAGGAAAAGCAGGGTGAATAGCGTCATTTGCTTGGTCTGTCCAACACACCACTAACACAACCACGCGACTACAAATTACGGGGCATCTTGAGTACTGCCTGTCCAGGATTTGATCAGCTTACCTTCTTCGTGAAGCGTTGGGGTTGGCCGTTGGTTGGATTTCTTCAGTTTACGAACACGTCTCAACATCAAGCTCTCTTCAGGCAGAGCTGCTAATTAGAGGTTTGGTGGTTAACAGGGCTAGGAACGGTGTCGACGATTGCAGGCAGGGAAAGTCTCCATTAACTGTTCAAGACACTATGCGATATTTTTTCCAAAATCGCGCGGAGATATCGACAGACTGCACCGTTGATGGATGAAATTCTTACCGTCTTGTTCGGCGGTAGGTACGAAAACGTTTTTGTTCTTGTCTCCTTGCTTCGAGGGTGACCGTTGCATTTTCGCGGAGTCTTCAAATTCTGCATCTGGAAGGTGTCGTTCAAGGAACATCTCTGCGACTACCGTCTTGCGACATCTATTCACGGGCCTGAAATCACGGTTTTGACTCACCTCGTTCACGTTTGCGATTCTCCAGATTGCACGCCATGGTTCCGTAGGACTTGCGTCTTCGATCGTCAACGGTGAAATGGTCGATGTTGTGGTGGCGTCGGTTTCTATAGCCTGCTTTACTTCGTTAACGTCGGTTTGGAGAATGATGAAGCAGCAGAATTCCTGGATTTCTGGTTTGAGGATTCTCGACTTGTTTTTCTCGGTCAGCCGGCGATTTTGGTGGTTCGTCAATGGTCGATCTCCAGATTGTTTCATGGCGGTTGTTGAAGATCGGCTGACCGGTGGCTGTTTCGTTACCTCGTGGTTCGTTTCTTCGATCGATTCGACGATGACGACGTTAGTGGTGCTAGGGAAGTGCCTCGTGGTTCTTCCCGGGATCGCTGGAAAACCTTGTTTGCTTCGGGGTTTGGTGGAAAGAGGTTGTTGGGTTTCCGCACTGCCGCACATCGCACATGAGAATGTACAGCATTGTGTACTCTGCGAACATGCGAACAGCACATTTGCAGTCTGTCGCCGTCAGCCGTTCTATTCAGTTTGTTTTAGTCGAATTCTGGTGTGGTTTTCGTCAAGTTCAGATCAAATTCGCACGGGGAGTCGTATTTCACTCGCTGTAGGAGTTTGGCCGGAACGTTCGATTTATTCGTTCGAAACATTTAGCGTCGATGACGTTGTCTTTCACGTTTTTCGCGGCAAGCCGTGTCTATTACGTGGTCGTGGAGGATGGAAGTTTCGTTGTAGGATAATGAGCACAACGGTCTTCAAAGTGAAGACTTCTGAGGGGAAATCCTGGGAGACGTTGAGAATTGAGGAATCCTATCGGGAATTCAACGACGTGCTCAGCCTCCTCTACAGTATCAGTGGTAAAATACATTCTCGGTCCGCCGGGAGCAGCCTCGAGAATCTTGATATGGGTTGCGATCGCAGTATCTCTTGGTGGTGAGGTTGTTTGGTCACTCGACCATGACGGGGGACGATGATCATTGGCAACATTTGGACATTTTTTCTCGATCAAAAGTCTCGTTCTGTTGGCACGGTTTGGGAACAGTTCTTTGGTCGGGTGATCGTTTTTGCGGCTGTTTCAGTCGGTAGGTTCCCTTTGGTGATCCCAAGAATTTGTTTCGCGAATATTTCGGCGGCTTCATCGTTGTGCCAAAGAGGTTTCATGTTCATCTTCGACGTCGTTTTCATGGCGCGTCGCCATGAATGGGATGAATTTTGATACGGATTCAATTCGCCTGCGAGAATTGACCGCGGTGTCGTCGGTAACACTTGGCGAAAATCATCCGACGATACGATGGGAGCGTCGCTGAAACGTTGAGGTCGTCCAATCCAGAGCGTTCTCATAGGCCGTCGTCGTTTCGTCCTTAATGATGAGATCAATCGTCTGTAGCATTCTCCCCATGCTGGATTGTTCTGTGGTTCCGGTCGGTGCAAAAGCCAGAGCGGTTTCGATTTCTCACCGAAGTGTGGCCAATGTTGGGGCGGAGGCTGTCCCCAAAATTTCGTTGTTCCTTCCTGGTGCATCGAGAAAATAGAAGCCACTGCTGTTGTCAGTGATAGCTCGTATGATGGTCTCGGAGAGAATACGCTATCCTTTGACGAAATTCGACACGTTCTCCTCAACGCACCTACGTGGAGCGCCGACATCTACTCGCGGTTCAGGGCGCATCGCCGTGCTATTACTACTCTTCATTGCTCGCTCGGGAGCGCGCACAGCCCTGTCCGCGTGTCTTTAATAGCTATGACCGCACAATGGACTTCGAGTGCTATCAAAGCTTCGTTTTAGATCTGAGGTGAGAATTGTCTGTCTGGATTATCAGAAGCAAAGCGGCGGCGGTGTAACGGCTCGGCGCGTCCGGTTAATAGTCATGCCGGGCATGCGACGACCTTGAGGTTCTAGAGGAGCTCAGGATGCTCTTAAACAGCGAGCAAAGATGTCTCCGCGACTAAAAAGTTCCTATTTGCAGCGAATGAGAGGATGTTTTGGAAGTATTGCTGTTGGCTGCTTTTCGACAGTAAGATTGTTGTTAGCGCGAGAAAGAAATACTCAGAGAGTGAGGTACGACTTGTATTTGAAAATTTTTATTGTTTCCATAAGCGCCAAGTTGTTCGTCTGGCATTCTCCCCATCAATGTTTGGATCTACTGGATATGGTGGCGGCCCAAACGGTTCTCAGGGACTTTCCTCGTTCCTTGCAATCAATGTTGACGTCTCTTCGGAGTCGTGCTCGGAGACGGCTCAGAGGTACTCGCCGCTTTTCTTGTCTCGGTGCCTTGCAATGAACGTTTAGATTTCTTCGAAGTCGTAGTTGCTGCCTTGATCGACGAACCAGCGCGTTAGGTCTCGCACGGTGCTTTCATCACTGTCGATCGTGATTACGGTATTGGACGTTGTCGAGAGCATCAGTTTTCCGTTGAATTCTCTCAACTGCAGATTTTGGAACAGAATGGCTCGTCCTTCAACTTCATTCAGCACATCAGTGAATTCTGGCCATAGGCCCAAAGTCACCATTTTGTAGCTGTCATCGATCAAGAGAACATTACGCTTCTGTCGCGCGCGGCCGTCCTGGCAGTTGATGAGTTGAATGGGGCCGACTTCGAAAACAATTGCGAGCAGGTCCACGGTGCTGTTGAGTTCTTTAGCCTGCAGCTGCGCGAGGTTGAGCGACTTGCTGCGAAGCGGGGGCAGCGCGTCGTCTGACATTGGAGTCACTTTAGTCCACTGAAATATGCGAACGTTGAGTCAAACAGTGGGAACCTGGACAGCCACTCCATATTTTCAGCGAGCCGTGGGCCGTGATCCTTCTCGGAGTCTTACCTTTGTCAGCGTGAGTTCGATGTCCAGGTCGGTGACTTTGAAGACTGGATTAGCTTTCCGGATCCGGAACATTGTAAACTGGTAGCATCGTCCGACTTGAAGTAGCTCCGAAAAAGTTTTCGCTACGTCTTCCCATGCGACAACATTGACTTTTGCAGTCTCGTCTTGTATGATGAAGCTGAACACGGTAAGCTCTTGCGACCTCTGTTGGAGCGTGGTCTTGGAACACACGCGACCGCGAACACTCTTTCCTAGCATATTCGGTTCCAAGTCGGTAATGTAACGCCTGAAGACGCCGACATCATTCGGCACCGCGTGCTCTGAAACGTTCCAAGGAGGAATGTCATGTTCCGCTTCCTGGTTAGGTGTTGGCGGTTGATGTTTGTGAGGTGATTCTATTACTCACGCCTCTCTGTGCCAGCGGCGGCGACGTTGGGCTGTTGATTGGATGGAGGTCCACGAACGCGCGATGTCGTCGGTTCTGGAAAGATTAGCAGGGTTGAAAACGTCGGCCAGTCGGTGATTCTCTGAGAACATTCCTATTTGGTTCTGTTGCTTGCTCTGCTGGCGTTGATTTTTCCCTTCTACTGACGTGCTACTGCATGACTCGCCCGAACTGGGGGTGAATGTGCAACTCACCAGCTTCTTGCCGCCTTCCGGCCGCTCGGTGGATGAGATTCTTGGGGTCTACATTGTTCATGCGACGGCCGTTGACACCGACCTTCTTTGGTATCGGACGTGCTGAAATGGTGACGGAAGGAGGATCATACTTCGTTCTACGGCTTGGTGTATGTGGTTTACGTTTGCACGGATCGTAGGATACTCACGCGTCTCCGTGGCAACTGCGGCTACGATGAGTGGTTGTTTTTGTGGAACTTTACGACCGCGCGAGGTCGACGGCTCTGGAAAGTTTAACACTGTTATCATCCACGCCGGGTCGGTCACTTTCTGTGAATTCACATTAGCGATCAGTTTTGTTAGTTGTTTTGCCGGTGATACCCTGATGCCCCAATCGACGCGGCATTCCGTACCACGACAACCTACGGTGCAACTTACGGTCTGCGTGCGGCGTGTTTGTTGATCGCTGCTTGGAGTTGTTCGGTACCAAATCGCTGCGACGATGCTGGTTAACGACGACCTCGTTGTGCTTTGAAAGCTCTGTAATGGACCGTCGGAGGGTGATACGTCGCTCTCTGGTCGGGTGTATGCGTTCAACATGTGGACGATTCGATTGAAACTCACGCGTCTCATCGCCAAGGGCTGCCAGCACGGGCTGTTGATTGGTCGAAGGTTGACAATCGCGCACTGTCAACGGCTCTGGAAAGATTAGCAGGGTGAACAACGCCATTCGCTTGGTCAATCTCTGTGAGCGAGCCGGCCAACTTCTGCTGGTTCTTTCAGAAGAGTCGCCGCGCGACCCCAATCGACGCGAGACCTGCTCCTCCTGGAATTGTTCAACTTACTTTCTTTGTGGAGCGTTCCGGTTGGGTGCTGATTGAGCTTGTTTGCTCGTCGAACACGCCTTAATTTCAGCGTCTCGTCTGGCCGAGCTGCTAAGCAATGGTTTGGTGGTTGGAAGGTATTGAAACACAAAGAACGTCTCGTAGATCCCAACAGGGATCACTTCATTTCTAATTTCCACGTTTGAAGAAAGGGCGGTGCTTTTTTCTAATCTCGCGCATGCACATTTTGATGATGGATTTCTCACCGTTCTCCCCGGCGCAAGGCACAACACCGATCTCGTCTCCGTTCTCTTGCATGAACGGGGACCGTGGAGATTTTACAGCATCTTCGAGATCTGTATCTGGAAGATGTCGACTGTCTCTATCTCATCATGTCTCTAACTATCCTCCACTTTTCATGTACGGGGGGCAGTCGTTCCTACTCACCTGGTTCACGCTTCAGATTTCCTTGATTGCACGCCATGTTGCTGGGGAACTTGCAGCTTCGTATGTCAACAGCGGAATGGCCGTTCAACTTGGCTTTTTGATGAAGCGTTCCGGTTGGACACTGGTTGAGCTTCTTTGCACTTTGAACACGCCTCAACATCAACGTCTCATCTGGCCGATCTGCTAAGCAGTGGTCTGGTGTTTAGAAGCTCTCAAGCGCAATGAGCATCTCTTGGATGCCAGGCAGGAAAGTCCTCATTCCTCGTTGTATTGCGCATTGACATCTGCTGCGTGCGCATACGGAAGATGGTTTTCTTACCGTTTTCTTCGGTAGACGGCACAAACCCGTTCTCGTTCACGTCCTCTTGCTTCCAAGGGGACCGTGGGCGTTTCACAGCATCTTCATGATCAGCATCTGGAAGATGTGGAAAAAAACCATGGAAAATCCTGGAAACAATCTTCGGCTTTCCATGTACGGAGGTGGCAGTCGTTCCCACTCACCTCGTTCACGCTTCCGGTTCTCCTGATTGCACGCCATGTCGCCGGGGAACTTGCAGCGTCGAGAGTCAACAGCGAAATGGCCGTGATTGCGGTTGCGCAGCTTTTTATAGCGTATACAGTACTTCGTCTTCTCCAGAATCGAAAACGATGTCGCGGCAAAGTTCTCTGGACTGCTGGATCGGGAATTCTTGACTTGGTTCTCTTGACGGTCAGCCGTTGACGCTGAGGGGTTCCTCGGTGCATGATCTCGACCGTGTTTCGTCCACAAAAGTGACGTTTGAGAGATCGGTAGCTATGTTCGTTACCTCGTGGTTCGTTTGCTTGCTTCGAAGATGACGATGCGGGTGCCACCATCGAACCGCCACGTGGTTCATTGAATGTTGAATGTACGAATGTTGGAAAACCTTTCGCGCAACGGGGTCTAGTGGAGGGTCTCCGCACTGCCACACGTCGCATGTGCGAAGGTGCGGTTTTGTAAGCACAACGAACCTGCAAGCCGGCGAGTAGCTCGCACGTGGGATCTTCACTCACTTGCAAGATTGCTGGTGACTACCGCTCTTGGTCACACGCCACGGACGGACTTCCTCCCTTGTCATTTTGTGTCAAGTTTGGGTCTGTTTTTGGTCTGGTTCGGATCAAATACGGATCGGATTGATATCTCTTGCGCTGCGGGAGTCTGGCTTTGATGTTCAAATCATTCAGCACAAAGCTCGCGGGTAAACAACATTCTTTGTCTCACGGTTTTGAGTCAAAACAAACAGATCGGACGGCTTTCCGACACGGGAACATCCAACATAGAGCTGTCCATGGCTGAAACACGGGTTCACTAAATTGAGGCCACATTGTTGCAATGATTGCCCTTGAGCCTTATTGATAGTCATAGCAAAGGCGAGTCTCACCGGACATTGAAGACGTTTGAACTCGACTGGAGCATCAGCTGGCAAGAAAGGGATTCGAGGTAGCAACACATCTTCTCCGCTGTAATTACCGGTCAAGATGGTGGCCTCAATGACGTTGTCCTTCATGTTTTTCACTGCAAGCCGTGTTCCATTACAGAGCCGTGGAGGATGAATATTTCGCAGTAGTATGATGGGCACGCCGCTCTTCAGAGTGAGGACATGGGGGGAAATCCTGAAAGATCCAGAGAATTGAGGAATTCGGTCGGGAAATTAACGGCTTGCTCCGCCTCCACTACAGTATCAATCGAGTAATACGTTTTCGGTTCGCCGGGAATAGCCTCGAGGATCTTGGCATTAGTGGCGTACACAGCATCATTTCTTGGGGCTAAGATGGCTCGAGCACTCAACCACGACGGAATCCGATAATTGTTGGCAATATCGGGAAAAACTCTCTCAATAAGGTCCCGTTCTGTTAGCACGGTTTCGCAGAAGTTCTCTGGCAAAGTGACAGTTTGCGTAGCTGTTTCAATCGGTAGCTCCCCGTTACCAATTTCTAACAGTTGTTTGGCGAATACCTCGGCGGCTGAATCATCCTGCAGAACAACCCTCATGTTCGTCTTCAACGTCAATTTGATTACATGCCGCCATAACTGCGATGATTTAAGAAACGCATTCAACTCGTCCGCAGGGGTTGAGCGCGGTATCACTGGTAAAGTTTGACGGAAATCACCCGACAATAGGATAAGAGCCCCGCCGAAGGGTTGTTGCTGACTTCGGAAGTCTCTCAAGGTGCGATTCAGCGCTTCTAGAGCGTTCTTATGGGCCATTGTCGCTTCGTCCCAGATGATGAGCTCGCATGTTTGTAGCAGCCTCCCCATGCTAGAAGTTTTTGAAATGTTGCAAACAGGCGCCTCTTGGATGTGCAAATCTAATGGTAACTTCAAGGCTGAATGCGCAGTTCGCCCACCATCTAGAAGTGTTGCTGCTATTCCGGACGATGCAATGGCGAGAGCGATCTTAGTTTGACATCGAAGGGTGGCCAAAATGAGTGAGAGCAAAAATGTTTTGCCGGTTCCTCCCGGTGCATCTAGGAAGTAAAAGCCGCCGCTGTTTTCAGAAACGGCTCGCAAGATTGTCTCGTAGACTACACGCTGTTCTGCAAGGAGCTTTGGCACGTTCTCCTCAACGTACATACGTAAAGTGCTGTCCTCGCTTTGCGCTTCACGGTACATCGCTAACTCATGGGTGTTCGTCATAGCTCGATCGGGACTGCACATTGCCAAGTCTGCGAGTCTTTTGCTAGCTATGGCCACACAATGGTTTTCGATCGCGATCAACGCTTCGTTGTAGATCTGAGGAGAGAAGTCCAACTCTGGATCATCGGCAGCAACACGGCAACGGTGCAAAAAGTCTTCACTGAGAGGGTCTTTAAATTTCTCCCAAAGATTCAACGGATTGGACGGCGAGCAAGTACACAATATGAGTGCAAAGAGGGTTCGAATTTGCTCAGGTCGGGCGGTGCTAACAGCGTCAGCGAGCGTCGCTTCCCAGTGTGCATCATGCTCCAGTAGCTGCAATTTCTCACACGCTTCTCTATAAGTGGCACATACTTCCCCATCCACCGTTCTCAAGTCCTGGAACGATCGTGGTCCCCGCACGTTGATTAAGAGTAATCGTAAGAAGAAACATTCATGGTGATTTGGGTGTATAGAGTATAGACGGCCAAGTGCGTCGGAAGCCCGCAAACCTGGCTGTCCCTCCACTGGTTTTCCCTGCTTCCGACGTTGAAATTTCTTCGCCGACGGATTCCACACGTAGTATGACGGTATCTCGGAATACAAAAGCGTTCTCGCAAAAGAATCGATTGAACACAGAGTAAAAAACGCTGTTAACGTTGTATGAGGTGGTGAAGCGGCTCTGGTATGCATGCTTGCTTGAGTGAAATATACGCGCTGGCCATTCTCTAAATGCACTGCCAAGTGGACCACCGTTGGATGCCGTTCGTGGATGGCGAAAGAAAAGATGCGCCACAACGCTTCACTCGTACTTATGTAGCGACCCGTCTGATACTGCTCGATTTCATCGTTAGCGTTCATTACACAGAAATCCGCCATGTCGTGCCCTTTGTAAACGTACTTGCAAATATACTTGATGCACTTGACTGAGTTACAATACTCGACATTAATATGCGCTTTAAACGTTCTCGAAAGCAGCGGAGAGTACGGCACAACCCAGCGATTATCGACGACGGTACTGACGTAACTTTCTACTGTTGGCGCGATTCCAACTTGGCTTCGAATTCTCATCGCTACGGTTTTGCCCCCATCTTCGACCGATCTTCGACGATACCGCGGATATCCATCATGTCCCGTAATCGTGTGGGCAGTGAGCTGTTTCGGGAAGCGTTTTGTACACTTCCCCTCCTTCATGCAGGGTGAATTGCTGTTCATCGTGCCGCAAGGGCCGTGAATCATGTGTCGCGTTACGATGGCGAAGAGCTCACTATCAACATTCTCATCTGGGATTTCTGCAGAGATCACATCGTCAATCGTGTCGGGTTTTAGTTTCTGAGTCAACCAAATCAACAGATGAGAATGAGGCAAGCCCCTTTTCTGAAACTCTATAGAATACATCCAGCACCGGACTTCTCCGAAGACACGATACTTCACAATGAACGCCAAGAGCGCCCTCAATTTCTGCTTGAACACGCGGGCACTAATGTCAGGGCGGTCCGAAGGCGACTGGCCAGGAAACAGTAGTTTTTCAATTTCTTCCCATTTCGGGTTGCATGTGAACGTGATGAAAAAATCGGGACGGCCGTACGCACGAACATACGTCAACGCATCCTGAGCGTATTCATGCATGTGACGCGGACTTCCTGTGAACGTTGCCGGCAAAATCACCCTGCGCCCAACATCTTGAGAGCTTACGTTTGCATCAGATGCGATCGCATCTCGCAACTGCCCGTAATCCTCGGAACGAAGCTGTGTTTGATTGCGGCGAATGAACAATAGCCTCTCAGACTCGATTTTAACGTACATGTCGACTGCGTACTGATGAAAAACACGGCCGCATCTTAGAAGGTGGTTATCGGCATAGTCACGAATCATGGACCTATAGGCGTAGTAATTCATTGCACTGATTTTCTTGTCTGCTAATATTTCACCGGTAGCGGGGTCACGGAGCCTCAACTCGAAGTGGTATCCGTCTTCCCCCCGCCAAAATAACACCGGATACTGCAGAGCGTCATAGCAACGATTGGTTTCGGAAATGCGATGAGGTGGACCATGCCTACGTTGGATCAAGATATGACGTGAATTGAATTGTTCTCCGACCATGACAGCGGCCACTTCGTCCGTCGTCGGAGCGTTATAGCGCCCTGCATGCTGACCATCTGCGGCTTGCCGCCGTTGGACTACGATACCACCCGAATCAAGCTGCCCTCCGAGCATGCTGGTGCTTGGGGAGTCACTCCGGCCAGCCTGCTGCCTAGTCGTTGTTCGATCTGGACGAATGATAAGGACGCAGTCATCGCTGGGCATTTGCTCGAGGGCTATTTTGAAATCACGAATCAAGTGGTTATGGGCATGCAAGAGATCTTGTAACGCAAGCACGATGGAGTGTCTCGTTCCCTCGTTGAAGCGACGACGCTGCTCGGCTTGAGCCTCTCTGTCACCCATGAAATAAATTTGAAGAAACGCAGGCTCACTATCGGGACTGGCCAACAATGAGCCTATACGATGGTAAATCTGACCCTGCACTTTAAATGTTGGCATGTAATTGTCACGGATGACTCTCGTCGCACCGAACGATGTCATCTGGAAGCATGAATTGTACTTACGGATGTTCTGCAAGAAATGTTTGGATTCCGACGTCACACCGGCAACCAAGGAGAACAGCGGTTCGGGCGGTGTAAGCAAGCGTGGCAACTTCACCTTTCCACTCGCGCAACAAAGACCAGGAGGCTCCGCACGAAACGTACGGGCATGACAAAATTCACAAACCCTGTTCATTTCACCGATAGTCGCACCCGGATGAACACTGTAATCACAATTCGGCACATAATTGAAAGCAACACGGCACAGAGCAGTTGGCGGTCGCAATGGTCTTCGCGGCGGAGGTCCCCGAGCCGCTTCGGCTGAGGAACGTTGACTTGAAGAAGCGGCGGAACCACTCCCTGAGAACTCGCCTCCGTTCATAACAACACTCGTACGTTCCGCCGTCTGTCCCTGAACGTCCACATCCACAGGATTCAGAGGAGTTTGTCCATCGGTAGCACTGTCATGGAGCGTTCGATGTTGAACACTCGTACGTTCCGCCGTCTGTCCCTGAACGTCCACATCCACAGGATTCAGAGGAGTTTGTCCAACGGTAGCACTGTCATGGAGCGTTCGATGTTGAGAGCTGGAAGCACGTGTACCTGCTGCCGGTTCTTCAAGAGGCTGTGAACACTTTGTCAACTTGAGCTGACGTGCATTAGACGAATTGCGACTCAGATTAGACCTCTTACGCTTCGGCATGATGACGACAGAGCAACGCCGTAAACAGTGGAAAATCCACGCGAACAGTAGACGTGATCGGAAAAACTACCACCTGTCAGGGCCACTGCGGTGCACACGGTAGATACCGCGCACGGGGCGCTACGCGCAGCGGTCACCGTTGGCGCGTTAGCTTGAATGGTAAAATGCTTCGCCATCCGACGACGAAGTGTTTCGTTTTTCTTAGAATTGCGGCCCGGGGGGGCCTTTTGGGGGGGGTTGGGTAGCCCATGTCCTTCCTCGGTCGGTTGCGCACAACCACGCGCGTTTTCGGCACGATCCACGCAGAGGTAACGGCGTTTATTCCCGTCCAGCGGGCAACTTGAGTTTGCCTTTTATCTATTTAGATATACTTGTATGGAAAGGGTTACAGATTTGGAGGAAACGGAAGTTGGGACGATTATTATGCGTACAAGCATAGAATTCCATCCACTCCTCGACCGACTCCGATGACGGGATCGTCATTCTTACAAATCTATGCAGCAGTCCTCACGACAATCTTGATAATTTACGGAGGATCAAGTTTGGTAAGATGCATTGCCCAGACATGGAGGAGACGTCAGTATCAGAGACTGAATTTGAATCCGGAAAATCCAGCAGGAGTACCAATCTCTCCGACATCACCATACTCAAACCCAACAGTGGGGTCCAGTACTTGATGGGGAGCAAAAATCAGTTCATTGTATCAGATAATCTCAGATTTATTATCTTGAAGTGAACAATCTATAGTTACTACATGATTTTCTGATTTCTTCATGCTCGGAAGGATAAATGCATGATTCAGTTCCCTGATATGATTGAACATGGACCTCAGGTCCGAAACGTGTCGTTCTTCTGATAAGAACACACTGTTTATCGAGGACAGATTTGCACAGTCTGTTGTAGTACAGTCTGGTGCACATGAACCGATCCGTTGGAATCGGGAGTAGCTTCGGTTGAGGAGCTAGAGTGGTTAACGGAGGGATAGTGACGGATTCACTTGTAAGAAGAACAGAAGTATCGTCCTCGGTTTTTGTTTCCATCAAAGGAGGCACCGATGGAACATTAGGAGTTGTTGCGGCTTCTGTTGTAGGCGGTTTGGTCGTAGTTGTTGTCGATAACTTGACGGTCGGCTTCGGTGTTGATGAAGCCTTGACGGTCGGCTTCGGTGTTGACGAAGGCTTGACGGTCGGCTTCGGTGTTACCGAAGGCTTGACGGATGGCTTCGGAGTTGCCGAAGGCTTGACAGTCGGTTTTGGAGAAGTCATGCTATTGACTGACAAGGGAGGTACCAGAAGTGTTGCTCGCCGATCCGGCCGAGGGATGTTGCGTTGTGATGCGCGTCCGACGGCCACACGAACCTGATATGACCTAGTAGGTTTATGTACAACCTTCCAACCAGACAACCATTCATGTTCAACAGCGGTTGAATTGTGTAGCTGTGAGTCAGCGGCGCGAGCGCATTCACGGCAGCCAGAGTGTCACGCTCACCGGTGTGTGACAACGTCCGATTGGTGTGTACAATATAGTTGAATCCAGATTGATCCGTATTGAACACTTCCGTCGGGTCGAACATCCCTTGGAATCTAGCTCGATGTTCCAAAACCAATGCTGCAGCTTCGTTTTCAATTTCCTCCAGATTCCTCTGCTGCTTGTAGGTGACGAACCCGACGATTTTCCGCGACGACACGCGATAAACACTCTTCCATCGAGCGATCCAAGTATGAGACGCGGTGAATGTTGCCAGATCGACATCTCTGGCCTTTTGGAGTGCCCACATGCGGATTGTGCGATCGTGAACAATGCAACCCTGGGCTCGTGTATAGTCAAACATTTCTTTACAAAATTGGGCAACGAGCTGGTACCGTTCTCTGTGAGTTCCCATGTGTTGTCTGTACTCCCTGAACCTTGTGAGATACACGCTGTGACGAACTCTTTTGAAGTGGTGCTGTACGCTCTTGAAAGATCACGTGGGGTGTTGCTCCTTGGCATCCAGCACCCTACAGATGCAATCGTAGGAGAAGAGCTCGTCGTCTCCAGCATCGAGATCCTCGAACACGGGCTCGAAGTCACTGTCTTGATAGTCCGACTCGTACAGCTCTTCAGACTCGTCTACTTCAACCAAATCTTGTTGATCAAAGTTTTGTAGTTTCTTCAAGAAGTCGTCAGCAAGTTTCCTCTCGTTCGGATGCGCATCATCGGCAGCACTCAGGTCCAGGTTCATAGAGGCGATCTTCCTTTGGAGCAACGCCAACAAAGCATTGGAACGCAGCGACATGATGTACCAAGTGTTAAGGTTAGGATCAGAGATCCCAAATGCTCACTAGCTCAGGACAAGCTCTAGCTACTTCTTAGGCACGAAGCAGGCACGGGTTTCGGCAGGACACACGAGAGTACTGAATGAACAGTGAACAGTAGTTCATTGAAGATCTGAACAGGGTTTATAAAGAGAGTCTATGGAAAGGGTACTACTTCTACCTAGAGCAACCGTGTGGGTGTTAATGGATTCTAGATGAAGGTCGGGCTGTGGTCGATGGGTGCTTATTGTGTTTACGTAGACTGGCGCCTTGCGCCCCCGATCCGGCGGTGGGAAGATTCACATATGAGCACACATCGATCACCCGCTTTGATTCTCGAGTTTCGACGATCTATTTGCCATAGATCGTCTTTGCCATAGATTTCGATATCTATAGACCAAATGCATAACAACAGTGCAATCCATTGAGGGCGCCGAATTCGAATCTGTGACGGCATGCGAGCATGAATGCACTCATCTTCGATCATCTGCGGTCATCAGCGTTGGATTTTCAGCGTCGCGGAGCCCGTAGGGGTGAAGACCCATATGTTGACTAGACACACGGGAAGGGCCCATTGGCCGCTAGGTCATATCAGGTTCGTGTGGCCGTCGGACGCGCATCACT
Organism: Lepidoglyphus destructor; assembly: GCA_031001835.1. Classification (NCBI taxonomy): domain Eukaryota; kingdom Metazoa; phylum Arthropoda; class Arachnida; order Sarcoptiformes; family Glycyphagidae; genus Lepidoglyphus; species Lepidoglyphus destructor. The sequence goes on from JARNKU010000045.1 coordinate 733,595, forward strand.
ACGCAACATCCCTCGGCCGGATCGGCGAGCAACACTTCTGGTACCTCCCTTGTGAGCTTCACTGGGACGAAGGTTGCATCCCAGCGGTAGGAGATGGTGAATTTTGGGATGCACTCGTCACGGAATGAGAAGAAGCGGAACTCGAAGAACAATTCGCGGATGCCCGTGGATATCGTGTCTGATGAATTCCAACGACAAAACTGCTTGACCGCGATGGAAAAATCACAGGAGTTGCACTAGATACACTTGAGGAAATTGATCGAGACACAAGAGATGATGATGCAATCATCGCTCGAGAATCAGATGTTGAGGGGTCGTTTCGGGTCGGAACGTACACCTCGCGCGTTGCCTGGAACTCTATCAAGAAGTTACCGCCAGAGGTCGCTTCGGGTTGGTTGATCAAGGCTCATGTTGTGATCTAACCATCGCCGCCAAGCACAAGGCTTGATAGCAAAACTTCTGGAAAAGGCAAAAGCAGAAGCATCGATAACAGTGGATTTCTTCGGTGTACGACAGTTGAAACCAGTTTCAAAGAGTCTGTTATCAGTTCGGAACAGTTTTATAGTCTACATCGCAGAAATGGCAACAAAGTCTCTAGGTGACTTCGCATAAAAATTTGTTCCGGATTAGTGATTGACCTGACTATATCAGCATCACAATCTGTTTGGAGGCAGGGCTCATACGGAGAAGTGGATTCAAAGACAAGCATTGAAGATCGAAGCAAAGAGAGGTTGTAAATGGAACGGCAAATCGTAGAAGCAGCAAAGATGGAAGACTTCGATGCAGCAATTAAAGAATGCGAGTAAGAAGCATAGACAGCCTTGGAATGATAAGATTTTTGAAGGACTTGGCAGTCTAACAATGCCCGTGGTAATGGTTGACTTCTGGGATGAGCACCGTTGAGCACTGGCCAAGGTTGTTAGATCATTCAGTGTTTTCTGTAAGGCCATAGCTCAACACTCTCAGTGTTCAGAGCACTTTCCAGATACTGACTATACAAGCAGAATAGACGATACCCAAGTAATGGGACATTTCACGTACTACCCAGCTACGCTCTTTGTTCTCTTTGATCTCCGCGCTCTGAGTTACTGAGGCCAGATAATCCCTTCAATCGTTATCAGGCACGAGTTTGCTCAGTGTTGAAAGTGTACAAGGAACCCGTGACCAAGCCTTCTACGTTGATACCGGAGTATCAACAACATGACGTCCCGAGCAACAACATCGAGAGATCAACGAGCTCCCCTCGGCTACATCTTTGATGACGAAGACGACAATGGTGATGACCCTCCATCCGAAGAACCCATCGTAAGTGGTCCTCGTCCTCGTGTGGTATCATCCATACTACTTGCAGCGGATGGAAAGAACTCCATCCCATGGAGCACGATCATGCCCTCGGTCTTGGACGGAAACCCGTTCGCATGGGCAGTTGTATCCGGAAAACTCAACCCTCCGGATGCAGACAAGAGGGAGACCCAGGATGGAAAGAAGCAAATGAAGAATTACACAATTGGTAATAAGGCAGGAAGGTACATTCTCATGAATTCGATTCACCCTGATTTGGCCGTCACTTTGTTTTTGGACAACAAAGAGATTCACGCTCAAGAAATTTGGCGTCGGATTAACCTCAGATTCCAGCACTCTGACGGTACCCGAAAAAGTCTGGCAATGGCAAAATTCTTGAGGTACAAATTCCTTCCCAACAAAACTGTTGCTCAGAATCTACTAAGTTACCAGAAAATCACTCACGAACTTGCACAAGCAGGTTTTCCAATGGAAAACGATCTGTCGTGCTCCCGACTTCTAGAGTCGCTGCCTTCATCTTGGGAAGCATTCCGACAAGCGTGGAGTGCTCGAACCCAGGACGAGAAACACCTGGACGCGCTGACGGAACTGATCGAGACCGAATCCGTCAGAAGAAACCTCAATGGAGTCAACGACGTCACCGCGATGTTCACTACAACTCACATTGGTAACCAACGTAGGAATCGAGGTGGACACCCCCGGCGGGGCTCCAACCCTCGTCAAGGCAACAACCGTTCCAGCGTGACTTGTTACAACTGCAACAGGACAGGTCACATGCAAAACCAGTGTAGGGCGCCGAGGAGGAACCACAATGGTAACAACAACAACAGTGGTACCAATAACAACAGAGGTAACAACGGCAACAATGGAAACCAGAGAAGATCAAATCATCGCAACAACTCCAGAAACAACGGTGGAAGACGTGGAGCAACCAGATTCCAGCACCACGCCAACATCGTGGAAGCCCTGAACGTTGAGATCTCGGAAGAGCAAGAAATCAACGAAGCTGAACTAGGTGAGGAGTTTGTGGTTGATAGCGGAACAAATAGCCATATGATAAATAATCTAAAATGGTTCGTAAACTTCAGGCCTTTTGCCAAAAGTAGAGAAGTCAAATTAGGTGGATCCAGGACGATCAGTGCTCGCGGCTCGGGGACTGCAATCTTGTCGGTGCGTAGCAATGGGAGAGTCATAATTGTGGGTATGATCAACCCAATAATATAAATGATGTTTATAGATCACCTTACAGGCACGAGTGGCTAGAAGCCATGGCAAAGGAGCTCGCCTCACTCAAAATGCACGGCGTTTTCGAGCTCTGTGATCTTCCAGAAGGGAAGCGCACCATATCTAATCGATGGGTCTTTTCGGTGAAAACCCATGAAGACGGCACGTTGGAAAAGTTTAAAGCACGGCTTGTTATGCGAGGTAACGAGCAGCGAATGGAGATGAGTCTCAACGACTTATATGCACCGACTGCACATTTCGACTCCATTCGTGCACTGCTGGCCGTATCAGCGAGAAACGGTTACTACCCTCATCAATTTGACGTCACCACCGCCTTCCTCAACTCTCCCATTTCGCAAGAGGTTTATACCAACCAACCGTCAGGTTTCGAAGATGGAAGCGGCAGGGTGTGTCGTCTGTTGAAGGCCTGTTATGGGCTGCGCAGTGCCAGCCGGGATTTCTACGATACTTTCTCAAAGTGTCTCCTCGAACTTGGATTGAAGCAGAGCCCATCTGACCCATGCCTTTTCACGTCCAATGGTGAAAAGAAGGTCTACGTCCTTATTTACGTGGATGACGGAATCATCATGGCTGAGAGAGAAGAGGACGCAATTCACTTCCTCACAGAACTCGGTAAGCGCTTTCAAATTAAGCACAAGCCTCTCTCTTTCATCCTGGGTTGGCAGATCGATATATCGAAGGATAGAAGAAGGATTCATGTGCACCAAACAAAGTATGTCAATGAGCTATTAGAAAGATTCCAAATGAAAGACTGCAAACCAGCTGCAACTCCTATGGATGTGAGTGTGCGGTCGGCTCATGAAGGAGAAGTGGATTTATCCCTTCCCTATCGTTCTCTTGTTGGTGCACTGATGTTCTTATCAATAGGAACCAGATTTGACTGTAGTTTTTCGATCAACTACTTGGCCAGGTTCCTAGATAAACCAACAAAGGCGCTGTGGAAGAGCGCGCTTCATGTCCTTCGATATCACAAGGGTTCCAAGTCGAGAGGGCTCCTTTACCTAGATAGCGGGGAGCCAGAACTTGTCGGCTGGTCAGACGCCGACTTTTCTGGGGATGAGAGAACGGGGAGAGGTACAACTGGTTCTCTCATCACTCTAGGGGGAGGAGCGATAGCCTGGACGAGCCAGCGTCAAAAGTGTGTCAGCCTTTCCACCATGGAGTCGGAGCTTGTAGCCCTTTCCGAAACGGCTAAGACTTCCATCTGGGCTGCGCGCCTGTTGAGCGAGCTAGGCTATCAGTTGAAACCAAAGCTTCTGACCGACAATCAGAGCACTCTAAAGATCACCGAGACTTGTCAGTAGTACCGAAAAGCCAAGCATATTCAGGTCAGACATTTCTTTGTTCGAGAAAAATTCCTGAATAATGAGCTCAGTGTCTCCTATTGTCCCAGTGAGGAAAATATTTCAGACATCCTCACTAAATGTCCCCTGAAGCCGCGATTCCTGAAATTGCTCTCCCTTGCAGGCATTTCAAATGGCAAGGATGAGCGTGCTGATTGTTCTGGCTAGTTTGCTCCTCCAGTCCCAAGGATATTTTGAATATTCGAGGGATTGCATGAGTGAATGCAGGGACCAGAACAAGTCCTGCACAATCACGGAGATAAATCCACACAGCTTTCCGTGCGATTGTCGGGAGACGGGATGGAGTTGCTCCCAAGCGGCAAACCGAAAGACAGTGTGTCTCAGAAAAAGCAAGAAGCCGCTTGGAGGCGAGGACTCTGGCCGGACTACGATAAGCATATCAATCCGCCAACTCCTGGGCCCTCACCAATTCCCTCAGAAGAAAAGTGGTTCCGAATACTCGCGGGGTATTCATTGGTAACGACCATCGCCTTGACAGCGATTGGTTTGTTCGCTCTTCATCGATTCGTAAAGAATCGATGTAGAAGAAAGTATGTACCAATACCAGATTCCCCCACCATAGACCGTCCAAACTTGGTCTATCAGCCGACAATAGAAGAACTATGATTCAAAAGGGCTCTGATAAATATTTTATTTTTATGAATAAATAACGCACGCGAAGATCACTTCAAATCAAGTTCAATCTTTATTCAAGTTGTATAAATTACCTTGTTCGAACAGTCTTTTCCAATTCTATCTTTATCGGAAGCAGATGCATAAGTTGTTGCGGAGTCATATGGAATCACAGAGACCTCATCTCGATGAGGCAAGTGGATTTCCTTGATAACGCAGCGCGTGTGATCTCGGCACAATCGGATGTATTCGAGATGGTGGCATCTGAATCTTCGAACATTGATTCGAGTTCGTTTTGGTTGAGGCTTGACATCAAGTGGCTTCGATGTCGTTGGCTGAGTCACAACAGGATGCTTCTTGGTTGGAGCGATTGTTGATGGCGATGTGGTGGATGATGGGATCCCAGCGGATTCTTGAATTCGAGAAGGTCGAGTTTTAACTGGCTGTGCCAGAGATGGATCAATCTTTCCTTCTGAAGAAGGAATTTTGAATTGATCCTGAGGAGTCGAGGGAATGGGGGAGCTTGGAATGGAAACGTTGGCAGGTGAAGAAGAATTAGAAACAATCTTCCTTGGATAACGGGGAGGTCGTAGTGTGGCCAGGGTCGGAGAAAGAATATGGGAAACAGAATCAGAAAGATTGGTTAGTCTACCTGTCGAATTAGATCTTGGCTTGGTCCCCGCTCTCGGGGGAGTGGTTGAAGTCGTCCTCGGTGAGGGTGTGGTCACATTGGCTGGTCTCACAGTGGTGGCAACAGTCGGTCGGACCGTCGTCAACGGTCTGGGAGTCGTCGCCATGGGATCAATGCTAGAAGAGCCTCCAGAAGTTGAATTCTGTTTTGGAGCAGAGCGTTCGTTTCTTGGAATCGGATATCGCTGTTTTCTTTCGAGTTCGATTTCCGGCCTTGATGTTTCGAAAGGCTTGGCGCGACGGCGTTGAGTGGAGTCCACCACAGGTTCATGGACGCCATCCCACAGCATGGGAATTGGTCGATGATAAAATTGCTCCAGCTTTGGAGGAGCGGGTGTTGTGGTGCTTGTGGTGGAAGTTGTAGTTGTCGTTGTCGTCGTGGAAGTGGTCGTTGACCTGTGCGAAGGAATTTGTACAGTCAACTTCCCAAGATGATGCAGAGTTTTCGGACCAGAAGTTGAAGTGAATTGATGTCCGAGACGAGTTGAAATGAGATCCTCGGTGATGGTGATCGTGGTCGTGAGCTGCGGTGCATCTTCCGTTGGTTGGCCGACGGGTGGTTCAGCCATCAGGCGGAGAGGTGCATTTTCGAGGACAGTTTCGATGAGTGATCCATAGCCCGATCCGCTCGAGAATTCGATATGTGAAACTTCGCTGCTTGGGATGCTGATCGGTGAGTTCGAAAGGATTGTTGAGTTAAGGATGATTGGTTCCGGATCAGAATGAAGGGAAACTGAAAAGCAAGCATTGGATTAGCAATTGATTCTAGAGAAAGCGGTCCCAATAGTCCAATCAACAATGAAAAAGGTTTCTTACCGAGCAGAAGAATAATCCCCAAAATTGCCGGGAGACTGCATCCAAGCAGTGGCACACCACGCCTGGAGAGCGCACTCAATGAATGAAAAACGGGATCCATGGTAGTGCGCGTGTGTGCCTTGAAAGTTGGATGTCGAGTGGTCAATAAGACCCGCGATCGCTTTATAAATCTTCGAGTAGGGCTTGAATCAATTGGACCTGTAGCAACAACGTTTCGAATGCGGATGCCGACGGAATGCTTTCCAAAACAATACAAGACAGAGGATTCCCACGGATCACCTAAGCGTGAGAAACAAATAATTGAACCTTTCTAAAGGGATGAAAAACTCGGATATTACAACAAGATTTTTTTATTTTATTCATCGTTGCTTTTAAGGCAACTAAATAACTTATTTAATCGACATTTTGGGCGAAAGCGTCCCAACACTCGGGACACCAAACTGCATTTGGCCTTCCTTGGGATTGGTATGTCCCCCCTAAGGAGGACACAACTTTTCTTGTGCACTGATGTGCACATCCAATGGTCGTCGGACCTTTCACATCGAAAGGTCCGAAGGTCGACTTCGAACAAGCCTTCGGCTTCCATCGTCGGCGGCCTCAGAGTGGTAGTTGTGGTGGTCACCTCCCCTTGGGTGCTGCGGGAGCCATAGTCTAAAATGAAATAATGAGTGTTATTCTCATATAGGTGGATGGCCATAATTCATGTTGAAACATCATCATGGATTAACATTTGATGTGAATACTTACTAATCACGATAACACATAGGATAAATATGAAGGCGACACTCAAGGTCAACGTCGTCACGAATCGGGCAGCGGCGAAGGCTCCTGGTCTCACTATTTCCGAGAAGAGACGGGAGAATATCCTAAGACGAGACAACATCCTTGGATGGGAAGCTTTCAGGGCAAGAGCCTGGTTTTCAGATGGTTTCATGGTTAGGAACGGGAATAGAATCCATGTCATTTTCGTCCCAAACCACAGCCCCCTTTTAAAGCCCCAAGATTGAGATAAGGAGCTCAAATCAGAGGAAGAAGCTCCTGACAAGAACATTGATGAGTTCAGACATCGATGTTACCTATCTCTAGATATGATTTCAGAAATTCTGTTAGATTAGGTTGATAGTTCAAGTCTATCGGATCAAGTGATGTTTTCAAATTATCAGATTTGTGAGTCTCTAGAGATAGGATGTTGAGTGAAGCCGAAATCGGCAACACTGATAGATAAGATGTAAGAATGCAAAGAGTTTGTCTTCTGCGGAATTCACAACTCAATTCTTGTGTTCTGGAAAATTATATTTTATTCACAGTTCACAGTCAACCTTACAACGCGCAGGGGGAGTATGAAGGACTTGGCAGTCTAACAATGCCCGTGGTAATGGTGGACTTCTGGGATGAGCACCGAAGCGTAGCACTCGTTGAGCACTGGCCAAGGTTGTTAGATCATTCAGTGTTTTCTGTAAGGCCATTGCTCAACACTCCCAGTGTTCAGAGCACTTTCCAGATACTGACTATATAAGCAGAATAAACGATACCCAAGTAATGGGGCATTTCACGTACTACCCAGCTACGCTCTTTGTTCTCTTTGATATCCGCTCTCTGAGTTACTGAGGCCAGATGATCCCTTCAATTTTTCGAAAATACTAGAGAAATGAGAGATAGGAATAATATAGCACAGGATGATCAAGGGGAAAATATTTGGATAGGGAGGATCGCGAGGATGAGAGTTCTGAGAAATGTTGGAAGAACAGAATGCTCAGAGCTCCGAACACCAAGGCTAACACAGTCAAAACCATAGCACAGAGAACTATTCAGAGAGAGTATCTTTCGAAATATGAGATCGATGGGATCAAGTCTCATGAATCTGTCATCGAATCATCTGTGTTTTCACAATGAAAGTGGAATGCGGTCGATAAAGAAAAGACAATGAAACACGGATCGAATAGCAACGATGGGATCGATTGCTTGGGTATTTATAAATATTCGTAGATTGGACTGCGATGAGCGCAAGGTGCAGTCATCTCGGCAAAAGATTCAGTGTTACAATTGACTAGATTCGTGCGTATTCGGGATCCGGGGACAATGACGCACTTGGTCGGGTCGTATTTCTCCTGACATGACCATCCGATCCTGTGCCTGACACATCGGTAGTTCGTGAGATCGATTTTCCAGAGTTTCCGGTGCGTTTTGGTCTCGGATGCAGAGGATGATGCGGAAGGATCTGCGATTTTTGACGGAAGCGAATAAACAAACAGTCAGTCTGAATAATACGTCAGCTCATGAACACCGTGTCTTCAATTAGCATGCAGTAACATGGCGCAGTACGCAAATTGAACCGTGAAACCAAGCAGCAGATAGTTCAGTGAGCGTGGGACTTCGAACTATGAGTGAAAAATGAAGTGCCATCATCATCTTACGAACATGCCGGACGGCAAAGACTCACGCAGCCTACGGCCGCTGCCGATGGAGGTTACACCGGGAGAAGACAACTTCGAAAGGTGGAATACATTCAAAGAAGCGCTGTCAGATTTCGCAATCATCGAAGGGCTATACAAGCAACCACCCGAAGAACAAGTGGCCTACTTCCGGGCGACATTCGCTGAGAAAGAGTTGTTGGAAATCTGGGCTCACTAGCCAGTCGTAGAACAGTCTCAACCTGAAAGTGGGCTGGAAGATCACGGCACAAAACAAACGGACAGAGTTTCGGTTAGGAAACGTCTAGCTCCTCGAAGCTAGTGCTTTATTACATGTGGTATATATACCCAGTAGAAAGTACTGATAACATGTGGAAAGCAGATCCGAAGCTGGGTTGCCTTCGGATCTGTGTCAGGGTTCATATGTCAAGACACTGCAAATGTCAGGGGTGAGTATCGTGCTCACCTCGACCCCTTGACCGTAATCACACTGACGGGTTTCAGATACCCGGAATATTGGCTAATATTTCATCATCCCCCCTTAGATGGAAGCCGAGTAATGATTACCTAGTTTACGGCTTACATACCCTGACTACCTAATACATGTACAGTATAAAAACAGATACTTATTCTATGACCATTCCAGCATATTGTGTGAGTCCAATGGTCGCAAATGTCAGGTGGGTTCCGGGCACTTATCCCTTGATACCTGAATCCATCGAAGTTTGCTATTCTTGTTAATTCCTCATCTACAAATAACTGGAAATGTATCACTGATGGATAATGGTCTAGAATCAAACTAGTATGAATCATCGTGAGACAATTCATGACTCTATTCTTGAGTCGCTCCAATGTATGGCCTCTTGCTATACCATTCATCCGTTTCTTAAACTCCAAAGATTCTTACAAGGAGAGGTCCCTAATGTGAACACTCCGATTTCGCTGAAACTTCCTCAGCGTGAAGTTCAGTATCTGCTGAAGAAGACCCTATCGGGTTTTTGTACGGAAATGCGCGGATCGGGAGATATGACAATTTGAATATTGCGTGCTCCGTAGAGGGTGGCGCGGTCCTATCCCCACTCTAATGCGCGTCAGAGCAGCTCACCAGATTCTCCTGGCTGAATCGAGGCTCGTATTATATGATGTTCGAAACAGGGCATCTCAAGAACCATGGTAGATATCTCAATGAGGTCCTGCATCGATTCGACCTCGATCGAGTTCGGGAATTTACCTAAACATGCTACCTGACTGATCTGTGTGTTAACGGTTCGTGCGAGAATTTTGTCTACGTGCTCTTGTGCGCCACGTGCTCTGATTGTCACGTCCATCAGTGACAGAGTCCGCCGCAGCTAACGTCGAACTGAAGTCGCATCGATGCTTCAAACAGGCAATCATTCTCCACCGGCATCGACTCTTCGAGCCTCCTTCCTCGCTAATGTGGAACATCCCCGGGATAAGTTATTGCGGTTGCTTCCCATGAGTTTACCAGTAATTATTCAGCCAGCTATCGACTTGATCCGACTCCTGTTTCAGAAATCGGTCCCGTTAATCCAGCATCCTCTTGTTCATCCGAACTTTCGACAACATCAACTTCTTTCTCTTTTTCCCCTCACTTTTCGGAAACACTCGGCTGAGATGATCCATATAATGCTGTGTTCAAGTTCCTCTGCATCCACTGCCAACTTCTCATTCCAAAGGTCATGTACCACAGACCATCCAGCCACGAAACTGTTGAGCTTCTTTAGCGCGCTCAACTCAATAGAGTGGTGATGTAACCGCGCCACTCTCTACGGAGCACGCGATATTCAGATGCTCATATCTCCTGATCCGCGCATTTCCGTACAAAAACCCGAGAAGGTTCCCTTCAGGAGACCTTGAACTTTGCGCTGAGGAAGTTTCAGCGAAATCGGAGAGTCCCAGTTCAACACCCATTATCACTACAGATTACAGATTACAGAAACGAACCAGGTTGAAAACACGGGTCCGCAACTAGACACCGAGCGAAAACCGACGATCTCAAATTGCATGCACTCAAGCTCGACGGAAACGAAAAGTTCAACTCCGATTTTCTTCGAGAAATTTTTCTCTTGTTGGAAGAAAACGATCAGATTCTGGGCCTATATGAGGCGATGGAAGGCGAAGGCAGAGAAAACCAGGCTCAAACTAGCTAATGCAAACACGCCCATCTCCCGAGCTTCAAGCCTCAGAACGGCGGAAAACATCGAGGTGGATGAGATGATCGAAGCAAGAGCCGATCAAATCAAAATCATCCAGCGAACATATTTCCCGATCGAAGTTAGGCTTCAGTGCAAGAACCTGAAAACTACGAGTCCGCTCTTCCAATACGCCCCATTCGTAGACGAGGAGGGACTCATCCGGTGCAGGTCAAGACTAGCAAGGTCGAGAGACTTGACCGACGGGGAAAAAATTCCCGATCATCCTTCCATCTGTAACAGCCTCTGTCGGGGGAACCTGGATGGACTCTCTAGGAAGAGGGATCACACAGGATGCTTCACTTTTCACTCTTCTATTGTACCTTTGCTTCACGACCTCAGCCTCCTCGGCTGGCCGTGCCGCTTGCTTCACGGAGACTTCTCCTAATCTGCCTAAACTAATGCCTCTATCTGCCACTAGGTGGCGCTATCGTCGCATGCCGCCCTCTCTCAGGCTCCATCCAGCTAGCTCCTCGCTATTAGGCTTTGCAAATAACCGCATTTCAGAATAACCGCGGTTACGGTTAACCGAAAACCGCAAACTCATAACCGCAATCGAAGTTAACCGCAAAAATTTGGCAAATAACCGCGGTTATAACCGCAAATAACCGCGGTTATACGGTATCATGCTGCAAGACGCAATTTTGAGCAGAACCTGTGATTGGACCCTCGTTCTCATGCCCAAACAACTGAAGCGAGCCCAAAACCCTTTGAGACCGCGACCAAGACTCCAGTGAAAACTGGAGTCTTGGTCGCGGTGAGGAAGCTTTCCCCCGAGGTGAGGAAGCTTTCCCCCGAAAGGAGACACACCCATATGATTCCCAGGCGCCTAAGTTGTTCCCGGAATTTTCGGAACTCAGATCTTCCAGGGCAGGGGTTCTCAAACTGTGTGCCACCGGCACCAAATCGCCGCGGTGCCGCGAGATAGGCTCCTTGAGCATAGGGCGGGGCTGCCGCTGATTCCGGATTGACCCGGGGTGAAACGACAGAGAGTCACGGGCGATTCCGAACTCGGTCTGACCAGACTCTTTGAAGCCTATGGGAGAAATTCTCGGGTCGGTCTGACCATACTTTTTGAAGAGCGCGGGGTGACGCGTGATGCCGCCCCTGGAAAAGTTCGCGAACCTCTGTTCAAGATATTGCAGAAGTGCACTGCGGAATCCTCTCGATGTCTCGCGGTTAAAAGCGGTTAAAACCGCAATTTGGTCGCGGTTATTGCGGTTAATAACCGCGAATTTCTTGCGGTTATTGCGGTTATTAACCGCGGTTAAATAACCGTTGCAAAGCCTACTCGCTATCCGTTACTCCCGAACCTTCGCTCCCGACAAGCGAACATCTCTATGGGCGCTTACATTTGACCACCGCTACCCTAGATAGCCTCCTGGCATCGTAGCTAATTCCAACTGAACCTTCTTCTACCTGATACTGACCTACCTACTTCTGCTAATAAGGGCCAAGCTTACATTCACACTGAGTAATTTATTGAGTAACAAAAGCGGGTGAATTTTTGGTTAGGCGGGGGAACCCATGTACATCTCCTTTTTTTTGTTGTCTTCAAGTTGGCTTCTGTTGTCATTGTTCTGGCTTCTGACGAATGTCGGCCAGCAGGGTTACTCCTCCTGCCCGGAGAACCTTGTCCACATCGACTGCACGGAGAAATATTCCTTGACCTTGATGAACCTTTTCCGACAAGTCCGCCGTCATCGGCTGTCCGTCTCTGATCGCCACCACGTGGAATTTAGCGGACTGGAGCCTCAGCCTGGTTTCCCACGCCTCGGGCTTTTCTTCAATCTGTATCAGAATTCCCACGTTTCCGACCATCCCCGTGAGGCTGCCACACACCGCGTGGAACCAGGTGCCTTCTTCCTCCAGCAACCGAGAGCATCTCCACAGTCCCCGGTTGGCCAGTTGCTCGTTGATGTTCAGATCGGCGCCGACGGCTACGAGAATGTCGCCGTGACTTCAAGCGAGCGTCCAAAGAGATCAAAGCGATATACGAACATATTCAAGATGGAACAGTGAAGAGAATGTTGTCAGGCAACTTCATTAAATGGAGATTCAACACGGCATCATGTTCCTGGGCAAGAGGTTTTTTCGAGCGAATGATACAAACGGTCAAGAGACCCCTCAGGAAAATCCTCGTAACATCAGTTCCTCACTTCAGGGACCTCGAAATAATTCTCAGCAACATAGAAGCAATGGTAAACCGAAGACCCATCACTACCGTGGCTTCGGGAGCTGACGAGCCGCTAGCGCTATCTCCCTCTGATCTGCTATACAGCCATCGAGGCGGCACCTTCATGCCGCAGCACAGCATGATTCCGAGCTCCAGAGGTGAAGAGAATAACGCGATATTCGCCAGACGCTACAAATATCAGCAACGCCTGATCAATGCGTTCTGGAAGAGATTTCAAGGTGAATACCTGGCATATCTCAAGACGGCGCACAAGCAACCGCACGCCGTGGTCAGGCCGCTGGAAATAGGCGACGTATGTCTGCTGGAAGACCCCGCTACCAGTAGGGAACCTCCAGATCATGCACCATCAAGACGGCGAAAGGCCAAATCCTAAACCGTCCCATGAAAAAGCTATACCCGATCGAGAAGTCAACCCTTCAATAACAAGCATACAGAAACAAGACTCAAAATATTTATCAAATTTATCAAAATTTATTCGTTATGCCGGAAAGCGCAAACCTTCACTGATACTTGGGCACCTGGCGCCGAGGGTCGCAGACCCGTTGATGTCGGCTTGCAGGATCAATGGCATACTCTTCGTCGCAGTCGCGACATATCCACCAATAATAGGTAATTCCGACCCCGGTCCACTGCATATCGTAATCTCGGTCGGCTCCGAACACTGTCGAGGGTGGCCGGGTGGCAACGGTCGGCCCTACCCGGTAGTAATGTCCGACACTGCGGCCGCCGCCGCCCTGCTGCTCAGCAACCGAGGCGGACAGGTCAAGCGGTCCGTCAACGGCGGCGGATGTCGCGGGTACTTCAGCTCCTGCAAACTCACGTTCGGCAGCCGAGGCGGACAAGTCAAGCGGCATGCCTGCAGCGGCGGATGTGGATGCTTCCTCCGGTTCTTCTAATTCGCGTTCGGTGGCAGGCAGCGATAACTACAACGCGGCCTGACCGTCTTCGGAATCGGCGACAGGAGCGACAGCGATGTTGGTTTCAGCCGGCAGGGCGGCTCTGCTGCTAACGATTGCTCGGAAGGCGACGTCAAGCGACGCACAGTGGGCCAAAACGCCGAAATAGGGGGACAAAAGTCAAGTCTGCAGATTGATCCCAAACATGTTGGAATAGGTTCTCAGATGGCTAGAACTCGGAAAGCCACATTTCTCATGGACTGAGCCCGTCCCGTGTTTTGTTTAACGGCTACGCAATACGGACGGAAAACCTCCCAAAGACCGACTTTTTTCGGTCTCTATTTTCACAGCAGAAACTAACTCAGAATACGGGGCTCCTCTCGGACAGAATCGATTGTATCAACTCCTATACTCTTGAAATGAGCCACAGGATCACTCATCCGAGCGAAATTCTGATTCCGACAACCTATGGTGGGTTCGTAAAAATGATGAAGTTTTCAGCAAAAAACGGCAAACTAAACGAGCCTGGAAATACACGGGGTCGGTCTGGGTTCCTCTAGGGATATGTCGCATAAGATAGGCCATGTTGTCTAGTTCATGAAACAACTCGCAGACCTTTGCGGGTTTTTGCGGAAAAAGTACCAAGCGTATTTCGAAAATCAATAAATAGCTCTTTCCCGAGACTTTTCATGGGCATCGAGCGCTCCCGGTTCGAAACACGTCTGGAATGATACTGTTAGGCGTCCGAACTGATGGTCTGGAAGGTCTCCATCGTGATGTCCGCTGCCGCTGACACGATAACCTCGGTACATCAGGTGCGTCGCGTTAGAAACGAGAGGTCTCAAACAAGCTTCGTGTGTGACTTTGTGAGGTCAGTTAAAAGAGGCTCAGGAGTCCTTTCCACTGCCGATTCAGACTTTTCTGACCCGAAAGAGTCGGAAAAAGTGAAAAAATAATTTTGTCCCTCTATTTAGGCATTTTGGCCCACTGTGCGACGCCAGTAGATTTGAATGCACCCGACGTCTTCGCATCAACTCCACATACTGATGGGCTGCCCCCAGCCGGATCAGAACCATGTGAAGAGCGGTTTGAGCCTCCCGCAAGATGCGGCGCTGGAACTCCGCATCACGGAGGTCCAGCGGCACGGGAGCCTCTCCCCGCACGGCGATCACCCGGCGCGGGTCTATAGCGGCATCCATCTGCAGAAGAGCCACGAAGGCCTCACCTTCACTAACATGAGGGACCACATAACGCGAAGCAGGGACGGCTAGATCGTCCAGTAGGGCCCGCGGACCGAAGTTAGCTCCTGACCGCTAGAGTTTCCAAAAAACCGCATTTTTGAAAACCGCGGTTTGCGGATAACCGGAAACCGCAGAGGCAAAACCGCGGTTAATATCCGCAAAAAACCGCGCGTTCTGGAATATTTTTTTTGCAAAACAAAACCGCAGCAATAGATCAACGAGTCCCACACTCGACATTCATTTACATTACGCTGTTCTCGAATGCTTTCCTCAGGATGAAAATTGCATCCAGGGTCGACGGATTTAGACAAGCTCGATGCTCTCTCAGTAACAACTAGGCTTTCCAAATAACCGCATTCTGGAGAACCGCGGTTCGCGGTTAACCGGAAATCACCGGAAAAACTGCGGTTAACCGCAGAAAACCGCGGAAACCGCAAGAGAGAACCGCGGTTACCGCCAGAAATTGCGTAAATTCTGCGGTTATCCGCGGATAATAACCGCGGTTAGTATCCGCTGGAAAGCCTAGTAACAACTTAACAACACTGAAATCTTGTTCGGGGCGAACAGACGTTGGGGGAATGGTCAACAAGATCTCGCGGCTAAGAGCCGGACTCCGGTATTTCTGTGCTCCGAGAGAGCTTTGACAACATTTTGAGAGACTGGAGACATGAATATGATGTCTTGCGAGATCTCCTTCAGTCTGGTGCGGTATTTCTACACAAAACTACACACCGCAACAAAATTGCGGTTATTTTCGCGGATAACCGCAAAAATCTTGCGGTTAGGAAACCGCAAAACGTTTGCGGTTATCCGCGGATAGTGACCGCGGTTAATATCCGCTGGAAAGCCTACTGACCGCCCCTGCCGATTTCGGGAGACGCGACGGACAGGCGCCTGTTCATCGGCCGTCCACACCAATCGCACCACGCGAACCAAAAGAGCGTGAGGGTACTCACGCAGCGCGGGTTCATCGCGGCACATAAGCACCGTTAAGACCCCCGCCGGCGACAACTCGTACGGGCAGTTGCGCCCACCCCCTCGGACATTGGGTCGACGAAACATCTCAAAATCAACAACTCACTAAAAAAAGGAAAAAAGAAGTCAGAAAAGCACAAACAGAATCTACCCATGGAAGGCAAAGAGAACCAAGACGTGCACGTACCGTTCAAAGCGAAGATCGAAAAGGAACTTTGGAGATCGCACTTCCCGGGAGTCAGGCTCCGCTCTCCAAACAGGAGAGTGGAACAAAAGAAAACTTTCGAATCCGTATTTCGGCGCGGGCGCGAAAAACTTCAGCAACGATCCGAATTCCGGGCTGTCAGGCGGCAGCCTGACAGCCCGGCGTGGAATCCAAAACATTCTCCGTCAGCGATAGCAGACGAAAAAGTCAGTCAGTAACACACGGAGATTCCAGTGACAACCCATTTCGGGAATCCCGGTGAAAGTAGAATTCTACCCGTTTATCTTCGACAATTTCGTCCCCTGTGAGACTGCCCCTCAGATCCCCGGAACCCTCCGAGAGATCTCGCTACACTCAGAGCTCGGTAGCTCCGTCTCTGAGCTGTTAGGCAGCCGCGCACCTGTCCTGCACAATTGTGAAAACCCCGTGTCTTCATTGTTCCTAAGATAGGGCGCCACAAAGCCCATTCGAAGGTTGATCTCGAAGATGTGTCGAGATGTCGAGGCTTTCTCGAATCAGCTCGACATGATTTCATCGGAGGACCGATCATCTGAATTAACAAGCTCCGAAAACCTCGAGTTGCTAATAAGGAACATTGCAGAGATGAGAAAAGACATCCTCAATTCAAACGGTACCAGCTCTTCTGCTGAGAAGACCATGCAGAAACGTGTTGACACTAACTCGGCCAACACCGATGAACGCATGACCAAAGCAACCATTGCGGAGTCATTTCTCAAACTTGATGATGACATTAGCAAGATGGATTCGGCCGCCAATTCGGAGAATCTCAAGGAGACCCTGTGCCTCCACTGCTGTCCGTCACAAAAAACTCGACGGACGTAAGCCAAGCGGTGAGAACAGAAAATTCAGCAGCTGAATCACCCCCAAGCTTGCCCGGCGACTCCATGAGTCAAAGCCGACAGGGTCAGACCCAACCGGGATGGAGCCCAAGGGCGATACCTGAAGATCCGGAGAATTTCCTTCCGAAGCTCTCCAAAAACTTCAAACTTCCGAAGTTCAGCGGCGATGTGAAAGAGTTCCGAAAATTCATGGACACTTTCAACACATTCGTTCACGACCGCCAGATTCCCGAGCTTCAAAAGATCATTCTGCTTCATGAGTCCCTGTCAGGCAGGGCATACCACAGCGTCAAGCACCTGAACCTGAGAGCTGAAAACTACATCCCGATGAAGCAACTGCTGGAGAAGCAGTTTGGACGGGAAAGTTTAGCGAAGGACAGCCATCTGCGAGCTATGGACCAGATCCTGTCATCTTGAGGTGAAATCCGCAACGATAAGTTACCCCGTTTCGTCAATTCTGTCTCTCAGCACATTCTAGCTCTGATTTCTTTAGGAGACACGTACACTACACTCACACCCGCATACGCTAACAAATTAATCGAGAAACTTGGGCGGAACACGAGGGTAAAATTTCTAGAAACGTACAGGGACAAATACGAAAACACGTCCACAAGCAAGCTCGAAGCGCTAATGTCATTTCTAGAGTCAGAGTGTAGCATCATTGAGACGCTCGTAGCAGACAGAGGCTCAGGGCCGAAATCGCCATTCGGTTCACGAAGGAACCAAGGTCAAATAGGCAGCCGCGCCTCCTTCGGAACTCCATCTAAAAAGAGGAAGACCAGTGAGGCTGGAGAGAACGCTAAGACGGATCGAGATGTAAACAACGATCACGAGGAAAGTCAAAAACTCACCGTTAAAGAAGTGGTGCACGCACAAGCAGGAAACTGACAACACGAACCAACTCAAGCGATTCCGAAAGCGGAGTGCACAGTTCGATGTCGGACCTCGATTTCCAATCCACCTCATGGGGCGGAGCCGGAAAGGAGATCGGGAAAGGAAAACCGTCTCGAGAGCGCTGAGAGCGCCGGAACACGGAAGCGTCAGGCGCGGAAACTAAACAGCGAACTCTAGAGTATCTTTTCAGTGACGTAATTCTGCCTCCCGGAATTCGGGGGAGTGTGACAAATGGAGTCTCTCCGTTGTGCCTAGAGCTTGCTTTCAGTATCCAATCACCACAAGCTACACACACTAACAAGAGAGCGAAGAGACAGACGGGGTGGCTAGTTAGAAACAATTTCGAGATGTTTATTTTATTCTTCTTCATCATCCAGTCAATCACCCGACGGGAGCCCGAGTAGGGCGACCGACGGGCAATAAATATACGGAATCTCCGACTCCGGGTTCGATTCGCATACTCCAAGAAAAGTCGCCACTCTACTAGAGCAGTGGTTCTCAACCTCTTTGGCCCACGGAACCCCGAGGGGTTCCTCGAAGCTCCCCGCGGAACCCTGAGTTTCTGCTTACCCCCCTTTCCCCCGCGTGGAGGTAAGACACATGGTAAATCGATCTCGATAAAAGCACCGTATGAACGCCTTCACCTGGCTCCATTGAAACTCCCCTCTCGTGCTTGATACCTCTTTGAAGTTTGGGTCTTCTCGGACATCTGGAGTCGCATTTCGTTTTCCGCGTTCACTATCTCATTTCCTTCCTGGCATCAGATGAAGAAAAAAGATCGGCGGAACCCCAAGGTTCCAAGGAAAATTCCGCGGCGGAACCTTGAAAATCTCTCGCGGAACCCTTGGGTTCCGAGGAACCCCGGTTGAGAACCACTGTACTAGAGTGACGTCACTGGCGACGAGCCGTCAGGCGGCATCGCACGATGCACGCTAGGCAGCACGTCGCCGCGGCCACACATCTGTGCGCCGAGTTAGGATCATCAGATGTTCTCTAGCGAGCTTACGGTACACAAGCCCACGGCAGGCCGTAAAGAAAACGTCAAGTAGCCTAACAGTTACAAACCGAGCTCGTCGGTAGACTAGCTCAATCCATCGGTCTCAGAGACCCCGTCTCTTTGACTCAGAGTCGATCACTCGCGACTCAACCGATAGTCGGAGTGCTAATCGAACACGTGAGCGGATCAGTTCCGAAAGTGCCCAACACCCCGTGTTTTCACTTTCTTCCGAATTCGTCCGCCACAGAGCCATTTGAAGACACACGCTGATAAGGAATCACAGCATGTGTATAGGCAGAAACGGGTGATAGAGTTGTCACGCTCACACTCGGAGATCTGTAGATAGCACTTTCACGGACCAGAGGATGTTGTTTCCGAAACAAAGATTGGAAGGGACGTTCAGGAACGCGCGTGGGTTGCCTACCCGCTTCTATGGAAGCGCGCTCTTTTGCTGCCATTAAAAGTTGAGCAGTAGAAGGATACTCACATCAGTTGAGGTCGTTGATGGAGATGAAGGTGCACTGGTGAAAACTTCAATTTTGGTTGTTGGATGAAAAGTTGAGACGTTGCGGATAGGCTCCATTGATGACATCACAGGACGAGTTGTGAAAGATGATGACAAAGTAGGTTCAGAGTGTACTGGAACAGTAGACGGAGCTACTGTGACCTGAACACACGAGATGAGTTCCACAAATGAATCGGTGGAAGTGGGGATTGGAAACTGAAGAGGAGAGTTGATGGTATCCACCCGGTAGTCATGATCAGAACTCGAGGTCTCGTTCACAGAAGTTGTTGAGAGGTTCGAACTCTCAAAAGATGCGTACACTGGAGTTGGTATTCCGATGTGGAGAAGGGCAATCCAAGTAACTAACAAGCAGAAAGAAGTGGAACCTAGAAGCACAATTCTTTCACTGCGGCTTAAACGGAAACGCATCTTAATGCCCAAGGATCAACCTGTGAAATGTCGTTGAATGCCAAAATGACCCGAGCATTACCGAATTCTAGGAGAGGGGGGAGAAACCATCGGAGGTTTCATAACACAGAAAAGAAAAACATCGCATTGCCGAATCAATGTTGGATTTATTCTGTGATGAGTAAGATAAACATAATCATAAAAGAAACAGACGCCGACGCAGAAAGGGTCAAGTGGCGGTCTGAAATAAGTCAAAGCAAGAAATTAGAAACCGCCTGACCACACAGGCACGGAAATCAAACACGACGGCAGACAACGGTCGGGTGGTCAGCACCGCAGACACCGTTGTCCATCGTGTGAGTGCAGAAGACTGTCTGAGCAACTGGCTTGTTCCCAAGCACACTCAGACAATTCTTGGAGATTGCATGAATACAGGTCCAGCCAGAGACCTGTGAAGAGCGCTTGCACTCATAATCCCTAAGCACAACGCTGCTTGGATTATATTTCTTGACGATTCAGGGATTGGTGCCTGGATGATACGTAGTCTTCAGAGTTGGGATCCCAACAGGCACCATGGCGTTTTCGTCGTAAAAATCGGCTGATCCAGAGAGGATGATGGAGTCGGTTCCGGAAGTCTTGATGGTATTTGTCCACTAGCTCTGGTCCAGACTGAAACTCACTGAAACAATAACGCCACGGCGATCACGGCTAAATGAATAGACGTGGTTCACACACACGCGTAACTGCTCCTCTGTAGTCTACGCTTCGTTTATTCTTTATATACTTGTATGGAAAGGGTTACAGATCCGTATTCTAGTTTAGCATTACTATTCGGTCGTTGTACCCCGTACGACGACCGACGCTTCCTTATCCTAGAATGTGGGTCAGTCGTAAACTGGAATCGTGAGGCAAGATGCGGATACTAACATGCTTATTTTCTATCAATCCTCCCTTATCCAAATCTGTCTCACGATGTGGATTAGTACACTGGTTACTTGGTCAATAAATTTCAAAATCTTTAAATTAAACCATCATTTTTATTGCCAATATACAATTCCCTCCACCTTATCTTCGTCTTCGAACAAGAAATTCTGTTCGTCAATTTTACAGACGAAGTTATCTCTAAATACGTCCCTTATGGGCTCGTATCCGATCTCACATAGATAGAGAGATTGGTTCGCCTCCAATTCTCTCAACACTTTTCTTTCCACCTCGAAGTGGAATTTTCCTCGTGTGACGCAGCACACTCTCCTTCTGTACTCATCTGAGCACAGCCGCCAGAGGCCGGACGCCAGCTCCTGAGTCGCGTATGCTTTGTGTGAGTCCCAAAGCATTTCCTTCAACATCAGGGCGAATCCCTGATGTCCGGCCCTCGGAACGTTGTTCACGAAACGATCCGAATTTAGGATGTTCTCCATGGTGGAGTACACCCCTGACCACAAGATGGGGTACATCTCCTTTACCTCATCTGTTTCGCTTCTTGGCTTGATCATCAGCCACTCCGGTCCTTCGAATGTTCGGTTGAACAGTATTCTCCCGAAGTTCATGTCGTGGTCTTCCGGGCAAGACTCTCTTGTGCACAGGCACGGCAACCGGTGGTCACGGTAGTCGAAGATGATTCTGTCTTCGTTGATCCATCTTCGGGAAACGAGGACGTCCTGCTCTTCTTGTCTTCTTTCTTCAAAACACACTCTGGCTAGATCTTCGCTTGTGAAGCTCATTGTCACTGGTTTTGGTCGTATGTAATGGTACAGCGTTAGTCGCCCTTTTTATACCACTCTTCGATCAGAGTATCCAGCCTCTCTCTCATATCAAACAGGTTTCAGGTCATTGAACTTA
The DNA here is from genome assembly GCA_031001835.1 of Lepidoglyphus destructor. Classification (NCBI taxonomy): domain Eukaryota; kingdom Metazoa; phylum Arthropoda; class Arachnida; order Sarcoptiformes; family Glycyphagidae; genus Lepidoglyphus; species Lepidoglyphus destructor. Next base: position 755,265 of record JARNKU010000045.1, read on the forward strand.
CGCACAAAGAGCTTGGGTCTTATTTTCCCGCTCAAACTCATGCATCCTTCCAGAATTCTCTGGTGAATTCTAGCATTGGAACTTGACACCCCCTAGCGTCTTCTTTCTCCATTTCAACTATGCATAAGTCTCAGTTTGTTCTTGCTTTTCGTCGAGTTCACATCTCGAAGAAAATGTCGCAAAACTCCTCCAACCAAAGTGCTCAAGCAGTAGTTCCAGTCGGAAGTTCATCAGAGGTTCAAAACCTCACTACGCCAGAACAGGAATCCAATCTAGTCAATCAGGTGGTCGTGTCAAATTTTTCCGTTTCGACTCAGAACTCATACGCATCCAATGACGGGCTCCAGTCCCAAACGCTGGTTCAAAGCCCACGTCTCAACGTTCCCGTTCCGATGCCTCGGGGCACGGTGTATTCCGACAGTCTCCTGAACGTTAACCGGACTCTCTCAATCTATGAGTCCGAACTCTCCTCAATGCGAAATATGCTCAGTTCTCAATCAAATCTCGCCCCCTGGATGGAGAAGCTCCACAAGTGGCTCTCAATCCATGAAGCCAACTTTGAAGTGGCGAAGAACGAATTCATCAGGATGGACACCAACATGAAGACGATGATTGATCAGTTGGTGATTCTCGCATCCAAAGTTGATCAATGTGCACCGGGGAGTCAAGTGTCCCAGGCCATCAACTCATTGAATTCCACTATCCAGCAACATCAATCGCAGCTCGAGATTACCTCATCTAGTCAATCACTACTCGATCAACGTCAAGACCTCCTGGCGCACAATTCCGTGTCACAAACTCAGCTCAACGCTGTTCAGTCCAGATTTGAGGGTTTTTCACAAGAAATTAGTCAACTGCGATCCGAAATCGCAAAACTGATTGAAACCACTCCAAATCCACCGCCGCTCTCTCTCCACTCAGCTGTGGATGAACGCATCTCACGTATTGAAGAGAGCAATCGCAATCTCGATCTCATCCTCAAGAGTCAGAAGGAGAAGTTACAGTCCATCAATGATCACAGCCTGCAATTGATTACGGAAAATCATAATCGGCTGGCCAATCGGGTTACTGCTCTTGACAAGGCATTATCCAATAATCAAGCATACGTCAAGTCCGAAGTTGACAAAATCCTCAAGCACATCAATCTCGACCTAACAAATCGAACGAATGACCTTCAGCGATCAAATGAGCGATCTCAACAATTTGAGAAAGACATCACTGTCCTGAAGGCTCAAACCACCTTCTTCAACGCTCAGTATCGAAATCTGCTCTCCCGGGTGGAATCTCTGTCAGTTCGAGGTCCGATCGATGCTTCTCCAGTTCGACTCAATGTCGATCCGTGCTCTCCCAGTCCGCATGCTTCCGATCAACTTCCCCGAATGGATCAAGCTCAGAGCGTTCTAGGCCAGGTCGAAGAGTTGATGGAAGAGATGAATGAGAACCGGCGCACTGGGAACACTCCATTCATGGATCGCATCACTATCTTCAACTGGCGTTTCCTTAACTTTGTCAAGAATCGGAAGAAGACCTTTGCTGCATTTCTTCTGCTACTAGTTCTCCGTACGTATTAATTTTCTCATTATGAATCGTGTCATGAATTGTGGAATTTCTTTCCAATTCTTTTCATCATTGTCCTCATTCCTTTTTAGTTGGCATTTCGATGGGCATCTCAATCGACCTCTTGAGTCGTGAGAACAAAGCCTACATGGCTCCAACTCAACCGTCGATTCTGGCTCCAAAAGCCAACGAATATTCTGAATCGATCGCTCCATCGCTGCCACCGAGAACACCAGATCCTCCAGCATCTTCCACCGTCGCCGAGACCAAAATCCAGCGGAAGTTTCGGAAAATTGATCTCAACAACTATAGATGCGCAAGACACAGGATCGGGTGGTCGTGTGAGGAGAAACATGATCCGACGAACTGTGTCGTCATTCCCGGATCTAGGATACGTTCTAATCTAGTCAAATGTGACACAGGATCCTTCGCAACAACAACTGGACTATGTCCGCTTCGCACTCCAGTCTGCGAATACCTATAAAATCCTCACCAATCGACTCGAACGGTGCTATCCGATCCGTGATTCATTTGTCTTTCTTTTTATCGACCAGAATCTGGTTTCATTGTGAAAACACCATTGATTCGATGGTAGATTCTTACTGCTTGATCCCATTGATCTCATATTTCGAAAGATACTCTTTCTGAATAACTATTGTGGGAAAGGTTACTGGTGTCTTTTAAATCGACTACCATGAGTTTCTCATTCATTCTACCACTCCCATCTGAATCGTTTATCTCGTCTTAATTCGTATCATCATGCCGCGGATTCCCATTTATCTGATTCTCTGTACTGTCGTTCTTACTGTGTTGGCTATGATGATCGGAGTCTTGAGCATTCTGCTTTTCAAACATTTTTCCGAACTTTCATCGAACAGTGTCGACGAAACGTCTTCGAATACATCGGCTGATCAATTTCAATCAGGCACGTACTCTTCGTCACAGAATCATATTCAACCGTCTTTCACTCAGTCATCCTCCCTCGCTTCAAACTCTGTTCTTGAGTTGTCGTCCTCAGTGATCTCATCTCATACTGAGTCATCTGGTATGTCAAGCGCTCGTCTAAGCAATGTTTCGCTGTCTCACGCGATCCTCCCTATCCAAATATTTTTCCCTTGATCATCCTGTGCTTCCTATCTCTCATTTCTCTGGTATATTTGAAAAATCCTATCATTCCAAGGCTGTCTATGTTTCTTACTCGGAGTCTTTAATTGCTGCATCGAAGTCTTCTATCTTTGCCTTTTCGTTTACGACCTTTCTTTGCTTCGATCTTCCGTGCCATGACATTGAATCCGCCTCATCGCATGAGTTCTGTTTCCAAACAGATCGTGGCGCTGATAGTGTCTTGTCAATCTCTAATCCGCCACAAATTTTTGTGCGAAGTCATCTGGAGACTTTGTTGCCATTTCTGCGATGTTGACTATAAAACCGTTCCGAACTGATTACAAACTCTTTGAAACTGGTTTCAACTGTCGTACACCGAAGAAGTCCACTGTAGTAAATGCTTTTGCATTCGCCTTTTTCCAGAAGAATTGCTATCTAACCTCGTGGTTGGCGATGTTTTGATCGCACCACAAGCCTCGATCAACCAATCCAAAACGACCTCTGGTGATAATTTCTTAACAGACTTCCAGGCAACGCGTGAGGTGTACGTTCCGAACCGAAACGACGCCTCAACATCTGATTCTCGAGCGATGATTCCATCATCATCTCTTGAGTCTCGTTCGATTTCTTCGAGTGTATCTAGTGCAACTCCTGCGATTTATCCAACTCGGTCAAGTACAGGGTGCGGCACCCAAAATGCTCCGATTACAAACGCCTGTTAAATCTGAACCAGATGAGATATCGAAGTTCTGTTTGCGCGAAAAGTTGCGTCTTGAATTGCCATTTCGTTTGCGATTCGTCCGCCTCCAAAAGCTCGAAGCGTCGAAATTTGCCTGAGAAAAACCGCGAAAATCTGGGTTCGTCTATGGGACGCCCATAGTGAACGTCTGTCAAATCTGAACCAGATGAGATATCGAAGTTCTGTTTGCGCGAATAGTTGCGTCTTGAGTTGCCATTCTACGGCTTCGAGCTATCGGGAGCGAACAGATTTCAAACGGAATGGCAACTCGAGACGCAACTATGCGCGCAAACAGAACTTCGATATCTCATCTGGTTCAGATTTGACAGAAGTTCACTATGGGCGTCCCATAGACGAACCCATATTTTCGCGGTTTTTCTTCTGACAAATCTCGACGCTTCGAGCTTTTGTAGGCGGACGAATCGCAAACGAAATGGCAATTCAAGACGCAACTTTTCGCGCAAACAGAACTTCGATATCTCATCTGGTTCAGATTTAACAGGCGTTTGTAATCGGAGCATTTTGGGTGCCGCACCCTGTAGTTATGTCGTTGGAATTAATCAGACTCGATATCCACGGGCATCCGCGAATAGTTCTTCGAGTTCCGCTTCTTCTCAATCCGTGACGAGTTCTTCCCAGATTTCACCGTCTCCTACCACTGGGATGCAACCTTCGTCCCAGAGAAGCTCAGTCAATGGGATGACTTCTCCAAAACCGACTGTCAGGCCTTCGGCAACTCCGAAGCCACCGGTCAAGTCTTCGGCAACACCGAAGCCGACAGTCAAGCCTTCGTTACCACCGAAGCCGACTGTCAAGCCATCATCAACACCGAAGCCGACCGTCAGGCCTTCATCAACACCGAAGCCGACCGTCAAGCCTTCATCGACTACAACTACGACCAAACCGCCTACAACAGAAGCCGCAACAACTCCTAATGTTCCTTCGGTGACTCCTTTGATGGAATCCAAAACCGAGGACGTAACTTCTGTTCTTCCTACAAGTGAATCCGTCACTATCCCTCCGTTAACAACTTTAGCTCCTCAATTGAAGCTACTTCCGATTCCTACGAATCGTTTCAAGTGTACTAGACTGTACTACAACAGACTGTGCAAATCTGTCCTCGATAAACAGTGTGTTCTTATCAGAAGAACGACACGTTTCGGACTTGAGGTCCATGTTCAATCATATGAGGGAACTGAATCGTTCATTTTTCCTTCCGAGCATGAAGAAATCAGAAAATCATGTAAGAACTATAGGTTGTTTACTTCAACGTAATAAATCTGAGATTATCTGATACAATGAACTGATTTTTGCTCCCCATCAAGTACTGGGCCCTACTGTTGGGTTTGAGTATGGTGATGTTGGAGAGATTGGTACTCCTGCTGGATTTTCCGGATTCAAATTCAGTCTCTGATACTGACGTCTCCTCCATGTCTGGGCAATGCATCTTATCAAACTTGATCCTCCGTAAATTATCAATATTGTCGTGAGAACTGCTGCATAGATTTCCAAAAATGACGATCCCGTCATCGGAGTCGGTCGAGGAGTGGATGGAATTCTATGCTTGTACGCATAATAATCGTCCCAACTTCCATTTCCTCCAAATACCGCTCCATTTGCTAATAAGCATACAGTCTTGTCTGACGCTCTTTCCTTACAGTCTTCGTCTAGAGATATACAGTCACAAGGGAAATATTCTGCGTTGATTTCTTGGATAGTACACGCGAGACGCTGGCGCTGACATAATGCGAGGCAATCATTCTGATACGTGAAGAACGCTTCCGTTCCTCCGATGCATTGGATCAGCATCATGATGATTATTGATTGCTTCACTTGAGAAACCTGCAAGTTTTCGTAGCTTCTTGAACCTTTGCTCATTCAGGCTTTTCGTCCACATATCTCCGATGTTCAAATCACTGGTACAATGTGCAATTTTGCACTCACCATTTTGAAATTTTTCTCTCAACCAGAAATGCCTTGTGGCAATGTGACGTGACCTGCTCGAAACTTGGGATTCTGTCATTAGCTGCAAGCACGCAGTATTGTCGACATGAATCGTAGGGATGAGTGGATAGTTGATTTCTCGCATCAACTGAGCGATCCATACCACACTCTTTCCCGTTTCACTACAAGCAATGATTTCACTCTCCGCACTGGAAAGGCTTGTGCAGGTCTGCCTTCTTGAAATCCAAATGACTGGTCCCTTTCCCAGTTGAATCAGGGTACCAGTGGTGGACTTTCGAGTGGTCTTGCATCCACTCCAATCTGCGTCGCTATACGCAGCGATCAGAAACTTTTCGGTTCTTACGTATTCTGGCCCAAAATCTTCTGTAGCCGAGAGATATCGTAAAACTTTCAATCCAACACTCCATAAGTGTTTTGTCGGTTTATCCAAATACCGAGAGAGAAAGCCTACGGCATAGCTAATATCGCCTCTGCAAGCTACTGCTGCGAAATTAAGAGATCCTACCAACTCGCGATAATTATGAGTTAGGTCTGGCTCTCCTTCGAATGCGTTTCTTGAGGTAGCATCAATCGGAATGGCTGCTGGTTTACAGTTCGTCATTCCAAACCTGTTCAGCATTTCTTTCACATATTTCGATTGATTCAACTGAATTCTAGTTCTATCTGCAGAGATATTTATCCTGAGTCCCAGGAAATACTCGAGTTTCCGAGATTTCAGTTCGAACGTTTTCTCGAGTTCCTTTATGAATTCTTTCAGAATTCTCTCTTCTGATGCTCCTAGCATCAAATCATCGACATACGCTACGCAGAAAAAGCGTTTTGGTGGATTGGAGAAATACAAACAGGGATCTTGAGAAGATCGAGTCAATGTTACTGATTTCATTGATAACAGAGTCTTATTCAATTTCTCGTTGAAACATCTGGAGGCTTGAACACTTCCATAGAGTGATTTCTGTAGCTCACAGACTCTCCCTGATTTGTCATCAAATCCATCTGGTTGCTTCATGAACAACTTCTTATCCAAAGGCGCTGTCAAGAATGCTGTCTTGACATCAGACTGCATTAAGAAAAGTCGCTCCTGTGCTGCCACTGCCAGAATGGCTCTTATAGTGGAAAACTGCGCTACAGGGCTGAAAAGCTTGTCATATTCTAGATTTTTAATCTGATGGTTGCCTCTCAATACAAGGCGAGCTTTTCTTCGTTCGATGTTTCCATCTCTATCTCTTTTCACTGAGAATATCCACATGTTTGTAAGGATATGTTGATGTGGATCGGGCTTTACCAGCTTATAAACCTCATTGGCCTTAATTGCGGCCATCTCAACGCCCATTGCAGCTAACCAATCTGCTTTATCTTTAGAACGATAGACTTCATTTATGTTTCTGGGTACGTCTACCTCAGAGTTAGAATTACCTACGCTAGCGTTAACTTCATTATCATGCGCATTATTATTGTTAGTAGTACTACTATTTTCATGATACACTATCCCCGCCTCATACCGCTGGGGTTGCTTAAGCTTTGACCTATCTCTTAGTCTAGCCTTACGTCCTTCGATAGGGTTTTCCTTCCTGCTCACTAATTCTGAAGATCCTTGTTGTGTTGACGACCGGTCTGCAGGGTTTGGTGTATCGGACGGGTCATGATCCTCATCCACACCCAATTCTTTATCCACATTAGTTGCTCCATTCCATTCGTTGGAATCGGATTCGCTGGCTTGTTCAGGATCATCTTCTGGTGTTGGCTCTTCCTCTTCTTCGCTGTCCGGAGCAGCTGGTCCGTTGATATCCTCTTTTTCTTTATCAGGGAATGGTGGTAGTTGGTTCAGATCATCTTGCAATGGAGCTGCTTTCAAAACTTTTATGTCACGAATACGATGCACACGTGAAGTTCCGAGTTCTAGGACACGATAAGATAGAAAATTCTCATCTAGTCCAACTACGGCTCCTGCTTTCGCTCGTTCATCCAATTTGTCTCTTCCTGGTCCGGTAACGTAAAACCAACAACGAGTTCCGAATCGAAGGACTCTCCCGAGATAAGGTTTTTGACCCATGATTATCTCATATGGTGACTTGCCTTCAGATTCGATGAACTTCGTAGCATTCAGCATATACGTTGCGAAACATAGAGCCTCTGCCCAGGATCTCTTGCCAAGACCGCTGTCGATGATCATGGTTCTCGCTAGATCCAAGAGGGTTCTATTCAGGCGTTCTGCCTGAGAGTTCATTTGCGGAGTGTATGGTGGGCTATAGCTGAATTCACATCCTTTTGATAGAAGATACCGTTGCAGCCTCTTGTTCTGATATTCTGAACCACCGTCAGAGTGAAGATGATAAACTTTCTGACCTGTTCTCAACTCGAACCATTTCATGAAGTTTCTGATGTGATCGAAAACTTCAGTTTTATCATGGAGGAAGTATGTTTTCTGAATCGACTGAAATCATCAGTCAATGTGAGGAAAGCCTTGTGTCTGCCGAATGATAGCTTTGACACGAAACATACATCTGAATTGATGGATCCTATTCGAGGGGCTCGTGCAGAGTCAGGCTTAGGACGAAAGCTGACTCGATGCATTTTTCCTTTGGCACAGCTTTCACAGCTGGTGAAGTCTGGGATAACTTTATATCCTTGTCTCTCTAGCATTGATTTGAGCCAAGCCGCATTGATGTGGGCAAATGTGCGATGTGCCTCGGACAAACTTATACGTTTTTCATTAGTTCCTTCTGCTGCCAATGCCTCAGTAGATTCTGTAGCTTGTAGAATGTACAGACCGTTGTTTCTTCCAGCTTTTATCAGGGTTTCTCCCTTGGTCAGCGTGATTTCATTGCTGTTCACTTTGATCTCGAAACCTTCATCTGCCAGCTTGGACACTGCCAGCAGATTGCGTCGAAGTCGTGGAACATACAACACATCTCCTAGTTGAACATTCTGTGGTTGGCCATGACTCATGAGAGTCACCACAAGCTTTGCCTTTCCTAGGGCTGACAGTGATCGCTTTCCCCCTAACTTCACCTCCTTGGCTTGATGGAAGGGAACGAAATCGATCATGTTGTCCTTGGTGCTTGACATGTTGAAGTTGCTGCCAGAATCAATGACGTATTCATTTTCTGGAGACGCAAGGTTCGTTTCAATGGGAGTTGACTCAGTAGTGAGTGCCTCGTAAATTGCTTCACTAACAAGTAAACATATGTTTTGGTAAAAAACAATTGCCGATCCCGCTATGATGGATGGAAAGGCCTTGGTCCAAGAAGTAATACACGACATAGCTAGCCGGCTATCAGGCCCTTCTTGATAGTCAAAACGGTCGAAAACTTCAGGAGAGACCTATATGAGCAATTTTCAAATGCATGCCATTTCGCTCTCGACGGGGCTGGCGAGCTGATTCTTCCACCATTTTCAAGAGAATTTTGTCCTCTTTCAGATGGTTTTTTGTAGAACCTTCTACGATGGATACTCGCTTTTCTAGAGCACTTTGAAGGTATCGAATAAAACGTGAGAATTCCAATAGAAAACACACCGCACAGTGGCGTTTTCCAATGACGGCTAGTGCACGTTTTCCATTAGGGTTTCCACGTTTTTTTTTGGTATTTTCAAAGTGTTCCAGAGCAGCGAGTATTCGTCGTAGAAGGTTCATCGAAAAACCATCTGAAAGAGGACAAATTCACTTGAAAATGGTGGAAGAATCAGCTCGCTAGCCCCATCGAGCGGAATGGCATGCATTTGAAAATTGCTCATTTCAGGTCCCTCCTAGAGTTTTTGACCGTTTGAAGACCTGATAGCCGGCTCTATGTCGTGTATTACTTCTTGGACCAAGGCCTTCCCATCCATCATGGCGGGATCGGCGATTTTTACCAAAACATATGTTTACTTGTAAGATTAGCTTGAGGTCTTCTTTGACGATTGCGTTGCGGATACCTTCCCCTGGATGCTGATGAGTTAGTAGCTCGTTGCTGTTCTGCTGGCTGACTCGGAGTTTGTTGCGCCTGAGTCCGTTGCCGCTGTGGTCGACCAATTTGACGACCTCTTCCGCCACGACGGTAATTCGCACCTCTGCCTCGTCGAGAAGATCTGCATTGGGATCCCATGTGACCACGACGTCCACAACCGTAGCAGATCGTCTCAGTAGATCGGGTAACCGAGCTGGTATTGAACCGTCTGTTCATGGTTCTCTGACGAAACTGACTACCTGCTGACGTGCTGAGTTTCGAGAACAATGCCGTCACTTCATTGGTACTGTAATTTCCGCGTCTAAGTGCTTCTGCTTCTATCGCCGCGACAAGATGAGTGAATGACTGGGACTCATCTTCTCTCACAGTAAAACCCCGCTTGAATGCGTCCCAGGATGGTGGTAATGCACCCAATAAGAGTGTGATTTGGAGATCTGACGAAACCGTTGATCCTAAAGCCGCAAGCTTTGAGACTATTTGCTTAAATCGCAAGATATTCTCCTCAGCGGATTTGCCCGGTTGATACTTGTAATGCATCAGCCTTGTGAGTGCGAGTTGTTTCAATGCTCCGTTCGTTTTACTGAACTTCCCATTGATTTCCCTCCACATCTCAGAAGCTTCAACAGTATCCGCATTGGTGGAAAACAAAGACACAGCTAGGGCTGTCTGAATCGATGAGAACAGAATGCATCTAGCTGCTCTATTCCCAGCGTCGAACTTTTTCTGCTGTATCTTTGCTTGTGGGCTTTTGTCATTAGGAAGCGGTGGGTTGATATTACCCAAAACCACATCACGAGCATATGGGCTTTGATCTAGCGAAGAAGGAATCATTACTTTCCATTCGGTGTAGTTGGATCCGTCGAACTTCAGAACCATAACATCTTTTCCGCGAGGTCTTGTATTGATGTCGAATTCGTCGAGCTTGGTTTCCATGTTGGCATCATTTTCTGGGGATGGTATCGCTGTCACTTTCATTCCGCTGCTGGTACGTGGGGCCGGCTGTATCGATGAGTACGAAGATGGTGATGGTGGGTCCGGATTTTGAATCATCGATGTTGAAGGTCCTGGTGCCTGCTCAGGTGTTTCTTCACCTAAGTCACTGAAGCCGTGGGAGACACTGGAATCGCCGAATGAAGTTGCAGGACTGTCCGAGGGATTCTTTTCACTCATTTTGACTCAACAAGAAGTCACACTTGGCACACAGTAATGTCACTGCAACACGCTGTCAAAAGTTCCGGTGAATTGTCTGGAGACACTGGTCGTGCTGATAACGATGATGGTATTTGTCCACTAGCTCTGGTCCAGACTGAAACTCACTGAAACAATAACGCCACGGCGATCACGGCTAAATGAATAGACGTGGTTCACACACACGCGTAACTGCTCCTCTGTAGTCTACGCTTCGTTTATTCTTTATATACTTGTATGGAAAGGGTTACAGATCCGTATTCTAGTTTAGCATTACTATTCGGTCGTTGTACCCCGTACGACGACCGACGCTTCCTTATCCTAGAATGTGGGTCAGTCGTAAACTGGAATCGTGAGGCAAGATGCGGATACTAACATGCTTATTTTCTATCAAGTCTGATAACGGTAAACTCCGAACGAGAAACCGCCAACTGAAATATAAAAGAACGATCAATGAGTACCTAATTGGCCCACTAGAACTTGGTAAAATCCATTTCATGAATGTAGAATGACTTATGACAGCAAATCAAATGCTTACCAAGACGAAGGAAGAAGATGAATAAGATGCAGCATCCTCTGCATGTGAGCGCAAAGTTCAGAAGCTCTTGAAGCAAGCGCATCTCGAATCGCCTTCTGAGAGGCTGCTGTGGGGTGCAACTGGAGGCCCTTCTTCAAACATTTGACGATCGCTAGGGATGGTCCGGCATATCGCTTGAATTGCCATCCAGCCCACTTTCAGATTGAGACTGTTCTACGACTGGCTAGTGAGCCCCGATTTCCAACACTCGGGAAGAACGAAAAGCCGCTTGGAGGACAAGACATCTGGCCAGACTACAACAAACACATCAGTCCGCCAACTCCAGGGCCTTCACCTGCTCCTCGGACGTAAAGTGGTTCAGAATACTTATTGGGTATTCGCTGGTTACGACTATCGCCTTGACATTGATAGGTATATTCACTTTTCATCAATTTTTAAAGAATCGGCTTAGAAGTGAATATGTCCCAATACCAGATTCCCCCACGATAGACCGTCCAAACTTGGTCTATCAGCCAACAACGGAAGACCTGTGATTCAAAATGGTTCAGATTTCTATATTTTTAGGAATAAATGACGCACGCAAAACTCACTTCGAATCCAATCAACTCTTCATTCAAGTAGTATAATTTGTTTTGTTCGAACACTCTCTTTCGATTTTGCCTTGGTCAGAGGCAGATGCAGAGGTGGCTGTAGCATTGTAGGGAATCACTGAGACTTCATCTCGGTGAGGCAAGTAAATTTCCTTGATGACACAGCGGGAGTGGTCTCGAAACAATCGAATGTATTCGAGATGATGACATCGGAATCTGCGAACGTTGATTCGGATTCGTTTTGGTCGAAGCTACAACAGAAAGCTTCTTGGCTGGAGCGATTGTTGATGGCGATGTGGTGGTTGAAGAGATCCCAGCGGACTCTTGAATTCGAGAAGTAGGAATTTTAACCGGCAAGGCCAGAGACGGATCAATCTATCCTTCTATTGAAGGAATTTTGAGTTGATCTTGCGGAGCTGAGGGAATGGGGGAGTTCGTGACGGAGAAGTTGACAGATGAAGCTGAAGATTTGAAAATTTTCTTCCTAGGATAGCGAGGAGGACGTAGAATGGCCAGGATAGGAGGAGGAGAAGCAAAAACAGAATCAGAAAGTTTTTTTCAGTCTACCTGAAGAATTAGTTCTTGGCCTGGTATCCGCGCTCGGGAGAGTCGTCGGATTTGTTCTTGGTGAGGGTGTGGTCGCAGTTGATGGTCTCCCGGAGGGGACTGAAGTTGGTTGAACCGTCGTCAACGTTTTTGGAGTCATTGTCATGGGAATGCTGCTGGGGGTGCCTCCAGAAGTTGAGTTTTGTTTTGGAGCAGCGCGTTCGTTCCTTGGAATCGGATAATGTTGTTTTCTTCCGAGTCCAACATCCGGTCTTGATGCTACGAACGGCATGGCGCGACGGCACGGAGCAGAGTAAACCGCCGGTTCATGGTCATCGTCCCAGAGCATGGAAATGGGTCGATGACGAAATCGCTCGAGTTTTGTAGGAGCGGGCGTTGTCGTGGAAGTTGTTGTCGTCGTTGTAGTAGTGGAAGTGGTCGTTGACCTGTACGGTCGGCTTGACGAAACGAAGTGAAATTTCCGGGGTTTTTGTTGAAGTGAAAAAGTGTCCACGACGAGTTGAGGTTACATCTTCAGTGATGGTGGTCGTGGTAGCAATGCGTTGCGGATTTTCGGTTGACTGGCGGATGGGCGGCTGAGCCATCAAACGAAGAGGTGCATTCTCGATGACTGACTCAAGGAATGAGCCGGAACCCGATCCGCTAGAAATTTCGACAGAAGAAACATCACTTCCTGGTGTGAAGGTCGGTAAGTCGGGAAGAATTGTCGAATTCGTGAAGCCTGAATCTGAATTGGAGTTGAGTGAAACTGAAAGAAGAAAATGAGTGAATGGTTGTATTCAGAGAGACATGAGTGATCCAATTGACGAAGCCACCAATCCTCACCGAGCAGGAAAGTTATCCCAAGAATTGCTGGGAGACTGCATCCAAGCAAAGGAACACCACGCCTGGACAGGGCACTCAATGAATGGAATATTGGGTCCATGGCGGAGCGTGTGTGCGTTTAGAGTATGATGTCGAGTGTTCAATAAGACCCGTGAACGCTTTATAAATCCTCGAGTAAGGCTTGGATCAATTGGAAGGGCAGTGAAGTGTTTTGGAATCCTAAAAAAAAACATTTTGCTGGCTCGTAGCTACAATGCTTTTTGGATGCCGACGGAGTGTTTTCTAGGACAGGATGAGTGATTCTCACGGACCGTCTAGAATCTAGATTCCGTTTTCCCAGAACGGAAAATCGAATTTCCGTTTTCCCAAAACGGAAAATCGAGTTTCCGTTTTACCAAAACGGAAAATCGTATTTCCGCTTTCCCAAAACGGAAAATCGGTTTTTCGTTTTCCAAAAACGGAAAATATTTTTCAACATGGAAAATGAGGTTTTAACATGGAAAATAAGGCTACAACAGGAAATCTGCTTCATTTTGTTGGAATACGCCTCACTCGGAACAGATACTCTCTGCGCTCCAAAAAATATACGACAAGTCACCAATCATCGGATGAACATTTACTGGTGTGCTTCGAGGAGCGGTTTTCAAAGCTGCATGATGGAATACATGAACTTAACGAGAAGACAGTCAGCGAAACGATCATCGTTTTGACTTTCTTGGTTGTAGCGCCGGAAATGACGCGCTCGACTGAAAACTCGCTCGGCAGCAACGCTCGTCGGCTTGAGCACCGACAGCGTTTTGAGCAGAGCATCAGGGAGGTCGCTTCCTCCTCCTCATACACTTCGACCATTTTTCTCGCGGAGAGTTGACTAATGTTCAACTGTCCGCATTGCAGTTTTTTGTTACGCTGCCATATTTCCCAGTCATCCAACTCTTCGTGATCTTCACCGGGTGGCGGCGATTGAGATGACCTGGGGGCAGCGGGATCGTGGAATCGAGCCACCTCTTCAACAATACCCCCTTGAGGGAGGAAAGAAGAGCGCAATTTTTTTTTAATCATAACGGGCAATTTATTAAATCACTAGCCGGCCTTCGGCCGACTACGCTGGCCGTGCGTTGCGAATGAAGCGTTTTCTGTATGAGACAAAGAAGAGATCAGAAGTAATCTTGGCTTAGACCATAAGGAGAGTGAGGAGTCGAGAGAATTACACTGAGTATGGCTTTATCTTATTGTAGTGCCTGAGGGTAAACAACATTTTTAGTGATGTTTCCCGGTGCGTAGATGTGAAGGTTAGAGGATTTGCCGACTCGGGAACACGCTACGTATAGTTGACCATGAGAGAAGCAATGATTCTCTAGATTAAGACCGCACACTTGCAACGATTGTCCTTGCGCTTTGTTTATCGTCATTGCGAAGGCTAATCTCACGGGGAACTGGAGTCTCTTGAACGTAAAAGGCAGATCATGTGGTATTATTAGAATACGTGGGAGCAGTACAACTTCTTCCTTGAATCTGCCATTCAAGATCGTTGCCTCTAACAGATTATCCATCAAGCTCTTAACAGCGAGCCTTGTGCCGTTGCACAATTGAGGTGGATGGATGTTTCGCAACAGAATGATCGGAGCCCCGATTTTCAAAGACAATGTATGGGGTGGGATTCCGGGGAGATCAAGCGAGTTGAGGAACTCTACAGCATAATTTACAGCCTGATCTAGATCCATGATGATATCGATTGAGTGGTACGTTTTGACGGGGCCGGGAATTTGATTCAGGATCGTGTGATTGATGGCATTTACATCGTTATTGGTAGGCGCCAATATCGCTCGCCTGCTTACACAGGAATGATCACTGAAGTTGACGGTGATTTCGGGAAAAACCTTTTCAATCAATTCGTCTTGTGTTGCGCTGAAGAGACAGAAACCCGTCGGGAACTTGATGTATTGATTGGCATCAGCAACCATTCTGCCATTCCCAATGAGTAGGAGCTGTCCCGCGAAAATTTCGGCGCGTGAATCGTTTTGCATTTGCACTCGCATGTTTGTCTCGAGTGTAAGTGTTTTGACATGACGCCAAAGGATAGAGGACATCAAACACGCGTGGAGTTCATCTGCAGGTGTGGATCGTGGGATTACTGGTAGGGTTTGCCGGAAATGAAAGCCCCGCCGAACGGTAGCTGGTTTCCTCGAAAGTCTTTGAGCGTTCGATCGAGCGCTTCCAATGCCTTCTTATGAGACATTGTACGTTCGTCCCAAATAATGAGCTGGCATGTTTGGAGAACGGTGCCCATGCCGGAGTTCTTGGTTACACCGCAAATGGGCTCTTCTACAGTGTGCAAATCAAGGCGAAGCTTCAGTGCGGAGTGTGCAGTTCGACCACCGTCTAGAAGTGTCGATGCGATGCCGGAGGATGCGATTGCAAGAGCGATTTCACCCCGAGACCGAATCTCCGCCAAGATGAGCGAAAGGAGAAATATTTTTCCGGTGCCGCCAGGAGCGTCCAAGAAATGCAATCCTCCAGTTCCGAATCGAATGGCGCGCATGATAATGTCGTAGGCTGAGCATTGCTCTGGAAGCAATTTCGGGAGGTTTTCTTCGACGAATCCTCGTAGATAATCGGCATCGAATTGAGTTTCACGATTCAAATCACTGTCATGACGCGTATGAACAGATCGGTCAGGAGAGAACATCGCCAACTGCGTGAGATATTTGTTGGCTATGCCTACACACAGATCTTCCAGTGCAATGAGCGCTTCGTTGTAGATTTGTGGTGTCGGTTGTACTTCTGGATCGTTACTCATTGTTCTCAAGCGACGCAAGAAGTCTTCACTCATGTGATCCTTGTATTTTTCCCAAAAATCCTTCGGATTAGAAGGTGCGCACATGGTGAGAATGATTGCGAAGAGGGTACGAATTTGATGCGGGTGAGCGGTTGCGGCAGCGTCGGCGAGAGTCGTGTCCCAATGCGCGTCATCTTCGAGGAGATTCATCTTACGGCATGCTTCTCGATGTGTTTCGCATACCTGGCCATCAACGGTTTTGAGAAAGAACCGCGCTCTCTTTTTTAACCTCTGGTAGCTAGAGCACCAAATATGGTAGATGGAGCTGGGGATGCCTTGCTTCCGTAGTTCATGGCTTTCGTGGGCATGATCAGAATGATTCTAGAATCTCCCCATATAAACTTAGATATAAACTTAGGGAAGTATCGTTTGACCGATTTGAAATACCTCCATAAACTCCTGAAAGTATGGTCTGATGGACTTCCAGATTGCCTCCATTGAGGAGCTACAGCGAGAGAGATTCCTATCCGAGATCAGAGATAGGTTAATGGCTGAATGGCTGTTGTTTTAGCAGAGATGAGGGGGAGGGGGAAGGTGGGGGAGGGGAGGGGAGGTGGGTAGCCTATGTCCGTCACGGATGGGTCCTCTACACGAAACACCCTGGCTCCGGGCTCGTTCAAGCTTGGTTTCCGAGTCTATCGCGAACAGACAAACAGACTGACAGACAAACAGACAGCGTTTTGACTTTTATTTATATAGATTTCCGAATAACATATATACACGCTTGCGGAGAGTCTCTTGACTCGTGGTGCAATCACGTGGAAAAAAGCATTACTAGGTCAACAAATCTATACATGAAACTTAATAATTTGATGAGGGGGAGATTCAAAAACCAGAACAAGAGGCTTACAACATTAGTACAACAAATCCTTCAAACTTTGAAGGTCGATACCTATGAAGTGTCGTTTGAGATATTTCGGTAGGAAGTGTCTACTAATTACCATGGGATTGTCAATGTAGTTACGAACGTCGTCTGGCAGATCGTTGAACAAAATACAGAAGTTTGGAATAGGAGTTCGTCGACAGATATTTTTGCGATACTCAGTCGTCAATAAACGACGTGACTCGTTGAATCTCGCACGGTGGGCATGGCTGGGTCGGGCAACGGTACCATTGGTTGGGGCAATTAGCTGGATGATGGTCAAGGCATACAGTCTTTGGTTGTGGGTCCGCGGGTCGTTTTTTTTTGGACCGATATCCTGTGTTGTGTCTCGTGAGTGTGTAATCTCCCTTGGTATCCCGTGTTGATTCTCTGGGGTGCTCTGTGTGCCCCCATGGTTGTTACTTTTGGCTTGCTGCCCAGTATTTGCAGTTGGCTTCTGTGTTCTAGGGTTTTTTGCGTTGTGGTGTCCACCTTGCCCTGTCTGGTTTGTCTGTGTCCGCTGGTCGTTGTTTACCTGTGTCTCGTGTTTATGTGTTGGCTCTATCAAAGAGAAGGCTGTCATCCATCCGGTTCTCTGGGGGTCTGGTTTATTCGGGTTTCCTTGGTTTTAATATTTACAACCTTAGTGTGTTACGGTGGCTCCGTTGCCTTCTTCCTCGTCGCTGATTATCATGCTTTGCCTCGTTTCCAGAGTTTGTGCCTTCTTCGTCGCTGGGAGTAGCGGCGGGTTCAGTTCTATTGTTCGCTTCTGCCCTGTCTCCCGGGTTGGCGTCCTCCTCGTCGCTGGAGATGATGACCGGGTTGATCTCGGCGTCCTCCTCGTCGCTGGAGATGATGACCGGGTTGATCTCGGCGTCCTCCTCGTCGCTGGAGATGATGACCGGGTTGATCTCGGCGTCCTCCTCGTCGCTGGAGATGATGACCGGGTTGATCTCGGCGTCCTGCTCATTCCCGCTTCCTGGTTCAGCTTCTTCTTCGTCGCTTGGGATGGCGACGGGGCCGGTCTCGATGCCCGGTTCCGACTCGCTTCCCGAGCTGGATTCGCCCTCGTCGCTGGAGATTACGATGGGGCCGGTCTCGATGCTTGATTCGTTCTCGTCTCCTGAGCTGGCTTCCACCTCGTCGCTGGAGGAGGTTACAGGGTCAGTCTCGGTGCTCGACTCTGTTTCGCTCTCTGGGTCGGTTTCCTCCTCCTCGCTAGGGATCGCGAGGGGGTCGGGGTCGCCTCCCGATTCTTCCTCGTCCCCGCTGCTTGCAAAGGGCGATTCTCTGCCCTCTGCTTCGTTTCTGCTGGTGCAGCTGAACTCCGGCCATTGTGCCGCTGCGTGCTCCTCTTGTCCCTGCTGGTGCTCTTCCTGGGAGGCTTGCTCCTGTTCTCGTTCCTGTGTCTCCGTTGGTTCGCGGGGCCTAGGGTGAAGGGGCTCGTATGACCCATGTCTCCGCTTCATAGTTGGAACTAGAGTCCTGGGTTCACTTTCGGTCTCGGTTTTAGGCTTTGACCTGCTCCGTTCGAGTGCTGATCTGGAATACCGCGGGCGTTTTGCTCCGGTCTTAGACGCTCGAGTGCGGTGTGGGGCCGCTGGCTGTGGACTTTGGACTGTATGCCTTATTCGTCGTCGAGTTTTTCTAGATCGCTTTTCTAGCTGCTGGCGGCCGGCCTCTCGCTTTCCTCGGGCTGGCTGGTGTTTCATTCTTCGTTCTTGTAATATTGGATCCTGTCTGCGCCTTGCTCGGCTTCTACCAATCCGTTTCTATTGAGTCGTTTCCACGAGTTGGCTTGGTGTTCGCTGGGTGCCTAATTAGTGTCCAGTGTTGCGGCTGTGGGTTACTGCCTGGGACGGCTTTCCGTCGCCAGCGCCTGTCTTGCCGGTTCTCTGTGGTGCCTCGGTCAGTGTTCGTGCTGACTCTCGTTTGCGTGTTTATCTTGACTTTGGGTCCGTGGGCCGGTTTCTGGCCTGGAGTCTTGTGTTCGGTCTGTGGTTTTGTCCGTTTTGCGTTGTGAGACCTTGTCAGTGGATTGCTTCGGGCCGCGCGTCCTGGTGAGTTTCCATGCTACTCGTGATCTTGCCACTTTCGGTTTTCCCGTAGTGGCTCCGCTGTGGCAGTTCTGCTTCCGTGCCTTTTTGCTTTCGGGCTGGAGTGTTTCTTTGTTGCTGGCGGAGTTCCTTTCGGGATCTTGCCTGGTACTGGTGTTCTGAGTGCTTCAGCGTGGCGGGTTCGGCTTTTTGGCTCGGGTCTTGTGTTGGGTTCATAGATCATTCGTTGTGCGTTGTAGGTTGCTGTGTGTTGCTTTGGGCCGAGCGCCCTGCTAGGTTCCTTGCAGCTCGTGATCTCGCCGATTTCGGTTTTCCTATAGCGGTTCCTCTGGTGCGGCTCTGCTTTCGTGCCTTTTTTGTTTTCGGGTTTAGGTGTTTTCTTGCTACTGGTGAAGTTTCGTTCGGGCTCTCGCCTGACGCTGATGTTCTGGGTGCTTCAGCTAGGCGGGATCTCCGATCGGCGCTCGCGTTGGGTTCTGCCTAGATCTTTCTCCTGGTTTAGGTTCTGTGGGCCGGCTTCTGGCCCGGGGTCTTGCGTTGAGTTCGCGGGTCATTCATTGTACGTTATAGGTTGCCACTTGTATGTTGTTTCGGATCGAGCGCCCTGCAGGGTTCTCTGCGGCTTGTGTCT
The DNA here is from genome assembly GCA_031001835.1 of Lepidoglyphus destructor. Taxonomy (NCBI): domain Eukaryota; kingdom Metazoa; phylum Arthropoda; class Arachnida; order Sarcoptiformes; family Glycyphagidae; genus Lepidoglyphus; species Lepidoglyphus destructor. The sequence continues at coordinate 774,668 of JARNKU010000045.1, forward strand.
TGCCGATTTCGGTTCCCCTGTGGCGGTTCCGCTGGTGAAGTTCTGCTTTTGTGCCTTTTTGCTTTCAGGCTGGGGTGTTTCCTTGTTGCTGGCGAAGTTTCATTCGGGCTCTTGCCTGATGCCGATGTTCTGAGTGCTTCGGTGTAGCGAGTTCGCCGATCATCACTCGTGCTGGGTTCTGCCTGCGTCTTTTTCTTGACTTGGATTCCATGAGCCGGCTTCTGGCTCGGGGTCTTGTATTGTGTTTGTGGGTCGCTCGTCATGCGCTGTAGGTTGCTGATTGTGGTTTGCTTCTGTTGGAAAAGGAGAGACTGCCTATAAAAAGGGATGCAAATAAAACAACGAAGACTTTTTTTTTTTTTGTCACGTTGTCAAGAAGTTTCGATCAGACGGAGGCAAAGAGTTTGACAACCATGCAGTGAAGGTACTGCTTGCCGATGGTGGCATAGAGCGTTCGGTCGGTTGTCCGTACTCTGCGGAACTCAACGGCGCGGCGGAGCGGGAAAACCGAACGATTGTCGAAGCTGCTAGGTCGATGCTCAAGTCCAGTAAGCTCGCAGACTCTCTGTGGGCTGAAGCGTGCAGTACCGCGGCCTACGTTCTGAATAGAACGGGGAAGTCCTCAATCGCTGGGAAAGCTCCGTATGAGCTTTGGTTCGGAAGACCATTCGGAAGTTTAAAGCACCTTCGCATTTTTGGGACCGCCTGCTATGTCCATATCCCGAAACAGCTCCGCAAGAAGTTCAGCTCGAAGTCCGTTGCAGGTCACATTGTGGGCTATGTCAACGAAAGAGATGGCTATCGCATATGGGTACCTTCGTCCAACAAGTTGGTGTGCTCCCACGATGTGAGGATTAAGAAAGAGGTAATTTGTCAGGAAGTTCTGGGATCATCCACGAAACAAGCGTCAGAAGAGGTCCCGGACGCAGTCGAGGTCCCGGACGCAGTCGAGCGGTTTCGTCAGGACATCCGCGAGTTGATCGGTACCTGCAACATGTTCCAAGCGAAGTTCTTTCGCCAGTACTTTCTCTCTGACGAAGAAGTACCGGACCTCTATGTGTTTCGAGAGCTTGTGAAACTCAGGATTCTTTGCTAGTTTCACTGCGCTCGCGCTATCAACGAGTAGTTTTGGTGGGGGACTGTGCGATACTGAGGTTCCTGAGATCTCTGACAAGAGGCGCTTCAGCCAAATCAGCTCTTTGGCTCCTTCACACGCAGCCACCAACTCTGCTTCAGTTGTTGACAATGCAGTTATTTTCTGCAAACGACTGGACCACGAGACAGCTCCACCAGCCACCTTAGCGAGCACGCCTGACGTCGACCTCCGAGTCTTCCGGCAGCCAGCATAATCGGCATCGCTGAACACTTCCAGGGAGTCGACGACTTCCAATCGATTCGCGTTTTTCCTGTACTCGATGCAGCTGTCCACCGTGCCTCTCAGGTACCTGAAAATACGCTTAACGGCCTGCCAATCGCTTACTGTCGGGTTCTCCAGAGAACGTGCAGCTTTGCTCACAGCATATGCGATGTCCGGACGAGTTGGGTTGGACAGATGCATCAAGCTCCCGACAGCTTCTCGATACGGCACTTTCTCAGGGGTCGTCCTCGGCTCCTTCTCTACGCTCTCATCCTTTTGTGCCGGCGTTGATACGGGATTGGACTCCGCCATTGCAAACTGCTTCAAAATCCGTTGGACATATGCCTCTTGACTGATCCGGATACTATCCTTGGAAACCGAGATCTTCATGCCTAAGTAATTATCGAGGCTCCCGACTGTGATTTTGAAGACCTTCCTCAGCTGCTCAAGAAAACTCTGGATCTCCTTGTCATCGCTCCCGACGACAAGTCCGTCGTCAACATAGATTGCCACGCAGAGAAATTTCCCGTCTCTGACACGATGGAAGAGACACGGATCGGCCGTGCTCTTAAGCAATCCTTCGCTCTCCAAGAACTGCACGAGACGTTGGTTCCAGCAGCGAGGAGACTGCTTCAAGCCGTATAGACTGCGTTTGAGCCGATAAACCTTGTCGGTTCCATCCTCGAAGCCCTCAGGCTGCTCCAGAAAGACTTGTTCCTCGAGAGTTCCGTACAAGAACGCAGTTTTAACGTCAAACTGAGCCATCATCAGGTGCCTCATAGCGGCAACCGCGAGTAAGGAGCGTACTGTGCTGTACCTCGCAACCGGACTAAATGTCTCATAGTAGTCGACGCCAAACTTTTGTGCGTAGCCCTTGGCACAGAGACGTGCCTTGAACTTCTCTTTTCCACCTCCCAAGTCTTTCATCCTCAGAACCCAGCGACTCTTCACGATACTCGCATTTCTTGGACGTTCTACCAACTCCCAGACCTCATTCTCCTCGATGGAAGCCAGTTCGTCTTTCATCGCTTCGATCCATTGACTCGCTTCGGCTGACGCGACCGCTTCGCGATACGACGAGGGACTGCGATTGCTGATATTAGGACCATGTGGATCCGCCACGCATACCCAGTCGCCGCTCGTCATCCAGGCTGGCTGCTTCCGGGTGCGAGTCCCAACAGGAGGGGCAGCGGGCACTTCGTTGCGGGGCGAGACGACCAACTCCTCGTCTTCAAACTCGGGAGCACACGCAGCCGTCGTTTGAGGCTGGGGCCACATCTCCTCCCCGTCAACCGACGGCGCGTGGAACTCGACTGCGTCCGGGACCTCTTCTGACGCTTGTTTCGTGGATGATCCCAGAACTTCCTGACAAATTACCTCTTTCTTAATACAATCGTCTCTTGTTGGATCGAGTAACAAGGATGGAGAACGATCTCACGGTATTTCGCAGTGAGGCTATCGCAAGACCTGCAGCTGTATTCCAATCCGCGTATTAATTCTACGCCGAATCTCCTGAGCATGGACTCCTTTGTTGTCCAAGGACAATGTGACGGCCAGATCAGGATGAATTGGATTCATGGGAATATACCTTCCTGCCTTGTTACCAATCGTGTAATTTCTCATCTGCTTCTTTCCGTCTTGGGTGTCCCTCTTGTCTGCATCCGGAGGGTTGAGTTTTCCAGATACGACCGCCCATGCGAACGGGTCTCCGTCGTCGGGATGAAATTCTTCCCATCTGCTGCAAATAGTATAGATGATACTACACGGGGACGAGGGCCACTTACAATGAGTTCTTCGGATGGAACGTCGTCACCATTATCATCTTCGTCACCAAAGATGTAGCCGAGGGGCTCGATGATCTCTCGATGTTGATGCTCGGGACGTCATGGTGTCGATACTCCAGTATAAAAGTTGAAGACTTGGTCACGGGTCACTGGTACAATTTTAACACCGAGCAAACTCGTGCCTGATAACGATTTGCTGGGATAGCACCGTACTAGCTCTCGGTCGTATCTGTGACAAAGTCTCAGATTTGAGAATCACAAAGTTAGGGGCACAATTGAGATGCGAACCGTAGTTTCACTCGGGCACAGGGTCTATCTGTTGGGAGACACAAGACGACAGTCTGAATGTTACAAACTGTGTTTAATGAACAACAAGATGAAGCTTTTATAGTACGTTACAACGACACTCAGAGAGGGTTCCCATTCAGAGATGCTCTGAACGGGAAAACACTGATGGCGGCACGAAGCTGGCGTCATTGACCGCGCCGAAAGTCACAGAGTCGATGGAATACTCAACATTCTCCTCCCATTCCAAGACGACGTGAAACGAGCGCGCGATGCATCTCCTCTCTCTCTCAGAGAAATGTTTGAGCTAGTCCTAAGGCGGTAGATATGAAATGACATAAAGCTTTCCTGCGAAACATAAACCTTAAGCTCCAGGTCATCCACCGAACGAATCCAACGTTCTCGTGAAGCTGGAATCCTTTGAAGATGGGAGAACCGAAGGATTCAAGCAAGACGACGCTGTTGAATTGGAGATTGCAGGCAACGTGGCTCCTCCCAATGATTTAGCAGTTTTGCCAGTTAATGAAGCTGAATCCAATCCGCATGACAGTGTATCAAATCGATCCGACGGTGGAGTTGATACCAATCCGGAACAAAGTTCCTCAACTCGATCCCACTGGGAAGCAATGGGTTTCGTTCTCTTTCTCGTCTTCTTAGTGACGACTTCTATTGGATTCGGTAGGTTTTGCCAGCGGTAGCTTAATAGTATTTGTACTGTTAGAAATTACCATTATCGCCTCCTGTTCCCCGATTGAATTCAATCATACCAATTTGATTCGGTTTTTCTGACTTCAGCTCTAATTCCGTCCCAGGATCTACGCTCATTGCCAGACCCGTTACGACTCCGAGACAATCAAATAATCGAGGCGACGATGACAACGACGATGACAAGCAATTCTACTATGACGGATACTCCCTCATTCCACCCAAGTCAACCCCAACCAGATCCGATATTGTCCACAACTCAGCCGACGCCCCTCGTGGTCCCGACGCGAAAAAACGTGAACCGGGTGCCCGAGGTGGAGAAGGCCGTGTCGGACGCGATGAAGATTTCGGCGACAGGGGACGAGGGCGGAGGAGATCCGTCGTCCGCTCGCGTGGTAATTGTCCAAAGTATCTCAGGTCTTTCCAAAGATTCGGCGTTCAACAACATTCAGCACCAGTTTTCAAGTCCGGATTTTCCATCGTCGATTGTCGACGAAAAACCATCCGTCGTCTCGAATCAGCGCATACAAGTTCGGTCAGCTGCTCCCATTTCCGACCTCGACCGCCAAGAGCAGAACCTGAAGGCTTGGTTTCAGAACCAGCTGAATCAGCTGAAAGAGTTACGATCCTCTGGCAAGGAGTCGATCGGGACCGTTTCTCCCATCGATTTACCATCATCGAGGAATCCGAGATTCATATCTTCCAAGAAATTCGCAGAGAAGCCGACGAGTTCGCCGCGCCCAGTATGCCGAGTCAGTCGTTTCCAGAATTCAAACCGATCCTCAGAACGACGACTCGCACATGGAAGACTGGCAATTTTCAATAGCCGACAACCTCTACAGTGCCTCCGATGACTCAAGAAGTTGTTCAAGTGCCAGTTGTAGTCCCTTTGAAACAAGCACCCAGAGTATCCCGTCGTCGGACTCTGAGCTCGCCGATGGATTTTCCGGTGGTGATAACAACCGAGGAACCCCTCTACTTTCCGATTGTGACTCCTCCATCAATGAGTGTCACTCCTCCATCTCCTGCGGTAGTTCTGATCTCTGTGAAGTTACCTTCGTGCTGATAACGCAGTGCTGGGATAGCACCGTCGTATCTAGCTCTCGGTCGTATCTGTGACAAAGTCTCAGATTTGAAAATCACAAAGTTAGGGGCACAATTTAGATGCGAACTGTAGTTTTACTCGGGTACAGGGTTTATCTGTTGGGAGACACGAGACGACAGTCTGAATGTTACAAACTGTGTTTATTGAACAACAAGATGAAGCTTATATAGTACGTTACAAGGACACTCAGAAAGGGTTCCCATTCAGAGATGCTCTGAATGTCCTTCATCATTTCGTAATTCTCTGCGCAGATCTTGAGGTGGTACACGGGGCGGGCAGCCTTCCCTACGAGACCGTTTTTCAGGATGAGACACTTCCCGGTTATGTCCAACGGCTTGGCATCCACATAGTACGGGAAGAGATGCCAGAATTCTTCCCAGCGTACGGGGTCCCCGCTGAACTTGGGTACCACCGTAGCTGGGTTCTGCGCGAGGAAGATCGGCTGCGGAAGCTCGTTGCTCTGGGGGTCGAAGTTATCGGTTGTGTCGCCGTACTGTTCCTCTGCCGTCGCCTGAAACTCGGGAGCCTGCGGATCGCCCGGGTTTTCGAGTTGATACTCGCTTTAGCCCGTCCCTGGCAACGTCGGGTCGACATCGTTCTGCGAAGGGAGCTCGACGGCGCTGTGATGCGAAAAATCGCATTCTGCCGGGTTGAGCGTCTCCAATAGCTCGTCGATCCGTCTATTGAGAGCCTCGGCAGCCTTTCCCACTTTCTGGTTGTACTCGTCGTGTTTCTCGAATTCCTTCTCCAATTTGGATCGGTTTTCCAACAAACTCGGGGCCATTGTGAGCCGCTGAAACGCCTCTGTCATGTCGGTGAACGCATGGTCTAAGGATGCCGCGAGTCTCTGTCCGATTTTGAGTTGGGCGACTGAGACGACTTCCGACACTGCAAAGTCATTGGCCTTGTTGGCGAACGTCGAAACCTGAGCGCGTTTCAGCTTGAGAGACTGGCGGTCGCGAAACACGTTGTTCTCCTCGGGGCCGTCGTTCGTAGTTGAGGTGAACGTCTGATTGGTCCCTCCTGCGGAGTCATTGTCATGCATGACCGATTCGGGATGCGACATCGAGGGACTCGGTGCACTAGACTGGAACGGCGATGCGATTGCACGGGACGATGCTCGTGCGGGGATCGGCGGGGCGCCGGATCTTCTGAAAAAACCGTCCGAGATTCGCTTGGCGAGCGGTGGGGTGGCTCGGCGTACCTCTGTTGCGGACAGAGATGGGCGAAATCATAATCATGATTATGATTATAATCATACGCAGAAAATTCTGTGATTATGATTATGATTATAATCATAGTCATAATCATAATCACAGGCGTAATCATACGCGTAATCATACGATTGGGTGAGGCAGAAGTCTATGGAAGCGAAAGGAGCTCTGAAGGAATCTTCCAAAAAACTCCATCACCTCCGTTCTGCTGACTGATCGTATGAAATCATACTCATCTCTGTGATTATAATCATAATCATAGAAATCCTGTGATTATGATTATGATTATAATCACAGAGATGATTATGATTTTGCCGATCCTGTGATTATGATTATGATTAAAATCATAATCATGATTATGATTATGCCCATCTCTGGTTGCGGATTGGTCGCGGAAGACGTGAACTTGTGAGCGTGTGCGGCTCGCACTTGCGGGAACGGGGTCTGGGGTTCAGGCCGTTGCACTCACTGGATGGCTATCGCGGCACGCGCGATGAAAGGTGCGATTTCCGGGTCGGAATTTGACTCCGACTACTGCGTGGGCGCAGTGATGGGGCAAATCTTCCGTTGGAAATCTGGGCTCACTAGCCAGTCGTAGAACAGTCTCAATTTGAAAGTGGGCTGGAAGATCACGGCACAAAATAAACGGACAGAGTTTCGGTTAGGAAACGTCTAGCTCCTCGAAGCTAGTGCTTTATTACATGTAGTATATATACCCAGTGGAAAGTACCTGTAACATGCGGTGAGCAGATCCGAACCTGGGTCGCCTTCGGATCTGTGTCAGGGTTCAGATGTCAAGACACTGCAAGTGTCAGAGGTGAGCATCGTGCTCACCTCTACCTATGACCGTTTGACCGTAATCACACTGACGGGTTTCAGATACCCGGAATATTGGCTAATATTTCATCATCCCCCCTTAGATGGAAGCCGTGTGATGATTACCTAGTTTACAACCTATATACCCTGACTACCTATAATATGTATATTCTGGATAATGTAGTGAATCGTCGTCACTATCTTCTTCAGACGAATAGTCCAGTGCAACGATTTCTGGTGTGCTATCACCATAATAGTCACACCCGCTGTAGAGCCAAAGGATGAATGAGTCATACTTTGCTGCAGGCCCGTAGACGTTCTTCACTCCCTGCAGCACCATAGAGCAGAGTCTTATCTTATTCTCTCTTATGGCGCAATCCTCGAATTGCATTCGAGTGGTGCGTGGAAGGTCCAACCACCCTTCCTTGATCACACTGGGCGGGATCTCTCCCTCGTCCTGTACATGTAGCCGTCAGGGTTCGAAAGTATTTACACTGTAAGTGTCAGGGGTGAGTTTCGAGCTCACCTCGACCCCTGACTGTAATCATCCTGACGGGTTTCAGATACCCGGAATATTGACCAATATTTCATCATCCCCCCTAAGATGAAAGCCGAGTAATGATTACCCAGTTCACGGCCTACATACCCTGACTACCTAATACATGTACAGTATAAAAACAAATACTTATTCTATGACCATTCCAGCATATTGTGTGAGTCCAATGGTCGCAAAATGTCAGGTGGATTCCGAGCACTTATCCCTTGATACCTGAATCCATCGAAGTTTGCTATTCTTGTTAATTCCTCATCTACAAATAACTGTAAATGTATCACTGGTGGATAATGGTCTAGAATCAAACTAGTATGGATCATCGTAAGACAATTCATGACTCTATTCTTGAGTCGCTCCAATGTATGGCCTCTTGCTATACAATTCATCCGTTTCTTAAACTCCAAAGATTCTTAGTCCCATTTTCTTAAGACAGCTCTGTGTGATGGGAAGACACCTTGACGCTGGAACATGTATCTGGACATTCCGAATTCGTAAGCGTCCTGTCCTGCCAAGAGATCTTTGCGGAACATGTCTCTATGTTCCGAATCAATGATGAGGCTGCACATCATGTCCCGAATTTGTTCCGGGAATCCTTCGATCTCACCTTCGAAGATATCTTCCTGTCGCAGGATCTCCCATCTTCCAAAACGGTTGAAGTTTCCGAAGAATCCATTATGGTTTTCTCCGGAGATGTGGAACGGTGAATCGATTTCACACTCTGTCTCTTCACACCGACAGACTTCATGTCTGCCCAGACAGGTAACTTCTTGAGCGTTTGGAGATTGACTCCTCAGGTTGCGTAGAAGTACTCCGAACCTTGTCAGATCTTATTGATCTAGCAATGACATTGTTCTTTCTTTTTCTCCCACTATTTCACTTCTCGACACAACTCTCAAAGCTTAGTGTTGATCACTCGGCGGATTTCTCCGGTATGTTGGAAATCTGGGCTCACTAGCCAGTCGTAGAACAGTCTCAATCTGAAAGTGGGCTGGAAGATCACGGCACAAAATAAACGGATAGAGTCTCGGTTAGGAAACGTCTAGCTCCTCAAAGCTAGTGCTTTATTACATGTAGTATATATACCTAGTGGAAAGTACCTGTAACATGCGGTGAGCAGATCCAAAGCTGGGTCGCCTTCGGATCTGTGTCAGGGTTCAGATGTCAAGACACTGCAAGTGTCGGAGGTGAGCATCGTGCTCACCTCTACCTATGACCGTTTGACCATAATCACACTGACGGGTTTCAGATACCCGGAATATTGGCTAATATTTCATCATCCCCCCTTAGATGAAAGCCGAGTGATGATTACCTAGTCTTCAGCTTACATACCCTGACTGCCTAGAACATGCACAGTATGAATACAGTCATACCTCGGTTAACGAACGCCTCGGTTAACGAATGCCTCGGTTAACGAACGAATTTTGTCCCTCAGAAGTTTCCTCGGTTAACGAACGTGGTTTCGGTTAACGAACTTTTCCCCAAAAGGAGTCGGCTGGATGCCAACGACAATTCCTCTCGATTCTGAGTGGAGTGGCACTGAGAACTGCGAGATTCAGAGAATTTTTCGGAAGAGAGCCGTGAAAAACTCACAGCCTTACTCAGGACGAATCGTAAACTTTCATATCGAACGGAGCTCGATACTGGCGGCTTGCATCTCACTCTTATCGGGTCGTCTCACATGATCTGCGTCGAATAGCGGCTCCGGTGACATCATAACGAGGATCCAAGATGTCTCTTCTCGTCTCAAAGTCAGATATCGCAATGATCACAGCTACGTCGAAGTGTAACTCTCTATTTTCTAAATTCAAAATCTAGGTTTCATACAAGATAAAGTCGAACGGTAACCGAGGTCGGACCTGTATTTCGATCCTGATGACGACTCTCCCAGGAACACTACGAGATGAGGTCGTGGACTTACCAAGATGGCTTCTCACCCTCTCTACCGAGCAACCCGGTCAATGGGACGCGGGTTCTTGCAGATATTTGGGTCGAAACTGAGGTCTGTTTCGGTTAACGAACGTTTTCGAGGAACGGATTAAATTCGTTAACCGAGGTATGACTGTATCATAATGATTAAGCATAGTAAGAGAATATTTATTTTTACTTTTATTATGACCATAAAAATTTCGATGGTTCCAGAGGAACTTCTCTTCTATCTCTGAATTCACATTCATAAATGAATGTGTCTGCACCCGCTGTCCCTATTATTCGACTGAAGACTTCGGAACGGTCCTTTTGTTCTGGGAGGAACTCCTCCACGAAATCCTTCGCTCCGACGTTGAATGCGTATTTGATACACCCGGCCATGCTATGGAGGGTGAATCCCCTAGCGATGCACTGCATTCGTTTTTTGAATTCGAACGTTTCGTATTCCCAAACACGTTCGATTGCTCGATGAGTGGGCATAAGCTTATGCCTCTGCCACATGTAGGTGACCAACCCACACTCATAGGCATCAAAGCCTGCGAGTCGCTCTCTGCGGTACTCGCCTTCCGTTTCCAGGTCAATGATTTTATCACATAGCCACTCCTTGACTGGCTCTGGAAGTCCATCGATCTTTCCTTCGAATAGTTCGTAGTCTTTCACAATTTTCCAATTGTCAAACAACTCGTTCTTTCCATAGTAGTAGTTGCCGTTTTTGCCTGAGAGATATTTCGGTGACATTTTCTCTCTGGTTTGTCACACCGGCATGGCATGAACCTTCCAAACGTACTGACTTCTTGGGCTGTCCGGTGGTCTTCTCTCAGCATCTCAGTCAAACACTGGTACCATGAACCATCTCTGATCGGTGCTTGCATTTTTGTGAGTCTCTTAAGTCTTTGAATGCAGACGAACACTGAACTTTTGATTCACCACGTTTGTTCACTGTACACTTCTTGTGAGATGCGCCTGTGGCAAAGGATTTCTCCTGTATGAGCCCGTCTTCAGATTTTCGCGCTTAAAAGGCTTTTCTCTGAGGGTCAAAGGCCGGACAGTGATGTGCCTCTCGGACGTGTGGTTTCTAACTTTTTCAAAGCGAACATTCGTTCTCACGAGTGTTCGATCCATCCGAAGAGGAAAAGCACGTATCGATCCAGAGTATCTGTTTATGTGCTCTTTGAAAAACATCAACTCTTGTTTTTCTGCAGCACTTGTATACATGCTCTTTGAGTCTCTAAGTCCATGCCGCTCAGACTCTGATCGAACAATCCGCTCATCGATATTTTCATAGCTGAATAATCCAAATATTCTGTCCATCGGAATTTTACTCTGCATTGTCAACTCAGATCGGGCTTTTGAACTCGGATTACTAATCGTGGAAAGGCGATTAGAGGGGGAAAATCCGGACTCTTTATAGTCAGTATCTGAGGCTATGAGTACTTCACTCTTTGTAGCCTCCACTGTCCAGTGTGTCTGTTCTCAAAAGTGTTGTCCATGATATCCTTATCATGGACCCGTATTCGGCTTACAATCAGGTTGTTCCTCCTGCTTCTCCGGCAAGCAGTGATGGCTATCCTCAGGGATATCAGCAAGTTGTTCCAGTAGCACCTACTGGTCAACCGCCAGCTGCACCTATGAACGTTGTGCATTATCAACCCAATCAACCGATGCCACCTGGCCAAGTTGTGGTCCATCCAAACAACGACGGTAATGTCGTTACCGTCAACGTCCAAGAGTCTGCTCTGGTCAGCGAGTATGGCAAATTACTCATGGATCGATATACTCTGTTGGAGAAATCTGTGTCTTCCTACAGAAGCGAGGCACTCGCCATTCCCGACAACAGTGCTCAACTCTCCGTTCTTCAGCGTGACCTCACCAACGTCCGGTCCGTTCTCGATACGTACGTTGAAAACTTCTCGAATCTACTCGTTCAATTGAACGCATTCGCAAAAGTTGTTCCCAAGAACGCCGCTATGGAGCAAATTATTAAGTCTATGAGTGAAATTCACGACCAGATCCAGGACCAGGAACTCGCGATCAAGATGAATCGTACAAATCAAAAGGGACTCTCTGAACGTCAAACTCAGCTTGCATCTAACACTGCAACTATTGATCAGATCAAGCTCATCCATGAGATGATCGCTACCGTTCGTAAGGATATTGCCAACATTATGGGCCAGGTTGGTGTCCTGAGTTCTAAGGAAAAATCCTCAGAATCTCCAAGCTCAGGATCAATTGATGCCTTGAGTGTCTTCATTACCGAAGTGAACAACAATCTTCAGCTTCTTGAAGACAAAGTGACTGCCAATGATAAATCATCTAAGAAGCGCAATGAGGTCCTCGCCAAGTATTCTGGCGAAGCAATGGCTAAAGCCACGGTGGTTGAGTCTTCACTCAAGAGCCATGAAGACGCGAGCAGAATGAAATGGACTGCCAATGAAGAAACCATCAAAGATGTTCGCGAGCAAATCAGTCGCAACACAGCAGCCGTTGCCAACATCAATGTGTCTCTCAATGAAATTGGTGCACACATCAATCGGATTCAGGCGATGTGCCGGGCCATCCCTACCGATCGCCAATCTTTTGTGGAGGAACCTCAAGTTCAACCTCCACAGCAGCCCTTCCGAAGGAGATTCGTGATGCGCCTGCTTCAGGAAATTCTCAACTTCGCGCTCACATGCAGAGGATGCTGCATCTTCTTTATCATCCTCCTTCTCATTGGTAAGCATTTGATCTTAAGTAATTCATAAATGCCTTCAATGAAGTTCTAGTGGGCCAATCACTTATTGATTGTTTTTCATTTTCAGTTGGTGGAATTTCGTTTGGTGTCTATCGTTACCAAACTTCCGGGACAGAATCTGTGATCCTATCAGGATCATCCGACTTCTATGATGAAAACGCCATGGTGCCTTTTGGCGTTCCGTCTCCAAAGACTACGTATCGTCCAGGCACCAATCCCGGAACCGTTAAGAAATTCAATCCAAATAGTGTTGTGCTCAGGGACTATGATTGCAAGCGCTCTTCAGAGGTCTCTGGTTGGACCTGTATTCATGCAATCTCCAAGAATTGTCTTAGTGTACTTGGGAACAAGCCAGTCACTCAGACAGTCTTCTGCGCTCACACGATGGACAACGGTGTCTGCGGTGATGACCGTCCGACCATTGTATGCCGTCGTGTTTGAGTTTCTTGCCTGTGCGGTCAGGCTCTTTTTTAATATCTTGCTTTGACTTATTTCAGACCGCCACTTGACCATTTCGGCGTCGGCGTCTGTATCCTTTATGATTATGTTTATCTTACTCATCACAGAATAAATCCAACATTGATTCGGCAATGCGATGTTTTTCTTTTCTGTGTTGTGAGACCTCCGACGGTTGCTCCCCCTCTCCTAGTATTCGGTAATGCTTGGGTCAATTTGGCATTCAACACCATTTCACAGGTTGATCCCTGGAGCATTAAGATGCATTTCCGCTTAAGCCGCAGTGAAAGAATTGTGCTTCTAGGTTCTACTTCTTTCCGGTTGTTGGTTTCGTGGATTGCCATTCTCCACATCGGAATCCCAACTCCAGTGTATGCATCATTCGAGAGTGTGAATCTCTCAACTAGTTCCGTGAACGAGACTTCAAGTCTTGATCATGATTATCGGGAGGAGACCATCAATTCTTCGTTACTGCTTCCAATCCCCAATTCCACTGATTCAATTGTGGAACTCTTCTCAAGTGTTCAGTTCACAGTAGCTCCGTCTACTGTTTCGTCATATTCTGAATCTACAATGTCGTCGTCTATTTTAACTCCTTCTGTGGCATCATCAGTGGAGCCTACACGCAGCGTCTCAACTTTTGTTGGAAATCTGGGCTCACTAGCCAGTCGTAGAACAGTCTCAATCTGAAAGTGGGCTGGAAGATCACGGCACAAAATAAACGGACAGAGTTTCGGTTAGGAAACGTCTAGCTCCTCGAAGCTAGTGCTTTATTACATGTAGTATATATACCCAGTGGAAAGTACCTGTAACATGCGGTGAGCAGATCCGAAGCTGGGTCGCCTTCGGATCTGTGTCAGGGTTCAGATTTCAGGACACTGCAAGTGTCAGAGGTGAGCATCGTGCTCACCTCTACCTATGACCGTTTGACTGTAATCACACTGACGGGTTTCAGATACCCGGAATATTGGCTAATATTTCATCATCCCCCCTTAGATGGAAGCCGTGTGATGATTACCTGGTTTACAACCTATATACCCTGACTACCTATAATATGTATATTCTGGATAATGTACTGAATCGTCGTCACTATCCTCATCAGACGAGTAGTCAAGTGCAACGATTTCTGGTGTGCTATCTCCATAGTAGTCACACCCACTGTAGAGCCAAAGGATGAATGAGTCATCCTTTGCTGCAGGCCCGTAGATGTTCTTCACTTCCTGCAGCCCCATAGAGCATAGTCTTATCTTATTCTCTCTTTTGGCACAATCCTCGAATTGCGATCGAGTGAGTCGTGGAAGACTCTGCCATCCTTCCTTGATAACACTAGGAGGGAGTTCTCCCTCGTCTCCTAGATGAATGTGGACAGTTCGTTCAAAGAAATCTTGTCCACTCGTCCAGTTCGCTGTTGGGGGTCCCTCCGCGGGGAATTTGCCAGCTCTCCTTAGCCTCTCGATTGCCGCATCGTAGGCATGATGAGCCCTAAGCTCATGTAATGGAAGAGGATCACCTGGATGTCTATCCTTTAGGACGAATCCTCTTATTCTGTTGATTCGTTGTGTTGGGTGAGATGGGCACTCATCATAGCAGATCTCCTCCCTTCCGTCACCACGAGGAAACAGTCCTGTGCAGATTGGTGGTAACTTGATGTACTTAGAGAAGTCTGGTCTTTCTGGCAGCTGGTTGGTGGAGTCAAACTTGTCTCCATAGTCACCTGGGCCGTCACCACAGCGAAACATGGTTGATTCTTGAGAATCGCAGGGAACACTTGTGGACACGAAGCACTCTTGTACGCGGATTTCTCCTGTATGGACCCGTCTTCAGATTTTTCGCGCTTAAGAAGCTTTCCTCTGAGGGTCAAAGGCCGGACAGTGGTGTGCCTCTCGGACGTGTGGTTTCTGACCTTTTGAAACATCTACTCGTTCTCACGAGCGTTCGATCCATCCGAAGAGGATCAGCACGTACCGATACAAAGTGTCTGTTTATGAGTTCTTTGGAAAACATCAACTCTGTTTTTCTACAGCACTTGTATACATGCTCTTTGTGTCCCTAAGTCCATGCCGCTCAGACTCTGATCGAACTTCCGCGCGTTTCGCGCGGAAGTCGAGGATTGTTGGGTCGCCTCATTGAGAGCGCGACCTACAGTGGACATATTAAATATCTCCGCTGAACTGTCGGTATTAGGATTCGTCATCCTGTACTCAGTAAATTCCGGTCTCGTAAAATCTGGCTTCTTGGGCTTGATCCAACGACCACGACGAAGCAACTCTGACATCTCAGAAGAGAATGAACTGGAGTTCGTTGAAATCAATTGGATCAAACTTTCGAGAAACTCTTTCCCATAGAGACAGTTTGGATCTCTGGATGTTCATGCACATCCATTGACCTGAAAAATTCCTCGAAGCCAAACTCAACAGAAAAATATCCAATTTCAACCATCGCACCTCCAAGCGTTCTCTAATGTTGATCCGTCTAACGAAACGAATACCATTGCAGAAGAATGGGACGAGGAAACAGAGTTTCACCATACTGGGCCTGTGTCATAACATACGCCAGGGATGCCGGAATAAACAGATTCCAAGCCCAGCAAATAGTGGATGGCTTCTGGCCGTCCCTGAACTTGGAGCAGCGCTCCAAGTGGATCCGCATGGCTCAAGAGATGACTGTGGCCAAGCGAAACAGTCCGGAGGTCATCGAGGCCCGACTGAAACACAGTCAAGATCTAAAAGAAAGGATGCTGGCTGCAAAGCCAGGCTCGTTTCTCCACAGAATGAATGAAATCAGAAACCTGCCGTCAGTCAAATCACTGGACAGTGAATTTGACTTGGAGATAGTAACACCTGTCCCAGGACTGAAGAAAACCCCGAAGACGAAAATAAGTGATGAACCCATCGTCATTGAGGAAGAGACAGCAACAACGAGGGAAAACCCCATCATCATCAATGAGGAAGAGAATCCGAGTACGAGTGAACCGATCGTCATCGAAGACAGCGACTCAGATGACACCACTGTGATCCTATCGAGTTCGAGTGACGACGACTCGGATTACTACTACGACGTCGATGGAGACGACTGGCTGGATGACCCACATCTGGCCTCGTGCTTCAGAGACTACGAGTGAATTGAGCAGCAGAGAGGAGAAGCGCATCGCCTGCGCGTTCCAAGACGCACGTTTTGATACCCACATTTTTGTTAGGTAGGGTGAAGGCATATATCCCAATTATTCAAAAGAAAAGCTGTTTAGAAAACGGGGGAGATTGTTGAATATCGTCCAAGATATTCTGTATTTTGTTTTTCGTCAACAGCTTCTCAGCACCAAGGTCATCCCAAATGACTGTCTGCGGATGACCATATCATTAACTTTCAGTATTTCCATTGTTCTCGTAATCACAGTGTTTTCTTCTGTGAGCGGTCATCGTCTATTGTTCCGCTGGTGTTGTGCCAGACTTTTCTGTACACTGATTGACACCACTGAGACAGTGGCTAGCTGAAAGATATATAAGGCACCTAATAAACATGCGGCAGTACCGAGTTGAAGACCAGTGCAAGGGAAACCTCTGCACGAGCAACTGCTCCCGCGTTGTACGCATTGCAACTGCTTGTCTTCTTTGATCTAGTGCTAGTGACCACAGGATCGAGAGCGAAGGATCGTTTTGGCGAGCCTGATTCGAGACGCCACTGAGCAAAGCGAACCTGACCTTCCATCACTATTGCGTAGCACTCCCAGTGTTCCAGAGCACTTTCCAGATTACATAACATTGGCTATATAAGCAGAATAAACCAGACCCAAGTAATGAGACATCCCGCCAGTATCGCCAAGTTACTCTGTCCGTTCCCGTAGACGTAAGATCTCTCTTCTTGAGCTGGTGAGGCCCATCAATCCTATCGGGGCATGAGCTCCCGCAGGTCGACCCTCGGATCGATCAGAATCGGAGTTTCGTCTCTGGCGAGCTAAATCAAGAGCTCCTTCTGCTTGGAATCGAAGTCCGCGCAAATGTACGGCTCTGTCCCATACACAAAGTTCCTGAGGGTGATCAAACCCTGGGGAACCTCTACAGAGAACAACGAAAACCATAATTGAAATAAGGAAAAACAAGAAATCAACAGAAGAAATAATCACAATCACGAGCTGCTCACCGCGGAAGGCTTCCCGACAGAGTTGAACCAACTGGGGGTCCAAGGACCCACAAGGGACTGGTACGAGGATCACGAAGCTGTATTGGCTCAGTAACGTGTGGTAGAAGTCCACCGAGGGGTGGAGCACTCCAACTTCTGGTTGGGCGTCCAGGATTTTCGGTCGGGTACTCTCCGGGGGAATGACCCGGGGATACGAGATTTCGACAGATTTCTGTACCCGTCGAACCGTGCCCGACGTCGTCAGCCGGGCACGTTCGGCTGGGCTCCGCTCCTCCGCTGCTCGAAGGTACAAATTCGACTGGGGGAGTACGACTACCCGCACCTGTTGTTGGGGTGGTTGAGTTGGCGGCTGCTGCTCTGGTGGTGGGGTCATAATCGAGTGTTGATTCACTGTCTGTAGACGGCTCAGCGGATTCTTAGCTCCCGGAGGAACTCGTCGAGAGCGCTGAGATCGTCGAGCAGGTCGGTCGAGTCCCTGGATGGCCCGGAATTTGGCGGCTCTTGTTGGCAATGGAACTGAAAGAGGATCAACAGGTGACGCGCTGACAGGTGATTCGCCGGGTAGCCTCCGAAGCTGATTTGATTAAACTTCGGACGAAAAACCTCGTTCACTAGGATCCAACGGCTGAGTGATGGACGTGCCGTGGCTGGTTGCTGTTGTACGGGATCCAGTTCTGCGCCTCACTCCGGACTCTTGGGACATAGCCAGCCAACTGACCTGTCCTGCCCAAATGAGTGCTTATATACCCTCCAGAAAACGACACTGCGGGTACGCGGTTTTTGGCGGGTAAAACCCGCCGAACAGGAACATCGGCATCGGCGTTATCCCGGAGCGCATGCCGGGCCTGCAAAACATGATTCATGGCGCTGACAACCGCGAACTCCGGATAGCGATCCGCACCGTGGCGCTGGGCTTGAACGTGGAAGTAACGTGTCGCGATCCGGTTGTAGAGACGACGACTTCTGGCCTCTAAGGCACGATGATGGTTGATGACTTCTTCCGACGCACCAGTCGCACGCCGGATATCCAACATCCGCGTTCGAAGCAAACTGTCGGCCTCACCCACACTCGCTAGCTCCTCGAGGTGAAGCCGCCGTTGCCCGAGGTCGCGGTCGATGGAGACGCGGCGGGGATCCGTGGCGGCCTCCATTTCGAGAATGGAAATGTAGACTGCACTGAGCCAAGGACACGCTACCTGATACCGGAACAATCGCGGACAACGAAGAGCGGCCACCTGAGGCATAACGTGCCCCTGTTTGCCCCCTGAGGCATTTGGAGTATTCCCGGTACAGCAGACGTTCCGCCTCGGTGGAACTGTCCCAGACGAGTCGAACGATGCGCATTATGTCGGCATTGCATTCGAGACAATGGGAGGGCCCGGGCCCCTGACTGTAGCTCTGATCACTCAGGTCGGCGAGGCTCTGGAGAGGGCTGCCGGAGACAAGCGACTGGGGCGTTTCTTCGCCCAGAGATTGTCGCTCGACGTCCAGCGCGGAAACGCCGCGTCGGTGCTTGGCACCATGAGCACCTGGCTCCGGCCAACCTGGCGGGAAAGCTAGGCTCAGGAGTGCAACTCTTATGTCCACAACATTTGATATCTGTCGGCATTTGGGAAATCTCTAAGACGTGGCTAAGACGCTAGGGGACCGGTCGTAAACACAACCACGACGACGTAGACGCTGCGCCATCTACAAGGAAGAGGAACCGATAAGGTCGGAACAAAGACTAGGAGGGATCGAGATAAAAAGCGACAAGGGCAGAGAAAAACCGGAAGATTCACCGTTGATAGAAGTAACACACTCACGAATAGAACTCACGAAACCAAACTAGACCGGGGAATACCAACAGCGGATTGAGAAGCTCAGCGTGAGAACTCGGCTTTCCAATCCACCCCACGGGGCGGAGCCGGGAAGGAGATCGGGAAAGAAAAACCGTCCCGAGAGCGCCGAAATCCGGGAGCGTCAGGCGCGGCAACTAAATCAACGAACTCTAGAGCATCTCAGCAATGACGTAATTCCGCCTCCCGGAATCCGGGGGGAATGTGACAAACGGAGGCTCTCCGTTGTGCCGAGAGCGTACTCATCACTAACCATACACCACACGAAAAATACACTAAGAAGAGAGCGGAGACAGAGACGGGGTAACTAGATAGAAACAAGTTCCAGATGTTTATTTATTTCTTCAACAGCCATTCAATCCCCCGACGGGAGCCCGAGTAGGGCAACCGAAGGGCAATAGAATAACAGAATCTCCGACTCTGGGTCGATCCGCATACTCCAAGAAAAGTCTACTCGAGTGGAGTCACTGGCGAGGAGCTGTCAGGCGGCATCACACGGTGCATGCCAGACAGCACGTCGCCGCGGCCACACATCTATGCGCCGGGACAGAAACATCAGATACTTTCTAGCGAGCTTATGGAACACATTGCCCCCGCGGCCGACCGTGAAGGAAACGTCAATCAGTTAGCCCAGTTACAAACCGAGCTCTTCGGTTAACGAATTCAAACCATCGGTCTTAGAGACCCCGTCTCTGTGACCCAGAGTCGATCACTCGCGACTCACCCGATAGTCGGAGTGCGAATCGAGCACCTGAGCGGATTAGTTCCGAAATGTCCAAAACCCCGTGTTATCATTTTCTACGGAATCCGTCCGCCACATGCATGATTCGTTCTGCGTCCTGCATTCCCTCGAATAAATCCCGGGCGTACTTGAAGTATGCCTTGGATTGGAGGGCCAAATTCATAAGAACGATCAGGATGCTCAACTTTGCCATTTGAAATGCCTGCTTTAGGAAGAGCAATTTCAGGAACCGCGGCTTGAGGGTACATCTCGAGAGGCGGTCTGAAATATTGCCATCGCTCGAACAATATTCTACGGTGAGCTCTGCTCTGGCCCTCTTCGCGGGTGAATCGATTAAGTACCCACCGGCAGCTCTTCAGTGCGGGTTGGCTGAGCAGGGGCAGTGATTCCTCGGAGTCCGATTCCGATATGATTTTCCGTTTCCTTGTCTCTTGCGGACCGGTAGTTTGTGTTGAGCGGTTCTTCATTCGTTCGCTTGTTTGCGTTTCCTTGGCTGTGCGCGAGCCGCGCTCTAGTGCTGGAAGATGTTGGACCCAGTTCTCTGGGTTTGTGGCTTCATGCAGAGCCTGCCTGTAATCTATGCTTCTGATTCCCGTGCTGCGGCATCTCCACAGCCCGAGGTTAGTTCGACGCTTTGATTCAAAAAAATCCATTGCCTTGGCGACGACGCAGGCCTCGTAGAACTGCTTGTATCTCCAGAATTCCTCTTCGGTGAGTTCGTCCCTGAAGTTCATTCGCCAGTCCTGCGAGTCTGCCGAGTTTCGCCGTTCTCCGGGTTCTCGGCTTCCTTCTTGGGTGCGCGGAGGTCGTGGGGGTTCCATATCGTCTATGTATAGGGTGTTTCCTCTTTCGGTCCTGGCTCTTCACTGTGTTTTGGTTCTGCTGCTTTCACCTATGCCGGCTTTGTCGTTGGGCCCTGTGGTTCTCGTCCTTCCTCTCCCGAGGTTGGGCTGGTAGTGATTCTTGTGCATGACGGTTTCTGTTCTCTGTTCACTCTCCCCTTGTCTTCTCCCTATTCTCTTTCCCTGGGCGAGGGGGCTGAGAGAGGTACGGTTTCCTTTGGGACACTGAAGGGGACTCGGGCCCTCCTCCGATCCCCTCCAGAAGTTTTCCCTTCCGGTCCAACGGTTATGAATCGAGCAATTCCGCAAGGTTCTCTCGAGGACCAAATGCAAACCATGCACTAGACAGAGCTGGGAGCGCAATCCCAGCATGGCGACCGCACTCTTCATCCCTGGGGCCCGAGAGTTTATGCATTTGCATAGTGCATACGCAGCATGCACAACGAGTGAGCCCGAGCATTGTTGCGCATGGTGCATATGCAGCATGCGCTAACCCTCCTCCCTATGTATTCAGAACGTGCACATGCATATGCGGTATGCGCGAGAATATGGGCAAAGAATATGCACTATGCACGTGAATACGCACAAAAAATCTGCTGAATGCGCGAGGAAAAGGTGCGACTAGAGCCGAAAAGAGCACTCGACGCTCTGCAGTATATTCACCGGGAATTCTATTCCTCTTTCACGTCGGCGACTAGTCGGCCGGAAACTCTGTCGTCACCAGGTTGATCGCCGGTCGGCTCGGAAAACTCGGATGCGCTCCCGAACATTGTCCGATGTCGGGAAGAGCATTCCACTGGAGCGGTTCGGAATCTGGTGATGGGATCCGATCTAGTCTCACATCAGACATTCCAATGGCGGAAATGATACATCGAAGTCTCGACTGGATGCCCCGAAATTGAATGGCTCTACAGGAACCTCCAAACTGAATTTGAATGTGAACGATCTGATAAGCAGGAGTAATTTTGCCATTCAGATGGTTTTCTTTATTCATTAAGCGTTACATAATGCAAGCACATACAACTTCATGTTCTCAAATTCGAAACCCCTCCGGATATCTTTCAAAAACGCTTTGTATCTCGAAAACGATCGCTAAACTTCTACGGAGACTATCGGAGCGAATTCGAATCTTGAAAGCTCGACCGGTGTGTAGTTTCGTGTAACCTCCTCAATGTCCTGAGTGTGGTGTCCTTGAAGAGCTTGGGCGATCAAGTAGAGTTGTTGAAATCCTTCATTTTTCCCGAAAACTGTCGAAGTTTTCTCGGGGATGCCCAGCAGTCGCTCGTTGGTCAGATGGCTCATGCTCGTTTGAAAGTGGTGGATCTTTTCAATCGCTTCAGCCAGCGGCTTGTTTCTGCCCTCTGGTTCGGTGATCAGCTGAGGTATCATGCCGAAGTTACTCTGGATCGTCGATAGATCAGAATTCAGTGAGGATTCACTGAATAGTTCTCTCACCGTCGCGATAGGCTTCTTATATCGCTTCTTCAGGATCCAAATTCTCGCTGACGGAGTCTTGGATACTCTCGAAATTGCTCGTCAAATAGAGCACAGCTTCGATCCAGGTACCCCAACACGTGAGCACCGGTGACGGCGGCAGAGGAATATCTGAAGCGCTTTGGAATGCTTGGGTGCGCGAGGGAGCTTTGCGAAACACTTTTTTCAGGTTCGCGATGAGCTGATCGACGATGGGAAATATTGTTCGCACTTGTTCAGTGTTGGAAATCGGGGCTCACTAGCCAGTCGTAGAACAGTCTCAATCTGAAAGTGGGCTGGAAGATCACGGAACAAGATAAACGGACAGAGTTTCGGTTAGGAAACGTCTAGCTCCTCGAAGCTAGTGCTTTATGACATCCTACACTATAATAATATCCTACACTATAAAGGGCTACAGGGCAGCAGTGTGCACCAAAAAAGTTGTCAAAAAACCATGAATCCACTATATGGCATTTCGGGACGGAGCAGCCGACGAATGTATTGGATCCCGGGTTCGAATTCGGTCTGCGACGCCTAAAAGAGTTCCTTGCAGGAGATCTACCTGCCGGCGACCTTCGGCGACGCGGTCGCTGACTATCGACTACGTCCGTGCATGCGACAACGAAGTCGGGGACCGCTCGGCCGCTTCAGGTCCACGTAACAACGAAGCCGGGGACCGGCTGGCTGCACCCGGGGCATTGTGGACGGTGTCATCGGCGCCGAGGTCCGTGCCAAATATGAGGGGGACCGGCCGGGCGCTTCAGGGTGTTCGCGGACGGCAAGTCGGCGTCAGGGCTCTGCTTTAAGGGCCCTTCGCAATTCGCAACCTAAACGAACTAAATTCCCAACAATTTCCACAGCTCTGGATGCGCCCAACTAACAGGCATCACGAAATGCGCGGTTCGACAGCCGGATACTCACCGGGCGTCGAGCCGGGCACTCGAGATGGGGACCGATCGGCCGCGTCAGGGGCATCGCCGACGGCGGCATCGGCGCCAGGGGTCTGCGTGAGGGGCCCTTCACCATTCGGCCGCGTCAGGTCCGTGCACCAACCAAGGCGGGGACCGGACGGACGCGTCAGGGCCACCGCGGACGGCGACATCGCCGCCAGCTACCTCTCGGTAACTTGCGGCAACGCGGTCGTTGTCCATCCACAACGCCTGTGGCCGCAACTCCGTGCAGCAACGAAGTCGGGGCCGGTTGGCCGCGTCAGGGACGGCGACATCGGTCGCGGCGCCAGCGCTCCGATTGAGGGGCCACTCGCAATTTGGCCGCGTCAGGTCCGTGCAACAATCCAGGCGGGGACCGGTCGGCCGCGTCCGGGGCATCGCGGAAGGTGGCATCGGCGCCAGGGCTTTGCTCGAAAAGCCCTCCGCCATTCGGCTGCGTCAGGTCCGTGCAAAAATCGAGACGGGCACCAGTCGGCCGCGTCGGGGGCATCGTGGACGGCGACATCGGTCGCGGCGCCAGCGCTGTGATTGAGGGGCCATTTGCTTTCTGGCCGCGTCAGGTCCGTGCAACAATCCAGGCGGGGACCGGTCGGCCGCGTCAGGGGTATCGCGGGCGGCGACATCGGCGCCAGGGGTCCGCTTGCGGGGCCCTTCGCAATTCGCAACCTAAACGAACCAAATTCCAAACAGCTCTCACAGCTTGGATGCGCCCAACTGACAGGAATCAGGAAACGCGCGATCCGGCAGCAGGACCGCACGAGACGGCCGCCTGGTGTAGTATATACATATACCCAGTGGAAAGTACCTATAACATTTGGTAAGCAGATCCGAAGCTGTATCGCCTTCGGATCTGTGTCAGGGTTCAGATGTCAAGACACTGCAAGTGTCGGAGGTGAGCATCGTGCTCACCTCTACCTATGACCATTTGACCGTAATCACACTGACGGGTTTCAGATACCCGGAATATTGGCTAATATTTCATCATCCCTCCTTAGATGAAAGCCGAGTGATGATTACCTAGTCTTCAGCTTACATACCCTGACTACCTAGAACATGCACAGTATGAATATCATAATGATTAAGCATAATAAGAGAATATTTATTTTTTCTTTCATTATGACCATAAAAATTTCGATAGTTCCAGAGGAACTTCTCTTCTATCTCTGAATTCACACTCATAAATGAATGTGTCTGCACCAGCTGTCCCTATTATTCGACCGAAGACTTCGGAACGTTCCTTTTGTTCTGGGAGGAACTCCTCAACGAAATCCTTCGCTCCGACGTTGAATGCGTATTTGATGCACCCGGCCATGCTATGGAGGGTGAATCCCCTAGCGATGCACTGCATTCGTTTTTTGAATTCGAACGTTTCGTATTCCCAAACGCGTTCGATTGCTCGGTGAGTGGGCATAAGCTTATGCCTCTGCCACATGTATGTGACCAATCCACACTCATAGGCATCAAAGCCTGCGAGTCGCTCTCTGCGGTACTCGCCTTCCGTTTTCAGGTCAATGATTTTGTCACATAGCCACTCCTTGACGGGCTCTGGAAGTCCATCGATCTTTCCTTCGAATAGTTCATACATAGTCTCTCACAATCCTCTCGTATCCGGCTGTACCTATTAGGTGTTCGAGAAACTCGTAACACGCTTGCTGGCTTGGGAAATGTTCTAACCTAAGACAAGATCCCTGTCTGGGCCTAATGCCAGCGAGTACCTCACACTTTCCGCCATGCTGTGGAGTGTGAAACCTCGTGCGATGCATTGCATCCGCCTCTTGGTCATCAGCGACTCATACTCCCAGAGTCGCTGGATGCCACGATGAGTCGGCATAAGTTCCAGATGTACGTCGAGATGCCGTAATCGTATGCGTCAAATTCAGCCAGGCGGTCTTTTCGGAATTGGCCTTCGTTTCCAAGATCTATCATTTTGTCACAAACCCAATTGCTAATAGGCTCTGGTATGCCTTCAATCTTACCCTCGAAGAGGTCATGATCCTTCAAGATGTTCCACTTATCGAATAGGACTCTTTGTCCTGTTGTCCTGCTGAATAATTGTTCCTGTTGAATCCGGTCAGATGAAGTGGTGATACTTTTTCGCAGTCTGTTTGGTTGCACCGACACGGCATGTATCTGCCCATCACATTTATCTCCGTTGCATTTGGGTGCATTTCTCTGTGGGCTTCATATTTGATCTTGAGCCTTGATGTATCTCTGCATGGTGCATCCTTTTTGAGTCTCTCTGGGTACACTGACACTTGTTTGTCCTTTCACAACACCTATTTACTCGTTTCACACTAGAGTCTGAAAAGTTGGATCTCTCAGTGCTGGTCGCGAGATGCTTACTCTTACGAGGATTTCTCCTGTATTGGCCCGTCTTCAGATTTTCGCGCTTAAAAGGCTTTTCTCTGAGGGTCAAAGGCCGGACAGTGGTGTGCCTCTCGGACGTGTGGTTTCTGATTTTTTCGAAGCATCTCCTCGTTCTCACGAGTGTTCAATCCTTCCGAAGAGGTTGGGCACGTATCGATACAGAGTGTCTGTTTATGAGTTCTGTGTCTGTTTTTCTACAGCACTTGTATACATGCTCTTTGAGTCTCTTAGTCCATGCCGCTCGAACTCTGATCGGAAAATCCGCGCATCGATATTTTCATAGCAGAATAATCCAAATATTCTGTCTGTCGGAATATTATTCTGGATTGTCAACTCGGATCGGGCTTTTGAACTCGGATTACTAATCGTGGGAAGACGATTAGAGGGGGAAAATCCGGACTCTTTAAAATCAGTATCTGAGGCTATGAGTGCTTCACTCTTTGTAGCCTCCAGTGTCCAGTGTGTCTATTCTCAAGAGTGTCGTCCATGATATAAGTGTCATGGACCCGTATTCGGCTTACAATCAGGTTGTTCCTCCTGCTTCTCCGGCAAGCAGCGATGGCTATCCTCAGGGATATCAGCAGGTTGCTCCAGTAGCACCTGCTGGTCAACCGCCAGTTCCGCCTTTGAACGTTGTGAACTATCAACCGTTTGCCACCGATAGCTTGACTGCTGTCGGGACTAGGTTTGGCTTCCCAAGGCGGTTCCAAGTTTTCCTGTCGATGGGGGTTACTTCTGCTCCAGTATCTAGGCTCATTTCGACAGGGACTCCGTTGATTTGCACGTTCGCTTTGATGAGGTTGATGTTTCTTCTTTCCGCGCTCAAACCCACTCGGTTGACTCGTGGTCTGCGTCCATGGTTCTGTCCTCGGCCGCGCGATGATGGCGGGGGACGGGAACGGCACGCGGAAGTCTTGTGTTCTCGTTTGTTGCAGTTGCATCATGTTTCATTCCTGAATCTGCATATCCTGTAATCGTGGTTTGTTCCTCCACAACGAAAACATGTCTATCTTCGATTGTTCGGTCCTGCGCCTGACTGCGCGTTTTGGACACTGAGGACGGTCGATCGTGACCCAGCGTTATCTAAGGGTGGTCAGCCTTAGTCGACCTTGGCTTTTATTCGTATCATCAAAAGAGAAAAATTTTACTCAAACCAGCCACCTTCAGCTTCGAAGACCTCCTCCAGCCGTTGTCTGAAACGGCTGCATGCCAACTTGCATGTTTCTCTCGGGATGGCGGCGAAAGCGGCCCTGATTGCTTCAGTCAGAGACTGCGTGTTCTGATGATGGCATTTGTTTGAGTCTCTTTTTACGGCGCCCCACACGTAGTAATCCAGGGGATTGAGGGATCCGGGCTGTTCGGGGGCCAGACGTCTTTTGACCAGAATAAGCTGACATTCTGTGCGAGGAGGCGCTGGGCTCGTTGCAGTCGCTTCGGTTTCTGCGCTGCAATCAGAGCTTGACGAATTCTGAGTTTGTACGACTTGCAGCGCAGATCTTCGTGAATCAGCGTGACCATGGTGCCTTTGCTCACGCCGAAGCGAGCCGCAAGATCGTCTATCGAGGTGGTGGGCGCCTCTTCGATGGCCTCCTGCACAGCTTCGATGAGCTCAGCGGTCCGCGCAGAGTTCTTGCGACGGCGTCTCCCTGACCTTCATTCGATAGACCATCGATTCCGAGTAGCCGGTGAATTCAATGATCTGTTGTGGAGTTTTTCCGTCGACCAACAAGGCGAGAACCGCCTTCCGTCTGACATCCTCCATCACAAAATCCCTGCTTGGTCCAGCTTCAGCCATTGTCCAAATCACTGTCGAATCCTGTGCAAATCACTGTCGACCTCGGAGCGCAACGAGCACAAGTTTGAACGATCTCGTCCACGCCTTCCTCTTTTCCGGAACGGTTGAGTCATAGGCTCCGTCGAGAGGAGCTGTGAGCGATGGTTCGTCGGAGCCGGAGAGACAATGGAGTCGGTGGAAACGCTTCCTCCTTGACTCAACCCGTTTTCGAGTGTCTTCTCGTCTTGAACGGATCATCCTTCTGGGAGTGAAATTCGAAGGAAAAGAAAACGACCCCCAAATGCCGAGTCGGTTAGAGGAAACAAAAATACGCAACTTTCACCAAAGTCCATGTGGTCAAAAACCATTTCTTTAATCAGTTTTGGACTTTTTTCATGGATGTCAGGAGCTCCGCGACACCCCTCCCGTAGTCGAAGATCTTGAGTTTCAGCTTGTTAAATCTTCCCACTCGGGGAAAAATTGCCGAAAGTTTCGGCGAATGGGGTCGGTTGAACAGGCTCTCAAACGCGACCGAGCGAACTTCGCTGCGGCTCCTCTGAAAGATTTGATGGCCATCCAAAGTGAGGGGAGAAGAAGAAGTCGTTCTTCTCGTTAAATCGGCTCTCAAATCTGAATGGACTGAAGACAAACGGTCTATTGGAACTTATAGCCAAGTGGAAGAGCTTCATTTTGAGAAAAATCATCAGAATCCGTCCACTGGGAGCGGAGTAATCATCGTACGCAGATGGTCGAGGAAAATTCCCGACTAAGGCTGACCACCCTGTATAGCGGCGTCCTGCCGGATCGCCTCGAACAATTCGAGATCTTCAATTGATTCGTCGAAGGTTGGGTCTTCGTGTATTCCCAGAAAGTTTTCCACTTCTGCTCGAGCCCTTTTAGCGCGTTGATGGCGATGGAACACTGCAGATCTTCAATTGAGCAGCTTTCCAAGTCGCTGAGCGCTGATTGAGCCTTCATCTTTCCCCCGAGCTGCCGGAGGGTCATAGTACCGATGGTGGTCTCGAAAAGACGCAGCCGTCGCCTGAAAATCGTTGTCGGCGGCTTGAATAACACTTTGAGCTCCTCGATGAGCTCCTGGTACTTTATTCCTCTTCTTGAATCCTCTTCGGCATTATCTTGTTTGCAAAGTGGTTGTACTCGTCTGTACCCAGTTTCGAAGCAACGGGCAATTGGGCTCGTATTTCGTCATTAGGCTTTGACCCGTGCTCCGACTCAATTTGGGCTTGATACCTTTCGAACCATCGCTTAAACGTGTTTGCCGATTCCACGTCGAACTTGAATTCTGGTATCTCGTTCAAACTGAATTTGAACTCATCCTGAGTCTTGGAATGCGGTCACGGTTTCGAGCTGAAGTCCTTCCAGGGCTCTTCGTAACATTTCCTCCACTTGCTTTTTCGTGTACGTGGTCATTATTACGAATCCGGGAACGGATCCGCGGAGGATTACTTTCACTAAAGCAGAACACCTTGATTTGATAATCGTATGCACCGCTCCTCTCGAAACTCTACCCAACACCCGGACCGAGATCGGTCCGCTGGCGGCTGTAGATCGAGCGTGAATGTCTCTCCACGTCGGGATCGAGATCGATCCCACCGCAGGAAGAGGAGGGCGGGAGAGAGCGAGGGAGCGGCTGCCTTCTTTTATATTCTCTGTGGAGATTCTATCTACGAACTCCATTCGTAACACTCCCCGGGGTACCGTGAAGCGGTACTGAAAATACACTGTCGGGGCAAATTAATAATGAATATATTCAATCAATCTCATGCAAAGTTCATCCATTTCGCTTCCTCTGGGCTCAGAATTGAAACCTTAACTCGCTCCTAACTGACTCTGCTACATTCGCGCGTCATGCCGTGCAGATATCCGAAACCGGACTTGGATGTGGGAAAAGTGCGCCGCACCTGAACTCATTTTTCTTTGATTCGCGGAAGCAAATTCACCCAGAGAGAGGGCTGCGACTAGTGGAGACTAGGCCCGAATTGATTCCATCTCATAGTGCGTTTTGTACTCGGAAGTGATGGTGCTAACAAGGGAAGTTTCAGAATTGTACATCGCCGATTCGAACCAGATAGGGTGGGATTTGTAGGTCTACTTGAGACTCAAAAAATCGCCCATGGAGCATATTCCCCTTTTTGCGCCGTTCGCGAAATAGAGTGCCTTAAAAATCTGAAATTTCAACATGGGCTCCTATGGGAGCCTATGGGGCCCATGAGAGCCAAGCTCCCGTAAGTTCCGTACATTTCTGGAAATAGCTGTGGAAGGTTTCTGTGTACCCCGGCGCCGGCCTGTGCACCGGCACGCGGTTTCGAAGAGCTCGCCACTCCACGGTGGCGCCACCGAAGAGAAACAAGAAAAAACAAACTGTCAGGTTTCACAGCATTGAATCGAAGACAATTATAATGATATTTGATATGGAAACATTCGGAACACAGGATTCTCTGGCAGTGCGCGTATCGGATAAATACTGCTCGTATACACGTTGGCGTCTCGCAATCACTGTCGAATTCGGAAAGTAGTTGGGACATGGTCGGAAACGGCAGTGCGGGAACGTCAAATCCGCCGAGCCGCCAAGCACATAGCCAATGAGGTCGAAACTGCGGACTCTGGAATTGATTGTGTATCAACGAATGCATGCGTAGAAAGTCATTCCTTTGATCCACGCGGAAGTTGAACATGAAGCAAAGAAAAATCTTTCCAGAGTCGAAAACAATAGAGATCCAGAGGCTGCACGATACTCGTTCAGCAAACGTGCACACAAATGCACGCCGCTTAGACCGCTCGGCCATCACGTCGGAACTGACCTGTGGTGGCGCTACCGTGGAGTGGCGCGCTTCCACAGCAATTCCCAGAACTTACGGGAGCCTGGCTCTCATGAGCCCGATAGGCTCCCATAGGAGCCCATGTGAAAATTTCGGATTTCCAAGGCGCTCTATCCCGCGAACGGCGCGAAAAGGGGAATATGTTCCATGGGCGATTTTTTAAGTCTCAAGTAGACCTACAAAACCCACCCTATCTGGTTCGAATCGGCGATGTACAATTCTGAAACTTCCCTTGTAAGTGAAAACTTTCTGTTGAGTCCGACCGGGTTGCTGCTTATTGTGTTGAGACCGCGGCGACGGAGCAACGCTGGGTCCTTTTTGCGCTTTTCAAGAACGCGAGGAGGCGAGAGTACGAGATCTTTCGATTGTCGTCATCTTGGTTTGGGTCTTCTGCGATGATCAGTCGCACAAGTCCTTTTCCTCGTCGCCACTTGTTGTATTGTCAGATATTAGAGTTCTCGAATAAAAGTCCACTACACTAGGAGTTCTGGAAGCCTGCACGAGTAAGGTGATAAGGAGTACACCCGATTAGATTAGACATCAAGAACGGAGTGTCTGGTTTATTCTCTGATCTGGAATATGACACAGGCCGGGCGAGAGGGGACCAACTCTTTCTCGTTTCACGGGCGGGCCTTCCCGTTCCGACAGGATGATTGCAGATCTCGACGATTGCTCGAAGGAAGATTTGGATGAACAGATCCGTTTTGATCTGTTCGAAATCTTGGAGTCTTATCTAATGAAGTGCGACATCGATGTCATGATCATCACCTCGTCCGATGTTTCATCTGATGTCTGCATCCTCCGAATTCGAGTCCTCTATCTCCGTCTTCCTCTTTCTCTCGGGGCTTTCAAAAGAGGGGGCAATTCGCACTCAGAATTCACAATCCACTCACATCAGCCTTTTGAGTGTCGTCGTTCAGTCATGGAGAAAATGTTGGAAATCGGGACTCACTAGCCAGTCGCTGAGCAGTCTCAGTCTGGAAGTGGTTAGAATGATAATGAATGAATCCTATCTTTGTTGAACCTCCGCTAGCTCAGCGGCAGCATCTCGCTGCGCATCGACCGCGCGGTAAACTGACCGCAAAACCATCAGACTATCCAAAGTGTTAGGTCCGAGGGAGTTCCTCGTTTTTGAGCATATGTGATTCATTACACTGAAATCACGCTGTGGTTTCACGGACGTTGGCTGAATCGTCGTCAATTTGCGTAGGCAGAGATTGAGATACCGGCCGCGGCTTTGTCCGGCGACGTGCAGCGTCATCTCCTGCTGGATTTTGTCGTAGGTTGCTTCCGATTGGGATCGAGTTCGTTGCGGACGGGCGGGCTTCGCAAAGATCGCATCGAAGGTGAGAGCTTTTTGGAATGAGCCGGTCGATCTTGGAGGCTGAGGTTCGTGGCTCTGTTCGTGGTCGAGCACTTCCTCGCTGCCGTATGATGCTTGCGTTGAATCTTGACGTACGAGGTCGAGCATCAGTCGTATCAAGGCGTCATCGGACACGCTGCCCTCCCCGAGTAGCTTCTCTATCTCCCAATCGTAGTCCGGATCGTTAAGGTACTGGAAGAGTGACGAGAGTGATGTTCGGCGTTTCTTGAATTCACCGACAATCGCTCCCTGAGCAGCCGTCGACAGCGGGGAAGGCGTCAAACGCAAATGGGCCAAGAGGTGATCAATAATGCGATCGGCGTGGAATAGAGTAGCCTGAGACTCGCATAGCAACAACATGGCATGTTTCACAGGCACTAACACCCTGAGAATGTTGTCGAGGTCACTCCTTGTTTTCCTGCTGATTGGGTATTCTTCGAATTCTTCGAGGATCTTTTTGATTGATGGCATGATCTTAGCCGCTCTTTCCAACATCGTGATGGTCGAATACCAACGAACTTTCACATCCGGCACCACTTGCAGAGACCTGTTGTTGTTGTCAGGCATGGCGGTGTATTGACGTAACTTGTCTCGTTTGATACCACTTCGTTTGATGCTTTCGAGGATGGTCCGGATCTTTTCAATGGTTCCGCCAACTGACAGCGAAATTTCTTCGCTCTCAGACATCGGATCGAGGGCGGATACCGAGCACTGTGTCTCCTCATCATCGATTTCTGAATCAATAGACGCCATTTCGATCGTATCGCTGTCCTGTTGTGATTCCTCTTCGTCGGTATCTTCCCCTCCTCCTGAGCCATGGATAAGCGGCTCTGGCTCTTCTTCTGGCTCGTCGATCAGGAGAGTTGATTCGATGCTGGCTGCTCCCGATGTTTGGGAGTCGCT
Organism: Lepidoglyphus destructor; assembly: GCA_031001835.1. Lineage (NCBI taxonomy): Eukaryota > Metazoa > Arthropoda > Arachnida > Sarcoptiformes > Glycyphagidae > Lepidoglyphus > Lepidoglyphus destructor. Next base: position 806,832 of record JARNKU010000045.1, read on the forward strand.
TTCATCAGACAACCAACTAAGAGGGTGGAGTCCAGTCGAAGGACAAGGACTCGGAATGTCCAGTCAAATTATCTGCAGATGGGTCAAATTATGGATTGTGGAAACGAATGGCAACGGTCTACTTAAGTGACATTCCAAAAGTGTGGGAGGTCATCAAAGGAACTATTGCTCAGGTCGAGAAAGAAGCTGCCAGCCTCACTGAAGCAGAAAAAGCTAAAAATGCCGAATTTAAAGTGTGGAACCAAAAAGCGAGAATGAAACTCTTTGACATTATAAGCCCAAACTTGGCAAATCATATTTTCCATGATGACATTGAAACTGTCAAAGCCAAAACCATGTGGGATAGGCTTGCGGACAAACTCTCAAAACTAAGCGGTGCCCAAAAGCAAGCAATAAAGGGACGATTCACTAAGTTTAAATTCTCCCCGAGTAAAACTGTTGAACAAAACGTAATGGAGTTTGTGAAAATTACTCAACTCCTACAGGAGATAAATAAACAGGAGCAGGTCGACTCGTGGATTGATCAGAATCGGAGTCTCGTCTTTGGCGAGCTGGATCAGAAGCTCCTTCTGCTTGGAATCGAAGTCCGCGCAGATGTATGGCTCTGTCCCATACACAAAGTTCCTGAGGGTGATCAGACCCTGGGGAACTTCTACAGAAAACAACGGAAAACCACAATTAAACAAGGAAAAACGAAAATCAACATATAATCATCTTAACCGAAGACTGCTCACCGCGGAAAGGTTCCCCACAGAGTTGTACGAGCTGAGGGTCCAAGGACCCACAGGGGACCGGTACGAGGATCACGTAACTGTATTGGTTCAGCAGGGTGTAGTCGAAATCCGTCGAGGGGTGGAGCACTCCAACCTCTGGTTGAGCGTCCAGGATTTGCGGTCGAGTGCTCTTCGGTGGAATGACCCGAGGGTACGAGATCTCGGCTGACTTCTCTAGCCGGCGAACTTCCGTTGGACGAGTTCGATCGGTCGGGCTCCGCTCCTCCGCTGCTCGAACGTAGAGATTGGATGGAGGAAGGACGACTACCCGCACCTGTTGCTGAGATGTTTGAGTTGGCGGCTGCTGATCTGGTGGAGGAGTCGGAATCGAGGGCTGACTCACTACCTGAGGACGGCTCAGCGGGTGCTCGAGGTCCCGGAGAAACTCGTCCAGAACGCTGAGGTCGTCGAACAGGTCGATCGATTCCCTTGAGGGCCTCGATGGCCCGGAGCTTTGCGGCCCTTGGTGGCAGTGGGACTGAAAGAGGATCAACCGATGGCGCGCTGACAGGTGGTCCGCCGGGTAGCCTCCGAAGCTGAGACGGTGGAACTTCAGACGAAACACTTCGTTCTCGAGAACCCAGCGACTGAGGGTTGGACGTTCCTGGGGTTGTTGCTGGTGTGCGGGATCCAGTTCTGCATCTCACACCGGACTCATCGGACATAGCCTGCCAACTGATGTGACCTTCCCAAAAGACTGCTTATATATCCTCCAGAGGAGCGACACTACGACCTCCGAACCCTAGCGACAAAAACGAAATGTAAACCACTAACAAGTGGTCCACTCATTGGAAAAACAACCTCTTCTGAAACACTGTCATGACTCCGAAACTCTTCTCTGAAGTGGACACAGTGCGTGACTTCTCGACTCTCGAAACTCGGAGGATCTGGAGATCCAGCCATGAGTTTTAGTTGGCTAAAACACGAAAGCCGAGAAAGAAAAACATTCATCCGGACAAACAGACATTCAAGAACTCGTATGCTTGTGGATTGTTTCTAATGAACAACACGTGTCTAAATAAGGTTGTAAAATGATTTGCTACAGCAAAGTTCAAATGTATCAGATTCGAAAAACAACTTTATTTTCAAGCGGCTCTCGGAATAAGGGGGAATGTTGAAAGAGAGAGTGTCCCGTTCGCCTAGGTATCTACTTGCTCCATACTCTACAGAATAATCCTTAGACGACAGTGAGGCCCAATGGTACCTCACGTAAGATTTCCCTCGCTTACCTCCACTATATAAGTAACCTCATTGGATACAATAAACTACTTGGACTTCCTCTCTACTAAGAGCTCCGTGTGTTTGTGAATACGTTAACTGACTAAGGGTGAACCTGTACCTTCCAACAGCGGGGGAGAACGAAACTTTTGGCGGCGGGCAACCGGGAGTCGGGCGATCGGAACAGGACCATTTCACAGTCTGGTTCTTGTGTGGGGTTGGGGGCTCATTGCCCTATTCTCCGTCGCTTGATATGACAATGGGGTCCTCCCTTGTGCCACTTCCGGGGCTGTCGTGTTGTCCGTCCGATGGCGGGGCGTTGGTTGCTTCCTGGTTTCGCCTCCCCTGCTGCTCCTCCAGGGCTTCCTGTCTGATCCTCTCAAGCGCTCTTCCACTCGGGGGTCTGTAAGGTCCCGTGCTCATGGCGGCGAACTTCCTGTACTTGCGCTTCGTTGTAGCCAAACGCAACAAGTGTGCTTCGAGTGTGTCACACTCATCGTAGAAGAGTCGCGGGGTGGCTTGCGAAAAGGCGAACGAAAGAGGCGCTGTATATTGGCACTGATTACCACTCCCATCGCAGCCTTCAAACTCATCGAATCTAACAGGAATTGCAGCCGAATCGCTCTCTCTAGTTTCAAAGATGATGATATCTGATTCAGGTGAACAGCGGTCCCGCTTCGCTCTCCGAGCTTCCTCAGAGGGAGGCACCACCCTGTATCTGCGTCCCAGCTTGAAGTACGGCCTCCTTGTCAACTTGCATTCCATGAAGAGCGCGAGGGCACATTCCGGGTCGCAATAATGTGAATTCCGATAATTACTGATTCCACTATTTCACTATTTCCATGTTCTTTTTTCTTTCCTCTGACAACGATGACGGGGGAGTCAAACTGTGTTCTCCATGCGGGCAACTCGATCCATGAGAAACTTGTCATACTCCGAGACAAGCCCTGATTCCTGGACGTTGACGGTAACAACGTTTCCATCGTTGTTCGGATGGATAAGCATTTGGCCGGTTGATGAACTCATAACCTCAGATACTGGTTATAAAGAGTCCGGATTCTTCCCCTTTGAGGATTCCTCCCGCCACCCCCGGGCGGACATAGAAAAAGCATATTTTCAGAAAGAGATCGTTCCAGAGCATAGAACATTCCTGAGATCTCTGTGACCGTCAGGAATTGGCAAATAACTCGAAAGCGCCAGTCATGAAGCTGAAATCATGCCGATTATTATCGTTCGGTCTGGTGTGAACCTCTTTCAGATCCGCACTGGTCCGGCCCGAAAGCGGAGCTTCACTTCTGAAAGTTCCCTTTTGAGCCAGGAAGTGTACACCTGGCTTGTTTTTCTGGTAGAAGGTTTTTAGCAATAGGTGGTTTGTGAACCGCTCGTCGCTCTGGCGCTCTTGGAAGTAGAGCCGAGAACGGCGAGCTTTGCTGAACATCCTCTCAGCTGGCACACTGGTCGGCTGCAGGGTTGCGAGGACTTCTGCGATTTTGGGTGGTAAAACTATACATCCCTGACGATGAAGCTCGACCGTGGTTTGGGGGGTATTCTGGGACAGGCAGCGCTTGCAGCATGCTACTAACAAAACTGTCGTAATCGTCCGCACGAGCGTCGCTTGAGGATCCTCCGAGGCACGATCCGGGTTGATCTTCAGAGAGAGGCTGCGTCGCGGGAGCCACCAGGAATTCCGCAACTTCATCGGCAAAATCTCCGTGTGCCATGAAACTTCCCGCGAGGGTGAAATCTCCTTCAGAAAGGATTCCATCCCTGAAAGCATCGAGGATGACGTCGACTGGTGAGATTTCTTCTCGTTTCGTCACGAATCGAGTCAGCCTCCACGCGACAGTTCGCCCCTGCAGAATCCTCACGGATGAGACGGAAAGGTTCGCTGAACGGCGCTTTTGTGGTCGTGGTCGGTGCACTGGTCGGTGGTTAGGTGATTGAGGAGATTGCCTCGATGAGCTGAATGTCAGCGTCCGGCCGTGAGTCATTGCAGACGTTTGATGAGTCGTCTGATCCAACGAAAGGTAGTGAGTGTCAGGCTATACGAGAAACGAAACAAATGCCCAGCAAGACCAGCCACTCTGCCATACTCACTGTTAAGCTAATGATACAGCAGGCCTCCCCACAGACCAAACAGCAAAAGGAAGAGGACGGTTAGTGTCAAACACTTCATTGTAAACTTCGATTGGTGAAGCGCTTCCCGAAGTTGTTCTCGAGCTTGTTCCAGGAAACGAAGTGGGACTTCTGCTGGAAGTCGCCCAGATGACGGGCTACTCTCCGGAGATGGCGAGGCAGTGGCGTATCTAGCCAGAGTGCCGCCCGGGGCGGAGAGTTGAGCTGCCGCCCCCTTCCCCGGACAACCTACCATGCACCCTCTTTCGAAGAATGCGAGAAATTTCGATGTGATGCTCCGATAACCCTGGTTGGCTAGTGTCGTAATGATCGCACTAGGCAGCCTGTTCAATGGAGTGACGTAGTACTGGAACGAGCTCAACTTACAACGAGGTCCTGGTTCGTACGCATCGGAAAATAAGGAGCTTTCCGACTGCGCACGATCTGCGCGGAAATGGAGCGCCTGCATTAGAGCTAGAATGCTCCGGCGTTTCGATACACAATATCGCAGACTGGCAAGGTGTGAGGTCAAGAGTAAGGACTGAAGGAGCGTTCGGCACCACAACTTGCGACCGGAACGCTGACATGAGACAAATAAGCGCGATTCGAGGAAGCTCCGCATATCGTTGGACCGAGGCGAGCCAAAACTCTGCAGGATGACTGCAGTTGCGTAGGTTCTTGATTGAGGTCAAGAAAACTCTGAGCTCCGCCTTCGCCAAATCCTCTCCTTCGATCCAGGAAACATGTTCGATGACGAATGAGCCACTGCAGTAATCCAGAGGTGGCTATTCGATCAGAGATGCCGCAAAAACGGTTCTCAATTTCCTTTTACCGCGACACTGTCGATCCGATCCACGGAATGGGATCAAGAGCGCTTCTCAGGGCGAAACAATGACGAGATCGACAAAAAACTTGGTTCTGAACGTCCGAATTCTCGTATGCTTCAGTCATCGCTGGGAACGTCGAAAATTGCGGAGGACGTCGGGGAGCGCGGCGGACTCTGAAAATCGCGGCTCCCGGGAGTTTCTTTCAGCCTTACTCACCAACGCTGACGCCTTTGGAGCTCAGATCCCAGTCGCTCTTTCCCATTCAAGTTTGATATCAGACACGACAAGCTGATAGTGCCGCCCCCTAGAAAGTGCCGCCCGGGGCGGACCGCCCCTCCCGCCCCCCTAGCTACGCCACTGTGGCGAGGGCGCTACTTGGCCTTGCTCAGCCGCAAAACGTCGAAAGCTGCCACTACTCGGCGATACGTGTTCGCCCAGGGGTGTGTCGGCATAAGCTCTCTGAGATCGATCTTCGGGTTGATTAAAATCGGTGTCTCGTCTTTGGCGAGTTGAATCAGGAGATCCCTTTGCTTCGAATCGAGGTCCGCGCAAATGTACGGCTCTGTCCCAGAGACGAAGTTCTTGAGCGTGATCAGCCCCTGGAGAACTTAAAAAAAAAACCATCAAGGAAAAAAATTAAAAACAAAGAAGGAAGCAAAATCAACGACAATTAAACATAACTCCTCACAGGTCAGCTCACCGCGGAATGGTCCCCCACACAGTTGGGCAAATTGGGGTCCAATGATCCACACAGGACCGGAACGAAGATCACGTAGCTGTACTGATTGAGAAGAGTGAAGTCGAAGTCCCCCGATGGGTGGAGCACTCCAACTTCTGGGTGGACCTTCTGGGTGTGGAGCCTGAGACTCTTCGTGGGGAGAACTCGTGGATGGGAGAGTTCTACCGACTTCGCGACCCTCCGGTTCGTGGCCTGCTTTGCCCGGTCGGACGGGTTCCGGCTCTCCGCCACTCGAACATACAGGTTCGGATGCGGCAAGATTACCAAGTTGAGGTGGGTCCCTGAATGTGGTCGGTCCCACGAGATGGTTGACTGGTGGAGGGCGACTGGACAGACTCCCCAGCTCCTGAAAAGCTCCTGAATTCTGTGTCAGGGCAATACTGTTGTAACACTGCAAGTGTCAGGGATAAATTCCGTGATACCCTCGACCCCTGACCGTAATCATTCTGACGGGTTCCAGATACCCGTAGTATTGCCTGATATTGCATCGAATTCACAAGTGTGTGGCCATAAGCAACTGCTCTTCCGAGCGTTCTCTTTCTTGTCTGGAACGCATACGCGTAGCGTAGTTACGCCCGAAGATGAGCCACAAGCGTCTGAATGGTCTAGCACTCTTATCGATTGAGACTGGTACCGCGAATTCGATTCCTTCCGGGGAAACAATCGAAAATTTTCTTGAGCGGAATCTCCAACAAAAGACGAGAGGAAAACTGAATCATCTCACTTATGAGGCAGTAAGAAGACACAGGAGTCCCCTTCTTCAATTGCCAGAAAAATGGGGAAAACGACTGAAAGCCTCCTCGCGACTCTCCTGGCGACTGGGTAATCCCACCTTGCCAAATCTGAGTCAAAGCACACTATTTTCTGGAGTACTAGAGAAGCCCTAGATTGGCGAAATACACAACCGCCAGAAGGATACAATGAGGACCAGAACTGATGTTGCTGCTTTGCGGCACCTAATTAGTTGCTAGCAATCCTCGATGAAATGCCAGTGCGCTGCTTCTAGGAACAAGGAACGCTCGGACACGCCGAAGACGCAACCGAAAATCGCGGAGCAAAGGATTTTCAAGGCTTCTCAGGTTTTCAAGAATCATAAGTGCATTTTCGCTCGACAGGCTGAAAGTCGGAAGAGGGGCGGCGTTGTAGAATTAGCGCGGGGCGAATTTTCAAATGAGTCACTGGTTTTCTCCCGGCCGATGTAGTCCAGTGGTTTGTGTGAATTTGCTTGCGGTTCGTTCACACGTCTATGTTTCCTTGTCTGCCATTTGTTCTCCTTCATTGGTGATCCGCGAGTAGCGGTCGGATCCCCGTACAGGGCCTATCTATAGTCCTCGCTTGTCAATCCCACGCGTTGGCACTTCCATGGGCTGGTGTTGACTCGTTGTTTTAAATTCAACAGCTCCATTGCTCTCTGCATTACGTCTGTGTCATAGATCGCCTTGCCCTGTTGGAATTCTTCTATGTCGAGCTCATCCCTCAGGTTCGTCCTCCAGGCTTCCAGGTCCCTTGCGTTTTGCTATTCCTCGCAGTCTCGGTCTTCTCCATGCGTCGTTGCTCGGGATTGGCCTGGTGGTTCCATGCGGTCCTGTTTCGGTTGTTTCCGGATGCTTCGAGAGCCTCTGCTCCCCGGGGGCCCGTGTCATCAGCGGCTCCTAGGCTGTGAGTTTCTTCCTCCTGTGTTGTTGAAGTAGCAGCTGATTCTCCCGCCTGGGATGTTGGAGTTGGAGCTGATTCTTCCTCCTGTGGTATTGGAATTGGAGCTAGTTCTTCCTCCTCTTCTGGGTCGTTCATTGCGTCGGCGCCGTATCTGCTGTAGCCCGCTCTGGTTTAAGCCTCTTGGTAGCTGAATCGGTTTAGCACTACCCGGCAGTTTCTTATCGGTGCTTGGCCGGTCGGGGTTGCGAGTCTTCCGAGTCTGATTCTGATGCTATTCTCCGTCTTTTCAACTCTTGTTGTCAATTTGTTGTATATCTTTCGCCGTATTGCTTTCGAGTAGCATCCTTATGTTGGTGTCGTCTTTGATCCAATCCAGACCGAGGAGTTCACATCCTTTGGTGACGTGACATTCGCCTTGGAAGTTTGTTTCGTTGAGTGTTACCGAACAGGACCTACCCTTCCGTTGAGTTCGGCTGCTTCGTTGTAAGCTATTTCGGAGAGCGGCCAGAACGTTTGATGTTTAGTGAACTGATTCGTCTCTTGAAAAGGCCCTTTGATGTTAAAAACAGTTTCTCTAGCAGAGCGATTGTTTCGTCCGGCTTAAGATCGGCGATTGTCGCTGGTTTACAGTAGTTGACAAATGAGTCGTACTCTGTCATGTTGAGTTTACTCACAATGAATCTGATTCTGTCGATGATGAGTAACGCTGCTCCTCCTGAATCCAAGATGGGTTCGTACCTGTCGTACCACTTTTCGAAGGCTGACTGGCGGAGGGCGACTGGACAGGGTCCCCAGCTCCTGGAGAAATTCGTCGAGCGCGTGGAGCTCGTCGTACTGGTCGATCAACTCCCTTGAGGGCTTGGAAGGCTCTGAGCTTGGCTAAACTTGGTGGCAGGGGCCTTGGAAGAGGATTACTTTGTGGCGGACTGTCAGGTGATCTGCTGGACAAGGCTGCCATAATCTCAGAGACAGTGATACGATCAAGATAAAGGCATGAAATGAACAAAATGAAAAGTTGGACAGGTCAGCCGAGAGTTCAGAGAGCGGTCCAGCAGACCGCAGCAGAGTCGGATCAGTCATAAACACTGACCATTCAGTGACTATCAGGTTGCCGATCCCCACGGACGGCAAGGCGCGAGTGATCTTCCGAGGTGAACAAATTCTTTCCTTCTGGACCCAGAGACGGCCGCGGCCCGTACGCCAAACTCAGTTGCTTCCTCTTCGGGGTTTCCAGCTGGTTGGATTTGTCACAAAACCCGGCTCTCGATCGGAATCGACACATATCGTGGATTCCGCCAAGAAATGATGTGTGACGATTCCACGCACTGGTCGATGAAATAAGCCGATTGAGCAATCGGCTCAGTCCATCCGAAAAGAGATGCGAAAACCTATGATGTAACGATAGAAAAGTTTTGTAAGCTGGAATTTATGATCAACGGAAAACACTCGAGGCACAGAAATCAAGTGGAAGAAGAAGCACGAAAACGCTTGGAGTAACGCCCGGAAAAGGGATACCGGGAAAGAAATCAAGGATAGCGAAATTTCGAGCTTGGCACGCCGAAGTGCGCCGGAAGAATACAGACGTGTATTCGATTTCTTCAGCGACTCAAAGCCTAGGCTAGAAATAAGCCGCTAGCTAATTAGCTACTTCTCGGTTGGCCGATCACGATCAACATGCATGTTACAGCGAGGCTCCGCCCTCTGGACCGCCTTCCAACCTGCCTCTTGGACTACCCTCTGAGCGATCTTTCCAACCATTTCCGCTAAGACCGCCTTCTGAGCCAATTACTATGCCGCTTCTGAATGAATTATTCCAGCCTGTATGAAAACCCAATCAGGGATAAGAAGTACAAACAAAAAATGATATCACTCATTCGAATAAAATCAACGAAGCCTATGGGTTATTTCGGCCAGCCCACTACCTTCTCTCCGTTGACTGCTCTCACTGACTCTACAGGGTCTCGAATACGTCGGCGATTATATTTACAAAGGAACCGTTGGCACCTCAGTGCCATCTGCGCTGCCTCCGGCAGCTTCGCCCTCTCTTCGGCCTCCTACTGACGCTCGAGACCGATATCAATGAAACGCTGCTTTGTCTCAGATCTCAAATCCCCCACCCCAAATCTTCCAAATAGATCGCAAAGACCGAGAGCTCGTTGACACATCCCTTCTGAAGAAAGAAGAAAACTGGGCTAGGTTGACAGAAACAACGCTACGTCCATGATAGCAACGAGACGGCAATGGGCGAAACATAACTGATGGTGAGATGGTTTCTGTGCCGCGTGCTCCAGCGAGCGCCTCAGTTTCGCGTAGCACTGCAGCGCTATCCGTCGCTATTTCTCTGACGTCTGACACTTGGAGTCAGAGATCCTCGAGCGAGCCGCGCCGAGCGATATTTTCCGTCGTCCAGCCCATTCACCGGCGGTTCAAGTGTAAGTAGCTCCCTCGTCGCGGACTCTCCTCAAGTTGGCGGCCAGAAGACTTCTCGTCTGTCTGTCATGAATTCGATTTTTCTACGATTGAGGAATGTAATTCAGTACGGGACCGAGCTATACACAGCAAGTGACTCAATGTAGAGTGCAGCGATTTGATCATTCATTGTTCCGAGGCGGGCGAGCAAGGAAGGTCCGCCCTGGTCAACTCAGAAGAAACTCCAGGTCTCAGAGACCCCGTCTCCGGAACCCCGTGTCGATCACTCGCGACCGAACCGCTAGTTGGGGTGCTAATTGGTTCCAGAAGTGTAACCGAAATGTAGAGTTCTCTTACTACGGGATTTCTAGGCTGCACGGAACACTCGGACTCACAACTACCTTACTCAATCACTTGACTTCATTGGTCGTGCACCCACAATCAGACACGGTCTGCTTAACGTCGACCGTTCTTCTTGAACCCTGCGTGAGCTATACTTATCGACTGCCTATCCGTGGTGCTTTCTATGCGGACAAGCACGTCTATCATTCATACGTCTTCTATCTAGAAACACACTGTCCGCCACAACTCAATTCTATCCAGCTGTCGTCATCCAGAGATTCCGTGAACTCAGAAACATCGGAGCACTCACTCAGAGTCGTTCCTCGGTCTTCGAGTCTTATTTGGGTTGGTCTCTGGAGGGCAACCGCTTCGGGCTCCAAAGGTCGCCCTAGCCGATGGGGGTTGGCGGGAACTCGCGAGGACCGGATCCGAGGAAATGAGGAGCATTCTTATCAGGTGTTAATTGATTGGTGTTCTCTCTGAAATTTTCCGGGTTTGATGTCATCGGGAGCGGTGACAGTCTTTGCTTCGCGCCTCTTGCGATTCTTCTGCAAGAATCCCGAATGGAACCAAACGGTTACACACAACCTGGCTGCTGTGATCAAATACTCGTGCACGGTTAGAGTGGCTTTGTACAACGGTTATGTTCCACTTCAGAGCAACTTGGTTTCGAAAGCGCGCGCTTCAAACTTATCGGTAGTGAGCACGGTCTCAGCTGGATGAGTGTTGAGTACTACTCTGAACGACGCTATTACAATCTCCTCTGCTTCCGTGATTCTCGCGCTTACCTTGGCTCCTTCGAAGAACCCTGTCGCCGTGTTGCCATCATTCGTGTTTCCCGAACCGCTCGTTTTAATCATCAATAGCATCCAGCGTGTTTCCTCCCGGCTTGAGACTCTGAAAGCGAAAGTTTCGCGCCGCCGAAGCGCTGTCTAGACTCTTCGTCCAAACACACGTCGGACCCAAAAAGTATCATCCGGCTGAACTTGAATGCGCTCGTGTGTGAGTTTTGGCGATGATGAGTTCAACGAAGAAATCCGAGTCGTCTCCGATGCACCCTTTGGGCCACTTCGTGTCACCTTTTAGTCACGAAAGTTCTGATATGATTCGCAATGTCCCTCATGCATGTACACGTCCGCTCCCACCCATGCTCGCAGCTCCCCTTTACCATTCAGATTTACGTATCATTGTGGATCCGCGGATCCGGATCCGTGAAAGCCCTAGCTATGAGAACTCTGATAAGTTCAGGATCTTACAAGGGAGGTGCACAGCCTCAACGTGGAGTTTCGCGGCCAAACTCGGACAGAGACACGGGTTGGCTACACCGACATCAGCGACGATATCAATGTCGGCGAAATCAGGGAGGAAAAATTGTTGCTGCGATTCAAAGCTGGCTAAGATCGACGATTCGAGCCACTTCTATGCTACAGAGGCTGGTATGGCTACGAATGATGAAATGTCCAGTTCGTATTCAGCCTATTCGGAACACGTTCCCAGTATGAGTGACATGAGCTTATGACTATCCACTAGTTTGGTCGAGAAATTCCAGATCGAAGTCGTGCACCTCCCTTGTCAGTTTCAGCCATCTTGAAGGCCGAGACAATAGGTTTTGTCGCGGTCCCCCGTTACCGATTCTTGACCACCTATTCTAGTGATTCTGCCCACTGTGCGGCGTAACAGTTGGCGACGGGTAGCTGTAACGTAACGCTACCAGGGGATGCATGTGCTGCTTGAAGGGGGTGGAGAAGTCAAAGCAACTCATCGTCTTTGTGAAGAAACTCCGTGCTTCGTACTTGGTAAACGCGTCGCCGTTGCATCCGTCGAGCGCACCAGCTGTCGTTGAAGACCTCCTAGGTCATATCATTTAGCGGCCATAGTTCTCAGCCTATATCTGGAGGTTCTACACTGCTTGCGCCGTGCCGTAAAGCCGACGAGCGCCATCGGTTGGGAATCGGACGCGTCTTTATCAGAAGAGGAACGCATGTCGCCTCCAATGCAAACCCACAGCAACGTTTCTTGGAATCGCATTCACTAGCGAATTTGACGAGGCAGCCCACGGTATTGATCCTCGCGTTGAGTGATCATATTCTGATTCGAGTGATTTTCGCGGGATCCTACCAATAGCGAATACTTGAAGAAGAATCTCTCGTCGACTTGGACGGGCGACCATGATGCAGTTCTGGGGCTCGGATGCATAACCGTAATAGTCAACGTGCTCGCACGATCTGTTTGTCTGGGCGAGAACCTGCGAACTTCACTCCCGCCAGGGAAGGCCTACCTCGAAAGAAGACGTTTGCACGGAAAGCGACGGTAGTACAAGAGGTACTGAAACCCCTGGCTTTCCTGCTCAGTCCGATTGACTCTATCACGGCTTCTCGAAGTGGGTTCCGGTGAACTTTTCGGTTTCCTGAGATGCACAGCTACCCGTAAAGATGGCATGGCGGATCCCTTGCAGGTCCTCCGCGAGCGGAAAAAGCTTGGGAACCACTGTCTTATGCTGTTCTCCAAGCCTGCCCACTTCGCCCTTTCGTCTGTTTTGCCCCTTTCGCTTGTCTACTTTCCTCGCCTGAACTTGCGAGAACTACCGATCAGACCCTCCAATGACTCCACTCCAAGAGATCCAGTTCCTGTCTGAAGCACAGCATTGCGTGAGTCAGGCTCAACGAAAGTTGCTCGATTACTTCCTCCTCGGTTGGAGCTTGGATGCTCATCCGCCAATGCCGGCGGCAGAGCTCCGTAGTCTGTATGTTGGCAGTCGATGTCGTGGTCTTGATGGGTCTCGTACTGACTTTCGTCCATCCGAATTCACGTCTTCAGAATCTTTTCGAGGAAGATTGACAACGAAGACTAGCTTCGAACTTTTGTCAACAACTCGGAGTCGAAAAAACTTCCGATCTGGACACATCTGCGATCCAACACAGCGCGCCGTAGCAATCTCAGTGTCTAACCATAAACCAGATGGTCGGTTGATCAAAAGCTCTGAAACTGCCTTGTTTCGGCGGTGATTGGGGAGTGAACCCGAACTGTATCCAAGTGAGCGGCGTTTCATTCTTCTCGATTGATCAAACTGCACTCACGGGTGGGAAGTCGGATCGGAAATACTACCGCCAGCACAAGCGAACAGTTGGACCACAACGCACGCCACAACAACATGGCTGTTATGCGCGAGCTCTTGAAGCGCAGGATTTTTCTTCCAAAAACTAGACCCACGACACGAGCTGGAATGGCGGATCTCGCATCCACCAGATTGGCGGCGTTGTGATTTGGGATTCGCTTCGCTCAACACGGTGAACAGATTCGTCGGGGGGAAGCGTTGCCTGGAGGAACCTCCTGGATCTCATCGAGGTTCGTTGCGGAGAAAAAATTGTTAGATATCCCGAAATGCCGCTGAGATTGCATGCGGAGAGCTTCAGCGTTCCCGTTGATGCACTTCCGTGCCGATATCTACCATGCGATGCGGAAAGCGGCTGTTTCAGCCATATCAGATGCTAATCGGACGTCTTCGCACCCTCTAGTGAACTAGAACAATCTCGGCTTCGAATCAGACCTAGAGGAGGATGCCAGATGTGGCGAGCAACTCGGTAATACATGTCGAGAGTGAGCTGTGAAGAGAAATGGAACAAGTTGTCGTAGAAGATACCGAGTGTTGGAAACCTCGTTCAGCGGGTAGTTTGTAGATTACGTCAGGATCGCGGCTCATGATTAGGTGGGAGTACCATCAACATTGTGTAGACTAGCTCAGCAGCGCTCGCTGTGAAAGTTTCAACGTCATCGAGCATATGGGGAGAACACGAAGAGCTATGGTTTGGAAGGAAAGCATTCCGAAAGTACAGCATGAATCTTTTGTCCCCCAGAGCAACAACTGATGTGAGAATGCGCTCAAATTGAGTCGAAGGCTTGTTACATTTATTGCACCGTTTCCGAACGCCGGAGCATCTAAACGAGACCACAAAATCATAATTGTCCGGAGTCGCGAGCGCTGAATCAAGGCAAGTGATTTTCAACAGACTTTTCTCCAAATTATTTTTTCTGCCAAACAGGCAGCATCGACGGGTTGCGCCGAGGTCTCTCCCGGAAACTTCTGTCGCCTGCTTCCGAATAGCGCGAAGGTTGTTCTGACACTGTCCCCGCATCCGTAGTTCACCAGATATGTATCGTTCCTGATTTTTCTCCGGTTGCAAGAGATCCTACCGAGAAGCCGGAATTTCGAGGTCGCGCTCTCCTCTGGGTTTCGTTTCATTGATTTGGAATCACGATCGATTATCCCTCAGAGAAACCTGGAGAAACTCCGTCACGTGAGCCAAAAGGAGAGCGCGAGTTCTCCACAATCAGAATTGCACTAACATAAGCACTGCCGGGGTCATGCACACAACTCTTCCAGCAGGCAAGCTCAGCATCTACTCAAGGTTTTGTCTAGTTTCCGCTGGCTGCGTTTCGTACCTAATACATGGCGAAAAGAGTTTCCAAACAGGATGTTCCTATCGTATGTTTCGAGTATCGGTCGATCATCGTTTTGAGAGCAGACAGCTGCGGTTCGGGTTGATGAATGAACGGAGGGCTCAGGAATCAGTAACGAGGATATGACCCGGGGCTGGTGGCTATCCTTGCTGCAGGAGTTCGCTCGAGGTAGAGCTGCCAGGAGGCTGGGGTTTGTTGCTCGATCGTCGTTCGTTTGGACCCATTCGCAAAGGAGATGGTGATGACGAAAACAGACTTTCTGGGAGCGGGATCTCCACAGATCGGTGTCCTGAATTTGAAAGAGTTCCAGGGTATCAAGACTTGATTCACCAACGCCGCCGTTTTCAAAAGCTGTTTTAGAAGGGTACGACATCGAGAGATCGAAACGTCGGCAGAGCTTTGGCTGCGCTGTTTCCCCGACATGACGTCGTTTGCCTTCGTTCGGACGGAATCACACTCACAATCTCGAGGGCCGTATATTTGTTCGAGACTCAGAGACGGAATGATTCGCGAGCATGGTGTTGGCTGAGTCACATATGAGCGTTCTGGAGCAATCACTAGGATAGATGAGGCTCAAGCCGGAGCCCGAAGTGTCCTCAGGTTTGAAGGGCAACGTCAGATAATTGCATTTTTGGCTGAAGAGACGTGGCTCCTTTTGCGGGCAAATCACGATCACGAGTGCGAGACTCGCTGTGGAGTTGTTTCCCGTAATCAGCGGTTTGGGGTAGATCTGTTGAGGTCCAGTCCAGCATTAGGAGGGTTTGAAGGAGGGTTTGCTCGCCGACCATAACGAAGTCTGTCGGACCACGAATAGTCCCGGACTAATTTTGTCTCTGGACCAGATGGACTCGAGCGGATTCAAGCCTTCGAACTCAATAGACTCATCCTATACTCTTCGATATTCATCAAGAACTGCCGAGGATTCTCGGTGAGGATGCCTTATGGAACATTCGCACATATTCCTGCGTGCAACAGCATTCGATTTCTTATTCCATTGCCGGGATTCCGATGCCTTCCTGCTGGATCGGTTGCGTCAGAAACGATGATTCCTCCCATTCGGGTTTTGGAAAGAAGCCGCAGAGGGTGATTGTGTGTATCTCAAGCAAGCTCGGAGCCTCCGGAACGAGTTGAGGTTCTCCGTTTCGTCCCGGCGGGCTCGAGAACCGGCATGACGAGCTCAGAACTTCGGCGATGTCAACGGTGAACTTTGCCCCTACTGAGTTTCGTCGTGGAAGAGATGGTTTTCGGACTCCGTTAATGCTCGATTGCTCATCAGCTCAGCGACTCATGGTGCTGCAGTGTTGCGGGCTGTTCGGCACCCCAGGATGATCTTTGGGGAAGAAGAGAGGGGTTGCTCTGATGAGCTGTTCGGCGCATTCATACATTTCGGTTGACGTTGTCTGCTTTTCTCGGTCACGCCTCATGACGACATCAATCAAATATTCGTACATAATATCTTCTAACCAATGGTAATAATATTCTACAATGAACTTTCTGATGCAACTATCGGGTTCCAATCGTTTGTGAGGAGCATTGTTGGCGATCACGCTCTAACTGTCATGAATGAGAGTACCTAAAAAGAGCACCGGCTTTCACTGTCGAGAATTCTGATGTTTTCAAATTTTCCAGCGATGGGGTATTGAGATTTCTCCTTCTAAATTCGTCTCTATGGCAAGTTTTCTCACTTCGTTACATACACTGTACACTGTCTCTCGGTATAGATTCCCGGATATTGTCTTCTCGGTATGATCACTTGCGTCTCCATAGCGTCAGGACTCAATCAATTTGGTTTAAAGGGATGCGCTCCTTATGAGCAGATGAGGAATCTCGTTGAACAACCTTCTGCGAACAGGGCTTGGATCGGGGATTCAGCGGCCCGATTCCCTGTGGTCAGGGTATGGAGAAAGTCAATGAAACAACTCTTGCCTTGACTCTGGGAACTTGATCACTCTTGCCCTCCTTGAGGACTAGAAAAGTTCCAGCACTCTTGCGCTCAATGAGGGAGAGGATGCTAGTGTCAAATCGGAAGTGGTGCAGATGTCATGCAAACGACTCAATTTCAGCAAACCTCGGCAGCTCTTGCTCAAGTGAACGTTATTCACCATGCATAGCAGACCCTCGCTTACAGGTTTCTCTTGACAAAGTTTCCCACGGATGTCAGTCTCCCACCACGGATTCCGACCTGAGCCTCAACTCTACCAACCAACCTGAACAAAAATTTGAGCATCCGGGAGCGTGCGCGTTGTTGTGCCACTGTACTGTTTTAAGAAGGATCAAATAACTTCACTCAAGCGGGACATCATTCTCCGAGCCACCGCGAAGAACTTCATGCAAGACACTCAGACGTCGGCTTGGGATATTGGAAGTCACCACACTGTAACCGTCGGATAGTCTCGGAACGATGCACATGGAAATACGTCTTCCGTGGACGCTTGCTCGATTCCTCACAATCGTTGTTTCTAGGTGTGATGGAAAGTGGACGATCACTCCGTGACCGTCGGAGGAAAATCCCTGAAACAGGAGAGGTTGAACGTGGCTGGACCCTCTCTCAGAGCATCTCCAAATGCCTCCAGCAGAAACTGCCGCTGTGTGTCTTTGACCGTTGAAACTCGATTCACACAGCACAGCTTGTCCGGTGGAGGAATACAGTCATCCCTCGTCTATCGCGGTTTGGTGGTTCCAGACCCGACCGCGATAAACGAATTTCCGCGAAGTAGGATTCCCAATCCTCGAACCACGCTATTTCGCTGTTTTCGCTTAATGAGTCAATTTGAAGCTCTTTGAGAACGACATCGAGGTACACATAGACTCCCTTTCCGCGGATCTACAGCTACCAAGAGTCTAGTGATGGCATCGATGATTGATAGGGGGAACTTCGCGGCTTAGCCTAGCTGAATGAAATCGAGGAGAGACGAGATTTCTTGACCAAAGACGCGACGGGGCAGGAGATTCGTTCTCCGCGGTCCTCCTCTGACGCTGCCGTCCTCTGGAGGCGGCTCGAGTAGCAGAGGATCGCGATGCTCGGAAAGGGAAAACTCGAAAAAAAATGGAACTCGAAAAACCGCGATACAGCGAGGTCGCGATAGACGAGGGCGCGATAGACGAGGGATGACTGTATTTCCGTATTCATTATATCCCTGCAAAATCATCCTTCTCAATGAACTTTGACCGCGGTTCAGAGAGCTATCCCTCGCTGTCGCACAGTCTAGCATGACGTCACCGAAATCGGTCGGTGACGATCTCAACTTTCAAGAGAAGCGACACAAGTTCTAGAAAGACGGTCGTGCTCGGCTCGCTTGCGCGTTCCGCGGTCAATAGAGTTAAATTGTGTGTTTTCAATTCTGCCGTTTGGCTGTGGTGCGCCACAGCATTGATTTATCAGAGGATCTCGTCCAGCGCGCAAGCCTGCTGGAGCATCTGCGATTGATTCCGCAATCATCTTCATGATTGCTCCTGCGAGTAGAAATTCTATCCGCGCACGGCAGGCCAGATAGTGATGTTTGGGTGGCCCGGATCACGCTCAGCGAGCATTTAGCCGCGGCCGTCCAGTTCACGAGGGTCAACTTTTCGAATCGAAAACGGAACGACTGACTCAAACAAACGCAAACCTGTCGAAAATGTAGGTTAGCAGTGCGTCGAATCAAGGGGACTACACGCGATTCCGGCGATTAATTTCTCGATCGTCGTCCCATGAAATCCACGGCTGATCCACGCAATAAGTGAGAAGCCAGCGCAGCCTATAGGTGGCGAAAACACCGAATCCGGAGCGACTTCTGTATTTGAGTCGTGCGATCACGCTGACAGATGCGCTCATTTGAGGCTGACCAGTCAGGCAGAACTTCCCTGGTCGCGTGGGAACCAGCGGCAAACAGTGAAAACGAACGAGTCGAGAGTACACATTTATCCATTTTCGATTTTCTGAGTGTTGGAGCAAAACAGCGTTGAGAAAGCAGATCCAACCGTCGGAGCGGCTGAAGACGGTGAGTGTGCCGAGTTCGGACCGTCATGTGGGAGAATCCCGCGGGACAGAGTGCCGCGACAGGAAACTGTTTCTAGGAGTTTCTAGAGAATGCTTCTAGGAAGGATGTTCAGGTAGAATAGCGGTTCAATGACTCCAAAACGCATGGAGGCGTAATATCCCGCCGTATGTTCCCTTGCGTCACTTTCCCGACGACGTGCTGCACGCGGAAAAATTCACGTGTGTACCTTACACGGCGCGGACGCTCTACGATGTCTCTCTCGAGTCCTCCGTTGTTATCGGTTTGGAGTCTTGGATTCACTCATTCTTGCCGGCTATCTCGGTGGAACGATGCCGCCGAGACAGGGTCAGCGAGCAGACCCAACGTTTTCCAGCCAACGGTCGCGGATGAGTTTGATTAAACACGGAACGTGAGAATCCATCGGACAGTTCATGGCGCGTAGAGAGGCTGGAGGCTTTTGGTTCGGTTCCGTCTCCTCCAGGCAAAAACAGAAACAACAGATTCCGAAACTAGTTTCTGACTTTCTCGCGGAGAATGCTCGGTTTGAAACATTGTCGCTTCAACCGTCGATTCTCCAATATGCCGACCGGACTTTGATCGTGTAGGTCATGTTGATACAAGTTGTTTGTGTTGGCTCGCTGCCTGTTCGGATTGTTCGCATCTGAGTCGGACGTGATTGGGACCGACTCGAGAGCGAGATACAACCCAGAGCGCTTCACTACGAGTGCCTAATTGGTCTCTCCTCCGCTTCCAATGTTGCTGTACCTCTGCCCCGACGGTTCGGAATCTCATCCGCCGGTCTGTTACGGCTTAAGTGCTCAGTTGGGAGAAACACTCGCGCCTGATGCCAATAGAGAAACAGAAGTGAACGCTCGTTCAGTGTAGTTCTGGGTCCTTGATGTGGGACCAGGTTTGCAACTCGGATGCCATGAGTCAATCTTTTCAGGGTTTAGATTTCAAGAGATCGTCGTCCAAAAATGGCTTCTCGCGATGTCGATGATCCGAGTACCAGGTCGTGGCTAATTTGACCGGCTCATTCACTGTCGAGGCCGAGAAATCCAGAGCACGAGTTTCAGCCGAAGCAAATGTCTTTCGGGGCACAAGTCTGTATCACGCTTCTACCCAAGCGCCTGAAGACATAACGTTTCCGGAATCTTGTCCTTGGACAGGGCGCGTAGCTCATTGTCAGATCAATACGGTGACGATCGCGTCATTCAACGGCGGTCGCTTGAGATCTTCTCTCTCTCTACTTGCTGCATCGCTGGTTTCGCGTGAGAAAACAAAAGTGACGCGAATTGAGCCTCGACATTTCGTCGTAGCCTGCTTTCCGGGTTCGCCTCCGCGTTCCGACAGCCAGAAGAGGGTTTCTATTGAGCTCCCAATCCTTATTCCAATGGGTATCGATTGCTCCGCCCACGCGAAATGGAGACAGAAAGTTTGAGAGCGCGCGGTTTAGTTCAAAACCCGTTTGTTTCCGGAATCCCCGGGACGGACTCAGGCTTGTGACCCTGGAATTTCAGCTTTTGAGAGTATGGAGATCCAATGGAAACCCTGGGGTCTGTTGGGGGTGCGACCTGAACAGTCGTGCAATTCGAGCAACTTGCCGGACTGCGGTGTGTGCAGTGTGCGGGTCGCTGCTGTTGGAGCGGCCATTCCATTCTACTTTTTCCGAAGCTCATGCCCAACCTGATTTGCGGGTCTTTCCCACCATGTCACACAGCTGCGATAAGAGAGTCAGCCGTCTACGTGCAGAGCGTCGTTTTATGCATTGTATCGAAAATTTGTTCCTTCTCGACATGGGAGAATCCCTGACCTCCCCTGCTCCTGCTCCGTCGAGACAATACGTCTCGACGGAGCTCCAAGGACGACCACGTAAGACAGTTGAAACTTCAGAGCTACTGAAGTTGTCCAAACGATTGTCGAGTGAGCTCCGGAGGATCGCAAGACCTGAGCTGTTTTCAGACGCTGCGGGATAATTCGAGTGGAAAAACCATAATCCGCGAAAGTTCTCGGAACCCGTTGCGGAAAGTCATCGCCTGAAGTTTCATTGAGCGAGTCGGATCTTGGATATTAGCGATTGACGACCAATCACCTGGGACCGAACTTGGGCTGAGGAACATACTCGAACGTCTGTACCGTCAACCTGCCGAGTGTTCGGGGCAGTTTTCGGTGAGCATCAATGGGGAGCCAGTTGGGATTCAACGGATTCAAGACCACCAGGACCGCATCGACATTCCGACGAGAAATCTTATCCAGAAAGAAATCAGCCGCCTAGTCGTGATCGGCGTCAGAAACAGGCACCTCGTTCATAAGGCTCGCCAGCCCTGACATATTTCACGGTTCTTCTTGTCGTCATGCAATCCTTTGAGTCCAGTTATGAACTCAGCAGCTCTGACTGCCGCATCCCCTAACCCCTGGGAGCTCTACCTTGGGACAAGCTCCTGTGACAAGGATACCAATCACCTTTCAGACATCCGCTCGTTGCCGAGTCTTGGTCTTGAGTCCTCGGAATCAGCCCCAAATCTGGCTGCAGGGAATTCCTGATATCACCTCTCCAAAGGCTTCAAACAGTGGAATCCTATCGAAATATGTGCTTGAGATAGTTTATCCCGTGGATTCTAAATGAGATCTCTGGGGTGTTCACAATTGAGAACTGTTCTCCGCTGAACAAGAAGACTGTTCCCTTCAGTCCTCGCGAACCACTCGGTCGTGCAATTCTTGTCAATCCGATTCCGACCTGTTTCGTGGTTTTACCGCCTCTACTGAGCACCAGTTCAGTAAAGGCGGGAGTGATTCCATCATCTGCTCATTGTCAGCCGAGGATAATTCGATGATGATTTTCGCGCTCCTCTCATGGCTCACGGGATGAATTCATTTTATTCTTCCGAAAATTCTCCAGGGAAATCCATCGAGTGTTCAGCATTCAAGCGAATGGTTCTGGAGAGAAGCGCGTCAAAGTCGAGCCTGCGTTGATAGAATATTCGAGAATGATCCGGTGAGCTCGGTGAGCTGGGTAACGCCTGAGTGAGATATCAAAGCAACCTTTGTGGGGGTCTCGGTCAGAATTCCTAGCGACGATCTTTTGAATACTTTGTTTGAGTTTGTTCTACTTTTCGTTTTGAGTTGTTTCGACCGATGGAGCGGCGTTGTGTTCTTCATGTGGCCGACAGATTGCGTGCCGCCACCGATCAGATCCCTTGGAATGAACCGGGACAGTGTGATATTTTGCTGGAGGTGACGACAAGCGAGCTTGGAGATACGCGCGTTTTGATGCGGCGCCGGTGCCGCGCGTTTCGAAGGGTCCTGCAGGCCGGCGAGCAAGATCCACCTGAATCGCGACGGTTCGGCTTTCGGAGGCACGATTCAGACATTTATATGGCGGAGGGGGAGCTGATCGATGAAGAGATGCTTCCCTGGAATCCCAAACTGTTTCAAAAGTTTATTAGAGTCTCGCACGGATTCCGAGGGCGGAAAGTCTGCCCAACTCGAGGGTGCACAGCTGGAAGCAATACGACGAGTTGAGTCAACTACCAAGACCGGGGTTGGACTAACAACGAGTTTGGTGTGCTCCTCTCGAGCACAGTCAGTCGAGGGGCAGTGATGAATTTCGATGGAAGTGACACTGGGGATCAAAACAACGAACACTCGATACCGATCTTGAGGATCGGGAGATCAAGCCGAACTTGGAAATAGCCATTGATCCGACCCCCCAGATTCGTTGGAATACAACTGACTCTCAGTCCTCAGCTCGGAAGTCCGGCTTGCCTCTTGAAATGTTTGTTCGAGGTGGTTGGTGAGCACTAAGCGCGTCATGGTTGCAGATCGAAACGAAGTTTCTCCGAACTGAACGATTCCTAGCGAATCAATAAAAAAATCGTCGCGCGTGGAGCTGAATCTGCGCAGCCGAATTCGTTAATTTTGGTTTCCGCTCGTTGTTTGGATAACAACCGTGTCTCAGGGTGGTTTGTGATTGCTGTGTCATCGGGGTCGCTATTAAAAGAGTGCTGCTAAAATCACGCGATTGGAAAGCCTCGAATCGGCATCTGCTCCGATCATCCGACCGCGAAGGTTGCTCTCCTCTAGAGTCGAGCGGGATCTACGCAGACAGTCAAGTTGAACGGACGGGGCGTCCAGGCGGATGACTTTCCTAAGCGGGGACAGGGGGGTGGATGGCCTTCCGCTCAAATTGATCCCGAACTAATGCAGGGTTTTCGAACTTCTGCTGCGGAATAATCTTCCACCTGTTTGAAACCTGCATTCCCCTCGCGGAACCATGGGGACCAGCGATCAGATTACTGGAGACGTTTCATTTTGGATGGCGATCTCTAGAAAATTGACTCTTCTAGGCATAATGGGGCCGTTATTGGGGCTGAACCCAGAGGGGCCCAAGCGGACGGGATATCAAGCACTACTAACATCTTGAAATCGGAAATTTAGGACGTTTGCGCTTTGATTCCATGAAGTTCTCTCCCCGATTCGACGGCGGATGTTGATCCTGAAAATGTGTTGACACTCATGCAACTGGCTCGGTGACTATGCACAATGGATCCTCATTCTGCGCGCTCTTGGTTCGGCGCCCAGGGCACGTGCCCCCTCTGCCCTCTAGTCACGCTACTGCACAGTTGCGAGACGATTGTGGTTGATCGTGAATTGTGCGTGAGCTTATGTTGCGTGGCGAAGTTTGTAGCTCGGGTCCCCGCTAATCGTTCGGAAATCGACCAACACTCTCAGAGTCGCGAATAGATTCCGATAGCCGCTTGGAAACTTTGCTGAGCCTAGATCACGAACATTGGTTGCCCGTCAATGTCGTTGATATCAAGCGATCAATCAGTGATCCCAATGCTACCCTTGTAGTACCATCAAACAACCGGATCCACGACTGACGACGGTTGAATTTCAGCGATCAACAAGCACGAATGCAACGTCGATCCTCATTGATGAAGCAAGTATGCGCGGGAGTATGCCCCATGGGAACAGATTCAAAGAATGTGATCACGGAGATCGACTTCCTCGAAGCAGCTGTCATATAGCTGATGGAATCGCAACGGAAGATCTTCACGGCTTTTGGTATCGCATCGAAGATTTGGATCGACGACAACTTCAGCCGGGAATCTGCGGCATCAGTTGTCGTCGGCGTGGATGCTGTCACCGTTGGCGCACGAGACGATCAGTGTGAAAGTTTTGAAGCTGAAATGCTTCCGACCACATTTGGGAGAGCCTCGAAGAGAAAGTCGTTGATTTTCACAACGACCATCTATATAGGGCTCGCAAAAAAACGGGTTCCGCTGGAACCGGTTCTAGAAACGGATTTTAGAAAACAAGAATGCGGGGAAAAACCTTCATTCTGTCCCTGCTCGCGGTAGATAGTATGCTCAACGGAGCGCGAGAAGAAATGAATTCATACCTGCTTCTCTTGAACTCGCTCGAAGGATTATGAGACCATCTAGCGTGGAAAAGAGAAGGTAGTTACGAGTTTTCGAGCCGTTGAAATTCATTGAATTGAATTACCTTTCCGGCTGTATCGACGCTGGGCGAACTGTGGAGAGCTTCGCCAAGCATTTTTCCAAGAGTTTTCCACGGCCGCACAGAGTGGGCCACTTGGGGCGACGAGACCGGGCACTTCGCTAATCAGTGTACCAAAGAGGTGATCAGGCAGATCGAGATACAGGCGGGGGAGACTTCCAGTCAGGAATCGCCGGTCAGTACTCCAGCGAAGAAGGTTATCACCAACGGGCTGCCATGGACAGCGAGGGTTGACACTGAAGCTACCGTTACCGTGGTCGGCGAGCGGGCGGCGGGGGAGCTGAAGCTCGAACTTCAGTCAAGTCCGGTGAAAGCTGTGCTGGGAATCGGCGGAGGCTCGTGCTCGCCGCTTGGTCAGTCGACGGTTACACTCGAGGCTGACAGAAGTGTTTACGAGAAAGTTCGGTTGGTGGTTCTTCCGGATCTTGCTATGAGAGGAAGCGACATCCTCATTGGAAAAGATCTATTGGATTTCGGAGTTCTCACGGTGTACTACGCCGTATCGGCACAGGGTCGAATGTTGAATGAGGCGGAGTTATTCGAACTGGAGCCTGTGAACGGAGAAGCATCAGGATGCCAAGTCAACCAAATCAAAACAGCGATGAGAATCGAGGAGGAGGACATCTCAATGGACGCGTCAGTCCTGGGCGGGGTCGTTAGCAAACTCTTGAAGCTCTTGAACGATTATTTCGATGTTTTCGCGTCATCGATGGAAGACTTAGGGAGAACTAACATCGCGGAGTGCAGAATCGAGGAAGTGCCGGGGAGCGGAGCGCTCCGATCACGGCCGTTTCGGTTATCGCTGTTCGAACGAGAGGCGCTCAAAGCTATTGTAGAGAAGATGCTGTCAGCGGGGAAAATACGTGAATCAAACTCCCCGTATGCCAGTCCAGTAATGCTCGTTAAGAAGAAAGATGGCTCGTGGCGAATGGTCATAGACTACCGAAAACTTGACAGTCAAACGCAACGGAAGAATTTTCCCATGCCGCTGATTGACGACATCCTCGATGCGGTGGGCGGCAAGCAGCTGTACACGACGCTGGACCTCGCATGGGGTTGCTCCCAGATCCCAATGGCAGCGAGTTCCGAGCAGAAATTGGCTTTCATCACGCCGGATGGTCATTATGAACCGGTGATGATGATGATGGGAATCGCCAAGGGACCCGCTATCTTCCAAGAACTCATGACCAAGGTGCAGATGATGGTTGGAAGAGATCTCGTGTTCCCATTCATTGACGACATGATAGCGGCGACTGACACAATCGACGAGCATCTGGAGACGTTGAGTCGAATTTTCGTGGTGTTGCGAGAGGTCGGTTTGAAGATTCGTCTGAGTAAGTGCGCATTCCTGAAGAGCACGGTCGAGTTTTTGGGCTTTAACATATCCAAAGAAGGTGTGCGACCGGGCAGATTGAAGTTGCAGGCTATTGAAGACTATCCGGAGCCCAGATCCGCCGTCGACATCAGGAAGTTCTTGGGGTTGGCCGGATTTTTCCGAAGATTTATCAGAAATTTTGCATCGATCGCGAATCCCTTGACCTCCTTGCTCAAGAAGGACGCAACCTTCGAGTGGACTGGGAGGTGTCAGCCAGCGTTGGAGGAATTGAAGAACAGGTTGATAAGCGAGCCGGTGTTGATTGAATTTTCTCGTGGACTCCCGATTCAGCTCCACACTGACGCGAGCGGAAATGGGTTGGGCGCGGTTCTGATGCAGATGGTTGACGGACGATGGCGAATGGTTCACGCCATCAGCAGAGGATTGTCGGCCTCTGAGCGGAAGTACCATTCGACGAAGCCCGAGCTGAATCGAGTGTCAGAATTTACGTTCAAGGTGGAACATCGGGCAGGTGATCAGATGCAGCATGTAGACGCGTTCAGCCGGTACCCAGTGGAGGAAGCCACGAATGAGGAGGAGGACATCGACGCTGATTGCCGGAATGTGGTAAAATCGACCGAGGCGAAGTACGTGCTGGAGTTTCTGACGAAAGTGTTCTCCAATTTCGGGCCACCGGATGTGCTCATTGCGGACAGAGGAAGTGCATTCACATCAGGGAGGGTTGAAGCCTTCCTCCGGGGGAAGCTTTGCCTCATCTCTAGCCAGCATCCCCAGGCTAACGGACAATGTGAACGTATGAAAAAGACGGTTATCACGGTTTCGAGAACCCTCTGCACTCACCCAGACAAGAGGGACTGGAGCGGAAAGCTCAATCTGGTGGCATACCATATCAATCGCGCACCAGTGAAGAGCACGGGTAGGCCACCATTTGAGGTGCTTCACGGATACCTTCTGAGATTGGACAATTTCTCGAGTTTCGTCGATTCTCAGGCGAGCAGGGAAATGTGGAAAACGCCGCAAACCTCACGAAATGAGGTGGATATGGCGATTTCCAAGGCTCAAGAACAGTATTCCAAGAACTACGATCGTCGTCATCGTCATTCGGTACTGTGTGGGCGACGTGGTGGTGGTTAGGAGACTACCGGTAGCGACAGGGTTGCCAACCAAGCTACAAAAACGATACAGGGGACAATCAGTAGTGACCGTTGTTTTGCCAAATGACTCATACCAGATTTCGCAGTTAGGTGGTGTCAATTAGATCACGACAGCCAATTGTTCACAGCTGAAATTATATAAGATCGCTTCTGAGCAGGGTGATGAGGTCGTTCCAGATGGTTCGGAAGGTGCTGACATGACAGAAACCGAGAGCACGGCAGGAGCAGCCGGCAAATCAAGGCCCACGACCGCAGGGAAGACAGCTCGTCGGAACCAAGTCAGGTGCCAACAGGGGTCGCCGATGGAAGTAAGTCGGATGTGTGCGGAGGACCGCGAGAACGACGAGACACTGTCCAAACTGTTATAATCATGCATGGTGCCGGAGAAGGACGACAGTGTGTCGTCGGACGAAGCGTTTGTGCGGGACCCCGATCAGGCATCTGAGGCATCGGAGGGGTCTGTCGTCGAGGCTGAAACAGGCGCGACCCGAGTCAGAGGAGTGGTGACACTGAGACCGTCCACCCATCGAGAGCGGAGCGAGGCGGCAGCGAGGCCGAAAGCAAGATACCCACAGCGAACCAGGCGTCAGGTTCGGCGCTACGGCCAATGATGTCAGGATCGAGTAAGCAGATGATCGTATAAGTGTGTATTATGTTCTAGCCAGGTAGCAAGATCCACACAACAAATAAACGGCTTAGGTGGCGGGCTGCGTCTGTCACGTTGGAGTCTATGGCAAGTGCCAGAAGGAAAGCCGCGATTGCTTTGGAATCCGGTGTGTTGGTAGATTCAGAGGGCTCATGGATGACTACTAATTTTCGCCGCAAACTTTTCGATGGAACTCCAGTTATTGACTGAAGAAAACTCAGGAAATGACGTCACAGGGCGCGCTGGCGGCCGCTTCGGATTGAGCTTCGTCCACTTTTCGAAGCTACTGACACTTCTGTTCACCAGCCTGTGGGTGATCGCAAACGGAGGAACCCTTATCGAATGCGTTGAAGTTTTTAACCGTCGTAAACTCGCTGACGCAATGGAGCGCCACAATGGCTGTCCTCGGAGTCGTGCTAATAGAGCGCCACCTCCGAAGTTGCGGTGACGATGCCTCGACAGCCTGATGAACGAGAACTCGCGCGTGGAGTTCCCTTTCTGTAGTGAGAGCAACACGGAGAAGCCAAAGCGATGCTCATCCAAGGAGCAAACTGACCAATCGATGTCATGCACATGTAACTGGCGACCGCAGATCCTCATATGGATGGTCGGCGCGTCGCCCCCAACACCGAAGGGCGAACATGGGGATCTGCGAGAGTATGTTGGGGCTCTCCAAGGTGAGCAGTTTCGAATTTTTGAGCTTGGGTTGATACATAGCGCAAAGGAATGATTCTGCTAATCGCGCGGAAGAAAGGTTTCAAATCGATCTCCATGAAGGCTTCCCTTGAGGTCGGGTGTCTCGATCCCAAAAATACAAGGATCCTCAAAGCAAGGAGGAACATCTATTCGACGTGGACGCCCATGTCGATTTGCACCAAAGGAACTCGGGCGGCTGGGGGCTTTGACTACAAACCCTCGACATCGGTGTGTTTTAGAGGTTTTTCGCCTCCAGAAATGCCGGAACTATGGATGCAAGTACCGAAACCGATGGTGGATAATACTCCGAGGCATGACGCATCCAGAAAAGCAGCTGGCCTGTACCGTAATAGTTTTCCACTCTTTGGTTTCGATCACTGTGCGACGTCTCCGCACCGTGAAGAACGCGAACTTGCGAATGTCGCTCCATTTGTGTGGCCACAGCAACACGTAGGAGCCTCTCGCGGGCAAGCGCCGAGCGAAGGGAACATCCGACATCGCAGTCCCTTGCATGCACTGCAAGTCCGGAAAAACGGAACCACCCCACCCCTCCAACACCTTCTCCTACAAGCGATCGGCGACGGGCTGCAACTTTTGGAGGCGAGCTCTGCGTCACCGTGCTAGGTTGAGTAAGCTGACGGCTTGCCTCGATGAACAGCTCCGTTCACTGTAGTCGAGATTCGCGACGCCCCTGCCAGCTTACTCATGGCAGCGCACCGACGCCGGGCCGCGAAGGCCGGCTGGTATCATATAGTTCTGGGGCAGAACTCCTGTCGGATGGCCGAACTGTGAGAGGCTCGATGACTGAATAGAGAGTGGCGCCCTCTGGCGCTGAGAGAGTTAGCTGTCTAGGTAAACAACGAGACAAGAGACGACACGAAAGTTGAAGGTCAAGAATAAACGACGAGTTTCGAGTGAAGTTCAGAAGTTCAGGTGTTCTCTGTCAGGAAGAAATTCCACAAGCTCGAGAGCCCTCACACAGCCAAGCATGATTTATCAATACGAAACGTTGACATGACTAATCTCCTATAACTAATGCCGCTCTATGAGGCACCTATTTTCCGTGATGATGGAGCCGCCAGTTCATGGAATCTGCTATGCTTTGCCCACGGTATCCACCTTGCAGTACTCGACACTTTCAGAGCGCACGACCTAGTTTATGAAGAAGACTCCGAAGCCTTGCAGATGATCGAAATTCGTTACGCTAGTGATGGAAAAGGTGAGGTTTTTGGTCAGAAAGAAGCTATCTGGAAGTTATCCGAATACTTCCCCTTCAATGTCCGCTCAGATTCCTCTCAAATCTTCTAAGGATCGATGAACTTTGCGAGCCGGAAGACCAAGACGAAGCCGGTCTTCCCACACATAGTGGATCCGCCGGGAACCCGTTAACCAAAATCCGACAAATCAGCGTCAAATTCCAAGAGAGTCCGGCTCTGAACGACGAACTATTTGCGTGCTCTGCTAACGTTTCGTAGTCTGCACGCAAGCTTGTTGTTGATGTGAAGACCACTTGGTTCAGTTCTTTGCGTATGCTACGAATATTCGTCGCCTAGGAAGAAATTCTTCGTGCTTACTACTCAACACGAGCCTCGGATGATTTCTCGTTTTCGGAGTCCGGGATCATGGCTGCCAATGATGTGATAGCAGCGCTCTCTCATGCAGAGAAATGCGTCGAACGACTATCAGAAGCGACGTTACTCTCAACTCTCAACTCTCAACGTGTGGTTTATTGGAAGGAACTGCTAGTAGCTCACAAGTAATCCTTGGTCTATCTACCGGCTTGAGCTCTCTTGTATTATTGATTATTGGTTGTATAAGAATATCACAAGATTGTACACTCTTGTATTATAGATTATTGGTTGTTTAAGAATATCACAATATCGTCGCGAGTTCGGCTCTGAATCTCTTGACTGAGTAGAGGGCTCTGAGACTGGAGGGTATGGAGCTCCAGACGGTCGGCAGGCGGTAGGTCGGAGACTGACGGCTGAAAACATGGCGAGCAAATGGGATCTCGAATGTAGTGGGGCGGCGAGAGGGGCGGGCGGACGTGGCGTTTAGGGGAATCCTAATATCGTCCGGGACTATGCCCCTGGCGGTTTTGAAAGCAATAACGGCGATAGCCAACTTATAGGTTTGATTGACGTTGAGAAGTCGATACTTCGAGTACAAGGAACGGACAGACTCGTCGCGTTTCTTGTTGAATATGGCACGAATTGCGTCATTTTGGATCACCTGGGCTCTACTAGTGGTAATGTGGTAGCCTCCTCCCCAAATGGCAACTCCATAGAAGAGGACAGGAACGAAAAGTGCTTTATAAACACAGAGAAGGCCCTCGATAGGGACTCCAACCTCGCGAAGTCTTCGGAGTGCAGCGATCACTGCGTAACATTTAGGGGACACATCGCCGAGATGTGTATTCCAGCCGAGGCTAGAGGAGAGTGTGATGCCGAGGCATTTAGCCGAGTCAACTAACTCAAGGACAGAATCACCAAGTTTGACGGGGGCGCAGTCGATTTTCTTCCTGGTAGAACGAAAGAGTACGAGCTTCGTCTTGCTGGCATTAACAATAAGACCGAATTTACTGAAGATGGCGATGACCTTTTCAACCTTGAGAGCTGCTGTGGCAATGTCCTCTTGACGGGAGGATGATCTGATGGGGAACACCAGGGTGGTGTCATCCGCATACGTGATGACATCGCAGCTACGTTCCTTGAGGATTTCGATGAGAACAAAGTTTATATAGATGATGAAGATCAGGGGTCCTGCCACCGAGCCCTGGGGTGTGCCCAGATCAATGTGTTGGCGGGAGGACTCGACAGGTCCAACTTTGACTGATTGCGAGCGAGAGGAAAGGTACGAGTTGAACCAACGCTGTGTGGCCGTGTCGTAGCCAAGTTTTGCGAGCATCTGGATGAAATATGAGTGGTGAAGGCAGTTGAAGGCAGCCGCCAAGTCAAGAAAGACTCCGAGAGCCAAACCGTTGGCTTCGACTGTGCCTATGATTGTTCGCCAGAGGCTGGCTAGCGCAAGTTCCGTGGATCGGTGAGGGATGCGGAGATTGCCATGCAGGTGGGCGCTGATCACTGGATCATTGAAACGCAGATGATGTTTTCGCGGTTCGATAACATAATCTCGGAGGTTTGATGGTGTGAGATGTGACGAACTTTGCAGGCCATGCTGAGGATGCTTAGGGCGGATTCCACAGAATTTTCCAAACGGCTCGCCTGGAACCTCTCCACAAGAATTCTACAGAGGTGAGATGCCGCCCCCAGGCTGGCCATGTACATACGTCGAAGACTACGA
Organism: Lepidoglyphus destructor; assembly: GCA_031001835.1. Lineage (NCBI taxonomy): Eukaryota > Metazoa > Arthropoda > Arachnida > Sarcoptiformes > Glycyphagidae > Lepidoglyphus > Lepidoglyphus destructor. The sequence continues at coordinate 838,007 of JARNKU010000045.1, forward strand.
AAAAAGCACTGACTCGGATACGTCGCTCGGAGAAATCTCAATGGCAATGATCGCAGAAGGGGAGAAGGATATCTATCGGACGTTCATCCACTAGGGCAGTTTGGTAATCGCAAAATATGAACGAATACCAGTCATGGAAGCGGAAACCGAACCTCAGGAGGAATCGCAAGCCTTCGATGAAGTCTTTGATGACTATGCGCTGAGAGTGGTGAACCGTGAGAAGAAGAATCCCCCGCTGAAAATTACTTTTTCGGCAGAGACGCTGATGAGAATGCACAACAATGAATTTGAGAGTTTTCCTCCCGAACTGCGATCAGTTCTGAATACGGTGCAACCGACGAGCGTCCCGGCAGAACGTGCGTTCAGCGTTTCGCGGCATTTACGGCGATGCTGTCGGGAATCGCATGCTGACACAAGATTTTCCGTTTACTTATTCCTCCGAAACTTCTATCAGCACACGCAACCATGGCGTGTGTTCAAAGCCGAGTACAGCATGACCGAAGAGTGTGATGAAGGGAAATAACCTACTAATTAAAACTGCGTTCCATTTGCGACGATGTTACCGAATGGGTTCAGTGTGTTGTCGAGTACGGATCACATTAATGTCCGTTAATCACGGTGACTTCCAAGAAACGATTTGCGGAACCCGTCACACTAATCACGGAAAATATTTTCCGTGAAAAAATTGCGGAAAATCAGGTCTCAGTCCTAGTGCATCGAGAGCGCACTGGCCGCTGCGTAGAGTCACAGCCCTCGCAGGCGGGAAGCTAATAATTTTCGGCTATTTACTGTGGAAACTGAGAATGAGCACACGGGACTTGTTGCGGCGAGAGACACAAGATTCTCACTGTTCATTTTCTGGTAGCAGACGTTCCCTCTGGAACGTTGGATTTGAATGACGGGGGAGCGCGCATTGACTGAGAGCACCATTCTAACAAAAGCACACGGATCTAGTCACAGAACGTGCTTCGTCAAGTTTGCAGATGGTCAAGTTCTTAGACGATCTATTCGAACCTGGTGGAAGTCTAGAGACGACTCTCAATCAAGGTTGATATGTACATAGATGTGTTATTATTTGAGAGGAGCATTTACGAATATACACTAGGGTCGCTATCGTCTCCTCTTCAAACGATCGGCAACCCATGCCGCGAACTCCTCTCCAGGCACAACACAAGCGCCTCTGTCGATCTTTTGAGGCCACGAACGGCCTTCAGTCAACAGCCGCTAGGAAGAGGGATATCGTTAACGATCACCCTCAAGCAGGCGAGGTAGGCGAATCAGTGCAGGTTTACCTTCAGAACGGCATCGACGTTCGTGCGGCCTCCACGCACGTCGCGAGACGCGACGCGTCGCGACGTTTACGCCGCGGGTCACCGGACTCACGGCTGCGCGGCGGCGTTGAAGCCAACTGAGGACGTCCTTCCTTGAAGGCGCGTCTCCGCGTCCTCTCAGCTCTCGGGCGTACAGCCCCATCGGGGAAGTCCGCCATTGCAGACCCTTCTCACGAATCAAGTCGTCGAACTTGCGTCGACCGCTGACAGCGGAAGTTCGAGCACGAACGAGTTGGGAGGGCGGATCACAGAGGATATTCGGAAGCATTACACGTTTGTACATGCCGCACATCTTTCAGTTCATTCGCTCGTTCACAAATGCTTCCGTGGGGAATTTCGTTCAATGGGATCAATGTCAGCGATTCAAGAGTTCATCTTGCTGGTGAACCTGTACATTTGTCGCACTAGAATGATTCTTCAAACACTCTCGCTTTGTGGAATTTCGCCTCTCCTGCCCTCTGGCGGCGTCTCGTCCACGACCGAAATGCTGTCCTCAGCGTACATCGACTCTATTACCTGAGCGTGCTCATGCCCGAGTTCCCTTCCTATTTCTGCGCTACCTCCTATTACTTTATTGGAACATCCTGCCTCTACCATATCTCATTTCCCATCAACACCCACTTGGGGTAGTTTGCTTCAAATTTTGCCGCTCCCCTGGGACTCCTCCTTCTCGGTGTTTCATCGACGTCATCCTCTTGTTCGGCGCCTCTGACGTCATCTTCGACTCTTGCTGGAGTGAATGCCGAGTACAAGTCGGACTTCTCCGATGTCTCGCCTTCTCGTATTTCAACCGCTCCCCTGCCGAACTCCTCCAACATGGTTTCGTCTCCGTCAACCGAACGCATTGAAACATTGGATTTTTCTCTTTCCTTCCTGTCGCCCGGAGAACTCGACCGACCTCAGTTACGACCCAAAAACTCATATGTTTCGTCATTCGGTGGAATCAAATCGTGTGCCGTATGAGCGCGAACATTATACCGACGCAGTTAACAATTAGCGGTGCATTATTAGCACTAACATATATTTTCCCAGTTGGGCTTGGCGCTACGAATCTTCTGGCAAAATCTCCGTTACGATAAGTACAGTAGAACCCCGTTATAGTGGACTCCTCGGGACCGGCGAAAACGTTCCACTATAACCGAGGTCCACTATACACGAAGTACCCTTATCAGTGGAAAAAATCACGTTCCCATGGATCGTAGTTGACTTTCAACGTTTATTACATATTTACAAGAGCTGGGGTTTCGATTTAAGGTATCTTGCAGCTCGATAACTAGCGCTCAAGATAACTCTCCATACTCATCTGCCGCATCCGACCAAGCCGCTGTCTATTGACGAAGGCATCCACTCTCAGAAGCCCGCTTGGAGCGCAATCAGGACAGCTATTAAATGGTCCTCGAAAATCTCTTCACAGACTCTCAAAAATTAAGCTGACAAGAACTTCATTCGGCTACAGTGGTCGATTACCGATGGAATTATGGGCTGTGAAGGATTTCCAGCGTGCAGGAGCCACGGAAATCAATCACGACTGCCGCCCTCGCCGCGGATTTTAGTCCACTATAACCGAGGCTCCGAAATCCCGGTCCACTATAACCGAGGTTGTTAACATGGGAACTCCCATAGGCTCGGCCGGGACCGAGAGACGAGTCCACTATAACCGAGTGTCCCTTATAACCGTGTTCACTATAACGGGGTTCTACTGTAGTCTCCTGCGGACCCTCAATATGGGTTTCCCTGTCGATCGTGCTCCGTCGCTCACTCGAGGACGCAGAATTTCCGAACCTGTTTCGAAGCGCCATTGTTTGCCCTGTCCACAAAAAAGAAGGAAGCGGACAGAACCGGGAAACTAGCGCCCCGTCTCTCTCACGGTGGTCGCTTCGAAGACCTTCGAGAGGGTCTTAAGTGAAGCGATCTACACAAACGCTCTGGCACAAAACCTGATACATGACTCGGAATTCGCCCAGCTGCCAGGCCAATCGGCTTCCCTCCAGCTCCTCACTACACAGGTCGAGTGGGCTCGCCTCATCGATTACAAGAAGAGTTTCGATGCGGTCTACTCTGACTTCACCATGGCGTTTGGAACAGTGACGCACAACAAACTCCTCACTATACTCCTGTCATATCTCTTCAGTTTGATTGTGAGTGCCCGGTAACTCCTGGCTGTCCCCAAGGGACCTGTCTCGGGACGTTTCTTCGATACATTGACCCCGTCAAATACATCATCCCGCCGGAAGTCAAGATAATGAGCTACGCAGACGACATGAAGATCACCAGTGAATTCGGTGCCTCAAATCAAACGGCAACACTCCGCGCCGCGCTCTCAGCCTTCGAGTCCTCGTGTCGTTCACTCGACCTGAAACTTCCCGTGAAGGACAGCGAAAATATTCACTTTGGGCCACCAAATCCCCGGAACAAATATCTGATGGACGGCAAACCACTAGAGGCCACATCCTCTATGGAAGACCTCGAGGTCATAACTTGCGACAACCTCAAATATGCTTCTTATGTAACCGTCGTGGCAAGAAGAGCCTCTCAGCGAGGGAACTCCTTACTCCGTTCCTTCATTACGAAGGACGCTGAACTATACATGAAACTATTTTTGGTGTATGTGCTCCCCGTAATGTTGAACCCACCTCCCGTTTGGTCCCCGGGAACCAGAAGGACAAAAACGCCCTCAGCTGTCAGCTTTCATCGTCGTGTTGGATTCGAATGCGGAGTTGATGTTCACTACGTCCCTGAAATCGATATCTTCAAAACCCTGCTACATGCTAACTACAGAATGTTTCACTGTATTTCGAAAGACCCGACACGTTTCAGCCGATTCTCCGACGTTGTCGTGTCGGAGACAAGATCCGAGGGCAATGTCATCCAAAAATTCACTGCTATCCGAAGAAACGTCAATGATTTGTTCTTCCTCCAAATCAACGGGGCCCTGCGAGTCGTCCGGGACGCGCATCCCATCAGTTGATCAATATTCCGTGAATCGTGTGGGATTTTGTATAACTTCCTCTTGAATGACGAAAGTGTATCGATCAGTGTTTTCCGCGGGTTGTGAGGGATATAGGGAGTGATGTGTATTGGTGAGATGTCTCTGTGCATCGTTCACCCGCCTGGAAGTCTTTTTCCGCAGGCTCTTGGGGAGAGTCTGTTCGAGTAGATACGCACAAAGAAATTCGGCGATTGTTGGAGCACAGAGTTCCGGGGGTGGACGAGGTAGGTCGGAACAGGCGTCCCTCTTCAGTGAGGGGTCCGGATGTTTACTAGGAATTAGGAATAAGCTACAGATAATGTTGTCGGTTGATCCAGGGTTGTCTCAATGATCGGTGGCTTTCAAGGGAATGGAGTATGATTCATTTGAATAAGGTGACCCACATTGTTGAAGGGTTAGCTCGTAAAACTCGCTTCCCGCAGCCTCCTTGGACCACCAGGCCTCCACTCTGTTCTTTAGCTCCTGGGCCTGTTTGGCGAAATTGTCTATGGTCGTAGCGTAGGTTGACGTCAAGGTCCATTCCTCGGCAAATAAGCGGGTTTCCGCTTGGCGAGCGTCCAATTTGTCCAATTTTGTTGTCAATGTTGGTCCCTGGGTGTTGTGGGCAACGCGTCGAACATCCATGTGGGGATCTGCGGTCGCCAGTAACACGTGCATGACGTCGATTGGTTTGCCGGGCGTCCATGCTTGCTTGGGTGGCGCAATCAAGTTCCCTAATAGATTTTGTTGCTTGCCTCACTCAGAGCACCAATGGACTGAGTGAAGCTTCTTCGATGACCATCGCGTCGCCTTCTCCGTATTGTTGTTGCTCCATAAACGGAGCTCCATGCGCGAGTTTGCGTCCTTCAAGCTGTCGAGGCATCGTCCTCGCAAATTCGAGGACGATGCCGTTGAGCTCCCTGACGTCAGCAAGTTCGTTAGGGTGGAAAACTTCAACGCACTCAATGAGGGTTTCTCCACGATGCTTATGTGCGCTTGTGATCAGATGTGTCAGTGGCTTCGGAAGGAGGACGAAGTTGAATCCGAGGCGGCTGCCCGCGGCGCGGGTCCACTTCCCAGAAAAAATCGCTCATTTCCCAGAAAGCCCACTTCCCCGAAAACCTCTCTCTCTCAATTCGGGACGAGCCAAAACCGAGCTACCCATCTATTAGGGAGGGTAGCTAGAAGGCAAGCTGAGCTGGGAGCGCTTCAGCAGCGGGTACAACTGTCCAAAGACCTTTGTCGAGAGAATTGAGTACAGAATCGGCAGTTGTGAGTTGCCGCCCTCTTTCCTGTGCTGGAGATCATGGAACGTGATGGATATTTGACACATCAGATGACATCCTTGAATCTTAGGCGGCTGTTTCGATGTTGCAGCCCATTCGCGTAGTCTATTGCGTCGCTCTCGGGATAAGACAGTTGAACAACGGCGGCTGTATCACTGGATGTTGAATCAAACCGTCGAGCCCGATCATGACTACATCCCAGACGCAGAAACTGTGAGAGATCATAATCACACTAGGAAACCAGTTTACGATGCAATGCCGGACGAAGCCGAAACAAATGAGTTGATGATGAAACACCCAATGGATGAGGGAAGTTTTCTTCTGCGGGGTCACAACGACGCCCGGAACCCATTCTTCGATGTGATGTCGGAAGTTTTCATATCAAATGAGTCGGCGATAGAACACTCGATAGGGACCGGGGAAGCCGCCGAGAGAACCACGCAAAACCAGAGAACCACGTTCTGTGATCGAAGAAGCTATGAAGAATTCGCCCGAGAAAGTCCTTGTGCGTATATCGAACCTCACCGTGACCCGCAGAGACCTTGACACCCTCACGGGGTTGAATTGGATCAACGACGTCATCATGAATGCATATCTCATGTCACTCTTATTGTCAAGCGCAGTCTGGGAAACGCTCATCTACCGAGAGCATACGCTCTGGATACATTTTTTTGTCGGTCATCAAAAGAGACTATAGTGCTGTTCGTCGCTGGACCCAAAGAGATGACATCCTGGCCCACGACTCGATCCTCGTCCCAGTCCACGTGTGCAAAATAACTTGTAGAGGAAAAGAGAATTTGAATCTTCGCGCCCCGCGCGCTCCAGCTGAATGATACTGCCTGAGTAAAACGGTGCAAAAGAGTGTGTTGCAGAGTAAGCATGTGTGTACCCGAATGAGCCGTGTCTTCCTTCGACGATTCCCAACCAGCCCGAATCCCGCCAGCGATCTTAATTCACTAAATGGTGCCGTGGCCTAGGATCCCGATTCGTGCCGTTCCGACCGTCGTCAAAGTGAAAGCTGCACCTGAACCCCGAAAATCTTGTTTCTCGTTCCCGACACCATGCCCGATACCGTCGAGCTAGAGACGACCGGCGGGAGGAGAGATCCCGTCGATGCAGCCGAGATTAAGAAGCGCTTAAAGAAACTCCGACAGAAGCGCACGCTCCGTCGCAAGCGCATCCGAGAGGACATCGCCCGAATCAAAGACCTGAAAGGCAGCTCCCCAGAGTTTCCGGAGGACTGCCAGCCCAGTGTGATGCTGAGCCTCATGCGCCAGCACCAGACATTCATCCGAGAGATCAACGAAACTGTGAGTGATTCGCTCGAAGATGAGGCGGAGCTCGACAGAGAGCTGGCAGACTCCGATGCATTCGACGCCGAGTTGGAGGGTGCGATTGCCGCGATATCGGTGGCCGTGAGCCGCAGAACGTCTTCCGTGGTGAAACCGGCGCCGGAGAGGGACGCTGAAGGCACATTCTATGGAACGCCGTTGGCCCAGAGACACGTACGGTTCCAACCTACGCTCAGCTCAACCCTTAACGATCAGCCATGAACCGATCCGGCCGGCGAGCCGCTGCTTGGTTCGCATATTCCTCATTCACCGGTGACTGATGCCGCCGCTCCGAGACAGGTCTCAGTCGCGACGCGCTTGTCCCGGGAGCTCAACATTCCTCCAGAAGTTTTCAGTGGAGATCGTCTCAAGTACCGCGCCTTCATAACCCAGTTCAGGTGCTTCGTCGACAAACGACCAGACGCGACGCCAATTGAGCGACTGATGACCCTGCGGAAGTACGTCGGCGGCGAGCCAAAGCAGATTGTCCACGCCTTGGAGCTGTCCGACGCCAATCACCAGGTTGCCCTCGATCTGCTCGATGAAAACTACGCCCGCATCGAGAATGTTACTGAAAAGATCCTCTCCGACATCCGCGATCTCCCCCGAGTTCTCAAATATCAAGACCTCCCATCATTGCGCAAGCTCGTGACGGTCGTGCAGTCAAGTGTCGCCACGTTGAAGGCGAACAGCATCCCGCTTCCAACCTTCGCGCTGACACTTCGATCATCCGGGGCGGCCCTGCCCGCGCGGATGCGTCTGGAGTTCAAAGATGCACAGCGCCTGGAAAGAAGGTTCCTCGCAGCATCTAACGGCCAGCGAGGAATCGAAACCGCCGTAGAGCAGACAAGTGTTGACGCTCTTCCAGCTGATGAAAAATCCGTGGCGGAGCGAACCGCGATCGAGGTACAACTTCTCATCGACTATCTCCGTGTGCGCATCCGGGACTGGGAAGATAGCAAGCATTTTGACTATCAGAGTCGCGCGGCGGACGTCGAGGACGATGTCGAGCGCCACACTCCGTCCAGGTCAGACCGTCGCCGTCTCAAAAGTACGATCGCCGCGTCGACGTCGCGGAACCACAGTGCCACCGGCTCTAATGTAAAGGCGCGTTCACACTATTGCAACATGGTTGTACAACCGGGTTGTACAACGGGGGCGTACAACAAAGTCGGTTGTACACTCAAATCGAGAGAAAGCACTCTGCTGCGCACTAAGGCATTCAGTTCGTACGTAGTACCGGTGAGAGCAGACGCTAATCGCAGAGCTCAGAGTCACCGTGTTGTCAATCCTGGAAAACGCGGATTGAAAAGTCGCCAGTGTGTGAGGTGTGAAGGCATGATGCGTCGTCTCAAGAGTTACTCCGTGTGGAGGAAGCGAGCTCTAGAGGCAGGAATCGAAGTCGTTGTTCAAGGATTACTCGCAGACCTCAGCCGAAAGCAGGCAGAGAGGAAGCGACGTGTGAGACGATGGTGGGTAAAACCCTGGGTGGAGAAACGGAGGACGCGAGGAGCTTCGGACACGTTGTTGGTCGAATGGGCCAAAGAAAACCCAGAAGACTACAAAAACCATCTGAGAATGACTGAGGCTGTTGTGGGTGGCATAGATCACAATCAAAGAGCTAAACATATGATCCCAATAAACGCCGGCACGACAGTCAGTCGTGTGTCCCGGCTCGATCACTGAGCACGGTGTTGTCCGTTCCCTAGGTTAGAACACTTGTCAACATGGTGGCAGCGTAGTGAGAAGAATCCACGCCAGAGAAGAATAACGAGAAGAGAAAAGGCATCATGGAACGGTTGGAAATCATCAAGGATATCGCCGTGAAGGACAAATCGGCCGACGAATGGAGAAGATTCGTCGACCTCTTCGAGACGTATCTGACAGCGACGGAAAAAGCAGCCAAGGCGGAATCAGTGAAGATCGCGCTCCTGAAGGTCTTGGGCGGCCGAATCGTGGTGGACGAATACAACCATGCGTTTTCCGCGGGACCGGCACTGACTCTCAAACAGGCGTTGGAGGAGTTGACGAAAAAATTCATGGCAGGAGAATCGGAGCATTACCGCTCGCACCTGTTCTGGACTCGTTCTCAAAGACAAGAGGAGAAAATTGACGAGTGGGTGATTGATCTGCGGAAAAAAGCGAAAGACTGCGCTTTTCTCGAGGAAGATAGGATGATTCGGGATCGCATCGTATCAGGCGTCGCGTGCAATCTCACGCGGAGAGAATTGCTCAAGCAGCAGAAGTTGACGCTACAAGAGGCGATGAACATTTGCTTGGCCATGGAGAACTCGCAAGAGCAGCTGAAAAGCTTCAAGAAGGACAAAGCGACGACGTCGGAGGCGACTGCCTCAGAGGATGCAACGTCATCGTCCATGGCGGAGCCGGCAGCCGCAGCTTTCGCGGTCTCGGAGAGGAGAAACCTTTCTAGCAGACGCGGCCCGCCACAGAGGAGATTTGTCAACAATAACGGCGGCAACACATGGATCGGCCGAACGTCAACAGTGAGAACGTTTGGGCCCGCGCGAAGATGCCGAAATTGCGGGAGAGAGCACCGTGTTGGAGACTGCCCGGCATACGGCAAACAATGCTCAGCATGCGGGAGGTCGAACCATTTCGCGGTGGCCTGTACGAAACCAGCCACAAGAGTGAACACAGTGGAGGAGCAAAATTGGCAAGCAAACGATGTTTCGGATGAAGAGGAATGCAGCAGTATGGAGACCGTTTTCAATGTGGGAACACAACGCAAACAAATGATCTACACGACCTGTGCCGTGCAAGAAAACAGAAACAGAGTGACCAAGTTTCAGATCGATTGCGGTGCGAGTGTGAATGTAGTGACTCGATCCATTGCGCAACACGGCCGCATCGACACGAGAAGCAAGCCCTACATTCGTGTCTACGACAGAAAACTCATCCGAGCGATAGGCAAAACGAAACTGTCCCTGAGACAGATGAAGACTGGCAAGCAGTACGTTCTGGAATTCGTGGTGGTGGAAGACGATCTTCAACCCATCATTGGCCGATACGCATCCGAGCAGATGGGGGTCATCAAAGTCGATTACCGTCAAGTGGACGAGGAAGACAGTGAGAGTGTCCATAAGATGGAAGAGCAGGCACCGAGAGCAAGTGGAATCGAGGACATGGCGAAACGGTTCCCTCGTGTGTTCGATGGGGGACTCGGAAGGTTTCCTGGAGAGGTCAGGTTGACCCTCAAACCGGGGGCAGTTCCCTGTTGCAATGTGTCGTGTTCGGTGCCGCCACACTTGAAAGATCAGCTGAAGGCCAAGCTCGCGGACCTGGAGAATCGGAAGGTCATAGAAAGAGTGGACATGCCGACCGAATGGGTACACCGGCTGTCTCTACAGGTGAAGAAAAGCGGGGATCTGCGGATCTGTTTGGATCCCAGGAAGCTCAACGAAGAGCTGATTCGTGAGGTCTACCACACACCGTCACTCGATGAGATCCTGCCGGATTTGAGTGGCGTTCGCTTGTTTTCAAAATTCGATCTGTCTGATGGATTTTGGCATTGCAAGTTAGAAGAGGAGAGCAGCAGACTCACAACATTTCAAACCCCGTTCGGCCGATTCCGTTTTCTCCGCATGCCATTCGGGCTGAATGTGGCTCCGGAGATTTTCTACAAAAACTTGGTTCATCTGTTGGAGAACCTCGAAGGGACATACGCTTTGGCCGACGATGTGCTCGTGTGTGGACGCGGACAAACGATGGAGGAGGCCGCGAGAGACCATGACCGGAATCTAGTGCTGTTCTTGAAAAGGTGTCAGGAACGGGGTATAAAACTCAACAAAGGAAAAACCGTCTTGAGAACCACGCGAACGAAGTTTTTCGGATTCGTTCTGACCGAGCAGGGATTGAAGATCGACCCGGACAGGCAAAAATCGATAGCATCTATGAAGCCGCCAATTGACGTCACCGGACTCAAAAGTTTCCTCGGTATGTTAGCCCACATTTCGAGATTTTTGCCAGACCTAGCGCAGGTGCTTGCCCCGCTGAGAGAATTGACCAGATCGGGTCAGCAGTGGAAATGGGAGACACCGCAGAAGAAGGCGTTTGAGACGGCGACGGCTATGGTAAGCCAGAGTCCGATACTCGCGTTCTTTGATGCGAAGAAGGAAGTTGAGATCGAATGCGATGCAAGCAAAGACGGTCTCGGGGCAGCGCTGGTCCAGGACGGGAAACCGGTATATTTCGCAAGTCGAACCATGACAGCGGCTGAAACCAGGTATGCACAGATCGAAAAAGAACTTCTGGCCATCAGGTACGCGCTAGCGCGGTTCCATTACTTCATTTTCCCGAAGCCCATCACGGTATTTACTGACCACAGACCACTCATCAATATCGTTACGAAGCCGCTCGACGACGTCCCTCTCCGACTCCAGCGCATGCTTCTCGCTATACAGAGATATAATGTGAAGCTCTGTTACAGGCCGGGCCGAGAAATGAAATTCGCTGACGCATTGTCTCGTTGCCCAATGTCCGAGGCGACCGAAGAGACGGAGGACGTCAAGGTGGTTCGGCTGCTGCCGATGAAAGACTCAACCGTTGAGATGATTCGTGTGCAGGCAACCAAGAGTGAGTCATACCAACAACTACTCCAGACAGTCAGACAGGGCTGGCCTGAGTCGAAGAGAAAACTCAGCCCAGCGGTGGCGGAGTTCTACCCACACAGGGCTCGACTCACGGTGGAGGATGACCTGGTGCTGCATGGAGACGCGGTTGCGCTCCCGCGAGAGCTGAGAGGGGATTTCGTCAGAAGAGCATGTTTCGCGCACATGTCGGCAGAAAAAACGTACCAGAGGGCAAAGTCTTGCATTTTTTGGCCGCATATGAAGAGCGATATTGAGACACACGTGCAACAATGCCCAGGATGTCAGATGTACCCAAACCCCCCGCGAAAAGAACCCATGATACCGCATGAGGTGCCGACGAGACCATGGCAGAAGGTAGGGATGGACATAGCGACGATCGGGGAGAAGAAATACTTGATTGTGATATGTTATTATTCGAACCTGGTGATGGTTGCGAATCTCCCGCCGCATCCAACAACGAACGGACTCATCGAGCGAATCAAGAGTCTCTACATGATGTTCGGAGTATGCGACATACTGATCACGGACGCAGATCCACTCTTCAAAGCAGGCGACTTCCAGAATTTCGCAAAGGAATGGAGATTCCAGCACGAATGGTCGAGCCCGCATTATCACCAATCGAATGGGAAAGCGGAAGCGGCGGTCGCCATCGTCAAACGAATCATCAAGCGAGCAGGAGCTGCAAAAGAGGAGTGGGTGCGTGGAGTCATGGCATACAACGACACACCGCAGGAAAAGCTTGGCGGGGCAACACCGACGCAGATGTTCCACTCGAGGAGAGCTCGGACAGATTTGCCACTCCGGCCTCAACAGCTACAACCATCAATGAGATGCCACAGGCAAGCGTTAGCGGCCCGCAAACGGCACATCGAGAGAATGAAGAAAACCTACGATCGAGGGACCGGTGAACTGCCTGAACTGTCAGTGGGGGACGTCGTGAGAATCAAACCAAATCAGCTCGGCGTTTCGCTCTGGAGTCAGGGCACAGTCATCAAGTGCATGCCACGTAGAAGGTATGCGATCCAACCGCAGAATGGGACGATCATATACCGGAATCGACGTCATCTAATCAAACAACGGGAAAGGACAGATCGACAGCGACCTGAGACCCAAGCTGAAGTGTCGGAGCCTGAACCTTGTCGACAATCCAAACTCACCCAATCGTTAGTATCGATTTGGGACTTGTTAGAGAGCGGAGAAGCCGATCAGGGTAGCACGCAGGCCGAGACAGAGAGCGGAGAAGGAGGTCAAGGGAACGACGAGCTCAGTGAGGAATACGAATCAGCAGAAGAGCAAGATGCGGACAACGCCGAGGTAACAGAGCCGGTAGAGAGACGGCCACTTCGAGACAGATCAAAGATAAAGAAGCCCGAGAGATACGGTTCCTAATTATCCTACATTTGTGCACTGTAAATTAATTATAGCTACCAATCAAATAATCTTATGAAAGAAAGGGAGATGTTGTGGGTGGCATAGATCACAATCAAAGAACTAAACATATGATCCCAATAAACGCCGGCACGACAGTCAGTCGTGTGTCCCGGCTCGATCACTGAGCACGGTGTTGTCCGTTCCCTAGGTTAGAACACTTGTCAACAGAGGCCCAGTTCATGCTGCTGTTGGAAAGAGTGACACCCCGGATCCAGAAGCAAGACACTCGCTTCAGGGAGGCATTGCTGGCAAGAACCAAACTGGAGATGACGTTGCGATACATCGCATGTGGGGACAGTCTCGCTACGTTGTGCGCTTTCTACAGAGTAGCGAAGAGCAGCTTCTCGTCGTTCTTTCCGGAAGTATGCGAGGCGATCTACATGGCGCTGGAGGACTATATTCAGGTTGGTAAGCCCGGTGGACACGGAGGTCAAGTAGTTAGGACAGAAGGCTTCCAGCGTGCGGAGAGACATCCTTGGAGGAGACTAACGGCGACGCAAATCTCGGCACGAAAGTTGTTTATTCAGAAGTTGTTTATTATTATCCCAGCGAAGGATATTACGATAGTTACTGATATGATTTCACTCTTCGGACTCCTCCGTAATGTCAACGCCGCCGTCGGTCTCAGCGAGTAGCTGACGCCGCCGTTCAGCTGTCATGACGCGTTGCAACTTGGCTTGGCACGCCAATGCGCGGGCCAAAGGCATATTATTCAGCTGTACGGCGAGACTCTCGCAGAACAGGTCGAACTCTGTAGCACTAGGGCGCGGATTTGTCTGCCCAAAGTGCCGAAGTTCGTCGATGGCGGTGCGCAGTCCAACGCCACTCGTGTCGCTCGACCGACGCCTCTTACGTGGAGCCGGCTGGGAGTCTGCAGACTGTCCGCTAGCTGTACTTTGAGAGGGTGGCCTGGAGCTGGGCTCCGGCTCCTCTTCGGAGTCGAAGTCGAAGTTCGGTCCGACGTCGTCGGCGTTGTCGACAACTTCGCGGGTGGCAGCCGAGTCGAACGTCTGCAAGGAGAGTCAAATCAGTCAACAAGGAATGTTTCCAACAGGTACCAAACTGCGAAACTCAATGGAACGAGGTCATGAAGGAGTTCTCAACATTGTGGCACTTCCCGAACGCCTGCGGCGCTATGGACGGCAAACACGTCACCATCAAATGCCCTCCGAAGACTGGTTCTCACTTCTTCAATTATAAGAAGACTTTCAGCATCATTCTGTTTGCGGTGGTCGACGCCCACTACAACTTCCTCTATATTGACGTGGGCACCAACGGACGGGTAAACGACGCAATGGTCTTCTCCAAATCATCCTTCAACGTTGCATTAGAGAGAAACGCTCTGAATGTACCCGCCCGCGGTGTTTTTCTCGCTGATGATGCATTTCCCCTCCGTGTGAATATTCTGAAGCCCTACTCTAGATGCCGTGGCCTCAACAAGACACAACTGGTCTTCAACTACCGTCTCTCAAGAGCGCGTCGCGTCGTTGAGAACGCCTTCGGCCTGCTCGTTGCGCGTTTCCGCGTTTTCGAGAAGCCGATCCCACTCTCTTTGGCCAAGACGCAGCAATTGGTGAAACCGCTTGCGCTTTGCACAATTGGCTCCAGAAGACCAGTGCTGGCCGCGCTCGTCAGCCGCCGTCCACAAACCCTGGTTTGCACGATTCCACGCGCTACGCCGCACATCGAGACGTGTTCGCGGAACCTCCTCAGCACTACGAGGACTCATCCGCACGAGCTCGACGAACCCTCCTAGAGCTGCAACTCTCGTTCGAAACACCTATGCGACCCGCTTCGTTACAACAGACCAAGTTCCTTGGCAATGGACTATGATCTGAGGAGAACTCACCTGAAGGTTTGACGAGCTTGCTCTCGGTTGTATGACGCTCCGCAGAAATGTGTCGGCTTCACCGAACCAAAACAGTTTCGGTTTGTAGATATCGTCAATCCCCGCTCCACTTCGCTCTGAATCTCGTATCTTCTTCAACTCTGCCGCGTACCGTGATCGAACCGATTTGATCTTCGCGATGATATCTGCCACCGTCAGCTCGGGCAAGCATAAATCGTCGAGCATTTCTCGGTATGCCCTCTCGCGAGCCGTGTTTTTCATGTAGTCCGGATGTTTTTGATTCCAGAGACTCTCACAGTTGCGGTACGCCTCCACGAACCGGAGCGTGTGGCTGTCTTTCCATTTGAAGGTCATCTCGCAAGGATCACTCCACTCCTTCGACCTTAACCTGTTTCAATTTCCGACGTCAACTGCTTTCAGAACGCGCTTCTGGCGCTGATAGCGTCAGCTCGGCGAACCTCCGCGTTGAAAGCCCTCGCCGGCACTTTCAACCAAGATTGCTCTCGACCAATTTTTGTTGAGAGGGCTGTTTCAGGGCTGTCGCCGGCCTTTCAACCAGCTAGCGGTGGAGAAGTGAACGAAGTTCCAGAAGCGCTCTGTAGCCTCAACATGGTTCAGCGTGCTCGTCGTACGCCCGAGCTGTTCAACCCGGTTGCAGTAGTGTGAATGCGCCTTAAGTTCAGGCCGCGTCCCTGTCTGTTCTGCGAAGCAACTGAGCACAACTCCTCCCGTTGTACGGCCGACATCACCCACGAGCGCCGTCAGGAAATCCTCGGTGCCGGGCGCCGATGCAAGACGTGTTTCTGATGCGCCCATTCGAACGCTAGCGAATGCCGAGGACCGCGCGGTCCCTGCTCCAAATGCAAGTCCGCGAAGCGTTAAACGTCCATGCACTATGATCCGACTGCGACGAGTTCCGCTGTCGTGGCCAGCTCCGGTGGTTTCGGTGTAAATGTCGAGGTCAAGACCCCCCTCTGGACGGCGTGCGCATATTTTGTCAATAGTGGACTGCGAATACCCATACGCGTCTTCCTGGACAACGGGAGCACGCTCACGGTGATCTCACCATCGCTCCGTGGCATGCTCCGAGAAGCCCCCGTCGGAATCGACGATCTCAGCATCCAGGCTTTCGCAAGCACCCAGGCACGCAAAGCAGTTGGTGTGTACAGCGTGTGCCTTCAGGGCCCTGTCGGCGGCCCAACGTTCGAATTCCTCGCCCACGAATACGAGTTCGGTGTCGATTGTGCCCCGAAAACATCGCTAACGCCATCCGGAAGTTTGGCTCCGCTCATCCTCTCGCTGATCGCTCCTATCTTTGTGAATGGAATCCAGCTGCTCCAGCGATGCTTATCGGTATGGATCAATTCCACAAAATCCTCATTCGAGAGCCGGCAGAGAGTGTCATCGACAATATCGACGCGCAGCCTACACAATGCGGTTGGGTTGTCGGAGGTAGTGTCAAGCCAAGCTGCAGCCGGGTTGATGGAACAGTGACCGCTGCTCATATCGTTTGCTGTCCCGCCGTTCTGGCCGCCAATGTTTCCCGTCTCGCCAGTCCCGCGGAGGCACTTCAGAAGCTTTGGGAGCTTGACGTCATCGGTATCGACGACAAGAAATCCACATCGGCTCTGTCGGCGGACGAGCAGTCAGCGGTCCGCCCGAATCCCGCCAGCGATCCCAATTCACTACAACGTGACCAACCACTGGTGCATGGCAGTCATTGATTTACGAGTCAAACGTATCAAGTACATGGATTCATTGGTTGGCATTGTAGAGGGCGTGACTATCGTGAAGCGCGCGACTGTATAAACATCTTCCCTCCTGTCGAGTTTCACCTGACTATCGACAGTAAAGACACGGTGCTGTGGTATTGACGGTACCGAGCGTGGTGCTTGCAGCGGCACTGAGAGAATGCGCTCATTCGATCCGGCTAGAATGCATCCATCGGTGCTCTCTCTCGCAGTCATTCGGTGGCGCTACAGTACTCCCCCTCAGTGGGGCAACCTTCCGGAGTCCGAAAGGCATTCGAAGAAACTCATAGAGGTCGAACGGCGTACAGATTGCAGTTTTGTGTACGTCCTCCTCCGCCATGGGGATCTGATGGAAAGCTTCCACAAGATCGATGGAACTGAAGAGACGGCAACCTTCTAGGTTGAAGGTGAAGTTCTCCAAATGCGGCACCGGGTATCTGTCGGGGACTGTCATCGCGTTCAATGGTCTGAAGTCTCCAACCGGTCGCTTTGCTCCGTCAGTTTTGGGAACCAAATGTAGAGGCGACGCAAACGGGCTCTTGGATCGCCTGACGATCCCATCTCTTTCCAGCCGATCGGAATGTGACTTCGCAATGGCGAGTTTGGTGGGATTGAGCCTTCGAACCCTGCACGAAACTGGACGGCCGTTGGTTGCGATGTGGTGGAAGGTTGACAGACGTACTTGATTTTTTGATGTTGTCTGGCCTGTGACTTCCGGAAAACTCCCCAGCAGGGTGGCAACAGCGAGCGGAATCGCACTCTCGACTACGCTTACGCCGATTGAGGGGTGATGCATGACAAGGCATTTACTAGCGCGTAACGACGTGAGATCCGATTTTTGATGCGTTCAGAATCAGTCGTGAGCTGCAACGCACATTCAGAGGGAGTCACCCGCGTTAATGTGCATAAGCCATCGGCGAAACCCATGGAGAGGAGACACCCATCCTTGCTCCCGCCGTGATCCGCGGCATTTGTCCGAAGGTGTTCCGCCATTGAAGCACGTGATATTCCACCTCTGGAACCGCGCGTACGTCGGACGGCTCTTCGACGGGAGCAACGCGTATACTGTCGGTACTGTTCTGCCACCCGCAAGTTTCACGTGAATCGTGTATAGTTGATGGAAGATTGCAGGACACGTTTTAAACGTCCCGTCAACGAACCACTCGTGGTTATGTCTGAGGAGATCAATATATGCTGCCGTCGTGAAAACGAGGAGTCTATTACCGTTTAATTAGTTTAAGGGTCTGGAAGCGCGTGAGAGAACAATACTCGGAATGTCTGCGATCTCATCAAATGGGCTCCAGTCATGCGCACTATCATCAGATGCGCTCCAATCATATGCGCTCTCATCAGATGCGCTCCAATCATATGCGCGCTGGTCAGATGCGCTCCTATCAGACGTGCGCTCTGCTTCGAATGCGCTCTAGTTGACGACCACCGCCATATCCGGGTCCAAAGATCTGGGGGCTCGTTTGACTTCCGGTTTCCTCAGAGCAGCGACACACGGATGCATTGAAATCAGTAGCAGGGTTAGCAGATCCCTGTTCGTGTTCGCCCTCGAATTTTTCCGCGTGTTCCGTGATCGGAATAATCGAAATTCCTCGTTTCGAGCCTCCTGTGCGTCTTCTGTAAGGAACCCGATAGGGACTGTGTGATACCGCCTGATCGGGGCGCTGTGGTGCAAAATTCTGTGAACGGTGGGGGTCATCTCATACCACCCGTAGGAGTTTGTCAGATGTTTCCGCGCATCCGTGCAATATTGTTCGAATTTATCAGCGTTGATCTCGAATTTTGAAGTGAGCGTTTGTAGGATTCCTCGAGACCGCTCAATCAGGCGTTTGTCTGATCCCGTGATAGCCGCAGTTACCGCTGCTCTTTCGAAGAAGCGCCTTGCCATGTTTCCGTCATTCGAATTGCCTGCGCCCTGTCGGGGCATGTCGACGGCTAGATGCAACCGAGTCTTGGAGTCTTGTTGAATGGCTCTCTTGTTTGCTGCTACACTTGCGGATTCCTCGAGTGTCGGCGTCGATTTCATCCCAACTGGGGATTTGTACGATAGATGGAGGATAAATTCGAACAGGCGGAGAGCATGAAGAGTGGGTAGCCCGTAAGCAAATGAGTCTCCATCATCAGCTGGTGGCTCAGAAGCCTGCTTGCGCTGATTCGCGGTGGACCGGCAAATGTAGCATGTCTGAGAAGATTTGGTACTCGTTAACGCGATGGCTGGGGCTGTTCTTTCGCGGGGGAAAAAGCCGAAATCGCGGTCGATCCGCGGCAAAAAGTCCTAGATTTCGCGGAAATCCTGAAGAACGCTCTAATTTCGCGATCTAATCCTCGAAACTCAGATGCAAAAAGTTACTCCATCATGCAGTTATAGGAATACCTCAGCACATTGTATTCGATGGTATTGCGGGATGACCGCCGTTTAGGACTATGTACTAGATGCCGTTAGCAGCTCTCTGAGTTGTGATACAACATACTATACACGCGAAGTCGGCGATACTGCGGCGGTAATTCCGCAATACCTCCGAGTACAGACTAGATGATCTCTCCGCCGACACACTACTCGCGGAAACGCCGAGACAGATGGGAGCAATTCCAGAGAGCTTTGGGTAGCGTTTGGCAGCCGCGAGCCAGAAGTCGACGATATTGTGGGAAACAGTCATCTCATGGATGGAATCGAGGTAAACGTGCAGCTCAGCTCTCGCGACGATATCCTCTTCGGACCAGGGTATATTCTGAATCACAAAATCCAGATCAACGCTCGTTATGCTTGCGTACCCAAGTGTCGCCGATGGACACATGAGCCGTCTTAACTTGCACGACATCAAAAGCTAGGAGCGACCGACGTTCAACGCGGCGGAAATCGATGCTCTTCAAAATCGATGCGCATTTCGCACTATCTTCTGTCACGGACTCTCTCGGTCTCAAGGACTATCTTCGCCGTTGGTGTCGAGGGAGGTCTTACTGAGTGACATTCAGGGTGTAGCGCGCCCTCTTCCGGAAATCCATATCGTCGCTGAATAAACATCGTCTGCTAGTCAGTCTTCCACAACGATCCGAAGTTGTTACTCGCTTAGCTAGGTGACTCTACAAGGGATTAAAGTGGGTCGCGCGGTTTCCGCGATCGCCGCGAAAAATTTACAGCCCTAGCGATGGCAACTATCCCGTCCATCATAATGGGCAACAACATGTGGGTCACTCTTATCTCGGTTCCAGCTACACAAGCAACCACGGGCCGTAGAATTGCTATCTGGGATTTGATCAGCCCCGTTTCATACACGATTGACTCTTTCGTCTACTTTTGATACATGAATCTGATGAGACGGCAGAGAGAGAGAGGTTGATCCGGGCGCCGGGTTTTGCCAGACGCTTACTCCATCTTGCTTCGTGGTGGGACCGAGCGGGACCAAGGAGAACATGAACAGAGACGCGTCACTCACTGAACTATCAGTGATTTTCTGCTTATATTGGCTCTGCCCCCCACTACCATCACATCCCCATTTACTCAACAAGGTGAACGCCGTGTGACGATCAGCGAAGAGCTGTCCTAGGGCGGAACCATGAGCGGTTAATAGTCTCCGACAAGTCAGATCGAGGACGTCTTGTAGAGGAATCTCGGCTGTGGTCTCCGTCATAAGCATCTTGTCCGCGGCAACACAACCATCACGTTTCGCTCTCCGTAATTTCTTGTATGACGGTAGAAGACGATGACCGACTGCTTTGAAACTCTTCCGAAGGCCGCAGTACGATGCTCTGGTCAGACGGTGCTGAACGAATTGGGCAAGGGCTTCCTCGGGCGTGGATTCTCTGGCATCCAAACTACAACTACTTACGGAGCTGGACGCAGAAGATCACGATGAGGGTGGTCTCCGGGCGACGTCTTTCACTGTCCGCGCGTTGAGTCGGTCACCTACAGCATGGAGTGACAAGAGGGCCCGCCCTCGACTTCCTCGGTTGTTGTACCTTTACTTCGGCTGACAGCTGAAGCGCCTCCCCATCAAGCCACTCAGCGTACTCAGTTGTCGTTTGCACGAACACTTGTAAAAATGTCGGACGCGAGCTCCAAATTTGCTCACGACTGTTCTAAGGTTCCAGGAATTGATCACATCAGAAGATCCCAGGCCTCCCGTGTCAAGGAGAGCTTCGACGAGCGCGTCCAGGTTCTTCCGAAAAATCGCTTCAAGCCAAGCGTCGAACAATTTCAAGCGCGCAATTGCGATATTCAAGCCTGCAAAAACGCTTATATTTCAGCTAGCGTCGGGATGCGTCGGTTGCTTCCTTAGCCTGGGGACCTGCCAACTCTGAACTTGATTTCGAGAGAGGAATTGAGGCGATGGAGACTATGGTTTCGAAACAATTGATGCAATTGGGAAGAACCCGACAGAAAATATTCGGAGAAATCTCTCCGAATATCTCCGAGATCCGGAGAAATCTCTAACTTGTTCTTTAGGCCCTCTTCTCGGGGAACGAAGTTGGCAGTTCTATCGGAAGCTCGCCACTGATGTTATTCAAGGAATAATTTCCATGATTGAATGAACACAATTTTTATTCGATCAGAATATTAGAAGGTACATGACTACAGGTGCACACAGGTGTAAACATCACAGTGAAATCATCATCTTCAACTGTCTGCAACTATCAAACCGGATTTTTTCTTTTAAATTGCCGCCACCGGCTATGTTGTCTGCAGATAGCGCTGGCATCCAGCCGCTTTTATTGCTTCGGTATCGATTTGGGTTTTCTTTTCTAGTTGGCGCCCGCCGACTCATAGAAGAACGTAAACACGCGGATGGCGATTTCAGTGAAATTGAATTTGGAGCTTCTCATCGGTCTGTGATAGCTGCAGCGCGGCACAATCTAACTCGGCGGGCGTATTCCGAGAAGATTCCGCTCCGGCATCAGTTTAACCCAATTCGCCATCCGCGTGTTTATGTTCAGCCATAAGCCGCCGGGCGTGTTCCAAATGAGAACCCTGTAAGCCACAACAGAGGTCCTCAAACTATGGGGCCAGGCCGACTGGTGGGGCCCAGGACCGATATCATAATTGTGTGAGCTTGCATTTATGCAATAACAAGCATAAGAACAGATCTGAGAAGCCGATTGCAGCTCTCAAGTTTCATTCGACTCGGATTGACCGCCATGAGCATCGACTTCGACTCTCTCATCGTTGTCCTCCGGCGACAAGCTCACCCATAGCATGGTCATTGTACCTATTCATCATCGATGTAACCTCACACGAATAGGTACTGAATCATTCCCGTCACGAATCACGTAATCTCAATGATAAACACGGCGAGAAAGCCAGGCCTGAAGGTCCCGGGCGTGTCGAAGATCCAGTTGGGGCCCGGGTATCGGGGTTCGTGTCAGGTGGGGCCTGGGCATCGGGGTCAGTGTCAGGTGGGGCTCGGACCGAGAAAGTCTGAGAAACACTGATCTACAATATGGAACCAGACCCTCAGTATTGAAAGAGCGCCGTTATTGATGTTTCACCGGCTCACTTATTTCTTCGACTCACTCGGTGCACGCGTCCAGATCTCTTGTTCATCGCTTCGTTCCTGGATAGCCATACGGAAACACAGGGCTCGGTTCCAGGCTCGAAAATTACTTAAGGCCTTGTGATGTGTTTGTAGCGTACAGCTGCTGTTGGGAGTCGTGGTGCTGCGCGGCGTATCTTGGGTCGGAACTGGGATTTTGGGGACCGCAAAGCTTGTTCCGGCTGGGTCCTTCTCCATGAGAACCATCAAGACGCGTTCCATCAGGGGGCCCTCGCTGATTTTGTTGGTCGGCGTGATATTGAATTGGTGGCTGACCAGCTGGCCCGTGGGCCATCGATCCCGGGCCATCCATAAGGCCACTTTGAAATCCTCCCATCGGGGCATTAACCATCTGGCCCCTAGGAACTCCCATCGGACCATTAACCATCTGGCCCCTAGGAACTCCCATCGGACCATTAACCATCTGGCCCCTAGGCACTCCCATCGGACCATTAACCATCTGGCCCCTAGGAACTCCCATCGGACCATTAACCATATGGCCCCTAGGAACTCCCATCGGGGCATTGACCATCTGGCCCCTAGGAACTCCCATCGGGCCATTACCGATCTGGCCCCTAGGAACTCCCATTGGACCATTAACCATCTGGCCCCTAGGAACTCCCATCGGACCATTGACCATTTGGCCCCTAGGAACTCCCATCGGACCATTAACTATCTGGCCCCTAGGAACTCCCATCGGGCCATTAACCATCTGGCCCATAGGAACTCTCATCGGGCCATTACCACTCTGGCCCCTAGGAACTCCCATCGGGCCATTGACCATCTGGCCCATAGGAACTCTCATCGGGCCGTTACCCATCTGGCCCATAGGAACTCTCATCGGGCCATTACCACTCTGGCCCCTAGGAACTCCCATCGGGCCATTGACCATCTGGCCCCTAGGAACTCCCATCGGGCCATTGACCATCTGGCCCCTAGGAACTTCCACCGGGCCATTAACCATCTGGCCCATAGGAACTCCCATCGAACCATTAACCATCTGGCCCCTAGGAACTCCCACCGGGCCATTAACCATCTGGCCCATAGGAACTCCTATCGGGCCATTACCCATCTGGCCCCTAAGAACTCCCATCGCGCCACCAGGAGGCATGGCTTCCATATTATTGGCTGCGGGTCCCGTGAATCTGAGGAATTCAATTCACATACGTTAGAAGCGCCGTCGACACATTCTCTCTGAATGAAATAAGTCAGGAGTCGGAACGAAACGATTTTTCTGCAGGTGTGATTCAACGCTTGCAAACTCACCTTTGTAGGAACTCTAAACTAGGCTGTCGCTGATGAGGCATTTGGGCGTTCGAGGACTGCCCCGGTCTCTGGCTCCTGGCGGGACGGTATTGAATGGTATTCGGTGCGTCCGGCCGAACCTGCACATTCGTCCTACCTCGCGACCCTCCTTGAGGTACTCTCGGATCAATTGAACCGCCATAGGCGGGTCCTCCTTGACCCACCATTCTACCACCAGGAGCCGGTGACGGACTCCCCATAGGACCTCCAGGGTGACTCATGCCATAGTTGTCGAAGCTCTCTGACAGACCGACGCTGCAACAAGATTTCCAATTCATTTTAACCTCCTCTCCTCCGATGAAGCTATCAGGACTCAGGCAAATGCATACATTCATGCGAATGTAGAACAAGGGAATTTACAAAGATGTATCATGAAAATCAGACGGTGAGACTCACGAATTGTTCCTCATTGGACCATCATTTGGCTGCTGACCAGGACCGCCGGCTCCTCCTTGCCCCCCGTCTGATGGGTTGAAACCTATGTGCTGCGGTGGAGGCATCATACCGCCTGGGAGATCTAGTGGCGACATGGGATTGCCGTTCTCAGATGCGCCAGTCTGATTGTGAGAAGGATGCGGCAAATTGTGACCCGAATCAAGCTGTGGAGATGTCGACGGTTCTGGATTCATCCCCGGACCTCCTGTCTGTGATAGGTCCGGCGAAGGTCCTCCCATCGATCCTCCCTGATGAGGACTGCGTGGATGTCCCATGATAATCGGACTCGTTGGTCTCGGCTGCTCCGCTGGCCTGAAGTCATCATGGAAAAGGTCGATATCGGTATATATTCTGCGTCGGTTTTCGCAGAGTCTAGATGCAAACTCACGAATATCTGGGGTAATAACCGAATGCTATCGTTGACTCACCGGAAGTTGTGCTGTGATCCGTGATTCGGAGGACCACCTGGCCCACTTTGCCGAGGGTTCGGAGGGTGTTGGCATCGAGGTGCCTTGGGAGCTCTCATCGGGCCACCGGGCCTGTAAGGATGGCCGACACCACCTCGCATTGGTCCCGGGGGACCATGAGACTGCATAATCCGAGGTCCGGGACCGACCGAAGGACCTCCGGGATTACCCGTATCCTCTCGGAATAGCATCTGCTGCATCTTGTATAACGCCGCCAGTTGCTCTTGTCTATGTTGCAGTTGTTGGGGTGTCAAATTTTCTTGAGCGACTTTCACATCGGGGCTGGGTCCATCATCGTGTCCCATGGGACCACCCGCACCGCCGGGACCCATGGACCCTTGGGGGCCTATCGGTGACGGTCCACCCATAGAGAACTGTGCATTCATAGGTGAATTGGAGGGACCTATGGGTCTTCCTTGACCCATGCCGCTCATGCCACAGGGACGGTTAGCTCCGGACATGCGTAAGGGAGGGCCATTTGGAGGTCTTTGGAAGTTGCCCGGCCGGAGATGCTGGTTCATGAAGCCCGGGTGATTCACCGGGCTGCAAATGGGGCCTCTTGGCCTGGGACCACCGGGACCCCAACCGGGTGTCATCATCGCTGGTCCTCCCTCCAGCATCAGCCGAGTGGTTGGCTGTTCGCAATGGTAGGCCACCATCGAGGGGCAGTGCGCGTTCAAAACAGCGTCGGCAGCCAGGCTTGCAAAACGCGTTGTGAAAACAAACAATCGGCGAATCTGTGACCTATTTTGAGCTCCATTCGATGAACCTGTTTGTGTGCCGCTCGGAGTCGAAGTCGATGGATACTCCCGCTTCTGGTTGCCCCGGGGCTCGTTGCTCTGGGTTCCGTCGAGACATGCTGAATCCGGTCTCAAGCTCTCCAGCTCCGGTTCTACCTGAGAACAGGGGATAGAATTTTCATGTCCTTTCACACCAACACTGATCAGCTCCATCTACGAAGAGACGTCATTTCAATGAGGCGTGGAATTACGGTGACCAGGAGAGGCACATGCGTTACGTTAATGTGGTCGCACATCGACGTCATTCATTCGTCTCGAAGCCGACATCCTGCTGCAAAATTGTCGGGTATCGATATACACTCTGTTCCATGGATATGCCCTCCCCTGTTTTCTGACGTAACTTGGAAATGGGTCGCCGGCATGTGCTGGAATGCTTGCAGCACTTTGGTCCAACGCCCCGTGACGCAGACAAATCACCAGAACCGCCAGTTCCGGCGTCCTCGTTGAGAACAGCAGAAAAAACGCGAGAACGGTTATTTTCAATTGTTTCATAGATATGCGCGCTCCCCTAAAATATTCATCTAAGGTCGAACCGACGACGTTGCATCGATTACCACTCGCGTGGAATCGTGCCATGTAGATCCACAAATAAGTTTCGGATAGATTCATTTCAATGAAAGAACAGACTCTTATCTAAGGAGGAGACATCATCAGAGATTACAACCATCAGTAGTCCATGATCGCTCCATGGCGGCTGATGACTTGAGAGAGGCGAGATGGTATTGAATGGATGAGATTCCCAAGAATCGTCGTCTCGAGCGACTCCCAGATTTCGATGATGCGATCCTCTAGCTCATTTTCACTTGAGAACTGTCGATTCTCATCGTAGACCATCGACCATCGGAGCCCGAATCGTAGCATCCTGAAATTCTGATAGGCGATCATCGTGCCGGTGAGCGCCGTCGGTATCACGCAATGAAATTAGCGTGAAACAGTCTTCTTTAAGGCCGATATCGATTCCATCGTACCCACTCCTAAGCATAGATCTAACTCATCAAGAATGAGAATGTCAGCCGTGAGATCGATTGCGGTTTTTCTGAGACTAACCGCAAACCGCGGTTATTTGCGAGACCCCGTTGAGACGGGCGCTCAGTATTGGTCTGCAGTGCTTTTGTCTGCCGCCTGTAGGTGTCGCATACAGTCTCAGCAGCGCCGATCGGGTCCTAATGTAAGTCAAACCGGAGCTGCGCCGGACGGCTGCGGCTATGGGTAGCTGCAATCGCCGCCTCGATCTCCGCGTTGAAGGCATTCGACTCAGCCGACTCTGTCATGACAGCTCCATCGTCGTCGATTCGGTCGCTCAAGGCATCATCGGTTTCTCTCTGAGAAAGGTCTGGTGCTTCCGAATGACATGGGCTGGGCGGGTCTCGGAAAAACTCGGAGCTCCAGTCTATGGTCCTCCGATTCGTCTGCTTCTGGCGCAGTCTCATCAGTTTCTTCTTAACTTCGGCAATCTCAGCTTTGGCGAAACTGGCAATGTCCTCTGCGGTGTCGGGAATCGCGGCTGGTAGGATCTTCTGTTTCGACTGTCGGGATTCAAGATTCTCAACACGGGATCAATTCACCACTCACAAATCTGGTCACTCGGCACCATGGACTTTATCGATTCCGGGATCCAATCCCGGACCCTTGGAACTGGGAACTGAACATGCAATTTTCGGCACAAGAAACACGCCTTCGTCTTTCTTCAGCTCTCGGTGACGACTGTCGACGCAGCGCTTCTATTCATCCCTGACATCGAATGCGCGCGGAGAGCGCGCTCATTCAAACGATGCGTATTCGGAATCTCGCACAATCTCGAATGGATTTACTTCACAGGGTCCTTGAATAGCCAGCTTGCTAGCCCGTTTTGAGGCCCCTTGAGAACCTCAGGGGCATTCCCGATGGTGGCGAATGTAAGCGCAAGTGCGACTTGTGCGCGGTCCCATTTGAGCGTATGTCAAATTTGAGCGCGTGCCCAATTCGAACGTGTGAGCGATATGAGACTGCATGCGACTTGCGCCCACTGTCGATTCGCGCCCAGATCCGATGTAAGCGCGCAACCGATCTGAGCGATCGGGAAATACACGCGCTCCTGCTCTTCGCGCGCCGATACGATTTGAGCGCAAACCTTGGCGGATTCCGTGAGACATTTCGGCGGACGATTCCCGACTACCCTCGTGAACGCGTACCACTGCTCGAAGGCGAACCAAGCGCAAAGTGGGGCGTACGCAGGGGGGCGATAGGTGGATCGTCCCCCTCCCCGTAATTTTTCTGTCCCATGGTTGTCCCCTATACCACGGTGTGCGGAGTATCCAACCGCCTCCCTCCCCATAACATGGAGTCGCCCCCCCCATCAAAAGAGATTTCTGGGTACGCCCCTGGCGCTATGTCTGCGCTGTTCCACTGGCATGTGCCGTCGCGTGCCGCTCGCTGAAGTCCTAGAGACCCTCGGCAGCAGACTCGGCTGGTCAACGTCTCGACTCGTTTTCCAACGCTCGTAGAATCGATGGCTTGATATCAATCATTCATCTTCATTGCATGGCCCTGTCAAGTCAGGTGATCTCCGTCCACCGCAAAGGACGTACCAGGAGGAAATCTTACATTTTGTTAGGTAGCTATTGACACCCTTCTTAAAACGATTCTTCTGGCTGTTTATCAAGGTTCGGTGCTTCGAACGGCAAAATGAACACACCCCGGCGGCTTCCACCAGCAGGCACATTCTAGATCAAATCCCCCCTGCACTCACACCTTCCCAGCGCTCAAATCTCCCCTGCGCTCAAAGCGTCCCTTGGCGCGAATCTCCTACGCGCTCGACTTCCCTTCGTGCTCACATTTCTTCTGCGCTCACATCCTTTCTGCGCTCACTTTGGCTCGACGATCATATTTGCCGTGGGCTCACATTTCCGCGAGCCGAATCATTTCAGAGGCATCCAGAGCTCATTGGATCATTGAAACCTCTGGAGAGTCTCCTGCCCTCCGAAGAGGTGCGGCGTGTGGCATGGGAAAACCGCGCAGATTCCTCGCCTTGAAGCACATTACAGAAACAACCATTCGGAGGACCGATACATCGAAGACAAGGCACCGAAGGCAACGCTACGCTACTGCTTATTGACTGGAAAACTTGGGAAATGACGTCAAAAGGCCGCTGGATTTAACTTCGTCCACCTCTCGAAGCCTTAGTGCGCCGACAAGCCTGTGGCCGATCACAAACGGAGAACTCTCATGGAGTGCATTGAAGTTTTCCGCCTTTGTGAACTCATTGACGCAATGGAACTCAACAGTATCAAGCCTCGCAATCGTGCGGTTAGAGCGGCGGTCTCGTTGTTTCTGCGGAAAGGAGAAAGCGGTTTTCCATGCCTGCCGATCGCTAATGAAACCCGAGAAGAATTATTCGCAAATTGAAAACGAAGCTCTGGCCCTCATCTTCGCTTGCAAGAAATTCCACAAGTACATCTACGGGCGAAGGTTCCTGCTTCTCACCGATCACCGACCGCTGTTCGCGATGTTCGGTAGCAAATCTGGGGTCCCTGTGTATAGCGTGAACCGCTTGCAGAGATGCGCGACCATGTTGATTGGCTACGATTTCGTCATCGAGTACCGGCAGACGACTGAATTCGGTCAGGCCGACGCGCTATCTAGGCTCATCGCCCAGCAGCAGAGCGACGAGGAGTCTGAGGACACTGTCATCGGAGCTATCGAGGCGGATGTGTTGGCTTCTCTCGAGGAGTGCCGTCGAACACTTCCGGTAACCCACCGAGACGTCCAGAAACACACTGACGCTGACGAGATTCTTCAAAAAGTGCGAGAACATATTCAGGGAGTCTGGTCGAAAAGAAAGAGCCGCGAGAGTGGTCTGTGGCATTTCTACAATAGAAGAGAGACAGTCTCGGTTGTCGAGGGATGCATCATGTCACAAGAACGGGTTGTGATCCCAGAAGCGCTCCGGAAGAAAGTCTTGCGGACACTTTACACCGGTGACCCCGGAGTTACGAGAATGAAGCGGTTGGCCAGGAGTTATGTGTACTGGCCAAGGATCGACGCGGAGATCGAGGAAAGGGTTCGTAAATGCTCAGTGTGTTCCGAGCTCAACAGAGACCCGGCGAGAGCGCCACCCCACTCTTGGGAGCCGACCATGCAGCCGTGGGATCGGGTGCATGCCGATCCCCGATTCGCGGGCCCTCTCGATGGATACACGTATCTATCTCATCGTTGTGGATGCGTATTCAAAATGGCCGGAAATTTTCGAAATGAAGTCGGCGACCGGGGGCGTAACGGTCGAGAAGCTGGTCGAGCTTTGCGCCCGCTTCGGCAACCCGAACACTCTTGTGACGGATAACGGTTCGCAGTTCCAATGCGAGCAGTTTCATCATTTCTGCAATTGCAGAAACATCACGCACCTCTTTGCTCCCCCTTCCACCCGCAGTCAAATAGCCAAGCGGAAAGATTCGTTGACATTTTCAAGCGAGCGTGGAAGAAACTTCGGAGGGAGGAGGGTCGAGCGGAGTCTCTACAACTTTTGATGCAAACCTACAGACGCACACCAGGAGCCGGGGGCAGTGCTGTCCAACCGACCGAGGACGGACACAGGCTACCCAAATTGCCCCCATGGGCCCCCAAGGGCCGCAATCTTAGGTAAACTGAAACACATCGTCGTCGAGACTCAGATCGGAACACTGTTCGAAGAAGCCCAGGAGTTCATCGAGCTTTGTCACGAGTTCCTTCGATTGTCATATGCCGTCCACCAAACGCTTCAATCTCAGTCGCTGTTCCTCCAAGGCACGTGAGCTCAAAAGAGTGAGACGCACCGGTGTGGCGCCGGCAAGTGAACCTCAACCCAGTACCTCCGGCGATCCAAGTGAACCTCAACCCACTGCTTCCGGCGCGGCGATCCGGCAAGAGAACCTGAACCCAGTACATCTGGCAATCCGGCAAGTGAATCTCAACCCAGTACATCCGGCGATTCGCGCGCTCTTTCCGCCCCGGAAGCGCCGGCACGTGAACATCAACCCAGCAACCATCATTCCGGCGAGTCGCATGGTCTCTCTGTCCCGGAAATACCGGAACGTGAACCGCTTCCCAGTGCCTCCAGTCCTGAAGGCGTGTCGCGTGCTCTCTCCGAACTGGAAACGTCGACGAGTCTACAATCAGCGAATGTACCTTCACCCATCGTTCGAGGTGTGTTCTTGGCAGGCAACGTGTTCCGCGCCGTCGGCCGCGAGTTATATTGCACAGACTGTCCGTGTGCACGTTTTTGATGGCGTTGTTCTTCCGTAGATGGTGCTCGTTCGGCGCGCTCCAGCCGTCCGGCTCACACTGATCTTGAACGAGCTGCCTTCGATTACGCGCCAAACCGTGATTACAGTGCGCCTCCGACAGCAAGGATTGGGAAAATGGACAAGGTGTGTGCCTTCTGTCGTCCCCATCCGAGACACCAGGTCTGTGATGTCTTACTGGGAAAGTGACCTTGCCAATGTTGCTCCTACCACCCGAACCGCTGCTGTCGTTGATGGCCGGCGTTACGTAGGAATCGGAACATTTTCTGAAGAACATACGTAAGTATAGTTCATGTTTTCAAATGACTTCGTTCGGGACGCTATCGTTCTGACGATTGAAAACTTTTCCGATGGAGAACAGCTTCTCGTCAGTGAACAGTACACCTTCAACCTGCGGCGCGCTTCGCAAGTTCACGGCATTCTTGCAGTCGAACTCGCTTGTTAGCTTCGGTCAGCAGCTGGCATTTTCTGAGTTGTGGGCCATGAGGCCGAAAACATTATTCACAATCTTTCGCACGGATTCGCGCCCGAAGTACGATCCCACAAGCGATCTTACGGAGGCATCTCCGGGGATTTCGTCTCCTTTTTTAAAGTCTCCCGATTCCTACAATTAGGTATATTCACGCTGCGTATTCCGCCTCGTCCTCGACGATCACCGTCATGGCCGAGCTCGCGAAACCTGCTGATGGCGTCCGACACGGTCGATTTGGGTGCACCAAGTAAATGAACAAATTCGCATTGAGCATGACCCCGTGGGAATGATTCCGGTATCAGGGAGCGTTTGTTTGTCATTCTGGTTGAAACAAAGCCAACAACACAGAACACTCGCGCAGTGGGCGACGAATCGACGGATGTCTGTATAACGCATCGCCACCAACGTTGTTTTCATCGCGGTGACAATGGAACTTTTGGCTCAGTTGAAAAAAGTTCACGTTACTCCTCGTTACCCTGTAGACCAGCGGTTCCCAAAGTAGGGGGGCACGCTCCCCCAGGGGGGCGTGGGAAAATTCTCGGTGGGGGGGCGTGGCGTATTTTCCCCGTGTCGGCGCTTCATTACTACAGATGGGAACCGAAATATAATTTCGAAATGAAGAGAAACTCTATGCTCTACTTCCTGCCTGAAATTCGAGAGAAGTCTCGACAATCGATTTCGCCGGCGCGTTCTCCCAGGCTCATCTCTGTGTTGTTTTCGGGAAACTCCCTCCCGTGTTCATTGCAATGTCCTCCATCAGTTTAGAGCAGCGGTTCCCGAACTTTTTCACGGACGGGCCCACTTTCAGGGTAATCGACCCCTTCTGGGCCCTTTAGGTACCAACTCCTCAGTTCCTTCCTAAAATTCCAGCAGGGATATAGATTGCTTTAGCTTTCGGAATCGACACAAGTTTAATTTATCGTTCATGACACTTATGTTCTTGTTTTTTGGCGACATTCCTATCGGAATTATCCTATGAATTTAGACTCTAAATTCACCCTGCTTCCGCCAGAGATACAAATCCACAGGCTTTGGGCCCGCCAAAATTGGTTTTCGGGCCCACCGGGTGGGCCCGGGCACCCACTTCGGGAACCGCTGGTTTAGAGCTTCCTGTTGACGCTCTCCCCTGAGGGTGAAGGGATCACCGATGTTCACAGGAAGCGAGGAAGGGCGTTGTTTACGATAATAGAAACAAACGCGAACCAAAGTCAAACTTCGTTGCGGCGACTGGATATTGAAGTTCTGAAACATTTTTTGACAGCATAGAGAGGTGGGTGATAAAAAGACCAGCAGAAAACATGATTCCGATAAAGTTATAATAATGCAAATGCGCGATTTTTGTTGTGGTCATTTTCGCGGCGATTTTCAGGTGAGGAATAATCTTCTGGAGGGATCAGGGGGGGGCATGCCCATGCCCCGGGCGGGCGAAGGGGGCGCGGGACGAAAAAGTTTGGGAACCGCTGCTGTAGACGATAGGTGGGTGGCTGACTGATGGAGGGAGGGAAAGTTATTTCAGGTGACATCCGATGGACGAACTCTCCGGGGAGATACTGGAAATTGTCAGACTGGAAACGCAATTCCCCACTGATGCATCCTCTGTCTCGCTCAAGATTGATTAAGACATCTATTTCGTTGAGTTAGGATGAGTCGAAATCGGACCTCGGATATAACGGGCTGTTTCCGATGGTTCCTTGATGTCCTGTTCAACGGGATTTCACTGTATTCATTCCAATTGACGGACATGTCGGAGAGGTCCCACAGAGGTTCCGGAGCGAGAAGTCGTTGCGCAATTGTCGGAGAGTTTATCTCGAGTCTGCTTGAAAATGTGCTCCTTCCAACAGAGTTCTTTTTTTACAGGGGTACGCGCTGATCCGCCGTCGCCACCGCCAACGTCATCGCGGAGTCATCGCGAATCTCAACGGAGTGAAAGACGGAAGGAAGGAAGACAAAACTGCGCAGTCGTCTGAGCAACGGGCACTGGAGAATCGTTCACCGTGATCTTTTTCAGTAGACCTCAAGTGTGGGTCCGCCGGTGTCGAGTGAATTCTATCGAGATACTATTGAAAATGAGTTGTTGGGAGGGCTGAAGAAGCAAAACGAGGAACGATCGAATGTCAGCGGTGCCGTAACGAGTGGTGACGATGCCACGATCCGCGAAAGTATTAATGAAATCAGTGGTATTAGTGAAGTATTAATGAAAGTATTTGTAATCGCAAGTGAGAAGTCCGATTTTTTCTCAATCAGTCGAGTTTGTCAATTTTGTGGTGCAACCTCCACCGACCGATTCATATGGACATGGCGCAAAGCTTGGGGGTTGCTTTGCCCGCGAACTCCGGGCTGTCCACGTTCAAGGTGCAGGGTCAGGTTTATGATCAAATGGGCTCGCTGTTACCTTCAGTCGCCGGCAAACCCACGTTTCTCCAGATTTACTTCATGGGAAATCGAAAGGAGGAAGCCGCGCAGTGTCGTCGGTTCAACAGCGGTACTGGGCGACCCATCGTGCTTGCGCTGCAGGATTTTTTTCATGAGCACAATCACTTGGTTCGCGCTTCCGAAACAGCCTTGGAGCACATGCCGTCTGATGAGTTCATTCTCATCATTCACCCCGATAAAGTACCGGTTGGGCAGCACGCGGGTCGGTACAGCGCTCCAACTGCCGACGAAGTTGCTGACCTTAGCATAGGAGAGCAATTCAATGCGCGTCACATCGTTGTGTATCGAAGGCAGGGCGGTCCTCAGGGTCGGTCGGGAACCGTGAACTCGCGCGAGTTCACGTATCGTAGTCATGGTATCCCCAATCGGATTCCTGAGACCCATCGGTCGTACGACGCTCTGCAATATCCGATTTTGTTCTGGCGAGGGCAAGACGGGTACCATTTTGAGCTCAAAATGCGCAATCCCATGAGTGATGAGGAGACCACCAAACTTAGCGCGATGAATTTCTACGGCTATCGCTTCATGATCCGTGACAACGCCGAAAATCACCTTTTGAAATGCGGCGATGTTTTCCTCCAATACGCCGGCAACGTCGACATGTACGTGAAAAATTGAGACCGAGAGACCGCTTCATCTTCGCTTGAATTAAACACAGCTTCGCGCTGAGGATTACAGTCAATAGCGAGATGCGATCGCTGCTGACGCCAACGTCAATCCTCGAGATGTTGGACGTAGGGTGATTCTGCCGGCAACATTCACCGGAAGTCCCCGTCACATGCACGAATATGGTCAGGGCGTGTTGACATATGTTCGGGTCTGCGGTCGTCCGGATCTGTTCATCACATTCACGTGCAATCCGACATGGGATGAAATGAAAGAACTATTGTTGCCTGGTCAGTGTCCGTCAGACCGTCCCGACGTTAGTGCCCGTGTTTTCAAACAGAAGTTGAGGACACTGTTGGCGTTCATTGTTAAGCAACGCGTATTCGGAGAGGTACGGTGTTGGATGTATTCTATCGAGTTCCAAAAGCGTGGTCTGATTTGGTTGACAGATAAGTTGCGACCCGAGGTGATTGATGACGTCATATCGGCTGAAATACCCGACGAAACTGTCGACAAAGGCCTCTTCGACATCGTCACTCGACAAATGATCCACGGTCCATAAGGTTCGCTAAACCACAACTCGCCCTGTATGAAAGAGGAAAAATGCACGAAAGGATTTCCGAAATTGCTCCGCGCCCATACTGTGATGGGGAATGACGGTTATCCGTTGTATCGTCGAAGGTCCGTGGAAGAGGGGGGTCACGCTTAGGTTACGTATGCATGGCACAACCGCAAGCCTGTTCGTCGCCTCAGCCTTCCGTCTCAACCTCCTTGACAACCTTGAGTATGTTTTGAACCAGATTCCAACACGGACCCAAGCCGACGTGGTTGTTCATAGCAGTCTCGACGACCTACGACTCCATCAAAAGCGACCCGCCAGGAGGAGGACCCAACCTGGACGTGGCTAAACATGACCAGGAAATGACTGTATCCGTAGCAACCGTTGGCGACCCTCTCGGGGAAAACGGTCAAAAACGTTGCCAAAACCGCGACGACGTGTCCAGACACACTTCGTCGACTTCGAGAGAATCAATTCGTCGATCTCCAGGATCGGAAAAACAGCTTCCTCGACACATTAGGCCGAACCGAAACAAAATGGCTACCATTGTTTTCAACTCTTTGCAAAACCTGGAATACGCCCAGATGAGTCCCTCAGAAATCCCCGAGTCCGAAGGGACACTTGGGCAGAGAACCAGTTCGCAATAACCGAAGATCGTCTGCGAAATTCAGTACGACCACAGCGCTACATAGGAGGCGCAATCGAGATTGGCAGCCATTTCGACGTGTGCTATCATCGGTACGACTACTTTTGCAACATGGCGAACCAGGTGGAAAACCACAAACGGGAACGTGGTGGGTTGTCGTGACATCGAAATTGATGGAGTTATGAGGATTGCATGGTGTGTTGAACGCAGCTCTACTATCTCCAGCCGCCGATGGGTGTTCCGAGGAATTCGAGCTTTCCAACACCACGGAGGATGATTTAATGCCGACGATCGACCACGAAGGTGAGGAATGTTGCGATCCGCGTGGCTCTGCATGTGATACTGACTGCCGTCACAGTAGCCATCCAACATCGTAGAGTTCACCGCCGGATCTGTTTGCAGAACAAGATGAGCCCATAGCTCTACGAGAGGTGCGGCGAGTGACCAAGAAGCCGACCAAACTGCTGGGACAAAACAGTGAGTTCTGCGAAAATTCCTGATCTAACACATTCGTAGCGGGGAGCCGAGCTTGACTTAGGTTATTACACCAGAAACCCATTTGAGTCATATCAGATATGTTTTCAGGAACTCCATCAATCCATGGCCAGAATCGACAACCGTCGACTATGCGAGAGACGCCCGCGGTGCCGAGCCACGTGGAACCACCGATGCAGTCCGGTAAGAAAACGAGGCCATCGATTCATTACCAACCTTCAAAGACCTACGAATCATTGTCTTGGATCTAAACAAGACAACGAACCGCACAACCGAATTATCCCACGACCACATCCCTGTTGCGTGTTCTGACAATGAAATCACGATGGATCAAGTTGTGAGTATAGAAATATGGCAAATTCGTCCCTATAATTGCTGAACCATTGATGTCGTCGCGCACGTTACAAGTTGTGAAATCCCCGTCGGTGTTCTACCATCTCCGATCGCTACGTCAATGACGGCACAAGAATCGTAAGTCAATGAGTTCACAAACGCGCCGTAAACGAGACTCCACATGATAGGAAACGATAACTTCACTAACCAAGGAACATCCTGCCGAAGCCAACAACGCAAACCCCTTAAATGTCTTATTCTCCTGGAGAAGTCGTCGGACGAGACGATCCCGCGAAGAAAAAAAGAGAATTGGAAGTCTGGAGCCCAACACACTTGGTGCAGTCATCGCCGGAAGCGTCTGTTCCAAGACGTCATTGCGACACTGAGCGAAAGACAACAGTACCTCAACGTCAAGTTCTGTAATCCAGGACCAGACCGGAAATATCAACGTTACCGTGTGGGATGAGATCGCGCGACGATTCTACGGGGTCATCCGCGTGGGACAGTGCTACCAATTCATCATGTTACGTATCAGAGTGGTCAATCCGACATATGGTGTGACCGAACATCTCAACGAGATGGCCCTGACAAAGGTGAGATTAACACAAAAATTAACGGCCGTATGATAAGCGAGTGGATATGTCCTCGCGACATCAGTTTCTACCAACCGCGTGCATGCATTCTTTCCAGTGGAGCCGGATAACGCAGCTTCCGGACAACGCCCTGCCTCCTCTAGAGAGCGACATCATAAATCATAACCATCAATCAACTACAGGGCGAAGAAGTGAACACCAGCGTGGACCTCATCGCAATCGTGTTCGAAGTGGGACCACTGCAGACAATCGACTGCCAAGACCGACGTCCAAAAAAACGGAATGTCCTTCCTGCAAATCGACGATTCCTGCAAAATCGTGACGCTCGGCCTTTGGCCAGATTCTACCGACGTCCTCAACGACTAGGAAGGCTAAGCGATCATGCTCCAAAATCTTCAGGTCCGGGACTACAATGAGAGAGTCATCCTCTCAACGACCACAAACACTGTTATTACAGTCGACAGTGATAATGTAACAAAGTCGACTCTAAACCGTTGGTTTGAAGAAACGGGGACAAGCATGATTGCGAAGAAATTTGAGGTAAATCGTTTCCGACGCGTTCTCAACGCGTTTCACGTAACCGAGGGTGGCAATCAACTTTCGAATAAAATACCGAATTCTTTTGTCTCATGACTCCTCATTCGTTAGGCACAGTAGAAGAGATCATTCAGGAAATACAACTACCACGAACGACGCCCCCGGCCAAAAACATACGCCGCATGTCCTAGAAACACGCGAAACGTTGTGCCGCAGCGAAGCGCGGCAGGTGACGCTACTATACAATAAAAATAGACGTTATGTCCGTTCGCATTAGTTCGAGATAACGAAGCGTTGTATCTGGCAATACTCTCCACGGTTGGGTCATAACAGGTACTGGGTACGTACCGTGTTTCCCCGATGATAAGACCCCGGCGTATTTCTCCACGGGAATCAAAAATTACACCAGGGTTTATTATCGGGTGTTCCAGTCATTCTCCGATCTAGGAAGCCTCGACTATGAGTCAGCTGATATTTTCAAAATTTTCCCACAATTCTATATCGTTGCGCGGTCGAGAACGATTGAATCATCGCACTGAGGTATGTCGCTTTTTGGAATCATCAGCGGTAGTGCCTCCGCCCCGTCAAGTCGAACCGCCGTATCATAAAATGATGCGTGCGCTCTCTTAACCGGTTTATGGTACGTAAATTGATGGAGCTCCTTCTCTGTCAGTTGAACAGCCCAGGTCTGAAACGTCGTAATTCCAATTTTCCGATTTCCGAGAAGACCGCGAATGACTGTGAGAAAATATCTACTCGAAGAATATTCGTCGACATCGGACCTTTTGTTTTGGGCTTGTGTGGACCTATCAATCCGATAAGAAACATCGCTATGATCCATCTATAATCCAGCAACTTCGATGTATAACAATATTGCGACGTTTCGGATCTTGACAGCAAATTGCTACGGGGAAATAACATGAGGAGCGCGAAAATCCCAGAATCAAGAAGATGCGGGCCGTCGAGGTTTGCACTCTCCAGCAATTAGCTCAACTTCGTAGAAAATGGAAAGACGACGTCCTGGATCTGGGCTCCTCAATCGTCAGTTAGGAATCTTGGTCCAGGAATAATCCTGATTCGTCCATGGCTATCATGTTTGGGAGCTCACTTCCGGAAACATCGATATTATCGGCAAAAAATTCGAACGCGTCACGATCTGCTCGTCGTCTGGTCTGGTAAGCGTTCAAGGAGGGCTTATTTTCGGGGTGGGGCTTATTTTTCCGGAACATCTGAGAATCGAGCCGGGGCTTATTTTCGGGGCAGGACTTATTATCGGGGAAACACGGTACGAGTCTTGTAAAAACGTAGCCTCCGGCGCTTTTGTGCCGCGCTGGTCAAATCAAGAAGGAGCTTCTATAAAACACACATTCAGTGGAGTCCGTGCCAACGCCCCACCTATGTGGCGACTCATCGGGAATGTCTGTGGTAGAGACAGATTCGCCGCGTCCCGCCCTGTGGCCATCAATACCCCCAACGGAGTTGTCTACGAAACCGTAGCGGTCGCTGCCGACCTTCACCGAAATTTCGTCAATGTCGGGACCGGGGATTTTGTCGCCTCGGATGATATCAGCCCCCTTCTGAGTTCCCTCTGAAAACCCCGCGGGGTACGATCCCCGAACAGCATCACTCTCACTGACACGCTCAATCAGCTCGAGCACGCAGGTGTGCCCTGGAGAATCCGAACTGCTGGCGGCAAAATCTGTTTGCTGTAACGAAAATTCGTTATAGCTGGAGTCTCTGAACAGAAGACCCCAAGGCGGACTGGCCGGACGGAGATTATTTGCTGAGTTGTTCCATTGAAAATTCCTGTATCCGGCATTCATTGTAAGTAGCTTTTACTGTGTCAACGACCTCACAGCGTAACGGCACGTATATCATTCGCTCGGAACTCTCTGTACATGCGTTGAGACTACATGCGCGGAGGACTCTGGCTCACGATGATGCACAGCTCGTCGGAAGTTTCTCAGAACAAGAGGGAAACTCCCGGAAACGGCCGTCGCCACCATAGCTTCCAAAGCAGCCAGGGGCATGGTCTCGGAGGTTATCAGGTTCAATCCCATTGAACCCCACGTCTGCCCGATCTCGGCGCCCCACTACATTCGGGATCCCATTTGCCCGCCACGTTTTCATCCGCCAGTCTCTGGCCTACCGCCTGCCGAGCGTCTGGAGCTCCATACCCCGCGAGCTCAATTCAGTTACTGAGAGGTTCAGAACTGAACTCGAGTCGATATTTTGATATTTTATACCATCAATAATCAATAATATAAGAGAGCTCAAGCCTGTAGATAGACCAAGGATTACTTGTCAGTTACTCGCGGTTCCTCCCAATAAACTACACGTTGAAATCGAAATCGCATTACGAACCGCGGGTATAAACCGATCCGGACCTAGTCTCCGCCCGAACCCATCGTGCGAGCCCCCACTTGGTTCACTCAATAGCGTATACCAGGTGTACAACTATGAAACCGGATTTTTTTCAAATCTCGGGCCACAATCACTGTAGTCTATGAATGGCGCCGGTCTCTGTCCTGTGTTAATGCTTCGTTATCCGACCACGGATTCCAACACAAAAATCCGCCACTCTTTCATTCTGGTGATCCGAAAAACGACGACGATGGCAGGCTACGTACCGAAAAGTGACTTCCAGCGGGGAAATTTACTGTTCTGTTTTTTCCTGCACAAAAATGCCGAGGAAGCACACCAAATGCTCGTGGAGGCTTACGGCAACCATGCTCTAAGCCGTACTCAGTGCTTCGAATGGTTCAGGAAGTTCAGAGCCGGCCACTACGAACTATCCAATCAGCCTCGCGGAAGACCCCCGAAAACTTTCGAGGACGAAGAACTCGAGAACCTACTCGAACAAAATTGTGCTCAGTCCCAAGAAATG
The DNA here is from genome assembly GCA_031001835.1 of Lepidoglyphus destructor. Classification (NCBI taxonomy): domain Eukaryota; kingdom Metazoa; phylum Arthropoda; class Arachnida; order Sarcoptiformes; family Glycyphagidae; genus Lepidoglyphus; species Lepidoglyphus destructor. Next base: position 877,924 of record JARNKU010000045.1, read on the forward strand.
CCCGCTCAACAACTCGGAGTGACATAGCAATGCCTTTCGAAACGCTTGAAAGCTCTCGGAAAGATCTTGAAGTTCGGGAAGTGGGTTCCTCATGAGATGACCGAAAATCAGGAAGTGCACCGTAGAGTCACTTGTGAGATACTGCTAGCGAGATACGACAGGAAGTCGTTCCTACACCGGATTGTTACTGGAGATGAGAAATGGATATTTTTCGAGAATCCCAAGCGTGCAAGAGGTTGGGCAAATCCAGGGGGAGCCTTGCCATCGACCTCGAGGCAAGATCGTTTCGGAAAAAAACAATGCTGTGCCTTTTCTGGGACCAAAAAGGTTTAGTGTATTTTGAGCTGCTCCAACCCGGTGAAACTGTTGACCAGACTCGATACCAACAACAACTGAGGCATTTGACCGCAGCTCTACTCGAAAGACGCCCGGAATGGCACCAGAGACACGAGGGCAAGATTTTACTCCACGACAACGCTCCGGCGCACCGAACTTCGACCACGAGAGCACTTCTCTCTGAACTCGGCTGGGAAATTCTGCCCCACCCGCCCTACTCTCCAGACCTAGCACCCTCTGACTACCATGTGTTTGCATCGATGGGGCACGCTCTCTCTGAGCAGCGCTTCGCCAATTTCGAGGAGGTCCGAAAATGGGTCAATGATTGGTTCCAGTCCAAACCTGAAGAATTCTTCCGCCGAGGCTCAAATCGCTCTATTCAGTTACTGAGAGGTTCAGAACTGAACTCGAGTCGATATTTTGATATTTTATACCATTAATAATCAATAATATAAAAGAGCTCAAGCCTGTAGATAGACCAAGGATTACTTGTCAGTTACTCGCGGTTCCTCCCAATAAACTACACGTTGAAATCGAAATCGCATTACGAACTGCGGGTATAAACCGATCCGGACCTAGTCTCCGCCCGAACCCATCGTGCGAGCCCCCACTCGGTTCACCCAATAGCGTATACAGGAGAGGGCTGAGCGGGCTTTAGCCCCTCCCCCTCCATCCCTGGTGAGTTCATCCTATCTGACTGAGTCGAGACTTCCGACTGAAGAACAGATTTTCTGAGAATCTTACAAGGGTGTCCCCCTGAGGAAGAAATATGGGCCCCCCTCCCAGGAGAAATCCTGTATATGCGCCTGGGTTCAACGCCGCCTCTGAATCGACCGCCGCCGAAATCCACAGTGTCGCAGGTCGAGCCGATGATGACGGCTCGGTTGCCTCGTGAGCTTGACATTTCTCCCGAGGTACTTATTTACAGGAGACCGTCTCGAGCTTCGCGCATTTGTCACACGAAATTTACTCTACAGACCCTGATGTTCTTCCTCTGGAACCATGCTCTTGTGCTGCGACTTCAATGAACGCTCGGATTCTCTTGTTGAAATACGAATTGGCCATCTGGTGTCGTACCGGGGAACGGGAAGAGGCTACCTTCCACCCTGGTACAACTCACTGTTCATCCTACAGGGAGGAATGCCAAATTGAGGGTCCCAGAGCGGGAGGATGCTCGCTAAATCATCAGGGAGCCGCCTCTGAAGTTTCGACGAGAAAACATGAGGGTCTCTTTCCTCAAGTCTCGCAAGTAACCGCTCATTCTGTCTGGCTCGTCGAGATTGAATTTCTTCTCGTCGCCGAAGATGACCTGATATGCGGCATCGCGGATTGTATCTCACTCTTATGGGTCAATATCAGACTCGATTGCTCTTTGCTGATCTCCGTGTCCACTTTTAAATGCACGCGCAACTGCTGGAATCGGGTGGATGGCAAGGGCTCGAAGATCGGCCATCACGAGGAGCAGACAGTCTCTCTGTCGAAGACAATCAATCTCAGCAAGTTCTAAACTGTCCCGCGACTTTAGAATTGATCTCAAGGGTCCCGCTAACCGTGTTCCAGTCACGAATCCTGTTCGTGCGAGCGAGTTCGAGCGTCTTGTGGGCCTCAGTGTGTCGCGGAGCTTTCTGTAGGTTGCTCCTCACAATGTTTTCATCCAAAAAGAGTGACCGCCAAACCGTTTGTCGGTTCACCGGTAGGTTCGGTTCACTTTGAGTTTTTCCACAACTCGCACTTGAATTAGACGCCAGCCTGACAATCTGCCAGACGTCTCGTTGATCCAGCTTTTTCGGGCGACCAGGACTCTTGCTCGTCCCGTAAGAGATTGGGTTCGCCACGGAGAGTCGCCGCTATCCGCATACGTGGTGATGAGATCTTTTCCGTACTCGCTCAGACGCTTTCCGCGGAGAGCCATCCCGGCACAAGCTGATGTGACGGGAGTTTCGCAAGGGGAGTCCATACGTGACACGTCGTGTCACATTCTGGCATATTGTCAAATCTGTCAATACCCAAATGTGGATGATCGTGAGCGTCTCGCCATAAGGTAATAGTCAGCAACTTCCTTGGTCTGACGCCTACGAGACTCTCCTTGGAAACGAGCGAGGACGGGACGAAACCGGAGTCTGTTTCATCGACTCGCTCGAGCTCCGAGCCTACAAAGTCAAGTTTCAAAGCGGCGGAGCGTGGAATGGATCCCAAACATGATTGGAAATGTTTCAAGTATCATTCCGCCTCGTAAGGATCACGAGAACTTCGTCGGATGGAATTCAGATGGATGTTCAGGGGTACGCGCATATTTATGAAACGAGTGGAAATCGGCGTTTTGGCGTTTTCTCCAATGTTCTGACCGTAGACGGCGGAAGTGACGGTTCTGTTGATTGGACTGTATCACCGGGTGTTGGACCGAAGTGCCGCAAGCATTCCAGCACAATCGAGCGACCCGTCCCGACGTTAAGTCAGAAGCTTCACTCTCGTTCAAGAAACACAAGGAGGCCCATGTGTTTCTGCACATGTCGCTGGTTCGTCATCGTCGCTCGGGAAACACGCAACCGATGCACAGCTCTCACTCACCTTTGTATCATCATTAGATGTAGTGTTGTGTGGAGATTGTCCTAAGCAGTCGTTGAGACTGGGGGATGATTTTGGATGCGGCGTTGGACTCGCTTCCTTGGAGCCGTTTGACGTTGGCCCATTCTCACTCGGAACGTCATTTGACATAGCCACAGGTGGCTGCGCGCTTTCGACTGTGTTCTCAGCACCGTTGCACTGCCACCCTCCGACCGCGTTCGGCTATAAGGAGTCCACTCCCAGTGTTTGGAAGTTTTCCACAGACCCTGTGTCACGATCTCAATGCGCGCCGTCTGCAATAGTACGACAGTGCTGTTGACTACGGGATCTATCGTTCATTCGGACGCCAATGTTCGTTCTGATCGCGAGGATCGTGACCGTGAGTTATGAACAGTGGCGAACTTTGCGCGGTCGCTTGAAACACCAGAATCTCGTGCGGTTTCGCAAGTTCAACCCCTGTTCATATTGGTTTGATTTTCTGATTTCTCCACAGTGACATCTGCCCGAAATGATCGCACGATCATGAGCTATCCACATGAGCACAAGATATTTGAGTATTCATGCGAGTTTCCCCATCTCCGAACATGTTGTGCCGTCTGTGCCACTGCGGCCCCAATAATTTCGGAATTCGAATAAGCACTACCCTCACAAAGCTCGACTGACCGCAGCCATCAGCAAGGAGGACGAGGAGTTTAATCCGCCTCAGAAGGCTTAGCGCAGGGGTTCTCAAACTTTTCTGGTGGCGGCACCTCAAGCTTGGAATGCCGTAGGACATTCAGGTGCGGCACACCGCGGCAGTTGGTTTGGCACACAGTTTGAGAACTCCTGGCTTAGTGAATTGTTCAGTGGTGCAGGTAGTTGATCCGAATTGGGAGTAGATGGAGTGTCAGGGCCCGGTGGGGCAGCTCTCACCAGTGCTAGTTGTGAACGAAGGCCTTGTGAAGCCTGCTTCTGCTGATCCAAATCATGATTTTCGAAAGCAGACATTAAGGGATCGAGTGAAGCAGAGAAGTTGGTGCCAGTTGCGGGGTTCATATTGAATGAAAAAGCTTCCCGACAAGGCCGGCAGTCAGAAACAAACTGTTCGCTCGTGTATCCTACTTACTTACTGAAATTTCAGAGCGATGCAGGAAGACGAGAACACTGCACCGTTCAAATCGCGGAAGGTGACGGTTTACGTAGTGGAACTTTTCCGAGCCAAGGTGCGGATGAAGTATTGAGTTTGGAAGCTGCGACACCAAGTGCCCGCTAGCCCAAGGAACCCTCTAGTTGCTGCTCAGGCACAAACACAGGCACGGCTCTCAGCAAGACACACGAGAATAGCAGTAGCACAAAAGTATATTGAAGGCATGAAGTTGGTTAGTGAGGCATGTCGGAGGGAAAGGGTTTATGTCTGCCGAGAGTAACGGTACAGGCGAGGTTGGGAACGTGAAGCAGTATGGGCTAGGGTTGATGAGTGCTGATCATGTTCGAAGCGATTCAAGCTTCTTCATTCTAATGGGAGCGCACATTCTCGCTCTGATTCTCGTCTCTCAACGATCGAATGGCTAGCTGAAATATTTTTTCGGGGTTCTGCATCTAAACTCTCAACACATTTCTCATGCCCCGCGTCGCCTCGCGGCGGACGGCGCGATTGCCCTGCCTTCCTCGAGGACCAGGGTTCCAGCTGGTGTTCACACCTTCTAGACCGAAAGAAGCTCCAAGGTTACCTCTCACCAGCGGTACCTAGAATTATTCTGGGCGGAGGGACGCGAAGAGTCTGAGTTATAGTTTGGGACCCGTCGACGAAACCGACATCTGCACATTAGGTCACATCGCGACCGCATCTCTATGTCCGGATGTGGTGTCAAGTCCGAGTTGATCGATCGCAATCCTTCCCCGATGTCCTCGCTGCGAACTTCTCAACCTGGCAACTTTCGATAACAGAGTCATCCTGCCAAGATGGCTGACTGGCACCGGTCCGCGCGGAGGTTCGCAAGCTCCCCTTCGGGGGTGCCTATATTGTGGCTTTGCGTTCATGAATTCGATTGAAGCACTGCCTGGCGGCCCTTCCCCCTCTCTCCGGTTAGCGGGTAAAGCACCTGGCGGTGAGCCGGGTCGCGCGGAGGATCGGTCAGTCCGAAAGATAGCTGGCCGGCTTCGGGGCCGCTATGCAGCAGGCGGGTGGTTGGATTGGCGTCGAACCGCGACCTATTGGGGTGCGGGCTCGAGGTCCATTTTGACGCGGAAGCGTCTCGGCTGAGGGTACCGGAAGTACTACTCCGTCATCTATCGTTACATTCTTGTAACAAAGTAATAGGCTCAAGGGGTGGGGGGGCAGAGAAAAAGGGTTTTCAGCGAACCAAACGAGAATACAAGCGCGACCTGGGATATCTCACAGTCCGTGTTGAAGATGTTCCATCGCGAAAGAATCCACCGTAGAGTCACCTACCGACCGTGCTGTACGGAAAGAGTGATCCTGAAAAAGTGCTGTACAGAAAAAGTGAGCTACTGATCCGGTAGCTGATATCTCGGTGGAGTATTTCTTAGACGACGATACCTCCATGATTCATCTGTGTGGTAGTTTTTTGAAACTTCTCGGGGCAACAAAATCCCTGCTGAGTTAGAAGTTGAGCACCTCGGGGTGCAAGAACTGGACGGCAGGGACGCCTCCCCTCTAGGTTGCCGACGGCCGGCGAATGACAACGTCAATCACCAGAGGCTGAAATTGCCAGGAAGCAGTCGATGGCGACTCTCTTGATGTCCTTGAGCTCACTCCGCTCGGCTGAGCCCACCGGTCGCGTCCTCTGGATGTTCTCGAGGACAGCGCCGACTTTCTAGAGGAGGCGGTAGGAATCATCACGAACACACAGGTCGGCATCAAGAAGATCACCGAGACGCTCATCGGCTCCATAAGAAGCATCTCCCGAAGGGTGAGAAACGATGGATTCGGCCCGTTGCCGGTACAGCCCGTTCCGCCCCCTTGCGCGAAGTGCACTCCTCAAGTACCGACTGGTCTCATAAAAGACCAGCTCGATGAAGCTCTAATGTAAGTGATTCCAGCATCCCATTGGAACAGACACTCAAGCAACTATGGCATGACTCCGCGTGCGCCCAGACCCGCCTCGTGGGGAAGAGCATACTCACGGAGTCCGAACATGCCGCCCACATAATTCTCCTCACAGCAGACAACGAGAAGGATACCCGCCTTCTCAACCAGATGTCAGCTCACAAGGGAAGGGTCAGACGCTAGATCGGATTTTCGGAACGAAACTTTCAGGATGAATTCGTACGATCTCTCGGACTCACATGATCCAGTCATTTTTCTCCAAATACATGCGGGAGAAAAGATAAAAGCGAATCCCGGATGACGCGCATCGTGGAGTTCCTATGGGTTCACTTCGTCGCCGGCTCGAGCGCTCTGTCTATGGGGGTTTCTAAAGAGAGCCACACTCATCCGACCAAGATATTTTGTTTCCCGTATGTATTTGGAAAAAATTGATGGCGCCATGTGAATCCGGAAGATCGTGCGCATTCATCCTGAAAATTTCGTCCCGAAACTCCAACCTAACGTCTGACACTTCCCTGTCAGTTTCCTGGCCTTGCCGGAGTGAGGGAAGCGACCGAGACAGGAGGATCGCTCTGCCTCCGGAACCGAGATTCTGTCCGGATCTACAAGCCGACTTCCTCGCAGGCCGACGGTAAAATCGGGAGACATCCAAAGAGCGCTCGGCGAGAGAGGCTTCGATTTCGGCCTCATCAAGCTGAGCGAGCCGCGTAAAGCTAGAAACGGCTTCTTCACGGGCATCGTCCGTCTGCCCCGTTGCCCGATAACCAGGCAGCTCATCCAGATGGGTTCCATTCAGGTTGAGTGAACAAATCGCAGACTGGACGAGCTGGTCTCCATCCAGCAGTGCCACCGATGTCAGTTTCGACCACGCCTCCCATGCATGCAACATTCGGCTTGAATGTTGACAGGAATCAGCTCCCACTCTGCCTCAAGTGTGGGAAGCCGGGACACATCGCTCGCGATTGCACGGCTCAGCCCTCCTGTTACACCAGTAAGACAGAAGGTCACTTTGCCACCGCCACTGATTGCCCAGCGTACATAGCTCGGGTGAATCTACATCGCAAAGAACGCCGGAATCCACCCTACCGTCATGATTAAGTTCCTTCAAATCAATCTCAACCGCTCCCAGCCTGCATACGACCTCATCTGTCACTTGGCTACTGATTCCTCTTCTCCTGCAGATTCGAGCGCATCTGACTAGCGCGCGTATGATTGGAGCGCAACTAGTTAGCGCTAGTACGATCGGAGCGCATCTGACTAACGCGCGTATGATTGGAGCTCCAACCCATCGAGAGCGCAATATTTTCCTAGGTCGAATGACCATGCATATAAATAACACCATCCAACAATAAGCTCAATGTCAACCTTCTCACATAATTTTTTTTAATGCGCTCGTTATGTCATGTGTCACAATGTAATCATTTACAGGCTGTTTTCACTGTTTCTTGTACTTTTCAGAATGAAATGTCATTGGCGACTGCCTTTAAGAATGACGATGTCACGGTCAACGTAAGCTGAGAGGAGAGTGTGGAGACGTTTCTGACGATCACGGTGCTTCTTGCGCATTTGAACCTCTGTACCTTGTGCGAGCAAATCCTTCACGACGAATTCAGTTTTGCCTTGTTCGACCTGAAGGTGCTGAGCCAATTTTAAAACCGTCGGATGCGCTGCTCCAAGTCGCTTCGAAAACGCTGAATGCCATCCCTCGACTTGATTGTTGGTTTGTCCACTGGCCGCCAGAATTGGATTTAGAAGGTGCCACCATTTGATTTTGAAACGGGAAGGCTGTTGCGGGTGGCCAAGCCACGTGCGTTCGAAATACCAAATGAAACCTGCAGAAAACGCGTATTTCGCTGGATGAAGGGGGAGTTTATGAGAGCATCGAAGGCGGTTGCACGTCCTCTACGGGAACAAAGCTCAAGGACAATGACACGCGAGCGCGTACTGCGAAGTCGGCGTCGTTCATATATTTGTCACCGAGCGGTTGGTCATTTCGAATCCGCCTCCACAGACGCTGGTTGAAATGGAATCCGCAACCGAGCACATCTGCATAGGGAGGTGAGATTCAATTCCCTTATCAGTTCAAAATCAGCGTGGATAGCATCTGGGGGTGAGAGTGCGACAGCATCTTCTATGATCGCTAAGAACCGCGCGTACATCGGACGGCTCTTCGACGGGAGCAACGCGTACACCGTTGGTACTGTTCTACCAGCCGCAAGTTTCACGTGAATCGTGTATAGTTGATGGAAGATGGTAGGGTACGTTTTAGACGTCCCGTCATCGAACCATTCGTGGTTATGTCCGAGGAGATCAATCTTCGCTGCCGTTGTGAAAACGAGAAGTCTATTTACGTCGTCTTCCCCGGAGTCGTGATATATAAGTACATAGCATAAGACCACGTCAGAGCAACCGGAACAAATTCAGCCGCCAATTGTTCGTAACGGTAGATGTTTTTATTGTAAGACCAACATCAAAACAGCCGGAACGTTTCGCCGCTGTGAATCGAAGATAGGAACATGCTACATCAAGGGTAAATGCGAAAGAAATCGTGGACAAATTCAGCCTGATTTTTCTCACAACATGAGGGACAGTCTCCGGTCTTTGTTTTCTGCAAAAGCATCGACCACCTGTTCCGGATTGTCACGTAAATTATCCGTCAGGTCCTTTTCAATCGATAACACAGCCAAAGCCGAGAGCCTCTCGTCTTTCATAGTACTCCGGACTTTTGATTTTATTCTTCTCAGCGCACTAAAGCTTGCCTCGCATGGAGCACTCGTCACTGGAAAGGCGAGTGCCATCTTAACAAACTTGATGAGATCATTGAATCCCAACTGCAGTGGAAGCAGAAATTCCAGGCATATCACGCGAAGTTTCAAACTTCTTGCCCAGTAGGAGGTTTTTGGCAACCTTCAGTTGTTGCACGACGCTATCTTCATGAATATTGAAACGCTTGAACTTTCGGCAGAAGTGCTACTCTACTGCTACACTAATCTCAGAGAATACAGTTCGCTCGGCCTAGGGAAAGTACCAGACAATAAACACAAGGCACGATGATAAACTAAGTTTATGTTCGACCGAAAGAAAAATAATCCGGTCCAAAGAGACTAACATCAGGACAGTTTCGAATGAGCTTAGCTGAGTTAGGAAGCCCTCGCATTTTGAAACGTCATCGCCTCTACCAGCTTCGACGACGTCGCGCAAGGCGAGAACTGTTGCCTGGAGGCGATTATGAAATAGTGCACTCCTTTTTTCCTGCTAAACCATCGTGTACTACACGATTGAGGCATTCTCAGAACCTGTTGGTTCAGCTTCCGTCGGGCCTCTTCGGAGTATTGCACTCTCCGTGAGGAATTATATTGGAATGCATGCGCTGCTTGTATAAAGTCCAGCAGCCTTGCAATTCCAGTGCAGTAGCGGCTACAGTGCAGCAGTGTACGTACGGGCAAGGTCCTCCGACTAGATTTTGCATCCGAGATTGCACTCCGTTAACGTCTCCCGACATTACCGAAGCTCCGTCGTAAGACTGAGCAATACAATTTTCCAAATCCAGCCCACATCGCTCCAGGAGTTTCACGATGCCCTTCGTGATTCATTGCGCGTCAAAATCACGCAAATGAAGGAAACCGATAAACCGTTCCACAATATCGGCTCCGTGCACATAACGTAGACAAACACTCAATTTCTCTGGGTGACTGTTATCTCTGGTTTTATCCGCCATGACGGCCCACTGTGCGGCGTAGCAAGGACGATTGCGCACCTCTGCTCGAATCTCCTCAAGAACCAAAGTCTCGCAAATCACAATCAATTTGTTCTGAGTCGAGTGATACATGTATTGGGCATCCTTCGGAAGCCGAGATACATCTTATCTTCGAGGTATCTCGAGATCCCTTGGTATCCCATATTACGCACTATCCCACATCAGGGCGATCTCCCCCACACCCTCCTCGAGGAAATAAGTTTTGTGTTATATACATGACACACTTTCCCGTGATGTAATCCTTTCACAACTTCCTGCCCGAAGCAAGACAATTCGATGCCGGACGGTTCGACGCCGACAACTCGATGCCGACAACTCGATGTCAGGACAATTCGATACCGGACAATTCGATGCCAACAGTTCGATGCCGACAATTCGATGCCGACAGTTCGATGCCGACAATTCGATGCCGAAAGTTCGATGCCGAAAGTTCGATGCCGGACAATTCGATGCCGGAAGTTCGATGCCGAAAGTTCGATGCCGACGAAAAATATATCGTATTTATTCTAATTGACAGGCATGCCCGTCTATTTTTCGATCCTCCGAAACGTGCCCGTCAATTAGAGGGTGCATGTACATTAAAGAGTTGCACATGCACGTATGCTGGCGTAGAAGCGTTGAGTGCAGCTGAAATCGTTCGAAAACTTCGTGACTCGTGCGGAACGCTCGTGCGAATCGGCCTTGGAACGGGAGGCGAAATCCGAAGATAGAATGGCATCAATAAGTGACGCGACGGTACTCGTATCAGAACGGGGAAAACCGATGCGAGCCCACGGAGGACACCTCTTCGTCCGGGAGAAATGCAGCAAAGATGGTATGAAACAGTTCTGGCGCTGCGCCCAAGTCGGCTCGTGTAAAGTGAGACTTCATACGTTGATTTCCACGAACGAGGTTGTGAAACTCTCAGGAGTTCACAGCGACGAGCCTGACCCAGTGAAGGTTGAGGTTTCGTCTCGACGATGCGCTTTGAAACGGAAAGCTTTCGAGAGTCAGGAAACTCCCCTGCAGTTAATCGAGACAGTTTTCGAAACATCTCCACAATCAGCGGAACTCATCCCGCCGAGGTGTGAAACACTCGCGAGGACTGTCAACAGAGCACGCAAGAAAGCAAGTAGACCACCGTCAATTCCAATCGATAGGGCGTCAATTATCGTTCCACAACCATATCAAATCTTCGAAAGCGAACCGGGCGGGAACGAGAGCTTCCTCATCGGAGATACGGGTGAGTTCTCAAGTAGCATTCTTCAACTCATCGACGCATATTTGCTGATATTCCATTGAGCTCATTCAGTTTCTAAAATCGTTTTTGCTCATCCAGGAGAAGGCGATCCGAAGAGAATATTGTTGTTCGGACGCGAATCTATCTCGGCATGGATCGGTTTCGTGCGGAAACTCTACGTCGATGGGACTTTCTCTCTTTCACCACCTTGCTTCGAACAAATTGTTGCGGTATTGGCGGAGCGTGAAGGATTCGTCATTCCAGTTTGTTATGCTCTCTTGCCGGACAAGTCTGAAGCTTCTTATCGACGAACGATACACTTGATAAGGCTTGCATGGCCAGCTCTGAATCCTCAAGCCATTTCCACTGACTATGAGAAAGGTCTCATAAACGCTTGGGTCTCGTTTTTTCCAACCGCAGAGATACACGGTTGCCTTTTTCACCTTTTGAAAAATATGAAGAAGAAACTGAAAAGATTAGGCTTGACGGATCGATATGAAACCGACTCGAGGTTTTCGCTGAACACTCGTATGATCACCGCGCTCGCCTTTGTTCCACCTGCGCACCTCAACGACGCGTTAGCTGAACTCGCTGGATCCTTGCCACAAGAGCTCCTGCCCGCCTTACAGTACTTTGAGGAGAATTACGTGGGCTCTCTACAGAATCTGCTACCGGAAGGCAACGTCGTACGACGACAAGCGCTATTTCCACCGTCTATGTGGTCCGTTTTTTCCAGAACTCTGAACGGAGAGGCGCGCACGAACAATTTTGCTGAAGCGGCCCACCGACGACTGCAAACGGAATTCGGCGTTCGCCATCCAAATCTCTGGCGCTTCATCGACGGTCTGAAAAGAGTGCAGCACTACCGCGACATTATGCTAGCGATTCATCAGAGGGGATTTGCCGCTGGCCAAGCGAAGAAAATACGCTGAGGTGGATAGACGATTAGTAAACCTGGTGCGAAATTTTAATACGCACGCTATCCTAGAATTCTCGGAAGGTTGAGCTTCAAACTTTGTTATGGAAGCATGATGTGGTGAACATGGTTCTGAACCTTGTCTGAGAGTCGATACTCGGGAGTGTTTCTCATTCTTGTCTTGAGAGCACCTCTGGGATGGTAGATCGAGTAAAAGAGAATAAATTGACAGACGTACACATGACGCGATAGAGCGAAGAGCAGGAATTTTCCTTTCGAGCATGCGATTTAAATCCAGTCTATTCGGCATCGAATTCTCCTGACATTGAATTGTCCTGACATCGAGTTGTCGGCATCGAGTTGTCGGCGTCGAACCGTCCGGCATCGAATTGTCTTGCTTCGGCCCCTGAACCTCGTGATCACGTGTCTGCTTGTCCTACTGCTACCTATCCACCATCATCGTTGGTCGTCGCTCGTTGTAGAAGTCGGGCGGGATTCGTGCTTTCTTCCCGGAGGTGCGCAAGACTGTTCCCGGGGGTGCGCAGCGACTTTTGGTGCGATAGGCAACAGCGCGCAATGCGGAAATTCTATTTGGTTACACGCGACGCTTGACGTCTGGCTAACAAAGCTGTCGCTGTAACACCGCTCGGAACTCGTTTGGCGGTCATTTTCATTTCCAAAATGTATCGTCACTTTAATGAGCAAAGAAATCCTCACGATTCCCTTGACTTCAGCGATCAGGTAGCACAAGTACTCAGGAAGTGCTCGATGATTTCGTCCTGGATTCTGCGTGCATTCATTGTGGAATCGCTGAGTGTATTTATCAAAATGTTCAACTCCCATGACTGCCTAACGTTCTGTACTGTAGCACAGTATGGTACCCTGAGAACAAGCGCGATGTTGAAGCACTAGAGAGGATGCAGAAAAGATTTGTATAGAGTGAAGAGGAGATGTCGCCTGACAACGAGCGAAATTGAACTTGGGAAAATCTGTGACTTACTGAACGAGATGGACGTCAAATATCTTAGAAAACTAATCAAGAAGATGAAAATGAAATGATGAAATGTTTGATGAAATGTTCAATCTGTCCCACCTGAATACGCGAAAAGGATTTGCGTTCTCAGCAAAAGAAATTGCCAGGTCAAACACTGTCCGAAGCTTGTACCCATGGAGAATCGTCTCCGTCATCAACCAACCCCATTCATAAATCAAATAAATGCGTGTCATGATATTAGTTGGGGCACTTCTTAGGCAGGGGTGCGCAAGAAGACATGAAACTCTCCCGGGGGTGCGCGGAACGAAAAAGGTTTGGAACCACTGATCTACATAATACGTCGTCCTTGCGAGTGGGATTCTCCGTTGAACAATGTGCCGCGCAAACTTTCTCGAGGTGCACTACCTTGATTCGCTCTAATTTGTGAAGGTTCGGGGTGGTCAGCTTCTCCCACACGAGTGGAATACCAAATGATACCGACTGAACTACTTTTATTCTGAAAAGTAGGATTCAGTGAGTCAACGAGGAACTTCATCTTATTCTCGGCCATGCGGCCTCAACGTGAATGTCAGACGCCCGAGAATCAGCAGGCTCATGCTGAGTCGGCTAAAAAGTCCAAAACAGCCGCTGAGAGGAAGGCGAAATCCCGAGCGTGGCAGTCGGGATCTTCGGTTGAAGTTGCTCGCGTTGACGATACTGAGCTGAACTGAATGGATGGTTTATTCACGGAATCGGCTGACTTGAGTCGCTTTGGTTCTCATTTATAATTCATTATTTGCAAATAATTTGAGAAATCAATTTTCCGTCGCAAGTACACCTGTCCGTTGTCTAGCTCGCGGGCCGTCATCTCACGCCGGAAAGCCCCCATCGAGGCGAGGGATCGTATGCAACGGGGAGCTGAGCTCCATGCCACAGGAATGCGGTAGGAGAGGGCCTGTCGGCTGTGGTTCTCACGAGCCAGAGGCCTCTGGAAGACTGTTGGACGGCGAGAGGTCCGAGATCTTGTCAGCCTCCGCGGGGGAGGATATCGTCCAGTATCTTTGTGTTCGCGGTTTTTAAGGCTAGGGCCGCTGTCGCTTTTCAGTCTATTTTGTCGATGGGAAGGAGATCATGCTCTTTGTAGAGATGTGAGACGGATTCCCAGCGTCGTCTGCTGAACATGGCTCGGAGAGCTTCGTTCTGCATAACTTGAGCTCTTTTGGGGACCCCGACGTAGGGTTTCGATTCGTGGGATAAATGAGCTGAAGAGTGTCAGGGAATCACGGAACCCGCGGGTTCCGCGGGCGATTTTCTGGGTTCCGCCGGCAGGTACTATCGACGCTATCAATGAAGATCCGCACGGTTCATAGAAAGAGACCCGAACTTAAAAGGTCTACCACAAGAGATTCGGACCGGCGGTAAAATAAGAAGTGCAGTTTCTCATCCAGTGATGGAAACGGCTCTCGGCGACTTTCGACGAGTTTTCGATTACCGCCGCAGCCTCCGCATGCGAAGCGATATGCTTCGCCAGCGAGAATCGCCGTTTAAGGTGAGCTGTTCGGAAAACAGCTCGACACTCCTGGAGTACAGACGTGCATGTGCGTCGAGAAACAACATCGGCAGCCTCATGGATGCGAGGAAAGTTTCGTTCGAAACAGAATCGCAACCGATCACGATGGAGGGATGGTTGAGAACCGGTTCCTGCTCGGAGATTCGCCCGGCCCCGAAGCGTTCTCGTTTGGATACCCACGAAATTGTGTCCAGCGATTCTGAAAACATCGCAGACATTCCGATCAGGAGGGAACTCGGTGATGTGAGCGAATCTCCGGCGAGAACGCTCCAGCATAGCGCTGGTTCGGCCTCCGCTGTGAAGCTGCGGAAGTATGATCCCGAGTTCATCCGCTGGCAGGGTCCGAACGGTTCGAAGGAAATTTCGAGTTCGACTTTTTCCACAATCATCGTCTACGGATCCGACCGGCGACCCCGCCATCCGAGAGCCCTTGACAATAGCTTTCTAAAGGGCTGTCGTTCGACTCTGTGCGCCCAAAATTGACAGAGATATCGCGATTTGGAGTTAGCTGCCGAAATCGGGGATTTTGACGAATTATCGCTATCAAATGAGAACGTATATGTAATCGGGAGTTGAAAACGTCGAAAACATGGTTTCTCTACACAAGGAATACGATTCAGGTGGTTTCCAACAGATCTGAGATGGTGGGGTACAAACCCCCCCCCCCTATCCGGCTAGACCCTTTGTGTGAATCCTACCCTCAAGATCGCTCATCGGATATTATCGAAGAGGTGTTGCATTTCGAGGCGTATGCGGCTGAAGGAGAGAAGGAGCACCTCGATATCAATAAAATGTGCAAATGGATACGGGAAACCGATCTAGTCGATGCTTTCCCAAATATTGATGTTGCTTTGCGAATCTACAAATCTATGGCCGTGAGGAACTGCTCTTCGGAGCGTGCCTTCTGGTGCTTGAAACGCACCAAGAACTACCTGAGATCAAGCATGTCCGACCGAAGACTGAGCGATCTCGCCATATTAAGCATTGAATACGATACCGTGGATACAATATCATTTGACGAAGTTATCAGGGAATTTTGTGATAATCAATTCCGACGCAGAGTCATTTAACAACCTGTCGTCTCTAACCTGAGTTTACAGCGGGAGTCAGAGAGGAAAAAAATCACGGTTTCACACAGTGAAATCGAGAACGGAGGATTCCGTTGTTAACCAATGTGAGCGTCTGCGTTCAAAGTACTCATCGTCGAGTAAAACCGCAAGTCGACAAGAAACTTGGAAAGCTCAAGACAGACAAAACACTGCAAAAAATCTAGTTTGACCTCCTCGATTCGGAACTGAAGAAAGCAAAACCTAAAAAAATCGAACAAATGAGCAAAGCGAAGTTACGATCAGTTGTCACTCGAAAGACAGGGTTTATTCGAGCAGAAAAAGTTCTAACAAATCTCATAAATCCTAGACAACGAAAGCTGAAAAAAATACCTGAGCCCAACGTATCCAAACACTATGAAAAGCAAGACAGTGCAAATAAGTAACTCTAACGAAATTACGGCGGCATCATCAAATGAACAGTAGCATTGAGTTTAGCGAATCGATCATGAAACCTCATTAACTACTGGTTCAAAACAATTTCTATGCAGATGTTCATAAACTGGTCATCCCATCCACGTCACTCAGCCATCCCGTCAATCAAACACGCTGAAACTTATTGGCGGATCACAACGAACTCAAAGAACACACACTCCACGAGAATATTGCCGCTCCCATGAATTCTTCAAAAACTTGCCCACACAACCCAGTGCCATCGAGCTCTGCCACTGAAACCATGAAGTTTTTCTACGTCTGAACTGGGTGGGAATCTACAACCGCCGAAACACCGAGACAAGCCTCTGCTAACTCGCGACACTCTGCTAATGCCACGACATGGCTCACGACCAGAGGTGTGTGCCGCGCCGCGTCGCCGTCCCCCGAAGCCCGCCGCCGATCGCCGCGATTCTTCAGCAGCGCGCCGGCGCTTCGTCGCCGCGCGTGATGTCGGCGGCGCGCCATCCTACCTGGCGAGTATTTCCGACATTCCGGAATGGTGCCTCTACCTGCCTCTGCTGATTTGTCGAGATCTCGTTTGTTTTAAGAGTCAGCACGACTCACATTGCCCGCTGCTTCCTCGTTGCTCTCCGCTACCGGCTTAGGCGCTGTGTGAGCCCGTTAATCTGCCGAAGAAAGAGGTGATGCCACGAATCTTCGAAGAATGGGCGCGGGAAAAAATCTCGGCCTGGGCGCAACAGCACCCTGGGCGCAAACGATCTTGGCAGGATCCTGAGATGTCAGCGCTAGATGCACAGATGTCAAGAATCGCGGCGGCCAATTTCAGCGCATGGCAATTTCAGCGCATGGCCGATTTCAGCGCGGGACCGATTTCAGCGCACGGCCAATTCTAGCGCGAGGTCGATTTCAGCGCGGGGCCAATTTCAGCGCGAGTCCGATTCCAGCGCACAGCCGATTTCAGCGCGAGACCGATTTTAGCGCGGGGCCAATTTCAGCGCGAGTCCAATTTCAGCGCGGGGCCGAATTCAGCGCACACGCGACTCGTCAAAGGTATCGATGTGGTACGGATTCGCCGGTTAGCCGAACGACGAAGAGAACGATTCTCTCTGAACGACGAAGAGAACGAATGTTCCGCAGAGTGTTCAAACCGGCGTTTCCGTTTATCGTTGCTAGTAGCTAGCTTGATTGAGCGTGATCCTCTTTAACCATGCCGCTACAATTTGTTACATCGAATCGGGGCAAGCCCTTGCTGGCCCTGGAAGGTTGCCTTTTCCGCAAAGATCGCGAGACAGGAAGCAGAATCTCTTGGCGATGCATCAGTATGGGCTGCAAGGCACGTGTTTTTACTGAAGGCGACGAGCACGAGGTGAGAACTGCGCTGCTGAGGTTCTTCCTTGAGATTTGTGAGGGGGAGTTTCGTAACATTGTCTCTTGGGTGTAGGAGTTGCCGGAGCACACCCTTGCACCGGATCCGTTGAAGCTTGCGGTTCGAGTCAAGCTGAACAACCTGAAAAAGACATCGAAGCGTGCTCCGAAGGGTCTTCCATCCTCGGTGCTCGTGTCCGATATGGTGCTGAGTGTTCGCACAGAAGCGGTTCGCGGTCGCTTGCCGAATCTGCGGCTCTTGAGGAAGCAAGCGGACTATGCGCGACGGAACTAAGGGCCGAGAGTAGAGAAAGACCCGAACAAGCGGGAGCACCTCCAGATTCCGGAGTCATTGAAGGTACTACACCGTTTGATGCTTGCTTTCGGCCAGCTTGAGCCCGACGATAAGTCCGTTTTGAGGAGCTGCTCAGTTTTTCAAAGATACTTTGACGTCCTCCACAGATAACGACCAGTGGCGAGCCATTCGTGTTCTTCGATTCTGGTGAGGGCGATAAAGACCGGATTATCATATTAGCCCCGCCGAAAAATATCAAGCTACTTCAAGAGTGCCCGGAATGGCTGATGGACGGCACGTTCAGTGTTTGCCCGGCGATGTTCCATCAGCTGTATTCGATCCATGTTAGGCTTGAAGATGGAAATACCGTACCAGCGCTGTTCGCGCTGCTACCCAGCAAAAGCTCGACCACATACAGGAAGCTGCTAGAGGTTGTCCTGGCCGCGATGGATGGCTTCGAGCCTCAAGCTATACATGTCGATTTCGAGCTTGCTATGCTCAAGGAAGTAGAGACAGCGATTCCAGCTGCCGGCATCGTGGGTTGCGCCTTCCACTTCAATCAGGCTATTTGGAGGCGCATCCAGAGTGATGAGGCTCTCCGCGGAAAATATTTAGGTTCAATGGATTTCGCGTTGAGATTCAAGATGTTCTGTGCTCTGGCATATGTGCCAGAGGCGGACGTGCGAGGGGCCTTCGACACTTTGATCAAGTCCAAATTTGTGGTCGCCAACGAGCAAGTTTTGAGCCGTTTCATCAACTATTTCGAAAATACTTGGATCGGGAGAGACCGTAATCCGCCGTTGATGAAGATCGCATGGTGGAATCTCCACGTGGTAGCCATGAATGGCATGAGTCGAACGACCAATGAGGTCGAATGTTGGCATTCACATTTCGCGGGACGTCTTGGCGTCGCTCACCCGACGTTCACCAAGTTAGTGGAAGCGTTAAGAGTAGAGCAAGCGAGGACTCAGTTCGTGGTTAGCAACACCGGGGCGCAGGGAAGGGCGAGTCGGCCAAAATTCATCTACCGCGATCGTAGCCGCCGTCTCGAAGAGCTCGTTCTTTCATACCCTCGGAGAAAACTCATGGCCTTCTTGATGTCATGTGCCCATAACATCTCGTTTTAAACCTCCAAATAAATCGAGGTTCTGAAGCCGCGCGATCTTTTTATTCTCAAATTAGTCAGGCATCTAGGATACCACCATCAACGGGAAACTGAGTGTACGCCCGGCTCGGGAGCGGAAATTTTACATTCTGAGACCGTTGCTCTTCGAAGATGCTGTCTTCAAGCAGAGTTCTCAGACTGGTGCTTAAACGATATTTATCCAAATTTAGAATTGTACGATGCTGGGACTGACAGAAGCGGCAGGCTTGACAATCACCAATCAGATCGCGCTTGAGAACTAAGCTGTTGTCGGTGCGGATCTCATGGTAACGTAGTCGTTGGACGACGAGGACCAGCAAGGACTTCGAAAATGTTCCGACGTCGAGGTTTGTCATCATTGTTGGTGAACATGGCGATACCTCATAAGTTGCAGGTTTTGTCGTTGTCTTTTTGATGAGAACCGTCAAAAGCGAGGTCACTCGGACTGTTGGATGGTGCTCCTAGATCGGTTTACAAGCTCGAGAGCCATCGGAGGCGGTTGGAGCCCAAAATAAAAGGATATGACGATAAGCTGGGAGAAATGGTATAGGTCTTTGAATTCGGAACGATGGTATCCACTCCATCTTCACTTTCGTATGTTGTGGAAATTGTGCATTCTTCGTATGCATGGCGACGTATTCTCTTCCCGTGTCCGCTCGGAGCACGAACTCGTCATAGGCTTCGTCTGTGTCTACATAGCGAGTATACCAGAGTCGGGAGAAAACTGACCTAGGAATCAACGGAAGTAAGTTATCAATAACAAAAGTTTCCTCCGTGTGGTTTCGGGTAGTTTGAAAATCATGTTGAGAATTCGGCAGAGTCGGCCCGATTATCGGTACTCACAGAACATGATTTCTCCCAGCGGCTGGAAGTATGGTCCTATCTGAGCGCAAGCGAGTACGATGCGATTCTATCCCATCTTGATAGGCCATCTCGTCCATGACATCTTCGAAGAAGCAGTCATGGGGGGCAGTTTTGACAAAGAACACCGACCCAATCAAAATACGCCCCGAGCGTAGCGAGGGGCACTCCTGAGCAGCAGCCGGTGAATTGCGAACCGAGAGGCCGTAAGCCCGTAAGCCTATGCGTGGTACAGTACCACGATTTCGGTTGTGGTGCCGGCAGTCGGAGTGCGTGGCGCTGAAATCGGCCTCGCGCCGAAATTGGCCGTGCGCTGAAGTCGGCCTCGCGCTGAAATCGGCCGCGCGCTGAAATCGGCCGTGCGCTGTGATCGGTCGAGCGCTGAAATCGCACGCGCGCCGAATTCGGCCGTGCGCTCAAATCGGACGGGCGCTCAAATCGGGCGTGCGCTGAAAATGCCCTGCGCTGAAATTGGCCCGCGCCGTCAAGAATGACCCGAGAGACGGTGAATCTGATTCGGTAAAACTTAATTCGAGTTCCATTGACGTTTTCATTCAGGAGGGCTCTCCCGTCCACGAATTTCCGTTGTTTCCATACTCACCGGCGACAATGGGAGGACTTGACCCCAAAGGATATTTCCTCCTCAAACCACAGCTTGTGCGGCATCACGGACGGCGGCGGGCTCTCGCTGCGGCGCGCCGCCTCTTTTCGCGTGCGCCGCCGCCGCCGCGAAAAAGTCCACGGCGCCGGCGCACAGCTCTGCTCACGACACACACTTCAGTCTTGAAAAACAACAACCCGCAACACCTGAAAAAAAGAACATCACCAACAAAGAACGTCAGCGACGAAACCTTCTCAAAACACAACATCAGAGAACTCTGTCCTCGACCTTCTTGAACTACTTCTCCGCTCAACTCTGATGGTAAATTTGAAAAACGTGAACATTAAAATGATTCAGAAAACACCAGCAGCGTCACCCGACGAAACAAGCCCTTCGCGACAATCTTTCCCAATCACTCGACCCCCAACAGCCCGCATGTCTCTTCTATCTTCTAGCTGGCAAAACTGCCACCGAGAGCGTAGAATCACGTCACATGTTAACTACTCTTCTGAACTCGATGACAAGACATCTACAATCGTCTAAAAACCGAAATTCAAAACCCCTCGGAGTTCACAAACCATCGAGACCGCCAGAAACCACGCTACCAGAACCCGCCAGAACCACACGGTGAACGAACCGCAGGTCTGCCCAAACATGTCAAGCGTCAACCGCAGCGCACAACGACAGCGAGCCGGCAGCAGCATCCAACGCAACACCGCACGCTCTCGCCCACTCTCCCACAGAAGGCGCGGCTGCCGCGCGAACTGCCACAGCATTGGCCAGAACTCACTCACCCAACAGCTCACGTCAGTCAACACGCAGTTCGCACCACCACACCACGAAAACAACAGAAAGAAACCCTGGAAAAAGAGCTGGTGGAACCTACTCAGCGCCAATGACGCACCCACTGGCCACGCCCACATCCGTTCGCGAATTGGTTCCGGTCCAGCTCTGAGCGAGCCATAAAACGGAATCCTCCGTTAAAACGAGAAAGAAGGGGATTTTGAGAAAAATCATTCATCCATGCAACTACCGTATTCACTCTAATTAGCGGGCATTCTCTAATAAACGGGCACTCTCCAATAAGCGGGCACCTTCGGAAGCGTTTGAAAAAATAAACGGGCACTCTCTAATTGACGGGCACCCCTAATTGACGGGCACGTTTTGTGTGATGCACAGACTGCGCGCGCTTGAGCGCGGGAGCCTGTCGCGATTTTCCCGCGGCGCCAAAATGTGTGTAATGTATGTAACGCGCATAGGGGAATGAGTAAAATGAGTTCCGGGCTGTCAGGGCTCTGCATCGGTCTCTCACGTTGTCTTGCTTTTCAAAATCGGTTCCTGCGCTTGGAATATCTCCTCTTTCGACCTCGCCGCCGCCCAACCGAGTTCACCACACCACGCGCTCTTACTAGTCTCGGCCTACAAGCCCTCAGTTTCCGTCTCCCGAAGATCTGGGAGTCCAAACCAAAAGGGATCCGTGACCTCGACTCGTTAAAAAAAAATTTAGAGTTCTGAAGGACCTTCTGCTGAACAATAATTCGTCTTGCCGTTGTGATATTTTTCCAACATTTCTTTATACTCACGTACTTTTTTTCTGTGAGAACTTCAGCGAGCAGTCGGGTACTTACAGTTCCGAAATGAATCCACATTGAAATTGAAATTGAATTTCTCGGGGATCTTGGATCAAACTTGGATCGCTGAGATGCGAGCCCGTTCCGGTGCATTTGAAAAAATAAACGGGCACTCTCTAATTAACGGGCACTCTCTAATTAACGGGCACTCTCTAATTAACGGGCACTCTCTAATTAGAGGGCACGTCTTCGAGGTATTGAAAAATTGACGGGCATGCCCGCTTATTAGAGTGAATACGGTAAGACGTCGGGGAGGATCGAATTTTCCTCGTGGGTTTCTTAACGTTGACTAATTTCCTTCCTGGGGAAGGGGGAGGGGGCGGCGATCTGGCTCAGCCTTGGGGCGGCAAATTCCTAAATCCGGCTCTGGTACGGAAGCGGGTGGGGTATGCGTGCGTGGGCTTCGGGAGAGAACTCGCTTCGGGGAGTAAGAGTGACAACAGCGAGTATTCGTAGAGCCTCGAGAATGGAAGAATGCCTAGTTTGCGGAAGATGGGCTCTACGGGCTCGAGGAAGGCTCGATCCGCCAGGAAACGAACGCTTCTTTTTTGAAGTCTGATATTAGTTAGGGTCCGCCTATGCAGACCGCCGACGACTTCAACTGAAAGAATGGCGAAGTGTCGAGAGCGTCGGAGAGCTGCTCCGAGTGAGCTGCCAAGAGCCCTTTCGGAGGCAAAGGCTCATGGGAGTGTTGCCCAAGGTCCGAAAGTCTGTGGAAACGAATTAGAGAGTCGCCAAAACGACGAAACATTGCTATATAGATCGTTCGAATATGATCGCGCGTAAGAACACGCAAATGCACATTCCCAGCGAGTTTTCGTCGAAAACGAAGTCGGGTTCCCACTCTCCTCGCTCCAACTTCCGCGGGGGAAAATACTTCCATATTCAAACCCTGTAGCGATCGCCCCGAAGTGAGTCGTTCCGAGAGGGTGCCCTCGATGAGCGAAAGTCATGGCCTCAAATATCCTCCGAAACCGGGGTATTTTCCCGATAACTGAACGGTTGATCTCACCGCGTGTTCCTTCGCCGTTTACGTCGCGAGGCAGACTATGGAATCCTTGGACAAGTGATTAATGTACCCGTAGACGTGAACACGATGGTTGAATGTTTGCCACGAGCGTTGGATAGGGACTACTCCTTCAACGTTAATCTCAGGAAAATATCGTCCATTCGACTTCATATACAGTCAACTCCGCTCAATGGGATCACATATCACGGTTGTATTGTGTTTGGCTACCGGGGTGGTGTGGTGGGCGACTTGAGGCTGCGAAAGCGCGGCGGCGCAGACGGCGAGCCGGTGTTAGTGGCGGAGCAACCGCAGCGGCCGCAAGCGGCGCGACCATTTGGAGTTGTCGAGAGATCTGATGGCCAGCAGTAGGTTCCCTAGCACAGGTTTGGGGGCAGGTGGATTCAGAAGATTCCCGAGCGTAGCGAGGGACACTGGCCAGCGGGAGCCGGAACGCTAGTGACGGTGATAGCGTTCCGGGTGGGGGCAGCGATAACAGTTCTTCATGGATGTAACGAATCGTCGTCGTCAGACCGGAGATAATAAATAATTTACTTATTTGTTCGGACTTATTACGGATTCGAAATTGCGTTGTTATTGTGGTCTTCGTCGCACTGTTCGTTTGGTGTTTGTCAAAATGTTGCTGAAAGATCTTCTCGACACGCTGAAATCGGACTCCGATGCGGTGCAATTCTTCAGCTCCCGTGGCCTGTTTCATACTGTCCGTCTTTGTGCTAATGGGCATCCGATGAAACGCGTTGAGAACCGCTATCGATGTTTTGTGGACAACTGTCGCCAAGAGATGGGGCTCCGGAAGGGGACCTTCCTCGAAGGTACACGAGCAAAGCTCCGACATATGGTTCTATTCATCTATCTTTGGGCCCACCGTAAATCATCGATCAAGTTTATCCGGGAAGTGCTGGGCCTCGGCCTCAATTTTGTCGTCACGTGGAACGGTTTTCTGCGAGATGTTTTGCTGAAACACTATGAGAATCGTCCACCAATCGGTGGTTACGGCTACATCGTCGAAATAGACGAATAGATGTTCGGCAAGCGCAAGATTCGTCTGCTACGCCAGCAAGCATAGCGGTTTTTTTGAAGCTCCGCTTCAAAAGTTCATTCTTCTTGATTGTCGGGCCCTTGTCAAGGGGACCTACAACCATCGTTCACCCCGTTCCTCAGTGCTCGTTTTGAGGCGCCGATACTGC
The DNA here is from genome assembly GCA_031001835.1 of Lepidoglyphus destructor. Taxonomy (NCBI): domain Eukaryota; kingdom Metazoa; phylum Arthropoda; class Arachnida; order Sarcoptiformes; family Glycyphagidae; genus Lepidoglyphus; species Lepidoglyphus destructor. Next base: position 901,922 of record JARNKU010000045.1, read on the forward strand.
AGTTTCATCTCTCACCCGACCTTGGTTTCCCTTCTTCATTGCTTCCCCTTGGGGCAAGTGATGAGCCCACCCGTCGGAGACGGAGGAGGACACGGAGTCCCTGAAGGGACACGGTGGACTCCTGGCAACGCAACTTCCGTGGCCGCCTTGCAGTCGTTGGCTGCAATGGCCCAGAACGGTCGCACCAATGCAGGAAACATTATCGCTGAACTTCGGGCGGGCACCGGCGCTTCACTGACGTCGCTGTCAAACCCAGCTGTTCCACACTCTGTTGTTCCACCATCAGCTGTTCCATCTGGCACGGAGCCTGAAACGATGATCTCTACTGAAGCGACTACCGCGAGGCAGGCCACGAAGAGGGCTCGTGCGGGATCGGACTTGCCGGACGCGGTTCCGATGGACGAGGACGGATTCATCAAGGTGGTCAATAAGACTACCTCCAGACGGGTCCTGAGGGCTGAGGCTGAGCTCATGGAGCTCCGAGCAGCAGTCGAGAATGGTATGGCCACCGTGTATCCTGTCCGATTCTCACCGGCGCCGTCATCACCCGACGAAACTAGACTGGAGTTCTCCAATGCTCAACTACTGGATGTATTCAAGGACTTGCACCGCTTGGCTCCTTTCGCTAAACTGTCGGGGGGAACCGCGGGGGTGATTGCATCTGTGGCATCCATCGCACAGGTTGATGTTTTGCTCACTCTGCGCGTGCTGGCTGGAATACCTGTTTCTGCTTCCTGCCCATCCAGAGCACAGTTTTGGGGACTCATCAAGGAAGTGAATCCCGCATTCTCGGATGAGATGATTTTATCGGAGCTCTCGGCCGTCGGTGTCATCAGGGTTCGTAGGGAGACCACTGCCGGTTGGTCAGATGGGAAGCCGGCGCGCATCCCAACGCCGAGGGTACACTTGCTCTTCAATCGGACTCCGCCTGTCAGAGTTTTCTTAGTGTGGCGAGACCACACCGTCGCTATCGAGGCCTCGACCCCTCTTGTGTGCTTTAACTGTCAGCGAACCGGTCATACGTCCGCGAGATGTTCTCGTCCCCGAGCTTGCCGTAGATGCGGCGGTTCCAATCACTTGGCTGCATCGTGCTCCAACGCACCCCGATGCGTCGACTGCCGCGGTCCCCATTCTCGCGGCGACGCCTCGTGTGCAGTATACGCCCTGGCGCGTGAAAAGAGTAAGATCCTGCTCGGGTCCCGGGTTCTTCAGCATGTGCAGCTAACCGCACCGTCTGCTACCTTGGTGTGCGAATCACCTCCGCCACCGCCCCGGTTGGATGTATCTCCCGCGGGGTCATATGCAGCTGCTGTCCGCCGTATCGTTATACCTGCTGACCCTGCGGCTGGTGCGGAGACAGCCGACTTGATCCTGCCGTCTTGCAGGCCGATTCCGGCTCCTCGGAAGTCTCTTGCCCGATCCTCTCAAGGCTCTTCGACGGCCCCGAAGAGCGCTGCTGAGCCGACCACTAGAACGGTGCGCCGCCGCACCCGGGTAACTCGTACCAGAGCCTCGGGCCGGGGTAGGCTTGGTACTGACGATTTCAATCTCGGAGCGCTCTCGCGGGCCGCATCGATGCTGTCCCGATCACACCCCAGCTTAGCGGGGACACTCCGGACGATCGTTCGCGCATTGAAACCTCTCCTCGCCCTGGCTCCCTTGCTACAGGGTTTGGTGCCTCTCAACAACACCGCCCAATTATGAATCCACCGTCTCAGACCTCACAGCCCCCGGTTCTTCCCACCCCTTTGACTCCTCACTCCACTCATCCAGGACCCTCTGGTGCTCCCCATCCTTCGTTAAAAGTCCCCTGCCCGTTGTGCGGCCGTGAGTTCACTCGAAGAGGCTTGCCAATCCACCAAGCGCGGTGCCAGAGAACCGCCCAGGTTCCTCTTCATCGCTCCCATTCTCATCCATCTGATCCTTCCCCAGCTGTCAGCAGGACCCTCGTCGAGCTTCTGCTGTCGGCGATGCAAGAGACCCGGGTCATGCGCATCGTACCACGTGCAGTCCGCTCCACCGTGGCGGAGAGCTTAATCGGAGTGCTGGATCTAGTTGCTGCTAACAACGATAGAGGTGCTTGGGAGTCGCTCCTCTCCTTCGCATTTGTCGTTCTGCAGCTGCCTGCCCGCTCCCCAACTTCTGCTTCGCTCCCAGCCACGGTTAGAGCCAATCTCCGCGCGTTCCGAGATGGATGGAGGTTCGAGTATCGTGTGAAGGCCACGAGGCGGGCGGGCTCGAGATCGGCTGATTCTCCAGCTGACACGGCTCGCCGCGTCTCCGCGAAGTTGGCCGAAGGGGATATTTCTGGAGCTGCTCGATTGCTTTGTTCCACTGAGTCGTTCGCTTCCGGTGAAGGTGTCGCGGCGTCGCTGCGTCTCAAACATCCACCTCCGCCGGTTGATTTGGACTTACCCCCTCCTCCAGGTGCAGATTTGTTGACGCCGGTTGGCACCTCAGCTGAGGACATCCTCTGGGCCGTGGCGTCCTTCCCTGCGAGTTCTTCGGCGGGGCCGGACGGTTTGCGTCCGAGGCATCTAAAGGACCTACTTGCTCCCGGACTCGGTTCCACCTCGCGCAAACTTGCGGCCTCCTTGGCCAGGGTGGTTGACATCGTCCGAGAGGGCACCGTTCCTGTGGAGGTTAAGCCAATCTTGTTTGGGGCAAGGCTTTTCGCGCTTCGGAAGAAGGATTCTTCGGTTCGGCCCATAGCCTGCTCATCCACCCTTCGTAGGATCGCAGCGAAACTCGCATGTCGTGATAACAAAGACCATATTATCGACGCCCTTGGCCCCCATCAGCTGGGCTTTGGAAAGAAAGCCGGAGTGGAGGTGGCTATTCATGCGGCTCGGGCCGCTGTGGTCACCCGCCCTCCTCAGACCGCTTTCCTCAAGCTGGACTTCAGAAATGCTTTCAACTGTCTCCGCAGAGATCACCTTCTTCGGGTGGTTCGAGACGTCACGCCCAACATGTTCAATCTGGTTCAACAGTCGTACGACAGCCCCAGTTTCCTGTTGTTCGAATCCGACATCCTCTCCTCCTCAACTGGTGTTCAGCAAGGGGATCCCCTCGGGCCCGCTCTGTTCAGCCTTGGCATTCGGGACCTGGTCGATTCTATGGAGGCACCCTTCAATGTGTGGTACCTCGACGACGGAATTCTGGGGGGACCGATTGAGACACTCGTCCGTGATGTACGGAGGGTTCTTGACTTCCACGCCGTAAGTGGGCTTGACTTGAACTCAGCGAAGTGTGAATTGTTCGCACCCGAAGTTGACGTTGACGATCCCGCTCTCAGAGAGCTGATGGAACTTCTTCCTGGCTGCATTCCTGTCACCACGGAGACGTTAAGCCTCCTTGGCACGCCTCTTTGTCCTGAAGCGCTGTCAGACTCTATCGACGCGGTGACGGACCGAGTCTGGGCCATGCGAGAGCGTCTCCCCTTGGTTGGCGCACACCAGGGCCTCTTTCTACTCCGTTCATCCTTCTCGGCCTGTCGAATACAACACCTTCTCAGAAGTATGGATTGCTCGGAATCTTGCACCTTGTTGCGGCCGTGGGACGACCAGATCGCAGAGTCACTGGAATCTCTCCTCAGTCTCAGGCTCCTCCCGCGTGAGCGCCGTCAGGCATGTCTTCCCACTTCGAAGGGCGGCCTTGGCCTCACTTCCGTAGCATCTCTCGCGGGTCCGGCTGCTGTTGCCTCAATGTTTGGCGCTTCCGAATTGGTGCAGGAGCTGCTGCCGCCTGAAGCACGGTCGTCCTTTATCGCAAAACGCGATGCCCTTTCCGCGAAGCTGGCAGCCTACGCACCGGAGGATGGCAAGCTTGACTCGCAACGCTCTTGGATGGAAAAGGTCCATGACGCCTCGTTCACCTCCTTGCTGGATGACTCTTCTGACCTTCAGGACCGAGCTCGGCTTCTGGCAGTTTCACGACCGGGAGCCAGTGATTGGCTACACGCGATTCCGGCAGATTCGCTCGGCACGAGGCTCGACGACCGCTCAGCCAGAATCTGTGTTGGGCTCCGATTGGGTTCGAGCTTAGTCGAGCCGCATAGATGCGCATGCGGGGAGCCCGTTGGCCGCCTTGCTCGCCACGGCCTGTCTTGTGCACTTTCCGCTGGGCGGCGACCACGCCACGCGGCACTCAACGACACGCTCAGCCGGGCCCTTCGTTCGGCTGGAATCCCATGCATGCTGGAGCCCCCTGGACTCATGCCCGACGATGGAAGGCGACCCGACGGCCTTACGCTCATCCCTTTCTGTAGGGGTCGAGCCCTCGTTTGGGATGCAACGGTGACCGACTCTCTGAGCCCATCCCTGGTCGGTCCCGGTGCATCTCGAGCAGGCTCCGCCGTTGGGAGGGCGGAGGCGGCGAAGATCAGAAAATACGCCGCGCTCTCCAGCGGTTACTACTTCTGTCCGTTTGCGTTCGAAACCATGGGAGGTCCCGGTCCCCTCACCAACGTGTTGATAAGCCAGGTCGGTGAAGCCCTTGAGCGGGCAACAGGAGACAAAAGGCTGGGCCGTTTCTTCGCCCAGAAAATATCTCTGGACGTCCAACGGGGCAACGCGACGTCGGTACTGGGTACCATGAACGGCTGGATGGAGCCGAGGTGGCAGGGGGCCTGAGATGCCCAATGTAAACTGAGTGCTGATTCAGGGAGAGGACGGATTATTATACTTAATCGAATAAATATCGTATGAGCGCAAGAATCATCGCGGGCGACTGCTGCCCGAACAATGGGTGTTCGGAGGAATATGCCGAGAATCGAAGGAAGCATTCATGGTGCAGGTCCCAAATCGCACTCGAAAACCCTCTTCGAGATGATTTCCCAAAAATCAGACCCGGCAGCGTCATTCTATCAGATGGCTGGAAAGCTTACGAAGGAATCGAAGAGATGGGTCGTGATCATTTCCATTTTGTCGTGAATCACTCGCAAAATTTCGTCGATCCTGAAACTCTGGTGCACACTCAGAATATCGAGCGTACCTGGCGATGCGTCAAAGATGATAGTCGACGTCGTTCCGGAACCCGTCGGTCTGAAATCGACTCTTATATATACGAATCTCTGCGGCATTACGGCCTCCAGGGCCTAGATCCTTTTGAGCTGATCCTGCAGTATATCCGGGAACAATTTCCCCCGCTATAAATTAAAATATACTTTTTCCTGATTCCACTCTAATTCCCTGGTGTCTTAATTTGCACTTGTCGGTAATACAGGATCCTCTTGAAGACCGCGCGGCTCGGATAGCCAGTGGCCTTCGCGAGCTGTCATTCTTCTCAGGTCGCACAGGGTCTACGTCAAGTGGTAGTGTTGTGGTAGTATCGAGGCCGAGATTCTAGAGGGAGAGGAGGTTCACGAACGGAAGCGCTCTGCGATCTCGCCTGCTACGGGGGTTAAGTGACTCAGCTTCGACCGTTTTAAACCTAAAATAACCTTTCCTACTCGATGCGTTCGCTTCGACGTCACGCTACAGCGGCGTGCGAGAGCAGAACAGCCCTCTCGAACCTCCTCATCCTCGAATTCGTCTGCCACGCGCCATTTTGAATCCTACCACTTGGCGCTAACCCCCCACAGAGGTTGTGTTCCGTAAACTTTCATGACGGGAAGTCTGTGCATATGTTAACCGCAGTTGGAACCGGTAAAATGATCCTGACCGTCACATTGGTGACATTCGTGACGGCCCTAACATTGGCTGACAAGACAGATCAACGGAACGAAAATGCTGTGAAACATTTGACAACCCACGCACCGACGTTCATGCTGGACGAAGCCACCCCAGTTACTATCACCTGGTTTCTTTCTCCGTGGAAAACCTGGCTAGGAAGCCCATCAAAGTCAACGGAAAGCCATCCGGGAATACCACGATCGGATGGGTCGTCGTTGCATACAGCTCGTGTACCGATCTTGCTGACGATCGTTCTCACTGTCATCGTGCTCGTGGTGAAAATGTTTTACGTCTACCGACGTTCGAAAAAAAAACGTTGTTCCGGGAACGAGGAGAACGTTGGAGGCTCAAGATACTCCGAGGAGGATGTCGAGCTTACCGAAAGACTGTGAGACTCGGAATAAATTGATTGACGAGACGGCCCACAAACTGTTGAAATGGCGCTGTCATGCGCATGAATAGATATTTATAAGTTCAATAAATAATCCGAAAAACCTCCTCGCCGCGTCGCTTGCGGCGGACCCGTAACACGCCGTCATCCATGAATGAAGCCTTGGATCCACCGCTACAAACTGGCTGCTATGAGATATTCACAAGTCCATTCAAAATTCAGGTGAAACGGAAGAAATCTTTGTTTTTATTTTACTGGCACTAGTGAAACTCACACAACCATACATATCATGATGACAATGAACATAACTTCATACATCTGAGATCGCGAACTCGCGCATAATCAGAAACATGTGGATCACGAGGGGACGCTCTGTCGCACTGGGAGAGCAGATACGCTCACTCAGACCAATTCGAGTCATGCGCTCGATCTCATGGCTGGGGGCCGAAGAAGTCCCTGATGAAGTTGAACGCCTCCTTTCTACGGCGATTTCGTGCACGAAATCTGCGCACGCATTCAGAGAAGATTTGAGAGCCAAGTCGTCGGATTCTTGCATGGAGAAACTTCGGAGGATGTTCACGCAGTCTGTGGCTTCTTGGTGGGTGACCGGACGAAGTTCTTGTTCTTCCTCTTCGTTCTCCGAGCTGTTTCCCATTTCTTGTTCAGCATTGCCGCGTAGTTTCACTAAGATTTCATCTTCCGCCGAGACGTCGGTGGCGCAGCACTGAATTCCGTTGTCCATATCGAGCGTGCCTGATGAAACAGAGCTGGTCGATTGGTAGAATGTTGTGTTGGGTATCGAGTCTCGAACCGAGTCCCCCCTCCGTCTTGAGAATATCGCAATCCGGAGGCCCCCTGAACTTCTTCAGAAAAGACGAAAAAGACGCGTACATATTCTCCTTCGTGATAGCCGATTCCTCTCAGGCGATCCAGGTTGTGGTCGGAACTGAAAACGCTCCTGAGTTGCACGGAAGGATCAGAGTTGGTGGACGCTACAAGATCACGGCCCCATGCTCTGCGAGAAACCAATCAGCGCTGCAATCACACCGACCGCAAGCTAGAACTTCTGTTGAACAAAGTAAGGCGGTACTCATCGGAGTACATCAATGCCTGTCGCGAACGAGATGTTGCGCTATGGATCCGCCAGAGTCGGAGAGTTGGCGGGCTTTCTTCTGCTCTTTTTTCCACAATAAATCAAGCGACGTCAGGAGAGGGAATTCAGGACGCTTCATCCTCATTAAAACAGAAAACAATAACGATATCTACCCACCACGCCGTCAGCGGCGTGCACAGTCAACCCGAACGTCCCTGACGTCGTCGATGGGAACATTTGCCAGTGTTTCTTAATTAGATAACCAGGGGGAATCGGCGACGAATTCTCATAGCGCTTCATCGTTTGTCATGCTTCTCAACGGTCTCCTGCACTCCAGAGCAGCAAACTCCAGAAGATACCAGGCGACGATCTTCCTAAAGACACTTGTGTCCCGATTACGATCGGGCACATCGCCCAGTAAGAGGAGAACAAATTCATCGACGTGATGGCCGCTGTACATATGTATAACGACGTTGCGCCTCCATTGGTCGTCAATTGCCAACATACTTGCTTGCGTAGGATATCCGACCTCGTCCGTGGGATTTTCCACTGGAACTTCGACTTTGAAGACCGTCGCACGCACCAAATCTCCGGAGCTCGCTTTTTGCGACCGCAACGGACAACGATCAGCTGAGCAGTTATGCTTGTATTTGTGAACGCGATTTCTCCTTTCGCCCCAACACAGTGAGATTCTATACCCAAAATATGACAACTACTCGAACAGAGTGAATAAAGATTTGATTTGAATTGCCAACATGAATGCCGCGCGCCTCGAGCAAAACGTACAACTCGTTGACGACACCCTCAAAATCGTCCAGCGGGGCCTATGGGGAGAAAACGTAAACCGTGAGACCGACGGTGGAGGCACTGCGATCCGCCTCAGAAAACTTCAAATTCGCCATTACAATGGCGGAAAAGTAGTCAATTCAACGCAGGAAACGGAGAGGAGCTTTGACCAAACTGAAGAAACCAACGCGACCGAGAATCGATATACAGTTGTTAGAGTCGTAGGTAGTAACGCGACGCGCTTCGCGCGCCTCCTTTTAAAATTCACTTCCGCCGAACAAAGAGATCGCGATCAAGGTAGACGATGATCCCAGTCAGTGTGACAAGAGACACCGCGCGCGCGGACACGGCGGCGGGTGCTAGGCGAATACAATAAACGTTGTTGTGGTGAATCCAGGAGTGATCATTTTTCGAGCCATAACACAGTCGACTCCGCTTAATTGGGGCTCCGGATAATCGGGGCGACCGCTTATTGGGGCCAAAAGCGGGATTCCCGAATATTTCAATAGAAAACGCTCCGGTTAATCGGGTTTTCACTCCGCTTAATTGGGATTTTTCGGATCCCAAAAGATGAAAATAGTCTCAAGAATCGGCTTTTCGGCGACTGCTTCTGGATTAATTTCTTAATCAGTGCGATGGAATCTATCGAGAATGTTTGCAAAGCGCGTCGAGGTGTCGCTTCCTGTGTCCAATGTCTGAACAATGTGACGTTCCCTACGCGAACGCCAAGATAGATACAGTTATGGTGATATGAAGTCGTGTCGTTGATCTTTCTTCCAGTCGTTCCTTCGCATGCGAGAGAGACGGAGGATTTCGTCCTTCCAGGCTCTCGATCGGTCACCCAGACCATGTTTTTTCGAGCGACCGCTTTATCGGGGCAACCGGTTAATCGGGCCAAAACGATGTTTCCCGACGAGTCCCGATTAAGCGGAGTCGACTGTATGTATATGGGTGAGATGTCCGGAATCGCTGAACATGCGTAACAAACCTGAAATCCTCGAAATATGCATATATGCATGAAAATTTGCAATGCATAGAGCGCAAAGCCCTACTGATGACACCCTCGCTCAAGTTCAGTGAACAGTCCTAAAGCGTTGTAGAGCACTGCGCCCTCGTATGCTCACGGATTATGAGGGCTTTCATTGTACGACAACCGTCCCTCAGCATGAAGCTGTACAACACCTACGCTGCACTCATCCCAACGTACTGCTGCTCGGTCCGGGACCCGGTATTGACACGAGACCGGAATACGCTGGAAAATATGCAGCGACGATTTCTCCGAAGAGTGGAGTAGAGATGTCTCCTGGATCATGGAAACCTGAGAACGAGTCTTCCGCCAGTCCAAACCCGTTTTGAAGACGCCGACATCCGACTGCTCAGCGAAATGATCCTCGAGGAGAACCCTCGTTTTGACGAAATGTTCGACCTCAACCACTCGACACCACGCCGAGGATTTGTGCTGATTGTGAGGCCCAAACAACGTGCAAATACAAAAACTATAAGTCATGTATACCCCTGAAGAATGTGTGAATTTGTGAGCCGAAATGATTCATTTCATTTTCAAAGCGTTTATTTACCAGAGTTATGGTGTCTTTTGATTCATTCAAAAGCGATCAATCGTGCATTTTCAATCTTGGCCCCAGTCTATCTTGGCGACTTGAGGGCACTCATATACAGGCGCGTATGCAGGATTTTTTCTGGGGAAGGACTAACTTCTCTCAACAAAGGGGTACCCTTGTGAGTTTGCAGAAAATCAGTCCCTCGGTCGGGAGTCTCAACTTAGATAGTATGAACTCAACAGGCCTGGGGGAGGGCTAGAGCCTCACCAGCCTCATGGTAGATACGCGCCTGCTCATATACGTGGTATCTATCACAAATTCCATTACATAGTCCGCAGAGTAGTTCCCATTGACTTCGTGGTTACTAGACTTCCGCTAACATGTGTATTTTGTGGCGAAAACCATGACTAGCTCCTCGGGTTATTCGGTGTCTCAGTTTACAGTTGGGGGCTCTCCACCACTGAGTTTTCATCGCTGGCGTTTGTAGGAACTTCTCGTGAATTTCTGTCATTTTTGCATACTCTATGTTCTCTATGTGATCATTGAATGCCTCAGTTCTAGCGAGGCCGAAAGTTCTCTGCAGCTGTTCTGTGAGCGGGGGCGCGCCGGTCAGCCAATACACTATGCGATTCCTCGCTGTGAGTTGGGTTCCGAGGGCACGCTTGAGATGGCTCGTCTTCGGTTTATCGATCTTTTCGAGTTATGGGGCTGTGAGTCGATCCAGAACCAACTGGATGCCGTAGGAAACGATTGGTGCCAGCTTGATGTCGGAAAGAGCAAGAGCGGTGGGGACGGGGAGCTCCAAGGGTCTCGGGATTGAAGCGAAGGGCAATTTCGCCTTCTGGATTCGCTCTACAACATGACTGGAGAACCTGATTCCTCGCCTGGGTACTCCAATCCCGAGGCAACAGAAATTTCTAACAACGTGTAACTTCTGATCGTCGATATAGATATCCCCTGATGCCGGAGGAAAACCATTTCCGAACTTCATGGCTTTCGTTGTTGCCACGTTGATCTCAAGCCAATTGCTTGCGGAGTACAACTGGAGCGTTCGCAGAGCTTTCTGGAGATATGAGCGCGATCTTGAGTGAAGTATGGCGTCGTCGTCGCACAAGAGCGTGTGTACCAGGTCGTGCTTCGAGTTGATAGTCTCGGGTAGGTCGCTGAGGAGGACCGAGAAAAACAATGGGGACAAATTATCCCCTTGAGCGACACCGTTGGTCGGCTCGAGTGGGGGGTGTTCTGACACACCGTCTTCGATGGACACAAGTCCCTCCTGGAGGATCTCGGCGATAAGTTCCAGCATTCTGCCTCCGACTTCTACCCGGGCGAGGTTATCGAGGATCAGTGGCGGATCTAGGGGGGGGCAGGCGGGGCACTTGCCCCGGGCGCAGCTTTCAGGGGGGCGCAAAATCGGGGTTCTGATCTTGTGATAATAAGTAGATGATGCGAAAACTTTCGATCCTTCGAGATAAATTAACTCTGGCTTGCAAAGAGACATCGCTAGGTCCTGAAACTTGAGTTTTTAGCAGGAAAAATCGGGCGTGGGGGCGCTTTCTCGATGATCTGCCCCGGGCGCCGTCGAGGCTAGATCCGCCACTGTCGAGGATCACTGTGCGTCGTGCTGAATCAAAGGCCGCTCTTTTGAACAAATATCGCGTACAGGGGTCTGTCTTGCGAATGAGTCGCTTTTCCAATGTGCTTGAGCAAGATCCGGCATGCCGATAGCGTGAACTCCCGCGTGTGATTCCGTGTTTCTCGGGTGGTATGGTTCCTTTGTGTTCTAGATAGTCGGTTAGGCGCTTCGTGATCAGTGCAGACAGTAGCTTGCTGAGCAAGTTCCTTTTCGCGATCCCTCGCCATGCAGCTGAGTCGAGTGGGTTCCCCTTGTTCTTCGGTCAACAAACAGTATCTCCGGTTGGCGGGGATCTTCCCGAGCTCGAGACACGCATCCGAGAGCTCGGTTATCAACGGGAGAATCGCGCCCCTCGTTGAAGATCCTCAGAGTTACAAATCCGAGACCTGCTTGGAGTTCTTATCATAGTAGCTATTCTCGCTCTTCTAGAGAGACGACTATCTTCAGACCAACAAATCTACGGTGACACACGAGGGCCAGAGGAAGGGATTCAGCGTGAGCGAGCTCGACAGGCCACATCTTAGGTTGGGAATTTCCTCAATGCTCCTCTGCTCCACTCCACTAACGATAAGTAGTCCTACGGACCCCCGATTCCTGAGCGGCGCCTTGCGAGATCTGCTTCTTCATTCCGCTGACGTCCGAATCCAATCGAGTCGCCATTATTCCCTTTCCTACCCGCGTAGGGCGCTACATACTTGAGAACTTGTTTATTTGCAACCTGTCCCGTAGGACATGGGTAAATTAATTGTTGGCAATATTATTTACAAATTATTAACACGTCGTTGGATGTGATATTTACACCGGGAAAAACTACGTTGCTGTGACATTGACACAAGACAGCAATTTAGTGAGTCTACATTTGAAAACTTTAACAGACTTGGCAGATTTGACCTCTTCAGGTAAACAGTTCCAAACACTCGGAATACAGTAGCTGAGACCATGTAAAGCGACTGTGGTTCTGGAGTTCGGTACCCTGAGTGTGTCACGATTTCCGCTAGACCTGTCGGGGAGACGAATGAGGCTAAACGGACCGGTATTTGAGATTCGAGAATTGACTGCTCTGTAGGCTAGGAGAGCGGTCTTAAGTTTGGCGATATCATCGATTTTGAGGATGTGTAATCTGCCAAAGTGTTTACATACACTTACATACACTTTTAGTTGGCAATTCTGACCATCTACCAACACCTTCTGCCCCAACAAGCTTCTGCAACCACCTACCTGCATCGGCCACGTGTCTACATGGGAGCGGGATTTCGGGAGCCCGCGGTACATTCAAACTCCGCACACAAACTGTGAATGTGAACGGAAGCAGTGAATGTTCAACCCCCCCCCCCTAGGGCTGTTGAGCGGATACCATTTGATTTGAGACTTCCGATCGAGGGACTGATATTCCGCGGATTTCACAAGGGTACCCCCTTGTTGGAAGACATTCGCCCCCTCCCACAAAAAATACTCCGTACGCGCCTGGTACCCAGGAAGGTCTTTGGGGAAGCTAAACGACTCTTGCTGGGGAACATCGGACCAAGTGCCATTCAGGAGGGCGACCTTACGGATCCGATAAGTGAGAACGCATCAGCGAATGTTCTGGCCGAACGCTGGCAACACCAAGAACAAGTCATGAACGCGTTCTGGCAGCGATTTCGGAAAGAGTACCTGATACAATTGAGAACGGCAGTGGAGCGCAGACCGGTGCGAAGCAGATCAATTCAAGTGGGAGATGTAGTGTTAATTGACGATCCAGCACCGGCTCGCTCATACTGGCCAATGGCACGCGCGCTATCTTTCGCTGGCCGGGAGGGATCCGATGATCGGAGGCGAACATGTATCATCAAACTGAGTGACGGAAAAACGCTAAAGAGACCAATTCAGCGACTCTATCGCCTTGACATCGGAAGGTTTTAAGAAAGAGAGCTAACCTGCAACCTGTGGAGTATTAATGATTATCTCAACCTATAAAACAGAATGTGTTCCCCGTTGTTATCTATGCACTCTTTAACTGGACGTTCTTTAAAGCTGAAACTTGTCGGAAATAGACTATCGGGTTCCTAGGTACCTATGCAGACAACAATCGTTATTAGCGCGGTCGTCCGTAACGTGTGGGACCGAAAAACCGTTCGTGTGGCTGGACATCGTTGTTTTTCGTTGATGAATACGATGGGGGCTTGGGGGTAGTCGTTTTCAAACCTGCTTCGAAAACGAAGTTACATTGAGGTTGTGAACTACGATAGAGGGTATATTCGGAGTGGAATTTCTAGGAGATGCCTCCAAAACGACAGTCGATCGGAGTCTCGACGTCCGTAGCGAAGAGAATGAAAACGCGTAGAGCATTGGAAACGGTGGAACAAAGTGGGGAAAGATTAGAGGCTGATCGTGCGCGGAAATCTCGACAAGCTGGAGAACAGTGTATCGCACGACAGGAGATGGACCGACGACGATACGCGGGAGCGCGGGCGACTGAGTCTGTCGATCAGCGAATATGGAGATTAGAGGTATGTACAGAGGGAACGTATGACTTCGTCCAGACGGTCAGTACACTCAGGGTTGAAACTTGCCGCCCGTAATTACGATCCTGAGTATGAATATGCGGTCCATCCGAGTATACTCATAGGAGAGATGGATGTGATCTGTCAGTTCTGTCGCGCCTTCAAGTTCGGACACGAGGCTCCCGGTGTGTGCTGTATGCGTGGACAAGCGCTATTGCCGAGGTTGGTATCGCCCCCTGAGCCTTACTTTCATTGACTCTGGGACTCACCAGCGAATCGGAACAATTCTTAGTGAACATCCGCAAGCACAATTCGTGTTTCCAAATGACATCTTTCGGGGCGACGGACTTCATCCGAGAGAGTTACATGCCGCCGTTCAAAGTGCAGGGTCAGGTTCACCATCGTGTTGGGTCGTTATTACCGCTGCCAGATGGTGAACCAGCGTGTTCGATTCAATTCCGACCCAGACCGAGGAATCGTAGCGAAATTGTAAGCTTACTTTCATGAGCACAACGAGTTAGTCTGTCATTTTAAGACCAGACTCCACCACATGCCAATCAACGATTGTGTCGTTGTCATTAGAGCGGTGAAAGTCCCACCGGGTGGGAATGAGAGACAGTTCAACGTACCGACAGTAAACGAGGTGGCCTTAGTCATGGTAGGAGAAGAATTCAACCGGCGGGTTATTGTGCTGCGTCTTCAGGGTGGTGGTCCACAGCGAGACGCCGACACCCATCGATCTTACGATGCTCTACAATATCCTTTGAGTTTCTGGCGGGGTCAGGACGGGTACCACTTCAACATCAGGATGAGAAATCCGTAAACCGAGGAGTAAACCGGGGAGGTTGAATACTGCAACTCAGTGAAGTCAATCAAATACATGTGTAAATACGTGACCAAGGAGCGCGACAAAGCAGTTTTCGGGCTGGTGAATGCAACAGGACCCGTGGATGAGGTACCAATTGGGTCTGTCGCGGCCTCGTATATAGTTCATAGTCCGAGAAAACGAAGTACCAGTTTTCAGCCGTGAATAAACTGAGTCAGGCTCGCGCTAAAACGTGTCTTAGATCAGAAGCGACATTGGTGACCCGGAACACGTTACACGAGACCCCTTAAGACTCCACGGCATGGCTCCCCCTCCATCGAAAGAGCCCGAAGAAGAGTTTGAGGACTCCAGGGAGGAGAATCCTTGGAACGCCTGGTCTTCAGTCACACAAAGTGTGGCGTCAGTAGCCTTGTCTTTACCTAGCTATTGGCCACAGAATCCTGACGCCTGGTTTGTGAAAGTAGAAGCACAGTTAAAGAGTGCAAAGTTCACAAGTGAAGAGACCATGTTCTACAAAGTTCTCGGCGTTCTTCCTGAAAGTGCAGCAATCAGGGTGCGTGAAATAACACACAAGAACCAGTATGAAGCGGGAGATTACGGGAAGCTCAAAGAAAAGCTTATACTGTGCGGCCAGCTGTCGATCTTGGAACGATTGGACAAGCTGGGTGAGTTGAAAGCTGTCACGCATAAAAAACCGTCGGAGATCTTACTAGACTTAGAGTCTATCTTGCACTCGGCGAAGAAGGAACAGGTCATCCCCATGAACGACTATGTGAAAAAGTTCTGGTGGATACGGGCACTGCCTACCGTGATCCAACAAGCGATACTCCCCGTGGCGGAGAAAGCTTCTATCGACGAGCTTGTCATGAGTGCGGATCAGATGTTTGCATCGCATCCGCCGGTAGAGCGAGTTGCAGAAATATCGGCGTACTCAGAGGAGCAGGCTTCAGTCGACTTGTTGGGGGATGACCGAAATGAGCTGGCCGTGGCTGCGGTTCAGCAGAGGAACAGGCCTTATCAAGAAAAAAGATTTACACAACCTCTTTTCTGCAAGTATCATGCGAAGTTTGGAGAGAACGCTAAACGTTGTGTCCCGGGCTGCTCGAAATTCAATGCCCAATTTTCAAAAAACGGAGGTCGGTCAGCACCGTCGCGACCCTAGGTGCTGACCCCTTGTCAAAACGACTTTTCGTGGTTGACAAATTCACGGGTCGCAGATTTCTCATAGACACGGGCAGTGATGTGTCTACTCTACCAGGCAGAGGTGCAAATTCAAAAACTTCTGGAGAGGTTAGACTGTACGCTGCAAATAATACACCTATTCGAACATTCGGAGAAAAGACGTGCCTCCTCGACCTTGGACTAGGCAAGCTGATTGAATACACATTCCTGCTCACTGATGTTTCGCAAGCGATAATTGGGGCCGACTTACTCGCACATTACAATCTCGCCCCGGACCTCTGCAGAAAGCGGTTGGTCGATCTCAAAACTCTCCGAGAAGGAAAGTGCTCGGTCACAAGTCATCCTTCTTTGGGCATTAGCGTGGTAAAGCAGGACACTCTCCCTGGCATTAAAGCATTGTTGCTGAAATTTCCAGAGGTAACAGGGAAAGCTCCACCTCTGAATCGGGGAGAACATTCGATTCATCATCACATCGAAATCAAAGGTCGTCAGGTAATGTGTCGAGTTCGTCGCCTAGACCCGGTAAAACTATCCGCGGCGAAGGCCTATTTCAAGGAACTCGAGAGGGAGGGTTTTGCTCGTCGTTCGATGAGTCCCTTCGCGTCACCCCTTCACATGGTTCCCAAGCCAGATGGATCGTGGCGCCCATGTGGGGACTTTCGAGCACTCAACGCCATCACCGTGC
Organism: Lepidoglyphus destructor; assembly: GCA_031001835.1. NCBI lineage: Eukaryota > Metazoa > Arthropoda > Arachnida > Sarcoptiformes > Glycyphagidae > Lepidoglyphus > Lepidoglyphus destructor. The sequence goes on from JARNKU010000045.1 coordinate 918,235, forward strand.
CGGATAGATACCCGATACCTCACCTACAGAATTTCGCGTTCAATCTGGAAGGATGCAAGATATTCAGTTCCATCGACCTGGTGAAAGCATATCATCAGATTCCGGTAGCCGAGGAAGACATTCAGAAGACGGCGATACGGACCCCCTTCGGACTCTACGAATTCGTCCGAATGCCTTTTGGGTTACGTAATGCAGCACAAACGTTCCAGCGGTTCATGGATCGAGTGACTCAAGAGCTCGATTTCGTTTTCGTCTACCTCGATGATATACTGGTGGCCTCGGGCAATAAGCAGGAACATTTGGACCATTTGGAACGTTTATTCAACTGTTTGAAAGAGCATGGACTGGTGATCAACCCAGAGAAGTGCAAATTCGCGGTTCCTGAACTTAAGTTCCTGGGACATCACGTCTCCGCCAAAGGCTTGTCCCCGCTGCCCGAAAAGGTCGATGCGATCTGCAAATTCCCTCGGCCTACGTCAGTTAAACAGCTGCAGCGCTATTTGGGAATGATCAACTTCTATCGCCGGTTCATCAGAGGCGTTGCGGAGATTCTGGTGCCACTCTACGTCCTGGCCAACAAGAAAAAACTTGAGTGGTCGGACGAGGCTCAAAACGCATTCGAGAAATCGAAAGCAGCTCTCATGCACTTTACGATGCTGAATTTTCCGGAGAATGCTTCCAAACTGTCGTTGGCCGTAGATGCGTCCGATACGGCGGTCGGCGCAGTGCTACAACGAGAAGACAAGAACTCTAAGCAACAGCTTCCACTGGGGTTCTTCTCGGCGGCGCTGGATGAGCGTCAGAAGAAGTATTCCGCCTTTGATCGGGAATTGTTGGCCATCGTTCTTGCAATCAAGCACTTCCGGTTCATGATAGAAGGTCGTCAGTTCACAGTTGTGATATCCCGCCACCCGCTTGAACAATGGAGCCCCGATCTGTCAATAAACACCCCGCCACAAGTTGGCTGAATCAGTGTGCAAGCGGTCGTACTTATTCTTAAGACTCAAGAATATCACATGGTGTCAGATTGTGGTGACCAGTGCTAATCCACGATGCCCGACCAGGAACAGAATGCACCAGTGCCGGTTCAGACCCCGGGAATGTTCGTGACCAGACCACCAGCTCCGTTCGACCCAGACTCCGAGGACCGATTTGAGGCATGGGATGTCTTCAAGAGGGATTGGCGGATCTATGCCACTCTTGGGAAATTCAACGAACAGAGCGCTGAGTATCAGAAATTTGCGTTTCTCGATGCCTTCGGGCGAAGCGCTCGAGAGTGGGCCAAGAACGCTGGTGCGGACGAAGAGAACGACACGCTCGACAAGTACAAGGAGAAGATCGAGGCATTGATCGGATCAGCATTCTCGGAAATACTGTACGATTTCCGCTTCTGGCAGCGAGCAAAAGACCAACAGGACGGTGAGCGCTTCGACAGTTTCCTGCAACGCATCAGGAAAGCGGCGCGAGATTGCAAATTCGGTCCGGCTGAAGAGCGCCTCATGAAATCACGCATAGTCATCGGGGTTCGCGACAAATCCTTACAAAGACAATTACTTGCGGAGAGTGAGGCCAGGAATCTACAGAAAGTCATTGAGAAGTGTAAATCTTTCGAAGCAAGCACGCTTTCATCGAAACTCATTAGTAGCGAGACGGCTGCAGGGTCGGCTGAGTCAGTGAACGCAATCAGATCAAGAGCTTCGAGGCCGACTCGAGCGGTGAGGCCGTCAGGCAGCGCTAAAGGGAAAGCGTGCGGGAACTGCGGATTCGAGACACATCGAGGGGACAGATGCCCGGCAGAAGATAAAAGATGCTCGACTTGTAAGGGCATCGGTCACTACATGCGGATGTGCCCCTCGGCTGGACAGAAAACGACGCAGCAAAATGGCCAACCGAGACGAAAGGTATGGATGCTGACAGAGGAAGACAGTGAAAACGAAGATGTGGAGTACGAGATCAGTGCGATCAAGAGTGTGGCGAGAGTCAACGGTAATCTCAAGAACAGATGGGATGAAACCGTGGAAATCGCGAACACGCCGGTTCGGTGCAAGTTGGACACTGGAGCAGACGTCTCATGCAGGTGCGGGGTGATTTCAGCGCGAATTGAATTCAGCGCATAGTCGATTTCAGCGCAGTTGAAATCAGCGCGGCAGATTACCGCGCAGTTGATCTCGGCGCAGCTAATTACCGCGCACTAGATTTCAGCGCGGCTGATTACCGCGCAGTTGATCTCAGCGCAGCTGATTTCCGCGCATTTAGATTTCAGCGCGGCGGTTTCCGCGCAGTGGATTTGAGCGCGGTTTTTTACAATCCAGGGCTGGTCGTTCGGCGAGGTGCCGAACCTTGGGTTCGTCAACGACCACATGAACGGTTGTTCGCGACAACCGTTCATCGTCGTTCGGAACTCTTGAACATCGGTGTAATGCAGTACACACTGAAGTACGCAACGAAAACTGGAATCGTATTTATTCTCCACAATCTTTTATCCGCTCTCCTTATCAAACACTCATACATTCATCAAACAAGCAATCTTTCATTCAGAAACTTATATTTAGCGCAATCAATCCCAGATAGGTTAAGCCGTCGAGGTCTTCGTACGTTTCCGCGAGGTTTTTCAGTCGTCTTTGACGATCGCGATAGACTCGCCGGGAGAGGGGAAGCTGTCTGTCGCGAACGGGGCTTCGGCGCTACACGATACAACTACACAATACAGGAAACACAGTACGCAACAAGCACCGGGAGACGGGCACGCGATGTGGGGTGGCTTCAGCTCACGATTCGCCTCCACGGCACCCCAATCCATTCAGCCAAATTTCATTCATTCCTTCCAGAGTATCATGCAATAAATACAGAGCTCGGGCGCGGAGACAGGCGGCTGCGCCATCTGGCGGTAGCGCGTTGGTGGCTCGCGCAGTGCGTGGGTGGATGCGACGACAATGACGTCATAGCAAAAAACTGTCAACAAGCTCTCCTGCCGCGTGCACCGAGCTCCAAGTCGATTGAAACACATCGCTCTTTTCATTTTAGTCAGAAGTCGCGCTCACAGTGCGTGACATTTATGGTGTCAGAAGAAAACAAACCCCGTCACGCGTACTCCAGACGTTCGGTGAGAAAGTGAAGTTGCAACCACTCTCAACACCCGTACCGAGCCCTCGTGAATCATCCAGACTCCACGAGGCAAGTCTGGTACGCACGTACCCGAAGCATCCTACCGTAAATCCCGTGCCGCGCGTCGCTAGCTATCCAGCAGCGCGACCCAGTCGGGAATTTGAACCATCATCCGCCCTCCATTCCCTCCGAGATTCATCCCGTGTCCACCCGTTCAACGCCGGTTGCTGAACACAAGCAGCAGACATGTCGGATCGAAGCAGCCACGCATCATACCCCGCGGACAACACGGCACAGCTAATCTCCTGGAATACGGAGGGAGAGTTACCTCCAGAATCACTCGCAACGACGATGCGAGAGATCTCGCTCGGAGTTGACGGCGAATACAGCACTACGATCCAACCTGGGGATGAGTCCCGTGCAGTAACAAATGACAATGCTCATTTCGTCTCGATTCAGGACCGATCAAGGACGTCGTCCACAGCCAATCAGAGCGCGCGAAGTCAGAGAGCTTCCGCGGACGAGTGGGCAGCCTTGCAGATCCGATTGGCTCTTCTTCAGATGATAGTCACGAGACAAACAAACAAGGCTCGCTCACTTCACAGCGAAAGCATGGACGCCCGAACGGCCGCACATAAAATAGAAGACCTCAGGCAGAATCTCAATGAGTTGACGTCCAGACTGAACGATCTCTCCGACGAGCTAGGCAGAGCGGCGGTAGCGTCGAACAGCCTCATGCCGCTGGAGGAGCTCGCCGCAATCGACGATTTGCTCCGAGACGGTCTACAACATCTGACGCTACTCCGAGCTGGCCTTGTCGACAACCGGACCATGGCAACCGAATCAACTTTCGACGCATCTCGTTCCGATAACCCTTCGCAAATTCAGGGAAATCAAGGCACACCGCCCGAAATCCGACATCGAGATCCAGACGTAAGAACGTCATCCACTGAAGAAGCACCGGCGGCAAATGGACCCCGCAGCTCCAGTATACACACAAGACCCGATCGTCCGTCAACCCAGTTGCCTAACCGGACGGAACCGGTACAAGAGACACCTAGAGGTCACTACAGAGCACCGTTTAGTCATCGATCCATAACTCCGGATCAAATGGCTGCTTCTGGTCCTCAGGCGTTTTCACTGCCATTCCTTGAACCTCAACCAGCACTCCCGCGACACCCTCCTGAGCAAGGCGCGGACGACATGCTCGCACTACAACCCCTCCACCGCCGAGAGGACCCAACTTGCTACCTTCCAAAGCTCGCGAACAGTGTCAAGATGCCGGTTTTCAACGGTGATGTTAAGAGATATCGAGAGTTCACAGAAATGTTCGATGCATTCATTGATCAACGCCCCATTCCAACTATTCAGAAACTGGTAGTGCTACGAAATTCACTTGCAGGCAAAGCTCTCAATCTCGTCAGGCATCTGAGCCTGATTCCGGAAAACTACAGTGTTACTAGACAGCTCTTGAAAGAATCCTTTGGTCAGGAAGATATGGCAGAAAATGGACACATACGCGAGATGGATCGGATCCTGTCGACTGGAGGCGAACTCGACTATGATAAGTTACCCCCCTTCGTTTCCCTGATCTCCCAGCATATTCTCGCCCTATTATCCATCAATCACACGTACCAATCACTTTCCGCAGCATACACTAACAGAATCCTGAACAAATTACACTTTGACATTCACCGCTTAGCCCTAGTTCACATGGAAAACCTTCAAAACGTTCCAAAGCTCGAAGCCCTGCTCAGCTTTCTCAGAAGAGAAGCCCTCCGCGCCGAAAGCATCAGACAAGGCTGCAGTCGTCAACAGAAAGCAGCTTACCCAAAGTACTCGCCTTCAGGATCTGCGAACGCTCCTCAACATCAGGCCCGCGCCTCCTCGGCACCGCAAAAAATCTCCAACCCGCGCGGAGCCAACATCTCTTCAAATCGACAAAACACAAACCCCAACGACGTCTCGTTCAAGAGGACTTACAACTCATACCACGTCGCAATGCCCAGCGTCCCCGAGAGACAGGTACCGCCAACTCCGAAACGGAAAAACAAGGTTCCGTGCGTCTTCTGTGAGGATGATCACTCTCCATATAAATGCACGAGACAGCTCTCGTACGCGGAACGGTATGAAAGAGCCGTCGCGGCGAAAGCTTGTCTCAAGTGCCTACAGGTGGGCCACGAAGCGAGAAGCTGCAGAAACGGTCCGAGATCCAAATGCAAACATTGTCAAGGAACTCATTATTCAATCATGTGCAAGAAGGCTCCAATAAGCGCAAACGAGCGCCCGGTGGTCCACGCATCTTCGTTGCTGAATGACGGCGGTGTTCAGGACCCGGGCTGTTTGTGGACTGCTCATGTTTGGGCTGAAGCAAACAATGTCCGGATCCCTTGTCGCATATTGATCGACCCCGGATCTCAATCATCGCATATCACCGCCGCCTTGGCGAAGAAATTGGGCTCCAAACCAACAGACTACATTGATCTCTCCCTGGCAACGGCGGGCGGACAAGTCTCAAACATTTACAACTGCGGAGTACACGACGTCGTCCTTCGTAGCATGCACAACCCTGAAAAATTCCTCGAAGTTCAAACTTTCGAACTTGACTGCTTGACTAGGTCAAGTTTCCCGATCATGGAACCGATACCAAACTTCTCTCCGCAAGCAGACCACGTGCCCGACTGCAAGCTGGAGTTCGTAGACATCCTCCTCGGGCACCCCTACATGTCCAAAATAGGATTCTCCGAGCCCCAGTCGCTGAAGACTCCTTCGCCTTCAACTGCATTTTCGGTTGGATCATCGGTGGATGTCCCAAATCTCCGATGTCGTCGAACGCGCTGCATCAGTTCAGCGGTTTCGAGCTTGTTCAATCCGGAAATCAAATTAACGACGAACAGAGCCCACCAGTTGCAGTTCTGGCGACCCCCGCAAGGAAGAGCAAGAGGAAGGTAGATGAAAAAACGTTGGAAGATATCCGCTTCTTATGGCTCTGCGAAGACATCGGTTCTCACGACGACCCAGGTGAAGCGAAAGAAGAAGACGACGCTCTAAACGAGGCCCTGATAGCTCACTACGACAGCACTTCGTATAGAGATGAATCCGGGCGAGCAGTGATCAGACTGCCTTTCAAAGAGAACGTTCGATCCTTAGGGGACAACGAATCGCTCACTAGATCACGCCTTCACTCGTTTCTACAAAAGCTGAAAAAAGACCCCGTCAAACTGAAAGCAGTCGATGACGATGTTAAGGAGTACTTAGACGCCGATTTCGCAGAACCAGCCCCTCCGAAGAGAGCTGGACAAATGGCCCACTACTTGCCTATGCAAGCTATCTTCAAGAAGAGTCCAGATTATCCTTCAGGGTTCAAAACGCGGGTGGTGAAAGACGCGAGCTCACACTGCTCCAACGTACCCAGTCTCAACAATGTGCTCCACAGCGGTCCGAACCTATTACCGGACATCATCAAGGTCCTGATGAAGTTTCGCCAACATGCTCTCGTCGTCACGGCTGATATTGAAAAAGCATTTCTCCAGAGCAAAGTAGCTAAGCCCGACCGCACCTTTCTGAGATTCTTGTGGCCCCTCGGGATAAGCGAAAACAGTCATGCCAAAGTTCAAGAGTTTCAAGTCAAACGTCTCGAGTTTGGACTAACGTGCTCCCCGTTCATCCACTGTCAAGGAGTCAGGAACCTCCTGACAACAGCAAAGCTGAAGCACCCAGAACATTCCAACTTCATCGAAGAAATCAAGTCGACCTTCTTCATGGACGACATCGTAATGGGCGCCGACTCGATCTTGCAAGCAAAGGATCGAATTGAGCTCCTCTTCACGATCTTCGAAAGCGGAAAGCTACCGCTGAAAAAATGGTCGTCGAATTCCCCACAGCTGGGTGATTTCGTCAAGTGCATCTCCCCAGTCAGAAATCCATTAGTGACCACAGACCAAACCAACGCTAAATTCTTGGGTGTGGAGTGGAACCAGAGGTCAGACACCTTGGCAGCTCCAACATCCAAGGCCTTGCAGGCGCTCCAAACCGACCGACCCTCCAAACGAAAACTGCTAAGCAGCATCGCGCAAGTTTTCGATCCCCTGGGCATTATCTCGCCAGCAACTATGCATGGCAAAATCCTGTTGCAGGAAATTTGGAAGTGCAAGTCCGGCTGGGATAGCCCGCTCACCGGCGCAAATCTAGCGAAGTTCAACGATTTCCGAGCGATTCTCGAAAAAACAGCAACTCTCAGCATCCCAAGAGTCCTAACGCAAGCCGACTCTGGCAAGGTGCGGCGACAGTTGTTCGTTTTCTGTGACGCGAGCCAACAAGCATACGGCTGCGTATGTTATCTGAAAACTCAAGCGCACAGAGAACAACCCACGATCACCTTCGTGATAGCGAAAGGCAAAGTTGCTCCGGTGCGTCCCATGTCCATCCAGAGACTGGAATTGCTGGCTGCGCTGTTAGCGGCGCGCGTGCTGAGCAATCTTCGCTCAAACTTGAACATCCGAATCGATTCAACGCACCTATACTCGGACAACACGTCAGTCCTCGCCTGGGTAAATTCCAGCCCGGAAAAGTGGAAATCATATGTAGCGAATCGAATAAGAAGAATCCACCAGCTAATCGGCCACGCTGATTGGAAATTTGTCCCAACAGCCATGAACCCAGCGGACGCCATCTCCCGCGGAAAAGACATCTCAGCCGAGCTCAGTTCGCTGTGGTTCTCCGGACCACCGTGGCTTCTCCTCTCCGACGAGGCGAGAAACAAAGAGAGAGGGAATGAAGGTGTCTCCAGCGATCGATTCGAACTGAAAGAACTAGAAGTCGAGCGGAAGCACGCAGTCTCAACTTATTTGATCTCGAACGACAACACTCCATCCGTCAACAGACTCTTCTTTGAGCACTCCTTTTCCAGTTGGCGTAAAGCTATCCGATTCCAAGCCTTCATGACGCGTTTGGTCGAGAAAGCGAGACAAGCGAGATTCCGAGTTGAAAGTGGAGAAAAGTGCATCCCGCGGGCAGTTGCCGGATGTAATCAGCCGGATGCAAAGGAAATGATTGCAGCCAGGCTCGAACTCATCAAACTGATTCAAGCTAAGCATTTCCCAGAAGAAGTGTCCTCTTGTTGTTCAAAGATAAAACCCGCAAGCCCGCTCTATCAACTCGCACCATTCATTGACGAGTTTGGAATTATCCGCGCGAGGACACGCTTAAATCGATCGAGAGAGCTGTCAGAAACCCAAAAGTTTCCCATCCTCCTACCGTACGACAGTAAATTTTCAAAACTGATCATCCGGGAAATCCACGAGCGCAAATTGTTCCATTCCGGAGGGTTGAATTATATCCTACAGCTCCTAAGGAAAGAATTCATGATCCTCAAAGCTCGAAGTTTGACTCGCCAAGTGTTGAACGATTGTCAAACCTGCAAAATATTCCACGCAGACGCCGCTTCTCGCCCCATGGCATCGTTGCCAGTGCATCGAATCGAGACGGCACAGCCCTTCACTCACGTCGGCGTGGACTTCGCGGGTCCGATTCGGTACAAGAATGACCTAGGAGAAGTATCCAAAAGCTACCTGCTAGTTTTCTCCTGCAACGTCACTCGCGCGATCCACATAGAACTCACTTACGACATGTCAACCGTGGAGGTACTCGGGGCCTTACAGAAGTTCGTCAATCGATTTCAATCTGTAAGCACGATCACATCCGACAACGGACTGTCGTTTCAGAGAGCAGCCAAGGAATTGAAGTTAATTTACGAACATATTACCGAAGGTGACATCAAAAATTGGCTGGCCAACTCCTTCATAGAGTGGAAGTTCAACACACCCTGCGCCCCATGGACTGGCGGTCATTTCGAACGACAAATTCAATCCATAAAGAGACCCCTGCGGAAAATCCTTGGGACAGCGATTCCCCATTTCAGGGACCTGGAAGTCATCTTAAGCAGTATAGAGGCAATGGTAAACAACCGTCCAATCACCGTTGTGGCCTCTGGCAACGATGAACTTGAAGCCCTGAGTCCGGCAGACTTACTTTATGGATACAGATGCACTTCAATCATTCCACAACACAGACTGAAGCCGCTCAAAGAAACCTACGCGGACAAAACCATCTTCAGTCGACGTTGGAAATATCAACAGAGAATGCTTAACGCCTTTTGGAAGCGCTACCAGCTGGAATATCTGAGCTACCTCCGGTCGGCCCACAATCGGAAACCAGCAGCGGAGAAACCCCTCAAGATCGGCGATGTATGCCTTTTGGAAGACACCAAGGGAAACCGAGCTCTTTGGCCCCTCTGTAGGGTAATCGCCTTCCCGCACGGTTCGAAACCAGAACTCGCCCGATCCTGCACCGTCAAGACGGCAAAGGGGCAAGTCTTCAACAGGCCGATAAAAAAGCTTTACCCAATTGAGCAATCCGAATAAGTCTTCTACCCTTTTCGACATTGCGCTCGAGTGGAGCGCACCGGCAGAATTCCGTCGGGACGGAATTCGGGGGGGCTGTCGCGAACGGGGCTTCGGCGCTACACGATACAACTACACAATACAGGAAACACAGTACGCAACAAGCACCGGGAGACGGGCACGCGATGTGGGGTGGCTTCAGCTCACGATTCGCCTCCACGGCACCCCAATCCATTCAGCCAAATTTCATTCATTCCTTCCAGAGTATCATGCAATAAATACAGAGCTCGGGCGCGGAGACAGGCGGCTGCGCCATCTGGCGGTAGCGCGTTGGTGGCTCGCGCAGTGCGTGGGTGGATGCGACGACAATGACGTCATAGCAAAAAACTGTCAACAAGCTCTCCTGCCGCGTGCACCGAGCTCCAAGTCGATTGAAACACATCGCTCTTTTCATTTTAGTCAGAAGTCGCGCTCACAGTGCGTGACACTGTCCCTGTCCTTGGGAATTGACCACCTCGAATTCGGTCAGTGCCTGCTCTGCCCGTAAATGCTCCACGAATTTGAGAATACCAGGATGCGAGCATCCTAGCCGACCGGCGGACGCTGAATGCCAGGCTTCGGTGCCGTTGTTTGTCCTGGCCATGTCACTGAGTGTTGCAGTGAAGCAATTCCACCACGTAATTTTGAATGAGGGAGCTCGGAACTCACTTCCCACCCACGTTTTTTCGAAGTACTCTATGAAGGTATTCAGAGTGGCCGTGTGAGTCTGTACGAATGGTGAGGCCAGGAATGCCTGAAAAACCCGTCTCACATCGCCCACAGGTACGAATGCGAGTGCGGCGAACATCCTCAGGTTGATATTGAAGTCATCGTCGTCCGTGTATAGGTCACGAAGAACTTGATCAGCGTTGATATGCCTCCATATGGACTGGTTAAAGTGGAAATTACATCCCACGAGCTCGACCAATGGGAATATCATTTCGAGCTCTCTCATCATGCCGATTTCGAAGTCAAGATGTATCACACGAGGCGTGAATTCGTCAATGGCTTCTTCGATGACCCTCAATAGACGCCGATAGATCAGAGATGTTTTCGCCGGCAGGAGGGCATACACCACCGGGACAGTTTTGTTGGATCGCAATTTCACGTGAATCGTATAAAGCTGGTGGAACAATATGGGACACGTTTTAAAGGTCCCATCCATGAACCATTCGGAGTTTCCTCTCAGGAGCTCGATATTCTTCGGTGTTGCGAATATGAGCAATCTCTGGGGATCTGTCGGTCCCGAGTCGAAGAACACGAAGGATTCGTCTCTTGTGGAGATCTGCGGGATATAGAGGAGGACAATGAGAAATAGCACTACTCATTCGAACGGAATATAATGATTATAACGGATTATAATGCCGAACTCGTGTGGCGTGTTTGCGATAGGAACTGAATGAGCTGTTGGCGATTCGGTGCGCAGATCACCTCTGTGATCGAAACAGTCATTGTCAACGGCGACATACCTTCATGAAGTCAGGGATAACGATATCCTCGCGACGGACGGGATTTTTGGGTAATGAAGGTCCGGCTTTCGCGCGCTGGTAGTTCACCTGCTGACGTAGGAGAGCCGAACTAGGCATTCTGGCCATAACGGCGATCGAGTCTATGCTCCCAACTGCTTGAGAAACAACGACGGACGGTTTCGCGGTTTTTTCAACCAAGCTCGCCTCATGTAAGCGATTCAGATTTTCCCGAACCTTCACATCCACGGGGTCAGGGGCGTGATCATGTCCTGGCTCATCCTGCGGAACAAGTTATGCTCAGAACAACCGGTTATCCCCACTCGACCTCCCCAGCAGTCCGAGCTGTCTCTCAGAGCAACCAAACCGTCGCATGTTAACTAAAACCGTCGTACTCACCCCATGTTCACCGCTCTGGGTGTAAATTCGCGCGTTGCACCCGCTTCTGTTGCAACGCCAGGATTGTCGCCCATCCGCGAGGAGGCGATCCTTACGATAAACAAAACTCTTCACTACCAAAAGCGGTTGCTTCCGATTGGATTCTAGGAACTTGAGCGCCATCTTCTGATGTATCTAGAACGCGTCCTGCTCACAAACCACTGAAGAACAACTTCTTCGTCGTTAACGCTCGAGTCCAACGATCTTTGGCGCCAAAGACGATGGTCATCTCAGCGCTGCTCCAGCAGGCATGCGCAAGGCAGGCGTTGCTCACAACCGCCGGAAGCAGCCGTCCTGTACTATATCTTCCTGACAGGAAGCATTTCTCCAGAGTTTGGGGAGCTCTTGGTCTATTTCGGATGGAAATATGAATTCCCTCTCATAAGGATTGAATTCATTCGTCATCGAGTCCCCCCCGTAATTTTTCCGTCCCATGTTAATTCCCTATACCGCGGTGTCCGGAGTATCCAATCGCCCCCCCCCCATAACATAGAGCCGCCCCCACCCAAAAAGAATCCTGGCTACGCCACTGATTCAGACTGCGGCCCGGAAAAAGTTCTGTTGTCACCACGAGCGGTTATGTCCGTCATTACGGTGTTGTATCGACCAAAAGCTGAAGACACCCGCGCTCAGTTCAATTGCGCGTAAATCGGCCGCGCTGAAATCTAGTGCGCGGAAAATTGTTGCGCTGAGATCAACTGCGCGGAAATCGGCCGCGCTCAAATCTAGTGCGCGGAAATCAGCTGCGCTGAGATCAACTGCGCGATATTCGGCCGCGCTGATTTCAACTTCGCTGAAATCGACCCTGCGCTGAATTCAATCCGCGCTGAAATCAACTGACACCCTCATGCATACCAATGTCCCTCATCAAGCGCGCTCTGAGACCGGTCAAGATGCAGAATGTGTCTACCAGACTATGCAGTTACTTCGGTGACAGATACCCATGTCGGAACACAGTGGAGCTCGAGGTGGGATACCGGAACCGCAAGACGATGGAGCGCTTCTACGTGCTCAACATGGATGTCATGCCAACTCTCTCAGGTGGAGCAGCGGAGGCTCTTGGGCTGATAGTTAGAATGAGCAAGCTGACGGTGCAAGAAAAAAAGGAACAGGATGTCCGGGGCAACTCGACGGATCAGAGTATGGACGCCGAGCTTCAGAAGGTGATGAAAAAGTTTCCAGCAGCGTTCGTGGGAGAAGGAAAGATACGGGGTTACAACTGCCACATAGCCCTCAAGCCAAACTATCGTCCAGTGGCGAACACATGTCGACCGATCCCCGTGGCCTGTCAGGCAGCAGCTAAAGAGGAACTGAAGCGGATGGAAGACCGAGGCATAATCAAGAAAGTCGATGAGCCGACTGAGTTCGTTAGCCATATCGTTCTCGTTAAGAAGGATAACGGGAAAGTACGACTGTGTCTGGATCCAACGCATCTTAATCGAGCAATTGAGAGAAGCCACTACCCAATGAAGAGATTTGAAGAAATTACAACCCAGATGACTGGTGCGAAATACTTCAGCACCCTCGACGCAAAGGAGGGCTTCTGGCAGGTCGCATTGGATCAGGAAAGTTCTATGCTATGTACCTTCATTACGCAATGGGGAAAATATCGATTCTTACGTATGCCATACGGAATCTCCTGTGCAAGTGACGAATTCCAGCGACTAACAGATGAGCTTTTCAGGGGAATCCAGGGCGTGGCCACGGTAGTCGACGACATAATCGTGTGGGCCGAAACGAAATCAGAGCATGACGAGAGACTGACGGAGGTGTTACGGCGGTGTACGGAGGCGGGTATGGTACTCAACGTTTCCAAATGCCAGGTCGGCCGAACGTCGGTGTCGTATCTGGGCCACATTCTGTCAGCTGACGGGGTGTCCCTCGACGGATCCCGCGTGCAAGATATAAGCGAGGTCGGTCCCCCCAAGTCGGTGAAAGAACTGCAGTCGTTTCTGGGCATGACGAACTTTGTTTCGAACTTCATCGAGCATTACGCGGATCTCACGGCACCGTTGCGGGAGTTACTGCGCAAGGAAACGGTGTTCCTTTGGGAAGCGAGGCATCAAGATGCTTTCTCCAAGTTGAAGAAAGCGCTGTCCGAGGCACCAGTGCTGAGTTTCTTCGATCCTGGCAAGCCATTAGTTCTATCAGTGGATTCGAGTCTCTATGGAGTAGGAGCCGTTCTGCTCCAAGATGGACATCCGCTGGCATACGCCAGCAGATCTCTCAACGACACTCAGCAGCGTTATGCGCAGATCGAGCGCGAAATGCTTGCGATCGTGTTCGGTTGCACGAAATTTCACTACTTCGTGTACGGACAGAAGCACATGCGCGTCGAATCTGACCACAAGCCGCTACAGGACATCATGCAGAAACCGCTGCATCAGGTTCCTCTACGGCTACAGAAAATGAGGATGACACTCCAGCGCTACGACATCGACGTCGTCTACCGGAAGGGCTCAGAGTTAGTGGTTGCCGACTTTCTGTCTCGCCATCCGTCAGAGAGGATCCTCGATTGCGAGCCGACCATTGGTATTGTTTGTCGGCAAGCGATCGCGGATCATCGTCTCGAGGAGTTTCGAGAACTGACTAGGTTGGACGAGGAGTTGAAAGCGTTGGCGAAACTCTACCAGAGCGGATGGCCGCATGACAAGAAGGATGTACCGGAGATCGTGCGGCCATACTGGCCGTACCGAGATGAGATCCACGTCGAGGACGGTCTGGTCATGAGATCCAATCGAGTGATCATTGCCAGGCAGCGGAGACAGGAGGTGCTTTCACAGCTGCATGCGGCACACTCTGGCTCAACGAAGATGAAACTGAGAGCAAGGGAAGCCGTATACTGGCCGGCAATGTCGGCAGATATCGAGGGATTCGTCGAAAGATGTGAGGAGTGTCGCAGACACAGACCCAGGAACCCGAAAGAGCCCATGAGGATCAGCGAAATTCCCGATCTCCCGTGGCAAGTGGTATATGCAGACCTATTCGACCATGCGGGCCGCAGCTTCGTTATAGTCGTGGACCCGTATAGCTTCTACTGGGAAATACTGCCTCTGCGAACACAAACGACAAAGCATGTGATTGAGGCGATGTTCTCGATCTTCCAGAACTTCGGCTTCCCAATGTGTGTCAAATCCGACAACGGACCGTGCTTCCGCAGTTGGGAGTTCCGTGCTGCACTTCAAAGACATGGAATCAGCTGGAGTTCGAGCAGTCCGTACCACCCAAAAGGGAATTCACTCGCGGAACGTGCCGTGAAGGAGGCCAAACGGATCCTACAGCACTGGAGATACGGAACCGTAGAATACTCCAGAGCAATACTGACATGGAGAAACACGCCGCGGTCACCAGCACTGGGATCGCCGGCGCAGCGACTCTTCGGCCGGAGATGCCGAACAGACGTGCCAACAACAAGAAAGCAACTCGCACCGAAAACGATAGGCCCCGGGACAGTTCGTCGCGCCCTGACCGAAGAGAGAGTGACCCAGAAGAGATTCTACGACAGAAACGCTCGCCCAAAGAAACCCTTAGAAGAGGGAGACAGAGTATCCTTCTATGACCCACAGGAGGAGGTATGGAAGCGCGGAAAGATCATCAGCCTCGCGACTCAGCCGAGATCGTATGTCATAGAAAACACGGATACGGGCACCGTGACAAGAAGGAACAGGCAGATGCTGAACACCGTACCATCACCCGCCGCCGTCCAAGACAACGACCCCCCTGCCATTCCCGAACCCCCACCCAGTCTCGCCCACGAACAACAGTCGAATGCGATCATACCAGTGGCCACTCCTGCGACCCCACAAGATAGTGAAGATAGTGTAAGAAGATCTGATAGGATCAACGGGAGACATGTTCGTGTAAAATTTTAGTATTGTGATACTTTGTGAAGCCAAACGCCCCAAGTCTTAATGTAAATATTCTATGTCGAATAATCCTAACTCCATACGATAAATACTTAAACGGGGGATGTGATATCCCGCCACCCGCTTGAACAATGGAGCCCCGATCTGTCAATAAACACCCCGCCACAAGTTGGCTGAATCAGTGTGCAAGCGGTCGTACTTATTCTTAAGACTCAAGAATATCACACAGTCTACACCGACCATAAGCCGTTGACAACTGCAATTACCTCGAAAACAGAGAGATCGCCTCGCCAGACGAATCATCTTGAATTCATTTCCGAATTCACAACTGACATTCAACATATTCAAGGCAGCAAGAATGTTGTGGCAGATACCCTTTCTCGTCACAACCAGATTGACGCGATAATTGAGCAAACTCCGGCTCCGTGGACTGTGGAAGAAATGATCGATGCCCAGAAGAGTGATAAGGAATTGGAGAAGATGAGAGCCTCGACAACTCTGCAACCGATTGAGTTCGCGCCGGGAAAACGTCTCATATACGACACTTCAGGCTCAAAGCAAAGGCTCTACGTTCCAATTGGCTTGAGGCGTAAAATTTTCGACCAATTCCACAATGTCAGCCATCCAGGAAAGAAACCGATGAAAAAGCTGCTTGGGAACTGCTACTTCTGGCCGAACCTCGCTTCGGACATCGACACCTGGTGCCGTACTTGTATTGCCTGTCAAGCATCAAAGGTTACGCAACATACGAAGACGATCCCACAGGTTATTCCGATGCCGAAAACTCGTTTTTCGCATATTCACATCGATCTGGTCGGTCCACTAACGACTTCTAGGGGCAACAGGTACATGCTCACCATGATCGATCGATTCACGAGATGGCCAGAGGCATGTCCGATTCCAAATATGGAAAGTGCCACCGTCGCGACAGCTCTGATCAACACGTGGATTTCGAGGTTTGGAGTTCCAGAAACTATAACCACGGATCAGGGAAGACAATTCGAAAGCCGACTCTTCAAGGATATGAACGATCTTCTGGGGTGCAAGAGAATCTGGACCTCGGCGTATAATCCGCGGGCAAACGGTATGATTGAAAGGCTACATAGGCAACTGAAGGGTGCTCTACGTTGTCATTTCGCGGAAACGAATTCGAGTGACTACGTACCACTCGTGCTTCTATGGTTCAGAGCCACCCCGAAAGAGGACATCCACGCGTCACCGGCGGAGCTGGTGTACGATCAAAACTTGAAACTGCCACCGGATTTAAAAGAGGAACCGTCTGGGGTGCAGGTTGACCCAACTGATTTCGTGAGCCTCCTCAAGCACATGATGGAGAAAATCAAAGGACAAGAAGCCAGGAAAGGTTCAAGTAAAACACACTTCGTGCCGAAGGCTCTCAAGTCCTGTGACTACGTTTTTCTGAGGACGGATTCCACGAAGGAACCGTTACAGCGACCATACACTGGTCCTTATCGGGTTGTGGACCGCGACGACTCAACTCTTAAGATCGAGACACCGAATGGAGTTTTGCGCGTGGCAATTCATCGGGTGAAGCCAGCCATGATAGATCCTGGGAACGTGGTCTTCGATCTTCCGAGGAAACGTGGAAGACCTCGAAAAATCCGTCGCCACTGGGGGGGGGGTACTGTCGCGGCCTCGTATATAGTTCATAGTCCGAGAAAACGAAGTACCAGTTTTCAGCCGTGAATAAACTGAGTCAGGTTCGCGCTAAAACGTGTCTTAGATCAGAAGCGACAGGTCGTTATATTATTGGTAGTGAAGCCTGCTGGAGAATTTTCTCCTTCGCGATCCACGAGCGACATCCTACTGTGGTCCATCTCGCTGTCCATCTTGAAAGTGGTCAATGTGTATTTCACGTCTCACGTCATTTCATCTCCAGGCAAGGGCGGCTACGGTCCATTTTCCAGAAAGCGTATTTCCCAGACAGCTCACTTCCCAGAAAGCGCATTTCCCAGAACGCTCACTTCCCAGAAAGCGCATTTCCCAGGAAGCTAAGTTAGCGGAGAGCCAAGCAGTCCTTCCCCCTTGAATTAGAGGTAGCTTTGCCGCTAGAAATCCCAACAAATCCGGTTCTTCCAGTCCTCGTAGTAAAAGCCTTCCTGCTTTCCGGCGGTTTTCCTGCGCGGCAAGGATCTGACGATATCCTGTACCAGTAGCGGAGCATGACGGGGGCTCCGGGAGCGCTGAGTCCCCAGCGGCACTTTGGCCAGAGGGCGCCATTTCTAAGACTTTTTCTTCCACAACTGGAATCTGGGCTGCGAGAACTCTTCATATCTGCGCATTTGAAGTATTGACTTACCTGTCATCCGGGAACGCAGCGAACCCAATATGCAGACTGGTTACCCCTTCGCCGAAATCATCGAGTTGACGATGAGCTTATTCTGAGTTTTTTCCGAGTCTGCCTCTTCCTTCGACCTCCTTGCTTCCCTAAACGTAAAACTCTGATCACTCTCTTTGACGGGGATCGCCGTATAACTTCATCTTGGATCCAGAAGCCGTGTTTTGGAAAAGGGGCTGTTCGAGCTCCGCCAACTTAGCTTCCTGGGAAATGCGCTTTCTGGGAAGTGAGCGTTCTGGGAAATGCGCTTTCTGGGAAGTGAGCTGTCTGGGAAATGCGCTTTCTGGGAAATGGGCTGCTACCGGTAAGGGCGCGCAATCCGCTTTTAACAACCCTGATTGCCTTCTTCTCGCTATGTGTACGAGCTACCTTCGCGAGATACCTGCGCCCAACTTGGGTGCGCGCTCTAATCGCACAGTGCGCAAGTCGTGCGACTCTCCGGAGTCGACAGCAGCACAAAGTTTTCCGAAGTCGACAGCTGGTTTTCGTTCTTCGTCAGATATCATTCCTGCGAACAGATATTGACAGAAATCCGCAGAATATTCACATGACCGTCTTCACGACCGGAACGTAGACTCCAAGACCCCCTGATTGGATATCAGTGTACCGAGTTGCAGTCCTATATATACTCACTATGACCCCGTACTCAAACTTGGTTTTCAAAATCTTCAACAACGAAATTTCGGAATTTCCGAGAGACCGATTTCGACGATCCCATCGGCAAGCACGTGACGGTAGGGGAGAAATGGAACGTCCCCCTCATGCACAGAGGCATCAACGTTCCGTGCTGAAAATCGCAAGGCAGAAGTTACTCCAAATACGCGCATATCTGTTACCGCTCGGGGACCGAATTTCGGACCTCCCTGAGCTTCTAACCGCATTGGAAGCTCTCACCAACCAACTCAGACAAACCCTCCTTCGAGAAGCCCGGCGATGGCGTATAAATGTGCCTTGATCAATCCCCAAGGCAGGTTGATAAAAATAGAGAGGCAGTGTTCAGTAGTGCCTTGCGCTCAAATTGGCCGGCATCTCCGAGGTCACTCGAATGTTCATTCGAGTGACGCTCTGGGTCGCGTGTATGCTGTGCATCCGAATAATAGGGGGAAGGCGAGAAATGACCCGCATTTGGACGCAACCCTCAGAGACGCGACGGACACAAAACAGCTGAGCCGACGCTTTGAGTCCTAAAACTGAATCAGTGGATTAACTGCGTACCCGACGGGAGGTCCCGAGATATCCGGACCGCTTAAGAAACGGTCATTCACGGAACCCATTTTCACTTCTCATTCATCTTTATTCTTCATCTTCACTTCCGTCCCGACGATCGGAAAAATTTCAAGCGTTGCATGGTTCTATTATTCCATCCATTAAGGGACGAAATTATCAACCTGTCAGATGGGGATCGGTTTCTTGATTCTACGATTTACATGAGAGAATTAAAATGCGTCATTCATATGCAGACAACGCATGATTCGTACGAAGATCTTGACCAGTGTTTGGAGAAGTATCTGCGTGATGATGGTAATGTCCATCAAGAAGACGTACTTCATTTGCCCCAGAACGACGACATCCGTCAAGTCATGATCCCGAACTCGTTACTTCCGCTCGTAAAATGTCGAAGTACCGTGATGTCGGCATCTGAATACTGTAACCGGATAAACCAGACCGACTTCGAACAGAGAGCTCTGATAAAGCATCACATCACCCGGATTTTCGACCCAGAGTTACCCCCTGTATAGATTTTCTTCACTGGAGCAGCGGGTTGCGGGGAAACCTTCACTCTGAACTTACGCATGGAAACTTATGATAGATTCAATTTATCACACGACGCACAGAGAAATGCATAAATACATTGTTGCGGCGTAACACTGCAGAAACGAAGGGTGTTTATTCGGCGGGTTCCGGTTGATTAGCGCCGCGGCGCACATATTTGGGAACAATGTCCCGATACAGGCGGGTCAGGGTCCAAGTGCCGTCGGGAAGACGAAGAGGCACTTTCCCACGGGAGTCCATCAACGGTCCGTCCCGCACCTGCACGCGGCCCGGTGGCGGTGGGGGTGTCGGGGAGCGCGGACGGGGTTGCAGCACTTCGCTGAAATTCGGCTGGGTCGGGGCGCACTTCTGAACCTTCGATGGCGGGAGCGACGCTTCGGGGTCGGGGCTGCCGCCGGGGCGGAGGACGGGGAATCTCCGGGCTTCTCAGGAACGGAGGGAGGCACGGTCGCCTGCGCACTGGCGGTGGCCGGCGGCATGGACTGGCGGGCGGGGGAAGAAACACACCAAATCACTACAAAACTCAGAAAGCCAGAAAGCGCTGGCGGCGGGGAAATAAACATCAAGTAAACCAGAATCTAACGAGCAACTCACCACGTTGAGGCGGCCCGAGCGGCAGAACGTCGGTAACTGCGCAAACCGCTGAGAATGCGGCCCGCGGGCACCCGGTAGATGGCAATCGCCGGGAAGCCTCCCTGAACGCGTCTCGCTCTGGTTTGGACAGGCGAGCATACAGATCGCGCTCCAAAGCGTACCTGGCCTCCCGCGGGAGGCGGAAGAGGTCGGGGGACAGCCCGGTAAGAAGTTGGGCTAATAGCCCACAAGGAGAGGTAGCATACGAATGCAAGGCGTCTCTGCCAGGGGGGATTTGCTCATGACGATGAACTGACATCGTGACGAACTCACGAAACAGAATGAAAGGCTTGGATCAAGCCGAGGGTTTTATGCATGGGGACCACGGCGAATTCGGCCGCCAGGCGGTCTCGAAGGGAACACGACGCGTCGCCAGAATGTCGCGCTCGGAAAACCGTAATCTGAGCCCCACACTTGGTCGCCGGAAGCAAAACAGTTCTAACTTCTAGCACGCGTCGAATGTCGAAGCCCGCACACTTCTCTCGTCTAGCTAGGATCATAGTGAAAAGGAAAATGTCCAGAGTGTTCTTGAAATATTGAATTCATTGAAATGCGATGTAATGTCACATGTGCTCACGGTAGATCCAGTGTATTAAGATCGAATAATAGTGAGAAGTGTCAATGAGAATATATCCAGGAAAATTCGTATCCCAAACCACCATGTGGTTGGCGGGAGTGTGGCTAACTGCACGTCCGCGCCAACGCGCACAGGCAGGTAGCTGTCACAGCATGGTACAGAGAGAGAGTCCGCCGGGTGGCGCTGGTTGTCAGCGCAGTCGGCTGGCACTCTCAAGAAAAGTGAACGACACTAGAAAGAGCCGATTCCGAATGATACTTAGGTAGGAGTCCGCGGACTATAAAAGGGAAAATAATATAAATAATATATAAATAATATATAAATAATATATAAATAATATATAAATAATATATAAATAATATATAAATAATATATAAATAATATATAAATAATATATAAATAATATATAAATAATATATAAATAATATATAAATAATATATCAATAAATGAATGCCAACGCCTCTTCCGCGGAACTCAGACAGGGCACAGCAGACGACGCTGACCGGGGGTCAGCTGTCAACAACTGATACGTGCAACAGTGCAACTTCAGGGACCGACCGAGAGGAAGGTCAAGGGCAAGCGTAGCTTGCAAGTCTGAGCAAACTGAGTTCTGAACTGGAAGACGGTCGCGGCCGGTACATTCTATCCTTGAGTGTCGTTCTTCGGGGGTTTCAGCAGCTGGGTTTGTGACAGTACTCATGGCGTGAGACTGCAATCTTGTAATCCAATGGAAATGAAGTCCTGACATTGCCTCTTGTGAGTATGGAACTATTTTCCTTGCTCTTCATTGGCGACCGGGAGCTGGGCTATGTGAGTGATGATTTCGAAACAGTTGGGCACACGGCAGAAGCGTGGAAGCGCCATGAATGAACGCCGTGGGAATCGGCGCTAGACAGCTCCAACGGACTAACCATTGATGAAGGCTAAACGGATAATTCCTGATCAGTAACGAGCGTCAAGCCTGAAACAGTCGACTCCCGCTCGCCTTCTTCATCAGTCTCTGCTATGAGGGATCCATTCAAGCCATCTCCGTCATCGGAAGGATGGTTTAGGAACGTAGAGCGAGAATAATCTCCTGGAAGCTCCTCAGATCCGGAAAGCTCGGAGTGGGGGTTGGGAAGCACTTTTCGCACGAAGTTCCGCCGATTAGAATCTTAGAGTGCCTCCTGAACGAAGAATAGTCGCGCCCAGTCCTTTTCATTGAGCACTGGTGGGATCTTTGAAATCACCAAATCGGTCAACCTCGATTTTGAACCCTTCACAAGGAAGGCTCTGGAATTTTTTTTCGCGGGTCTCCGCACCCACAGCTAGTTACAGCGGAAAGGTTAGAGGATGGCCGAGATTTTCGCAAAGGATTCGTGTCGCCTAAGGCCACCTAGGATGACTTCGGCGCACGCTCAAAATTGCCAAAAGCAGTGCATTTTGACTCAATTTCCTGAGGCCATTAGAAAAGCTGCAAAGTATAACTTCGATCTCCTTCCGCTCACAAAATGATATTTAACCATCGGATTAAAGTTTTCAGCTCATACAAATCCGCTTGCCTGTGTCTTGGATGAGTTCGGAAGAGCTTGCGTAATGGAACGAAAAATACGCCCATTTTCGGGTCAACATGCACTGCCTTTGAACTGCTCCAGAGACGAAAAGAGCCGGCAAAATCAAACGAGACCTGTTGGATCTGAACCCTGGGCCAACTAGGATTCAATCCCGCCGAGAAGAATCCCCAGACGCGGAGTTGCCTTTTTCCTCCCAAAATGGCCAAACCTCCCTCTATGCAGCGTAAGTTATCCACTCCCAGTCATGTTTGTACACAGAGGTACAGTAACGCGTTCTTAGCTCTGGGACCCATCGTGGCATTTCAAGTATTTAACGCTGAGTGTGTGGCTGGACAGGAGACGAGAGAACAATCTTGTTTCGTTCGTATTTAACAAATCCTCTGCTTCATAAGCCGACAACTTCCTCTGATTCTCTCCGAGCCATTGGGTGGCTTCAGTGTGGCCGGCTCCCGCTGACACTCCGCACGCTTCCACGGTTGTCAAGTCATATCTTTTCTTAAAGCTGTCTACCCAATGATCCGACGCCTTGAAATCTTGGATTCCCAACTCGGCGGCGATTTCCGATTCTCGAAGAGCCGGGAAATTCCCGTTTGTGTTCAGCGCAGACTGATGTTTACTCCCATCGTCGTAGTTTATTCTCCGGAATTTTTCACTTGACCCTCTCGTGGGCGCTCTTAGTAGGATCGCATCCTTGTCTTTGATCCATCCTCGGAGAGTTGACGAACCGGCACTAAGCTCCTTTGCGATAGTTCTCAGACTTCCAGCAGCAGCTCTTCGCTTTTCGAACTCTTCGAGAATGTTTGCCTTTTCCGCGTCAGATCTGGAGCTGTAAACACAGCGCGGCGTCTCAGAACGCTGACTGTTAACGTGAGATGATTTGCCCGCGACCCATTCTCGATTGGAGTCGCAATCATCCGATCATTAGTGAAAAATATTCGAAACGCGAGCAATGTGTATCGGTCGCAATTCGAACAACCAGGTGGAGGTACGGTAGTGCCCTGGTAGGGAAGGGACTGCCGGAGAGAGGGCGCATACACTGAGCCCTGGGCACTGCCGGAGAGAGGGCGCACAGCCTGGGCCCTGGCACTACCAACTTTGAATTTTTTACAGGGTCGGAGAGGCCCAGCTTCTCTTCGATCAAAAAAAGATTCAATGGATGCGATGCAAACGTGCACGCGAATGCACGCCGCCGCTAACTAAGACCGCTCGGCCATCACGTCCGTGGATCAGGAATACGTTCGCCAAAAGACCAGCTCGTTGAAATGGGGAACGATATTTTCTTGAAACATGAGTCCGGCGCAGTCCCGCTAGCGGATTTCTTGGCCGGACTCGCTGGAGATCTTCCCGAATTGTCGAGTCTTGCTTCAAGGGCCCTGGTGCCATCCGAAACCACCTTCCTTTGCGAAACGGGGTTCTCGACTTACACAGCAACCGAGATCAAGTATCGCAATCGCCTTGACGTCAAGGATGACATGCGCTCGCAAACGTCAGAACGGAGTCGCGATCTCAAGATAACTCTCAAAAATAACCGGAATCAACGCTCGCATCGAAGGATTCTCAATCTTAAGAAGGGGTTCCGGCATCTCCAAGCTCCTATGATAATGAAGATCACGAGTCTTGAACTCATCCGCGCATGATGTGGTACCCCAAACTCCCTCTCAATAACTGTGATGAAAAATGTCTGCTACACATAAGTGAGAATGATAATAGAGATACATATGTCGAATTATGCAATGCTAGCTGAGGAAGGCGCTCGCCGTTGTGTAACACAAGCCGGCCGCGCTCCGTGTGGCCCATAGACATTTGAGCCTCAAAAAGCCAATAAATACGAAACAGTGCATGTCTCAGAGCCTGAATACATGAGTGCTCCGTGAATTTGTGGCTAGTTGCTGACAAGGGAACGGCAAGACATGATGAGCGCCGATTGAGACCTACCAAGAGATGAAAAACCCGCATCGCCCCATCTGCTTATGGCCTCCTCTGTTTCGAAACGTAGCGCCCCTTTGCAGACGTCCTGAGCATTGTAAACCATCCGTTCAACGCCATGGAGTCGTTCGTTTTTCACCGAAGAATCCGAGGAACTCGAAGACTCAAGGTACACCGACTTCAAACCCGTGTTCGAGGATTTTCAATGCGGTGTCGTGTATTCAATGTTTCTATGTTAAATATCATGTGCATTGATTTCTCAACTCGTATATTCGTGCTTGCTCTTGAGATGTGTTGAGAGAGTATAAAGTATCGATTCCGACGCAGCGATGGGGCCGGATTACCTTGAGATCTCGAATTCGGAGCAAAACGAGTGTTTTCCAATGCTAAGGACGTCTGCAAAGGGGTGTTACGTTTCGAAACAGAGGACGCCATAAGCAGATGGGGCTATGCGGGTTTTTCATAGCTCGGTAGGTCAAACTTTTTCACCAAATATCAGCTCAATCGGCGCTCATCATGTCTTGCCGTTCCCTTGTGAGTTAAATAGCATGGAGTTCCTGCCGGCTTTTCGCACGTAGTCGGAACACCTCACTTGCAGGTGCGCCAGAGAATATCTGGGTCGAACGTTTCCTTGTTGTTCGGCCACATAGGAGGTTGCAGGTCAACTGATTCAGGCGAATCGCTCCGTGGTTCATTCATGCTAGGAACAACATGAATCGAACCTGGATCGAACGCATGAACATGAACACCTCGAACATGAATCGAGAAAATTTGTGCTCTCACCATTGGTGCGCAAGGCTCAAAGGTGACCGTTCCGATCACTGTGGATGACCATCGTAGGAAGGCTCTCGGTCGTGTTCCCAAACTTCTCCGTAATAGTGACCGTCAACATCGGTCTCCGGCTTTCCTCCCTCGCTTGTAAGCTTTTTCAGAATAGCGAACGTCAAAACAGCGGTCTTGGACTCCCTCTCTCTTTCCGCCGCATAGTGATGGACAGAAATGATCTTTCTAGCAACAGAATTTGATTGCGTTCAATTGTGAGGGTACTTTCCTGTTAGGCGGGCGCTTCGCGAGAACACGACGGGGAAAGCCGCCACCACACTATCGCCACGGCCAGAACAACGGGCCTCTAGATCTCTCTCCAGTCCGCCAGCCGACCGTAGCCATTGGGCCAGCCTGAGCCCTCCAACACGGGCTGGTGCTCGGTGCAATCAGAGGCCCCCGAGCGAAGCGAGGGACACGTGTAGCCGGCGCCTTTGTACCATTGTGAGTTCCGGAGAACCTATGTAGTGTGGAATTATCGTGTTCTCCTGTGATGGAATCAGCGGAGTTCTCCGTCACCCGTCGGCGGCTCTATCAGATTGCGAGCGCCAATCACCACCTCGCAATCACCTGAGAGCAGGCAGTTCGAGACTGATGCCCAATCAGCTCGAAATGCTGAGGCTGTCGCTCAGGAAGACGTTCCTCCCTACGCTCAGCCGGGATTTGGAAAAAGCCTGCGTTTTTAGCCCGAAGGAACGGTTCCGGCGGCGGACCGCCCTCTCCGCTTTCCTCGTCGCTCGGAACCTCGCTCGATCTGCACGCGTCGGCGGTCCAGTCCAACGTTGGTCGTCGGTCGTCGGTCTACATTCTGATACCGGCCTCTCCCTCTCCCTTGCCTTCCTCGGCTTCCTATCCTCCCTGGGTGTTCCCATCGTGCATCGTGCTGGCAGCGGCTGTTTCCGACTCCAAGTCTGATGCGTCCGTCTGCATGGACGGGTCGTCTTCTTCAGACTTCTTCTGGTCGTTCACACTACAGTAGGCCGTCTGATGCATGCATGAACGGTACACGACATCTCGATGTTTGCGAGCTCGATGCCGACATGTCGATGCCGACACCTCGATGCCGGATCAACTTGACGCCGTTTACCTCGATTCCGGATAAACTCGACGCCGTTAAACTCAATTCCGGATAAACTCGACGCCGTTAAACTCAATTCCGGAAATCTCGATGCTGGAATAAGTCGATGCGTGATCAACTCGACGCCATAAAACTGGATGGTCATATGGTACCTAGGCGAAGGTCTGAAAATGCTACGGAGAATCCGCGAAATCGATGATATGGATTCGCACGGACAATAAGAAACGATGTGAGTTTCGACCGAAGGCTGGTGAGAGCACCAGATAGGTTCCAAAATCTGTGAAGGGTCGTTGAACGTTGGAAGGCACGTTTATTTCACATTAATTTATCCTCGGAGTTTTCCTAGGAGTCTTGAACGCACAAATCGGAAGAATGACTAGGCTTCCATCATGAAATTGCACGCTATACCTTTGAGATATTCGATTGGCAACATCGCCTCGAATCTATTTACCAGATTAAGAAGCCTAGTGTCCGCTGCTACATATTTCCTACGTTTGATAGCAGGTGGATTTCCGGCCAAGAACCGCGCGTACAGCAGGTCTCGATGTCTCTGTACTTTTTTCAAACCATCGATGAAACGCTACAAAGAAGGGTGATCAACAGCGAATTCCGTTTGCAGCCGTCGATGGGCGGCTTCCGCGTAGTTGTTAGTCCGTGCGTCGTTGTTCAATGTGCGATCGTAGACGGACCAACTGCTTATAGGGAACCGAGGGTCCTTCCTGACGATGCTCCCATCAGGTGATAGCCGAAGCAGCTTCCCGAGATCTCCGGCGTCGAGTTATACAAGCGTCGAGATTCCCGGCGTCGAGTTATACAAGCATCGAGATCTCGAGCGTCGAGTTATACTAGCATCGAAATCTCCGGCGTCGAGTTATACTAGCATCGAAATCTCCGGCGTAGAATTTGGCGGCGTCGAATTGATCCGGCATCGAGATGTCGGCATCGAGTTGTCAGCGTCGAGTTCGCAAACATCGAGAAGTCGGTGTGCGTGCATGAATGATGTTTGGGTAAGCATCATAAGTCACTGCAAACTCGCGTAAGAAGTGATTGAGGCTTAGAAATGCTTGAAGAGAGAGCGCTTTCTTCATTATTGATCCTTCTTTGCGCAATTGACGCCGTCGTTCATTGTCCTTTGGCAATGGTATGACAATGCGTGTCTCGCGTGAAGGCATGAACTTGAAGCGGGCCACAGAAAGGGACACTTTATGGGTGAAAGTTGAAGCCCTCACAATTTGAGGAGTAATGCTCGCGACGACAATTGATTGAAGATCAAGAAGCAATGGCAATTCTCCAGTCTGAGGCGTTAACATGAGGAAGGATTCTTTGATGATGGCATCGGGCAGAATTTGAGCGGATTGGAATTTCGAATCTACGGCTCGAGTTGTCGAGCGAACGAGTGAGTTCTGAACGGTCGGGAACCGCTGGGAAATCTACACGGGCCGTGAGTCTCAGGTTTTGGTGGCCGATTGGAATTGCTTGCGGAGGCGGGTTTCCGGGAGCAACTCTGGATGCTAGTTCAAGTGTGGCGCCACAACCGCCCTGGGAAGAGAGACTCAGGTCAGTGTGAATCGAGAGAGTTCCCCTGACGAGCGCAGCAGCGACAGCTTGAGCAATGGCCGGAACTGCCTCAGTGATTTTAACACATCAAGAGTAGCAGTGACTTGCTGAGCTTGAGCTTGCCTCGCATCCACTGCTGGTATTGTCAGCACCATGTCGGAACACCATGTAAGAGCACCATGACGAAGCACCCTTGGCAGTGGAGTCCATGCTGAAGGTGCATATATCCACGGAATTATCCGGAGGGAGAGGGAAAAAAATGTGGCAGAGCAAGCATGTCGGTCGGAGCACCCCAGGTAGTAGTAGCCATGCTGGGGGTAAGAATACTCCCTCCGTCCCATAATAGTAGTCCCCTTTGGGCCCGAAAATTTGTCCCAAATTAGTAGTCCCATTCATCGATTTTTATTTTTTCATGGTATCTACTCGAATTAGATGAAAACAATCATCGGTTCTCAGTGACGACAAGTTATTATGAGATTTTTATTAATGTGTACAATTCCCTCAATCTCTCAGAAAGCGAGAAGACCGCTCGAAAGCTTTCACGCCACATTGGAGGGCCGTCGGTATCAGATTTCTCCGTCTCAACTTCTCTTTGCCGATGTGTGGAATTTTATAGTCATTGCCGCCGTCACATTCCAAGATCTTCTCCATGCAGCTCTGGAGTGTTAAAAAGGTGTTGTCTAAGGCTTCTGGTGGTAGGGCGTAGAAAGCCGCTTCGACTTCTCGAATGAGATCATCCAAGCTGCGCACAGATGCTTTCTGTTGTAAGGATTGAATCGAGTTGAAGAAACCCAAATCTAGGACATTTAGGTCTGGACTGTTCGCGGGCTGATTCGTGAGTTGAATTGACCACCCATCAACTGCTGCCGCTTCCAGTAGATCCGGATCGCTACATTGCAAATGAGGTTTCGCGTTGTCTTGCTGGATTAGTATCCCCACCAGGCCCCACCAGGATCGCTGTCAGAGAGGATGGCTCCGGATCTGCGACATGTCTCGATCATGTCTGGGTCTCCGGGAGTGTTGCTGTCGTGCAGGCCGCCATCATCAGAACCCACTTCTCAGACCACTTCTCGATCAGTGCCTCCATAGCTCAGTCTCGTCCCCAGCTACCCGCCCGGCCGTCCGGCTCCTCCTATGACATCCCTGGTATATTTGTGTCCTGTATTGGGCAGGACTGGACTCCGGTGATTTCTTGCGACGACCCCGACTTGGCCTTGTTGCACCTCAATGAAATAATTTTCTCACACATGGACACCCACAGGAGAAGATCCCGTTGTGCACCCGCAAAAAACACCCCAGCACGGTCGCCCTGGATCACGAAGCATCTCATCGACCTAATCAGACAACGAAACAGCCTTCACACTGCCCTCAGGCGTGACCATGCCAACCCCGCGCTCCGATCCCGCTTCGTTGACCTTCGTAACAAGATCACATCCCTGCGTCGACGCCTCAAGCTCAGTTACAACGAAAAGCTGGTCTCGGAGGCTCTTAACCAGAGTAGAACTCAATGGAAAATAGTCAATGATCTCTTGGGCCGTGACGGTAGGAAACCAGTCTCCCTTCTTAAGGTTGAAGATGTCATAACCGACGACCCACTACGTATTGCCAACTGTTTCAACTCCTACTTCTCCGCCTGTGTCCCTCAACCTGGCAGCACCACTAACCCAGTCCCTGGTTACACGATCTCTTCCTCGTTCCCTGTATGCAATGCCAATGTCTCGTTCCGACCAGTTGCCCCGGCCAGAACACAGTATATTCTGGAACGCCTCAGGCACTCCTCTGTCGGCCCCGACCAAGTCCCAACCAAACTCCTGAGGTCACTGGCGCCCCTCATAGCTACCCCTCTGTCCCATATTTTCAATCTCTGTATCAAACTTGGGGCCTACCCCCGAGCCTTCAAAAGATTCCGAATCGTCCCTATCCATAAGGGTGGCGACAAACTCGACCCAAGCAACTATCGCCCAATATCGATAGCAGACCCTATCTCCAAAGTATTTGAGAAGGTTCTCCTCGACCAGATCGAAGACCACATTAACTCGTACAATATTCTCTCCCAGGCCCAGTTGGGCTTCAGGCGTGGTCGGTCTACCAAGCATGCTATCGCCGCTCTTCTCGAAACTCTTAAGACTAACCGCACCGCTGGTAAACATTCTATCGCATGCTTCCTCGACATTCGCAAGGCTTTTGACTCTGTTGATCCTCATATCCTCTGCGCCAAGCTCAGCGCCTATGGTTTCGATCGCAATGCATGCAGTCTTGTCAGAGATTTCATGACCGATCGCATCCAGGCGGTGCGGATTGGTGACTTCATGTCGGCCGAGGTCTCCGTCTCTCTTGGTGTACCCCAGGGGAGCATTCTTGGCCCGACTCTATTTTCGATTTACATCAACGATCTTGTCTGCAGTGTCGAATCTTCCACCCTCCTCAAGTATGCCGATGACACTAGCTGTCTGGTCTCGGGCGACTCGTTGCTTGAACTTGTACCCTCACTAAACTCTGACTTGGACGCTATCGCTAAGTGGATGACTGAAAATGGCATGGCAATTAACCCCTCCAAGTGTGCTATCCTACACTTTCCTCCGACAGGGCGCTCTGAACGCCTCCTTACGGGTGCTATCAGAATAAGTGGCTCACCGGTGGGCGTTGTACAGCAGGCAAAGTTTCTTGGCGTTACACTAGATGACCGCCTCTGCGGCGAGCCATTCCTCGAGGCACTACGCGGCCGTCTCACCGGAGCTATCTCAGCTCTCGTCCGGGTGCGACACCTTGTGCCAACCAGTTCTCTCCTTCTTCTTTACTTCGCATTCTTCGACTCGTTTCTCACCTACGGCATCGAATCTTACGGTCTAAACTACCGCACGCGCCTCAGACCAATCGCCCTGCTCCAAAAACGGGCTGTCAGAATCATTGCGAACCGCGGACCAAGAGATCATACAGCCCCGATATTTGAGTCCCTAGGGATCATGAGATTCGAGGCGATGATCAACTACAATATCTGCCTCCTTATATTCAATGTACTATCGGGGGCAGCCCCCCCAGTTCTTAATCTGAGAGTATCCAGATCCGGCACACGGGGAACCGATTCTCGTCTCCTCATCCCCAACCGAGCAACGTCTAATGTTTCCAAGTTCTCAATCCATGTCGAGGGCGCCCGGATCTGGAACTCTCTACCAAGCAGTATCAGGAAAAGCGTTATTCCCCTGGCGGCCTTCAAAAGGCTACTCAGCTGTTACTTTCGAGAAGAATAATACTATACTATACTTGAATAATGCTTGAATCTCAATGATTCATAATCTAGTCAACGTGTTGTACATATTACTGTAATTCTGCCTTCCCGTGCGAGCTTTGCTCTTGGGACTGAAAAAAAGAGTTTCCTTGTGTGGCAATAAAATGACAAAATGACAAATGACAGAAGTATAGGGTGAGGTTTTGACTCGATGGGAAACTTCTCGTGAATCGCCGGTAAAACTTTCTCGATGATCATCTTTTTAATCTCCTCTCGATAAATGACAGCGATAGGTTTTGTGGTCGGAGCACCTCTCGGACGATTTTTGGACGCCCTCTTCGCAACGCCGTACTCGACAAATGGCCAGATGCCCAACTTCCCGTCGAATCCTGGGCGCGGCCGCGCGACGGCGGCCATGAACATAATCTTTCCGATGAAACGCTTACTTTTGCATTGACGCTCGGGGGTCTCCTCTTCATTGGTGACGTAGTAGGAACGTTTACATTGCGTTATGTAGAACCATTTCTCATCGATGTGCACCCGATTGAACATCGGATCGAAGTATCCGTCTGTTCGAACGAAGCTACGGCAGAATCGAGCACGGTGTCTCTTGTTTTCGTCAGTGAGCAGTGGTTTGATAGCAGAGGAGACACGCTTGAAAAACCCGGCTTTGAATTTTCGATGTAAAGTTGATTTCGGAACGTCGATTGCCTGTGCTAGGCTCCTTATGGTTGATCGGCGGCTCAACGGCACTTCTTCAATTTTGGACAAAGCCTCGGAGAGGGTGCACGTCATCCCGGCCACGGGGACAACCCGGCCACTACGACAACTCGGCCACTTCTTCAAGTCGGCCACCGCGTAGGTAGAAAAAGCGTAGAAAAGTAGCAAAAAAAACGTAGGAAAGTAGCAAAAAAAAAACGTAGAAAAGACTCAACCTCCGTACCTTAGAAGTAGGAGAAACCCAACCTCCGTGAGCATGGCAAAAAAACCGGAGGAAAAACCCAACCTCCATACCTACGCAGTGGCCGACTTGTCGCAGTGGCCGAGTTGTCGTAGTGGCCGGGTGGTCCCCGTGGCCGAGTTGACGCGTTCCGCTCGTGCTATTATGTACCGTTCATCAGGTGCATCTTTGGCTCAAAAGCTCTCTGTATCAAGTGTTTCTACATTGATTATCACTTCTGCAATAGTATATAATACTTTTATTCGCAAGTAGTTTTGCAGTTTTTGTTCAACATATACTTTTCACGACTCTAGCAATTGGGATATCTTGGAAGTATTCACAGCTCAACAGGTGTAATCGCGGGATTTTCTCTTGTCCACAATAGATACACCCACAAGACTCATCGATCCCTGCGAAGAAGTCTCCCTTCGCACAGATCTTGTGATGATATCCATGATATGTAATCTGGAGAACATACGGTCGGTCTGCTCTGTTAGCTCGAGTCCAGTTCCTGTTCTGAAACGCCGGCCCTTCTTCGTAGTTCTCCGCTCTGAAGCTTCGGCGTTTTTCTTCGAGTTGCCGTTCATATGCCTCCCACGCTCCGGTCTCGAACGAGTATCCTTGATCCTTCAATTCCTCGCATACGGACTTCTGCTCACTGAGTTCGAGAACGAATGTGTTCTTTGTGTACCGGCTCAGTCCTAGGACCGATTTGAGATACAGGGTCTTGCATCTGTCGAGTCTTTTCATGCACGACATTGAGAGCCTGGGCGAGATACAAGCCATCCCATACCTTATGGTTGGCATGATTTTCATGTTGAAAATCTTCAGAGCGAGTTCGAGGGGTAATTTCTGTAGATTGCCCAGCAGGGCTGTTGTACTTGCTGTTTTCACAAGAAGTTGATCGATGTGCTCACTGAAGCCCAGTGCCGGTTGCATTGTAATTCCCAAGTACTTGTAGCTTGACACGAATTCCAGCGGCTTTTTCTGAATATACAACTTTCGGTTCCCTATTGCTCCCGCTTTCCGGAATTTGAGTATTTTGGTCTTTTCGGTATTTACAGTCATCTCGTTCTCCTCACACCAGATAGACAGTACGGAAAGTGCTCTCTGTAATTCATCCACATTCGTTCCAGCTATCACCAGATCGTCGGCAAACATTTTTACAAAGATATTTCGTTTCTCCAGCCGTACCAGTAAGCTATTGATGAATAATACAAATAACGTGGGAGAAAGCGATTCTCCTTGCTGTACACCTTTATATTGCTGTATTGGTCTACTGAGGTCTGTTCCATTATCCACAATCAGTTGGTTCGGTTCTACTATCGACGCAATGACCCTGAGAATCTTCCTGTCAGATGAAACTCATTTCTAATGGCTTCAATGAGTTTCGTCCTATTCACATTATCGAATGCCGCTTTAAAGTCAATGAAAGCCGCAAGCGTTGGTTTGTCGTTTCCCTCGACGTATTGTATTAGTCCTTGGATGGCCTGTTCACAGGATCTGTTTGGCAAAAAGCCGTGTTGGTTTTCGGAGATCTCGGGCAGACACTGGATTGTGATGCGGTTCGATACGATGCTTGTGAAAGCCTTGTAAATGTGCGAAGTCAGGCTGATGCCTCTGTAGCTGCTCGGCTCCTCCATCGACCCCTTGCCTTTGAATAGAGGTTTGACGTGTGAGAGCCGCCATGGTCTCGGAATGAAGCTCGTATCGAAGATCTTGTTGTACATTCGTGCGATCAGAGGGATGAGCAGAGCATTCTCCTTTAGGATTTCAACTGCTATTCCGTCGGGACCTACAGCCTTATTTCTTTTCATCCTCTTTAGGCTGTCTAACACTTCTTCGTTCGTGATGTAACTGTTGTACCATTCGTTATTGCTGTCTTCTTCTCGGTCCGTGTGGCCATTGCTGACTTCAGGCGGGCTCTGAGAAGGGGCGTACAGATTCTCATAGTACTCCTCGAAAGCGGCCATCTCGACCCGGGGGATGCATGGTGTTCGTTTCTGGGGCAGTATGATCCACGGTTTCGATCTGCTGGCGTTGACTTTCCTCTCGAATTCTTTGAGCTCGAATTCGATTCTCTTTTTCTTCACAGTCGTCTTGTATAGCCTCCTGGCTGCCTGGCCTTCACTTGTGCCGTGTTTTTCCACGGCAATTTTCTTCGCCATTCGGCACTCTAGGTCAAACCATGGTTTGTTCCTCCTCTTCTTGTAGACTTTCGTCCGTGCGGAGTTCTCAATCACCTCAACGAGCTGCCCATAGGCTTCATCCGGCTCCAGCGTCTGGCGTGGCCGTAAGTCCGAGAGGTGTTTCTCCAGCTTCCTTTGGTCTATATGTCGTATTGGTGCTTTGGGACGCCTTCCGATGATTTTGAGAAGAGGTTCTCGGGTTTGGATCGTGAGAGAAATTCGCTGGTGTTTTCTTTCCACGGTGGGCTGTACTTCCATTTGGATGCATGGAGCGAGATCATTTGTCACAAAGATTAGGTCGATTGCGCTGCTGCCGTTGTGAGCGATATACGTCATTTCGAGTGATTTGTTGGTGAGGTGGAGGTTCATCCGTCGGAATGCTTTTACCAGATGTGCTCCCCTCGATTCTCCAGTATCAATCCGGCAGTTATAGTCACCGTATATTAACACTGACTTTGTGGTCACTTTCGACATGAAGATGTGCGTTTCCGTTATTATTTCTTCTACTGGAGTCATCGGGCTGAAGTAGGCAGTTGCGTATGTTGTGCCTCCAACCTTTACGCCAAGAATATGTTCGTTCTTGAACATAATCGTCGCTAGCGGGAGGCTCGTTGACATGAATATCGCGAGTCCGCTGCGCGGCCTGCCTTGGGTTTTCTCGGCTTCTGCAAGAAAACTATGGTAATCGGGAATGAGCTGTTCACTGGGGGCATGTGTCAAGAATGTTTCGGTGAGCAATATGATACTGTAGGGGCTGAAGTCAAAGTCATTTTCCTTCCTGAGGAATCCTTGAAGGCCTTCTACGTTCCAACACAAGATCTTCATCTGTTTCAGTCATTGGCTCATGCTCGTCGGCTCCTGAGTCTGTCTAGCTATCTTCCTCTTTGGAGATATGCTGTCGTCTACTGTCGTCCCATTTGGCATGCCTCCCATCTTCCTGTAGTCGAGGAGTTTGCCTCTGTATGGGCGGAACTGGGTATCCAGCGGCCAGATTCCGCCATCATTGATCACATTGAAGGCATCAGCGGTTGTGGCTACGTGGAAGGAGGCGTAGAAATGTTGGTTCTCGCCTCTGAGTTTGGTAACCTCTAGCGGGACATCCATCGGGAGCACCTTCCTGAGGTGACTTAGGACTTCCGTCTCTGTTGTAGACTTGTCGAGGCGGGATACAAACAATGCTCTCTGGCGGACTCTCGCAGGCACTTCAGCCTGGGATGCTCTGAGGGATGTAAATCTCGACGTACCGGTGTTGTAGACGTTCTTCCGATTCTGTTGTTTCTCTCGGCTCGGTTGCATTCTCGGTGGCGGTTTACTTGATTTCAGATCTCTCGGTTCTCGCTGTAGCACGTCTGCAAAGCTCGGCTTTCTTCGGGGTGTTTCTGAAAGGTTCGGCCTCCGTCGAGGCGTGTCGTTTCTGCGCGGCGTTCGCAAGACGTTGGCAGTCGTGCGAGAGTTGTCTGGTTGTTTTCGCTCCTTCGCAGCTGTTCCGTTGCTAATTCGCATGAGTTGGTCGAGTTTTTCGTTTATCAGCTTGATGGAGTTCAGACAGGCGCAGTTTATTGTCGTGGCGGACAACACCTCCTTCGATGCCTCCAACCAGAAACAGGTCTTGCAGTACATTTTCGCTCTGTCCGGGATGAGGTAGCTGCATCGTTTGTGAACTGTTCTAAGGCAAGTTCCACAAGTTCCTTCACTGGTCGGGTTCGGGAGGTAGTCATGGCAGGAGTTGCACGATATCGGACCTGGGTTCAACTCCACATCACCGGCGAGTAGCAATAGTACCATCAGCGCAGCGCTACACCAGTTGATGCTGCCTGTCAGCGCTAGGCCTAACCTGTTGCTGTTCCATTTCCCGCTTCCGGTGTCGTAGCACTCCCTTTTTGACTTCCCATTCGGTGAGCAGGCACCATGGTAAACTTTAAATTTTTTTTTTTTTTTTTTTTTTTTTTTTTTTTTTTTTGTGTACCTCTATAAATCATGCGTCGAAGCTCTCGTCTGAACTTGGAGCATTCACTGTTACCCTCGTGAGTCATCTCGAACACTCGTTATGCAGGTCGGTAGCCGGGGAATCCCATACGCACTGGGGTTCAATGGGAAATTCCAT
Organism: Lepidoglyphus destructor; assembly: GCA_031001835.1. Classification (NCBI taxonomy): domain Eukaryota; kingdom Metazoa; phylum Arthropoda; class Arachnida; order Sarcoptiformes; family Glycyphagidae; genus Lepidoglyphus; species Lepidoglyphus destructor. The sequence continues at coordinate 954,288 of JARNKU010000045.1, forward strand.
GGTATTTCGAAGTTGGATTACTTTTTCCATACTTGCTACGGGGACGAGATATCTTAGGGTTTCCCTACACTCACTGACATATGAAAGACTACGAAGTTTCAGCTCGATCGGCGCGTATCAAGTCTTGGAAATTCCTTGTCAGAGCTGGAATTCTTGCACTATTCTCATGGACTGTCATCCAAGTCAAGGAACGAACTTCATGAAGATCCTTATCCTCCTACTTTTTTCCAGCGGGGTTACGACATGCGCTGTCCGACAATATGGGGAGAATGCTGTCAGACGCGTCCAAGGATTTGCTTACTTGGTTGGACGAACAAAAGGCACTGAGCGATCATGACTACAATGTGATACCGATGCTGCATCCGTTCGGAGATCACGACCATGCTCAAGCCTGGAGTCCTGTTCAAGATCATGCCCACACGAGCTCTAATAATCAGCACCTAAACGAGGTCGATGATGACGTTATCGATATTGGTCATGCTGACAACCCCCGGGAGGAAAATCCAGATCATCCACAAGCTGACGAGTCCTGCGATGAGTTTCGAGCACCTCAGATACCGCTGCTCACCGAAGAAATGTGTGAGGTGATCAACGCAGCGTTTAGAGAACCATCGAACGCAGTTCTTCTCTACCAATCAAGACAAGCCATCACTCGGGCCGATCTAGAGACACTCACCGGACAAAGTTGGTTGAACGATGTCGTTATTAACGCCTACTTGAATCTAATCGTCAAGAGAAGCGAGGAAAATGTGGAATTGCCAAAAGTCTACGCATTTAATACGTTCTTCCTGGGAGTCTTCAAACAAGAAGATTACGGCGGCGTTCGTCGATGGACGAAAGCTGAGGATATTTTCTCGAAACACATTCTCTTGATCCCTGTCCACAACAATAATCATTGGACGATGAGAGTCGTGGATTTACGATTCAATCAAATCGAGCACATGGATTCTATGAGGAACTCAGACCACCAGTATCTGGATTTGGTGCTGGATTATACAGCTCAAGAATGGGAACACAGGAGACAATGCGCGCTGAATTATGACGAGTGGCAGCTAACGAACGTCCTGAACCTCCCTTTGCAACAGAACGGATGGGACTGTGGTGTCTTTTCCTCGAAATACGCGGATTACCCAGCCCAAGATGCAGATATAAACTTCAGTCAAAGAGACATTCCCTACTTAAGGAACCGAATGATATTTGAAATTCTCCACTCAGGTCTACTCGAAACCGGTTACGGTAAATTGAACTCACCCGGCAATTGAGTGCACAAATAAACGAATATCGCTGGTTTTGATTGACTCGCTTTACGGTGTCTTCCCTCTCTGCGAGTGCTCAGGGCGATGAGTAGGGCTTTGCAAAATATGCATAAAAAAATGAGAAATATGCATGCAGTATGCACGAAAAATTCCACAGATATGCACGAAGATATGCAGTATGAGAACGAGTTATCTCATTGTATTTTTTGCGATATTCAGAGGTGATGTTCATCGCAAGCCACGATGTTATATTTCTTCAAGTTGTCGAGGATGAATGAGTGGCGATTTCCTCGGGGAATAGTTTCAAACCGTTAGAAAGATCGCTCAACATCACAGGACACGATTGGCGAGAATCTCAGGAACAAGAGGTCCTCGACGGCCATTGGAGAATTGCTTTGAGCTTCTCCCCGTAGGAAGTCCCGTACTCGGCACAGTACAACTTAGCGAGCGTTCCCGCGCAACACGTTTTCGGATTTTGTGAAATTCGGCCGCAGTTCTTGAGTAAGTAAGTTCGTAAGTAAGTTCCTCATCCTGGCGCCCCACAAGTCTCATGGAGGCCTCAAGCGACAATCCGGGATTCGCGAGGGTTGTCGTTCTCTCGGGCTTTGAACCACTAGCGTAGCCAGGGAGGGGCGAGGGGGCCATCCCCCAGATTTTTGGATCGCCCCTAGGGCTCCATGTTCCAAGAAAGTGCAGAAATGGTCCTGCCCCCCCCCCCCCCTAAGAAAAAATCCTGGCTACGCGCCTGCTATGAACATCCATGTGGCGGCGTGTGCGGCGAGTCCGTGCATTGGGGAACCGAAATTCTACTTGTTTTCAAGCTCTCTTCCGCGAAGTATGTGTAGAAATGCATGAGAGAAAGACCGTGAATCAATAAATATGCGTCGAATTCCCGGTTTCGCTAAATATGCGTAACAATGCTGAAATCATCGAAATATGCATATATGCATGAAAATATGAAATGCATAGAGCGCACAGCCCTATCCATGATAATGGGTAGGATCGAAAATATTAACAAAAGCTTGTACAGTCGACTCCGCTTAATTGGGGCTCCGGATAATCGGGGCGACCGCTTATTGGGGCCAAAAGCGGGATTCCCGAATATTTCAATAGAAAACGCTCCGGTTAATCGGGTTTTCACTCCGCTTAATTGGGATTTTCGGATCCCAAAAGATGAAAATAGTCTCAAAAATCGGCTTTTCGGCGACTGTTTCTGGATTAATTTCTTGTTCAGTGCGATGGAATCTATCGAGAATGTTTGCGAAGCGCGTCGAGGTGTCGCTTCCTGTGTCCAATGTCTGAACAATGTGACGTTCCCTACGCCAACGCCAAGATAGATACAATTATGGTGATATGAAGCTGTGTCATTGATCTTTCTTTCAGTCGTTCCTTCGCATGCGAGAAAAACGGAGGATTTCGTTCTTCCAGGCTCTCGCTCGGTCACCCAGACCATGTTTTTTCGAGCGACCGCTTTATCGGGGCAACCGCTTAATCGGGCCAAAACGATGTTTTCCGACGAGTCCCGATTAAGCGGAGTCGACTGTATTATTATTTGGGTCCCTTGTCCAGGGAGGGGTCGAAAACACACCGAACATCCGATTCGTGATATTCCCCGGGGAGGGATGCCAGTTGCTTAAACTGGGGCTAGGCCTCGATGTCGCGCGCTTGGCTCACTTGAATCGAGTCGAGAATTTGATATGTCACATTCGATGTGCGCGACGTCGCTTCCACTTTGACTGTCGTAGTTTGTTCGTTGCTCGTTCGTTGTGCGTCGAAGGTTTTCTTGCTGTACTTCGTCTCGTTGTTGGCGAAGAATAGTAAGTGCATTTGACTGTGACCTGTGCTCGGAGCTTCGGAACTTCTGTGCGTGATGTCTGCGAAAGACAGTTCTTCCGGCGGCAGTGGTGACGCTCCGTCGCAATCTGGCCGGCGGCATGCGACGCGCGCAGGGGCTAAATCAGCCTATGGCATCTTCGGTCACGGGAAACGATCGGCGGATCCCGCGCTCCGGGGACGTCCGATTGAAGATGTGCTAGTGCGTGAGGATTGGCGGAGTTTAGACTACTATCTCCGCCTGTACTACACGAACCTCTCGCTGCAAATGCGGGAGACTGGGGACCTCCCCGACGGAGCCGACGTGCCTCAGACGGAGTTCTTCCTCGAGAAAGATGGCCCGGCTGACGCTCCCGAGGACCGTCCGTAGACGGCTCCGTAGACGCCGCTGGAGCGGCTGAAGTCACGGTCGGATTCGGTCCTCCGCCTCACCGTCGTTTCGGAGAGGTTCGGCCCCCGCCGTCACTGGAGACCATGCTGAAGTTCTACGTGAAGAGCGTCAAGGTGAAGATAACCCCACAGAATCGTCTGGGCCGGAAAATTGTACGGTTCCAGACCGCCGATGTGGTGGGGGCGCGGTTGTCTGCTTACTTCGGTGCTCCATCCACATTGCCGGACTACGACACGACGTTAGGTGAAGCGGAGGATGAAGAAGAATATAACGGCCCTCAACAGAAGGTGGAGCGCTAGGAGGAGGAGCCGGGGTGGAATGGTGGGTTCTGGGCGCCTCATCTTCGCGGACATACGGTGAGCTGCATTTCAACGGAGAATTCCGTTTATGTCGACGGTCCAGGCCGGGACGTAGCGGCGGCCAAGCACCCCCCCCCCCCAGAGCGGCCGGCCGTGGGAGTTGCATGCCGAGAGGAAAGTCCACGTAGCGGCGGCCAAGCACCCCCTCAGAGTGGCCGGCCGTGGGAGTTGCATGCCGGGAGGAAAGTTCACGTAGCGGCGGCCAAGCACCCCCGAAGCGGCCTGGGGTGGGAGTTGCATGCCGGGAGGAAAATCCACGTAGCGGCGGCCAAAGACCAAAGAAAGTGCCGATACATCGCGCCCTCTTCTCTATCCAAAATTATTCATATGTATGTGCCAGTCGGCCGTTTCAGAGAACTTCATACGATCTTGTTGAACCAGAACATGCAGAGTCTCCGTGCTCACGCTGAGGATTTAACAACCGATTAAATACTATCGAAGGCCCAAATACTGTATTTGAACGAAATCTGGACGAACAACGGCGAACATGTCCAGCTGGACAATTATGAATTGCTTGCTCAAAATAAGAGGCTCTGCCGAAGAGGCGGTGTTGCAATTTACATCCAAACTGGATACACTGCGTCGTCCAGAACGAGCTCTCAGCCTTCGTTGGACGATAGCGACGCTGGGGATATGTGTCACGCAACGGTTATAATTGATGGTATCCTAACGAGAGTTGTTGCCGTGTATATCAATCCCAATACAACGTTCAAAGAATTGAAAGCATTTCTCAGGAAGAATCATGAATTTCTACGCCTGGGAACGGCCGGCGACTCGGAAGACATTGATTGTGTGCGGAGATTCCAATTGGGACATGATAGACAAGAATAAGTTCAAAAATTTGAAGAGATCCATGGAAAGAAAAATTTCACTTGCGGATGGTCAACGACCCGGAGCAATCTACAACGCGACATCACACGTGTATCGATCTGACTTTCGCGAGAGGCGTTCTGCATGCTGTGTGCGACATTCACGTGTGTTTTTTTCAGTCTACATCAATCCCAGTTTCTGCTGTTGAAGATGAAAGATCAATAAAGTGCCAGCCGTTCGTCCGGTTGTTGTCGATTTTTTGCTCACGGAACTCGTGTTCGTTCAAAATGACGTCAACACTGTCCTTTGCTGACACAGCCCCTCAGGTTGAAGCTCCGACGTGCATGTCGACTTATGGATTATCTACGCTTCCAGCCGTCCTTCAGCATGGTCTTGTTATCGGAATTCTCCGTTTTGGTTCAATCACTTCAGTGAGAACACAGTGAGTTTTTGTTCCCATTTTCTTGGACTTGTAGGTTTCATTGACGAGTGATGTATCGGTAATCTTCTTGACATTGAACTGAATGTTGTGCGCGACAACGGGAGCTGACATCTGAACCGCGCTGCTGGTGGCAGTCGCGGCTTCGATGCGGTCGCATTACCCTGCCTCTGGATCGGATTACTCGAGCTTGTCGAGAAGTTTCCACCGGCGGACCAAAGATTTCCCGCTTGTAGCCCTTACGGTGCACTAGCGTGCTAGACCGTCGTCGCCGAAGTGAAGCTGCTCGACTCTGGTGAGCGGCCAGTAACAGCCAGATTTTTCGTCGCTTCTGAGCAGGCACACGTCTCCCAACCTCGGCTTTCGTTTGTGGATCCGCTTACGCTGATTCGCGGTGCGGAGATACACTAGAGCAGTGTTTCTCAACCTTTTTTGGGCCGTGCCCCCCGTCACAGGCCTGAAATATTCTCATGCCCCCCTCTGCCTATCGATGGAAATTACTGCGAAAAAACCCGGTCGGGTAGTTCAGTCTTCGACTGAACTGTTAGTTGCGTGGGACACGTTCCTTGGTCGGAGTTCATGTTCAGGGTGTTGAACTCTGTTAACGGCGTAGTGACATCATCAATTAGCGAACGGTGCCAGATCGATTTCTGCATTTCGGAAGGGAGTTCCGGGAGGATCCAAGCGGTCTCAACGAATCGCGGCTCCCTGGGGGTGCAAACCCATGGTGCACTAAGAGGTGTGAAAGCCAAGGAAATGCGTGTAAATTCATAACTGCGTGCAATCCGTGTTCGAGTCGTGTACAGTATGGCTCGAGTCGTCCCCGGGAAAGTATCACAGTTCGCGGAGTGGACCCTATGGTGAAAAGTCAGGAAGAATTCCGGGCGGTATGGCTCGAGTAGTCCCCGGGAAAGTATCACAGTTCGCGGAGTGGACCCTATGGTGAAAAGTCAGGAAGAATTCCGGGCGGTTGGTAGCGGTTCCCGGTTCCCGGAGTGCGAGCCCGAGGTGCACAGAGACCCTGAGAATCCATGAAGGGGCAGTGGAAGATCGCTCGCGCGTCCCTTCCATGTGGCGCACGGAATGGAAATCACTAAACTATTCAGTTGCAAGAGAAAATTCGGTCGACATTCCGTTGCAGCTGACTGAATATATCAGAGGTCAAAGAGATACCTCCGGTGTTCTCTGCGTGAATAAAACGTCTAACCGCGTGTTGACATTAGATCAAACAACGTTAACGAAGTAACCGGAAACTGGCCTCCGCAAATGTCCGCGCCAATGAAATCATCGCATCGCGCGCGAAAAATCCCAGCCAATGAAATCATCGCATTGCACCTACGACTTCCGTCACAACGCCCTCACTCTCTTCTCCGGATCAGCGATCCTAAGAACGTGTCCCACGTTAAAAGTGACACAACGACTCATTTTATTACACCCCGTTCCTAAATTATGGAAACCGTTGATCACCAGGGGCGCAGCGAGGGGGGGGGGGATTTTTTCGTCCCATGTGAATTCCCTATACTGCGGTGTCCGGAATATCAAATCCTGGCTACGCCCCTGTTGATCACCACATCTCAAGGTAAGACCAGCGCTAATGTGACAGTTGAGCCTGTTTTCGTTCGCACAAATCAAGGATTCTCGGTTTGGTTTCCGTCACCAACCATCTCGGGTCACCTCTTGTGGTGATGTTGAGCCTGCTCCTCTTTTTCGCCAGCAGAAAACCAGCTTCTAGTTCGCAAGCTCGACTACACTTTCAACTTGTATATCTACAGCTCAACCATTCGCGGGAGCCATAGGAGGCTTGGTTTCACATTGAAATATTTTGGATCTCGCCATGCCCGCCGAAAAACTCTCCATGCCCCCAAAAGTGGGCACTTGCCCCCGGTTGAGAATCACTGCACAAGAGACTTTCATAATAATCTAATATATAATATATAAAACTTTGACGATTTCCCCGGCATTCGCCGTAAGTAGGGGATGGGAACTATGGAGACCATCTCCGAGGAAGGCGGCCGGGACCGAGATTCGAACCAACGACCTGCCGCTCGCGAAACGTCAACATGGCTATGCAGATCTGCACATGACATGCAGACCGCTTAGACCAGAGGTTCTCAACCTTTTTCGTTCCGCGGAACAATTTGGGTCCTCAGACGAGCTCGCGGAACCATGTACCGGAGGACGGAGGATGACGAAGTTGAGCTGCTAGCAGAACGAATGCTGAATAATTGAAATGACATGCGTACAGATCGATAGTAGATTAGAATATTTTTGAGCGTCAGTCGAATGGAGTACACTGGGGCTGTCAAGTCTGCGGGACAATCAACCGTGGCCTTCATCGATTCCCCTCGCTTAGGAAGGACCCCACAGGTGAACGGGAAAAAGGCCCTGCGGAACCTATGGGATCCGCAAGAAATCTCCGGCGGAACCACCGAAGACTGACGGCGGAACCAATTGGATCCGCGGAGCACAGGTTGAGAAACACTGGCTTAGACCACTCGGCTATCGCGTCGGTACTTGTTTCTCTATCTCTTCAAAAAGTCGGCGAGGATCGTTTGCTGGAAGATCCAGCGCTTCGAACACAGACATTTTGGCCCCAGCGTTTTGGCCCCGGACGTTTTGGCCCCGAGACGTTTTGGCCCCGGACATTTTGGCCCCAACCATATCGGCCCCGACACGTTTTGGCCCCAAGACATTTTGGCCCCAGGACATTTTGGCCCCGGGGAACCGCTCTCCGCTTGTACATCGCGGCAGAGATTCTGCAGAAGACACTGCTTACAATTAGCTGAGGGCTGCGCCAATGAAGGAGAGAAAACACCGTGGCTGGAGGAGTACGTTTCCCAGGATCGTGCTAGGAGACAGAAACTGATACGAGCAGAAGAAGCCCGACCAAGATTGTGATTGATTCACTGAGCTGACGCTATCCGAGCCCCGTGAAAAACTATGGATAGACAACTATCAGTTTCACAGGAATGATCACCGTTTCACGCTGTGCCATCGGGATCGTTGGAGTTCAGGTAACTTCGAGTCTGCTCGCGTCGAATCGGAGAAGCCTTCATCGAAGTCTTCAGCCGAACCGTGTCCGGAGTGGGAATCGTGAGAAGATCTGCCGCCCCGGACTCAAATTGAAATACTCGACCCGAAGTATACCTGTTTCAGATGGCAGATGTTCCATACTTATTGAGGTACGGGGAAACACGTAGGTTTGTAGGTTCTTCAGGTGGAGAAAAAACCGCTCCATCACTTCGGACTAGAGATGATATCCGGGGCCAAAATGTCTTGGGGCCAAAACGTCTCGGGGCCAATACCTCTCGGGGCCAAAATGTCCGGGGCCAAAACGTCCGGGGCCAAAATGTCCGGGGCCCAAACGTCCGGGGCCAAAACGTCCTGGGGCCAAAACATCATGTACCGCCAGCGCTTAGAAAACGCCACTGCAGAAATATCTGATCGGTGCTTCAGAGCGCTTGCTGCATCCGGTATCATGTTATCACCTACGTAACCGGTGACCAGATCTGCGGGTGTAAGGGCGGCTAGTTCGTTCGGGTCTGTAAATACTGTTGATATGGGACGTTGGTTCGTGATCGCTTAGACGCCAGACAGGATTACTTCGAGGTCGCGGAAATGGGCAATGTCCCCCCAAGGACCTTCTGGAGACATCTTTCTACGGATCCTATCGCTCGTAGAATGATCCTGTCCACGGGGCAGCTGGTGTGATAGAAGACCATATGATTCTGTTTCTCGCCAACCAGTCTACGATGTATCCTTCAGCGATGTGATGGTAGATGAGCTTAAGCTCCACTTCTGCCCGATCGAATGCTGCGCCACTGTCCGATTTGAAATTTCTTGCTGTCGGTTAGCGGTGCAGGAATTTTCGGAGCGCGCGGAGAACTTCGTAGGCTGACATGTCGATGGTCAACTCGAGATGTACGGCTCTCGTTACGTCGCATGCGAATATGACCACATATGCCTTCACTCTGAGCTCTTCTTCTGTTTTGAAATACATTGGGCCTAAGGAGTCGACACCTGAGTCGTGAAAGGAGAGGATCTTCCGATACGCAATAGTGGCAGGGCTGGGGTGTCGATCTGAGCTGGTTCCGCTCTGAATCTACGGCATCCGACACATTTTCAGAGTGCGGCATTGGCGATTCGCCGAGCCTCGAAGATCAGGAAACATCTACGAAGCGCCTAGAGAGTTTAGGTTACAGCTCCCCGGTGCCAGCAGTCTTTGGCGTTGACGTTTAGGACGATCAGCTTCGCCCAACCTCCCTCACTGGGGATGATGATCGGGGGGTTTTGCTTCATACGGCAGCGTTTCTGTGCGCTCTAGACGCGACCGGCAGCGGATGATGCCTTGTTGGTCGATGAACGGCGAGGATTGGTAAATCGGGCTAGACGGCCCGATGTTGCGGCATTCTTGTGCGAGCTCCGAGGTGAAGTGTCTGCGCTGCATGCGCAGGATTAAGTCGTGCTCAGCTTGAATGGTTTCTGCCGCGTCTAGCTGCAGACAGGCGGCTAGGGATGACGAACGCAGCGTGGCTCTGCGGCCGGCGATGATTGGTTTCATGCGCTTCTGACTTATGTCTTCCGCGTACCTTCGCAGTCTATTGCACAATGCCCTTGCTCGCAGCAGATTGTACCGGGATGAGAATCTTTCTGGGTTGAGATAATCATCTATGATATTCGAATCATCGCAGTGGACGATGCGGAATGCGTTTTGCGGTGGGGAACGCTTTTCCTTTTCGGTCGTCGAGATTTCTGGCATCGTGGAATGGCGCTCGCAAATCCTAGTCGTTCAACCATTCGGGACCGTGGGTCCAGCGTTCCCAGCTGCTCGGTGAAGAGATGTCGGAGTCTATCGACAGTCCACGATAAGCAGGCCATGTGGTCAATCCAGTTGTCACGAACCCAGCTGCTGAAACGCCGGAAGAATGACACTCATGGGTAGAATGCACCAGCAGCGGCCGCACAGTGGCCAATTTTCCCGAAAGGGGTGGAAAAAATTATTTGAGAGCTATTTCTGGTTCATCTGAGTCCCTGGAGCCCGATCCGACACTTACTATAGGTTTACGACGCTTATTCTTCGAATTTCAGACAGTTATGAGAAGAGTCCTCGAGGAACAGGCATTCCCACAGGAAGTTTTGTCCAACTTGATTCACGAAACTCGAGTCACGGAATTTACTGACGCGCTCGACAACGACCTGAGTCTGAACGTTTTCAGTAACTAGATTCCAACTTCCGCTCATTCGAACCAGTAACGACGGCGAAGTTAACTCTGCCACCGTCGACAGTTTTCTACGAGCTACGACCGTCACTCTGACATCTAGCACACGAGAACTGGTAATGGACATAATCTCTGCTCAAATAGAACATGGGGATACTTTTTATTGCTCATGCCATGATCGCATCAAGATCAATCAGGGGCCGAGGGGGCCATGCCCCCCACCCCCCAAGATTTTTGGATCGCCTATAGGGCTCCATGTTAAAGCTCAGCATCATCGTCCGTTGGCCCCCCCCAAGAATGTGCAGAAATGGTCTAGCCCCCCCCCCTCCCCCCAAGAAAAAATCCTGGCTACGCGCCTGGGGGGGGGGGCGACCCTATGTCATGGGTGGGGCGATTCGACACTCCGGACTCAGAGGTATAGAACTTTAACATGGGAAGGAAAAATTATGGGGGGGTCGCCCCATCGCCCCCCCCCCCCCTTGTCTACGCCACTGAGTTCTTGTCCTGTACAGATTATGACATAACTACTGACTCTGAGATCTGCGCGACCGACCTGCTCATCTCGGGGCGTTCCTTGCGTCTCATCTCATCCGACTTTCCGCCCTAGGGGGAAACGGTTATCGATGTTGTCGATAGACTGTCATCGTTTCTTGATGATCTGGGGGCCTTCTTTCGCACTGACCACCCTGTAATTCTGTGAGGCGACTTGAAGCTCCTTCTCAACTTCCTTGCTCTGCATGGTATGTCCCAACTCGTTACACAGCCCACTCATCGAAGCGGCAATCTTCTTGATCTTGTTCTGACGAACGGGGTCGACCTCGTGACGCATCTTAAAGTCACTCCAGCACCCCTTCGTACCGATCCTTTCTTGGTTACGATTCGCGTCCTGATACACTTTGACGATGATACAGTTGTTAAGCCGTCCCTTGATTTCCTTAAAGCTGACTACGACTCGATTGTTGATCATCTCCTCATGATTCCCTGGGATTCCATCGCTGCGGATGCTGGTGATGATGTTGACGACCTATATGTTCACTTCACCAACGTTCTCAGTGCGCTCTGCCATTCCTTCGTGCCGCTCAAGAGTCAATCGAAGACACGTCACCGACTATCCGATCATATTTCTCGCTTCATAGACAAGCTAGCTAACGCTCGTAGTGATGACCTCGCGAGTTCGATCAGTGAGGAGCTTGATAGACTCACCAGGCGCGACAGGAGACTTGCTGACAATGAGGTAAGAGTTGCGTCTTCCTCCGATCCCAAAGATTTCTACCGTTACGCACGCAGCCGCTTGGGCGGGAAACAGGGAGTCCCCGTTTTGAGATCTCCGGATGGAGGCATTCACACGTCACCTGTCACCAACGCTGGACTACTGGTTGAGGACTTTGCCTCGATGTTCAAGCGCGATGATGGTTCCCCTTTGCCTGATGGTTCTGGTACATCGCCGACTGCCATGCTTGCTGATTTCGAACTCGATGAGTTCTCTGTGTACTGTGCGCTTCGTGCACTCGGCACGAAGCTCACGGTGACCCCGGATGGATTCCCGCCTCTACTCTTCACTCGTGCGGCGTTAGGCCTTGCGAAACCTCTACAGCTAGTCTTCAACATGTCCCTCCATTTTGGGAAGATTCCTACTGCATGGAAGCGTGCCTACGTGACGCCTGTCTTCAAGAATAAGGGGTCTAGAACCGACCTCAGCAATTATCGACCCATCTCCATCACGGTCGTCGCCAGCAAGATCATAGAGCGTATCGTGGCTGATAGGATCCTGCAGGATCAAGGAGTCAACAGACTCCTCGATCCGCGCAAATTTCGCTTTCGACCCAAACGTTCCACCGATATTCTTCTTGTTTCCACGTTCGATGACGGCTCTGTAGCTTTTACGATAAAGCAGCTTGTACTGATGTTATATTTCTTGACTTCAAGGCCGCGTTTGATGTTGTCAATCACCGCTACCTCGTTCATAAGCTTCGAGCTTTCGGCATCTCTGATAGGCTGCGTGCTTGGGTCGCATCTTTTCTCGATTTTCGCTCGCTTTGTGTTCGAATCGGAGATGTTCTCTCGGATTGGCGCGGCGGCACGGAAGAAGCAGCGATCTCTCGGGGAGGTACGTACCCACTTCCCAGAAAAAATCGCTCATTTCCCAGAAAGCTCACTTCCCCGAAAACCTCCTTCCTCAATCCGAGAGGAGCCAAATCCGAGCTACCCTTCTATGCCGGTAGGACTTATTAGTTCAGGGTATCTTTGCTGATGGTCGCTTTGGTGCGCACCCGGTATCCCGAACGGCGAAACGAAGGGCGTCGGTATGGAGGTCGGATTTTTTTCCTATGTGAGTAGTAGGGCTTGCGGGTACTTAGAATAGCGTGTTCCAGGATACCGGGTTCCGAGATTGCGGGTTTCAGGGGCCCTTCTTTTCGCCGTTCGGGATACCGGGTTTTCGGGATAGCGGGCTGTAACCGTCGCTTTTACTACGCTTAGGGGAGCTGACGAACACTTGGATTTGAAAACCAGGTAGTGAATCTGTGTGCAAAGCGTGGTACGTTCGACAAAAAAAACCGGAACGAAGTTTTAGCGGAATAGAAGGGTAGCTCGATTCTGGCTCCTCTCGAATTGAGAGAGTGAAGTTTTCGGGGAAGTGGGCTTTCTGGGAAGTGAGCGATTTTTTTCTGGGATGTGGGCTTTCTGGGAAGTGAGCGATTTTTTTCTGGGATGTGGGCTTTCTGGGAAGTGGACCCGCGCCCTCGGGGAGATAGTGGTGGATTGAACAGGCTTTCGAAATGTTCGGCCAGGAGGTCGGCTTTCGTCTGAGAGTCGACCACGAGAGACGACGGTGTAGAAAGAGCCGGGATGCTGTCATGCCCCTCGAGGCGGGAGTTGGAATATCTGAAGAAGGCGCGGGAGTCCTTGAAGTCGAGTTTGAGTTCATTGAGAGTGCGCTGACGCAACACGGCCCTTCTAAGGCGCCTACCCAGGACATCAGCATTCGCCCTGTTACGATGGGCGCTTGACCTGAGACGCCCGCCGTATGTGTAGTTCAAGGCAACGGGTTCCACCTGAACCACCGCTTCGATGCAATGGGGTATACGCCTCAATGAGGAATTTGCAACAGGCGACAAATTTCAAGTACATTTCATTTACATTCAGACAAGACGAAAAGATTCGCCTTGATTATCCTCCAGAGTTCATCATAATGTTATTAACCCAACCTCGCGCATAGGAGGAACTTCTAGACGCAACGATTGGTCAACGATTGGTTTGATCTCCTCCCAGTTTTCATCTGAAAATGAGAAACGAATCAGCATTATTTAACCAACATATTTCTCCATTGCAACCAAATTATTTAAAAATTCACTCGCTGCATTAGTGACCGCTTTGATAGAAATCCTCACCAGGCCAGAGTGCTCGATGCGGTAACAAGAACGAGAAGACTTCCCTCACGCGGGCTCCTGAGGGTCTTCGCCCCGTGCCGGGCTCCCTCACGATGGTATTCAGGTATTTGAAAACGAGTTCTGGTCGATCGCTGATGTCGTTCAAAACGGCGTCGAGAAGCGAGCCGTATTGCGATTTCGTGAGGCTTCTGTCGATCCTAAACATCCTCACGCCGACTTCTCCAACACCTGCTTTTTCGTAGAAACGAACCACCTGCTCGACCAATTGTGCGACATCCCCATCCGAAAATTGCCAATCGTGCTGTAACATGAACGATAATATAACTGTAATATGACTCCTCTGCTCACAACCTATCCCCTGTCATAGAAACCTAGAAAACTCATATCCGCGCGAAACTCCTGCCCACGCGAAACTCATGTCCGCACGAAACCTACCTGTCTTGAAAATTCCGTGTACTTCCTCCTCATGCTGGCGGCGATCCGGGCACGGTCGTCGCCGTTCTTGGAGCCTTCACTTGAACTCCGCTGCTTCCGACGACTCATGATTTTCGTTGAATGATCTTCGAAATCTTCAATACTCTTCGAAGCGCCCGACGCCACCGAGTTCCACTCTCAGCGGGCCTGGACGGCCAAAGTCCACAAGGCCTCCTACGACGCTTTGCTTGGCGAGGCCTCGGAGCCCCAGGACCGTGCCCGGTTGCTCGCGGTGTCCCGCCCGGGTACAAGCGAATGGCTTCACGCGGTCCCGGCTGACGCGCTCGGTACAAGGCTCGACGACTGCTCCACCAGGATCTGTGTCGGCCTCCGGCTTGGAGCGAACTTGGTCGAGCCACACCGCTGCTCGTGCGGAGAGCCGGTGGGAAGCCAGGCCCATCACGGCCTCTCCTGCGCGCTGTCCGCGGGCCGCCGCCCACGCCACGCGGCTCTCAACGACACGCTGAGTCGAGCACTCCGCTCGGCCGGTTTCCCCTGCATACTGGAGCCCCCGGGTCTTATGCGCGACGACGCCAAGCCCCCCGATGGCCTCACATTGATCCCAATCTCTAGGGGTCGCGCCCTAGTGTGGGACGCAACGGTGACCGACTCTCTCAGCCCATCCGTGGTCGGTCCCAGTGCATCCCGGGCGGGGTCGGCCGTTATTAAAGCTGAGGCGGCAAAGAGCCGAAAGTACGCGGGGCTACCTCCTGGATACCATTTTAGTCCGCTTGCATTCGAGACAATGGGAGGGCCCGGGCCCCTGACTGTAGCTCTGATCACTCAGGTCGGCGAGGCTCTGGAGAGGGCTGCCGGAGACAAGCGACTGGGGCGGTTCTTCGCCCAGAGATTGTCGCTCGACGTCCAGCGCGGAAACGCCGCGTCGGTGCTTGGCACTATGAGCACCTGGCTCCGGCCAACCTGGCGGGAAAGCTAGGCTCAGGAGTGCAACTCTTATGTCCACAACATTTGATATCTGATACATAAATAAAATCTTGATGAGTGACTCTTCGAATGAAAACTTCGTTGTATATGGGAATTCGCGACAGCATAGACGGTTCTTAAATGACCCACGAAGCTCAGGTCATTTGTTGACAACTTTCTCCCTGATCGGAACACTTTCGTCCCTCGAACGCTGGTCTTGAAAGCCGGTTTCGAATACCGTATGTACACTTTCGGGTTCGGGGATCGTATTACTGAGCTGTGAACATGGAGTTTCGGGAAAAAGAAAGATCACGCCTGGTCGTTCATCGTACACTCTGGAACGACTGCTAAACAGCAGCGCGCCTGTTTATTCTTGGAATCGAAAGCGCGCGGAACGCGCTGATGCAAACCATGTTTTCTTGGAATTTCACACAACTTCGATCAGATTACTTTACAGATAGTCTACACGGCTGACTGAAACGGCTACTAGTCGGGTCGGAGACGAGTCAGGCGAAACGACAGAGAAAAGCAAGGGAAGAAGAAACTGAGGAACAATGCGCGAGGAGACTCTCCACTGTTTCGCAGACAATGAACTCCTCGATGTTGTCATCGCGTTTTCCCGCTCCCCTCCCCACGGAAGTGCACACGTGCACTATCATTTTCGAATTTTCGACCGAAGCGGACCACGGACGGGATCCTGAAACGCTCATGACAATGCTGCTGTCCGCACAGCAGGACGAGAAGACCGATATTGTGTCTGTGTCCGACCTCATTGCACTGGGTTGCCCTCATTACCCTCGTGAAGATGTCGGGGGGGGGGGAGGGGGGTTGGGGGGTTCTTAATCGTGCTCGGTTTGCGGTCCGAACTCGTCAATGATCGATAACAACACTGAAGAAACCCGAAACTTGCGAAAAGAAGTTTTTTCTACCTAAAAAGCCATTTTAGCCCATAGTGTGGCGCTCTGCTCTCTCTGGGGTCCCCCAGGGAAGCTGTGTTGGACCCCTGTTATTTTTGCTGTACACGACTGATCTCAGGCGTGCAATGGTTGACGGAGTCTCGCATGCTGCATTCGCCGACGACTTCCAGATCTATGCCAATGTGCTGCATGAGTCTGGCTACCTTGCCCTTCAATCTTCCCTGTGTAACGTTGAGAAGTGGGCTAGTTGGTTTATACTTTCACCTGTTCAATCAGCTGTCCTGCACATACTTCATGCTCGAACCTATGTTTACCGTATTTTTGGAGAAGAAACTCCCCATCTCAACTGTATTCGAGACTTGGGCTGTTTGCTGTCGGATGACCTCAAGCCGGAACGCCATGTGCGCGAAGCGCTGCCCGTGCTGGCAGAACGGCCAACTTCGTACTCAGGGCATTTGAATGTCGTATACCCTCTGTATATATTCAGGCTTACAGGGCGCTCGTGCTCCCAGTTCTGCTGTACGCGTCTCCTCCCTGGCGACCGTGGCTCACAAGGAATGTCCAAGACTTGATACGCGCCGATCGAGCTGAAACTTCGTAGTCTTTCAGAGGTCGGTGAGGGTAGGAAAACCCTAGGATATCTCGTCTCCATAGCCACTAGGGTAAAAGTAATCCAACTTCGAAATACCATGGAATTTCCCATTGAACCCTATTGCGTATGGGATTCCCCGGCTACCGACTTCAAAAACAAGTACCGTATTTCTTCGCGCAAAATCGTGAAATTCGTCACTCAAAAGCATCACCGTGACCAGGAAGCGATGGAAAACCAGGCAGCGGGGCTGCTACTGGATTTTGCGGAGAATGTCAGACCCCATTATGATCCGACCGAAATCTTCAACACCGATCAATCAGGTTTCACTAATATAGTTCATACGAATAGAACTCTTTCACACACCGGAGAGCATTCGACCGTGGCCACTGTGAACGCTACAGGACCGCTAACGCACAGCTATACGATTCGACCCCTTCTGAACATGAACGGTTGCCTCGTAGGTAAACTGCTCGTCAACTTGAACAGAGAGGCTACGCTGAGCCGGTCCGTGCGTTCTTGACGGAATTTTTCGATGAAGTGATCACTAAATCGAATAGGTTCCGACCGCTTCGACACTAGTACTTGCGTCACACGACGTTGCAAAAGTTTGATATACTCGTCATTCAGTTCCTCAATCCTATACACGATTACGTCGGCATCATGAACGCTAAAGCGACGATGAATCTTCACAACAGGCATTGGAGGTTGAACGTTTTCTGTGTCTTCTTCCAGGGCAGGTGCGTATAGAGGGACGACATGGAGAGCCACGGTTGAAGGCTGAATAACTCGATGTCGGACGAATATCTCTCGATCCCTTTGGCCAATAGAACTCGATGTGCTTCTTTCCATGATCTGAGGTTCCGCTGATGCCAGGGCGTAAAGATTGTCAATCAATTGAGCGTCCGTGTTCATAGATAACAATCTCTCCTGGATGAGGGCGGACCACTCTGGCATTTTCATCCAATTGGAAATTCGCATGGCACTCATGTAGAATTGTTGGATGATGAAAATCTCTCCACTGGATACTGAAGCACCATTGATGGCTCTCAAACGACAATATTTCGAGTCTGCGATCGTAATCAATCCAAGAATGAAATGATTCCAAAGAGGTCCATATTGATAGCGATCATCATTCCTAATCAGCCATGTGAAACGTTCGTCGTCGTGATACGTGAGCATATTTGCCGCGGAAGTTTCGGATGATGAGGGAAATTCTTCCATGCGGTCTTGTCCAGGGAGGATTAATAAGTGCGTAGGTTGGGGATGATATGTTTGTTGACTGTCGAGATCCACCGCATTAGGTGGTGCTATGCCCTCATAATCATTCATCTGTACGATGAATGGATGACGCCATATTGTAAAAGCTGGACTGTCATGGGATCTCAAGAACGAATCCCCAGCAGAAGTAACAAACAATGATGACATATTGAATGTTTTTTGCTCTGGATCAGCCCCATCTGCTTGCCTTTTTCTGCCTACAGTAGACTCCCTGCTCCCGGATGCCCGTTCTGTGTCAGCAGGTTGTCGCGCAGAACTTTGACCAACAGTCGCAGGTAAAGTGGAGGTTATCGAAGTTGCCAACCTGCATAGTTTCTGTTCACATCGAATATCGAGCAAACCTACAGCGACTGCATGATCTATAAGTGCTCGCCAATATTGCACGGATCGTTTGAGCAGAAGACAATGGGATGCACTCCAAAGAGCACGAATTCGAAGTTCCAGTTTCCGATTAGCGATCATTTCACGAATCATTTCCTGATCAACTGAATCACATGCGACGGTCCATATTTGTCCCACCATGTAGTGACTCAGCTTATTAGCGTCCAACCATCTAGGTAACGAATGAGTATCTCCGAGCAGCATCCTTAGTTCTTCATCACATGATTCTGCCATTGCGATTCGCGATCCAAACGTATCGCTGATCTTGCATATTGAACAACATTGTACATCTCGAACCATGCCGCTAGAAACGAAAGCGTTTTCTCCGTCCAGGTATCGACTGAGCGCTTGCCAGATACAGCTGTATCGGTTGAATATACTCTTTACAATCATCGAATCTCGCATGCTGCTTGCAGCTTGCGATGCAGAACAAACGAATCTGCGTACGTACCGATGGCGACTTTCCATAAAAGTTGATAAAAAAATTGTGGCTTTGGCTCGACAGGCGGTTCTCCCAGCACGCCCAATTTCCTGATAGTAGTCCTTGACTGATGATGGATATCCGTAATGGATTATATGCGCCACATTAAATTTGTCGAATCCCATGCCCAACGCCTTTGTTGCTACAACAATGGCAACGAGGTCATGCATGAAGGCTTCAAGATGGACTCCTTTGTTTGCATCCTTGGCATGATAAGTTACATGCCCTATGTTTGCTCTCTTCAAAACTTCGCTGATCGCTTCCACTGCTTTGATATCAGTGACGTAGACAATTGTTGGTTCGGTGAAATCGATGACTCCAAGTAGATATTGTAGGATTGACCGAGCATTCATCACTCTGATGTAAATATTCGTTCGCATTGAAGTACTTCTGAACGTGATGAATGAGTGACGAGGCAGAGAGGTACTTATCGCGGCTATATCAATGGGCAGCAACGATGCGCTACACATCAGTACTGGAATTATATCCGGGCGGAAGTTAGAACTAATCGACTGCAGCAATTTCGAACACGCTGGACGAAAATGACCCCAATCTACGATTGAGTCGTCTGCTGAGTCTCTGACTGAGAAGTCGATTGAAAGCTGCTCCCGAGTTTTTTCTCACTGTGACCCGCAGTGGCGCCGATACCACCAGTGTCGCTGGTCAGGCCGATCAGGCTGGAGGTGGTGCACAGCTACGAAGTGATCCTGGTGAACTTCAGTTCAAGTGTAACTCCGGGAAGGCGATTAAACTTTTCGTTGCCGGCTCACGCCGCCGGAGACAGAAATCGACACGTGCCTGGCTTTCTGGGTTGTTTCCGGGATCGGATCATCCCACGGCTGACCGTGTATGTCAACAATCTCCATGACGCTAGCGCGTGGGCGGGTCTAGGACAGAGTGCCCTGGTGTTTACATCGAGGCGCCATCTTGCAGGGGGAAAGGGAAGATGAATCCACCGACCGATTGCGTTAATCGACTCAGTTTTGAGCGTTTCTAACCTAACCTAACCTGTCCTAGGCCATGCACTGGCAGCTCCCACCCTCCCGGACTGACCCGCCCAAAGCAAACACGCCGGATTGCACTCGAACTTTGTATTCCACGCCCTTCTTTTATTTTCTTATTTTATATCTGGTATCATCTTTTATCTCATATTATCTTGTATCTTGTATTATCTTTTATCGGGCCGCCGGGTCAACCTCCATCGTTGCCAGCTGAGTCTCTGTTGGCTCGGTGTCTTCTTCGTGCTGATTGTTCAGGAAGTGCTGCCATTTGTGGATGGCCTGGACCTGCTTGAGTTCAGGGCGGCGCCGAGCGACGGTTTTTAGGGCTGCTTCGTAGTAGGTGGCGTCAACTTTCATCGGGGTTCGAAGAAGTACACAGGCGTGGGCGGATTTTTCTCCGCAAAGACTCCGGGCTCCGTTCTGTCTACGCGTAGTCGTCCTTTCGGCACCGTGGCAGGAGGACATCGTCACTTGGGGAAGCCTCCGTACCGCTTTGCGGAAGCGCTCCATACTGTCGCTCTTCAGGCTGGACGTGAGGAATGTCAGGTGCCATGCTTTGGCAGTTAGAAGGTCTGAAAGAAGAGACATGACCGTCAGGGGCGCGGGGATGGCGAGCGTTCGTGGATTCAATTTAATTGGGGAAAGGTAGATCAGGCAGTGGGCACACTCACCGCTCTTCTGGATGACCATGGTGTTCGTCTCTGCGTTTGTCCTTGAGCGTCGCAAAGCTTGAGTATGCCTGCAACGAGAAGTGACTGTGAATCAATGGAATCGAGAGAATCGCCCGGCAAGGTGCCCTGGCAGGGTGCCCGGGGCACATAGCCCGGCCACGTGGCACCTCAGCCCGGCCCCCTGTCCTGGGGCACATTGCCTTGACGTGGTGCCGCGGGGCCCAATGCCGCGACATGGTGCCCGGGCACAGGGCCCCGGCCCTGTGCCCGGGCACCCTGCCCCGGCCCTGTGCCCGGGCACCCTGCCCCGGCCCTGTGCCCCGGGTACCCTGCCCCGGCCCTGTGCCCCGCGGCAGCATGCCGGGGCACCCTGCCACGGCTATGCGACAGCTGTGCCAGTGTGTTACCTCTGTTTCAACGCCGAGAAACTGTGCCGCGGCTTTGCAAGGCGCTGCTTTTGAAAACTCGCGGGGTGAGGGTTTCCGGCGAGGCCATCATCGAGACGGGCGCTCTCATTGGTTGCCGCTGCCCGCGGGATGGCGCTAGCGTCCGTCCACCAGCGCCACCGCCGCGGCAGGATGCCCGGGCACCCTGCCATGGCCCCATGCCCTGGGTCACCCTGCCCCGCCTGGTGCCCTGGGCCACCCTGCCTCGGCCCCGTGCCCTGGGCCACCCTGCCCCGGCCCCGTGTCCTGTGTCAGCCTGCCCCGGCCCCGTGTCCTGTGTCAGCCTGCCCCCGCCTGGTGCCCTGGGCCACCCTGCCCCGCCTGGTGCCCTGGGCCACCCTGCCGCGGCCCTGTGCCCTGGGGCATCCTGCCCCGCCTCGTGCCCTGGGCCACCCTGCCCCAGCCTGGTGCCTTGGGCCACCCTGCCCCGCCTAGTGCCCTGGGCCACCCTGCCCCGCCTGGTGCCCTGGGCCACCTTGCCCCGCCTGGTGCCCTGGGCCACCCTGCCTCGGCCCTGTGCCCTGGGCCCATGTCGCGATTGCTACCATGTGCACGGCTGGGTCTGCCCTGTGTCTACCAGCTGCATGTCGCGAGCAATGCTGGGAGTGGTTGTCGCTGCGGAGTGTCGGGTTTCGGCGACAACGGCCGGCCGACGATTTTAGGTGGCGGTGCTATAACCGCAAGACTTTGCCGTCACAGTTGTGCGAGCGGGTCTCCGGCGAAGTGATCGACTACGCCTGGACCAACCTCCACGTCAGCGTGTCCCCGCGCGTCGCCGTCCAAGGAGCGACGGATGCCCTGCAAACAAGCCGAACTCCCCGCTCCCACCCTCCCCGACTGACCCGCCCAAAGCAAACACGCCGGATTTCACTCGAACTTTGTATTCTACGCCCATCTTTTATTCTCTTATTTTATATCTGGTATCATCTTATAACTCATATTATCTCAGCTCATCTCATATGGTATAGCACTTTTTTTTTCCATGTTGTACCTAGGGCTACCTATTGAAGATATTTTTTGTGGGTGGCCACGAAATGTTTTCGCACCCGGGGCGACTCGAGGTAGAGGTCGCCCACGAAGTGGGCGACATCCGTGTATCTTGAGAGCAGCAATGGGCCTCCTTGCAGGCGAAGCGCCCCGATCGCCGCGGCGGCAGTCTCACTCTGGGACACTGCCCGCACGATGAGCGCGAAGAGCTCGGTGTCGGGTCCGTCGGTCGCTGGGGGCGCAGCGGGAACCGTTGGCAGCGGCGGGTCTGTCACGACTTCCGGCGAGCCGCTGCGTTCTCTTTGAGACTCGCCTCTCGGCGTTGCTGGCGGGGGGCTGCGCCGCGGCGTTGGCGGCACCACGCTGGATGCCGCACTGCAACTGGGCCCGCTGGAGTCGGAGGAGCTTGATGTGTCGCTCTCGGACTACGTGTCGCACGGCGTCGTGAGCCGCGGCCGTTTCGCGGGTGGCGGGACTTTCATGCCCACAGTTGGCCTTTGCGGGCTATCCTGGGCCTGCGCGATCGTCGCCAGCGGGCTTCGTCGTGCCGGCACTGCAGACTCGGTGTTTGCCGGAGGGCCGTTGCTGCCGGGGGCCGGAGCGCGGTTCTCCCCTTCATCCTCCACTTCTTGGTGATCGTTCCTCAAAAACTCGCGCCATTTTCCGACGGCCTGCACGAGGCCGAGCAGCGGCTGTCGCCGCTCGACGGCCGACAGTTCTAAACCATCCACGTCGCATCCCCCCTTGGCAGTGGGCTTCACTGACTCATTGTCGAGCGTTTTAAACCTAACCTAACCTGTCCGAATCCGGATGTTCGCTGCGACCCTCCGCTAGAACGGCGGAGAGGAGCAGACTAGCCGGCGGTCCTATGACGCAATCCCGCGGTCAAGTGGTAGTGTTGTGGTAGTGTCGCGGTTTACGCCACAAGACCTCCATCCAATATGGCGGCTGCTGACGAATTCGAGGTGGAGGAGGATAGCAGGCCGTCTCGCATTGAGCGCGTTTTTCAAAAATATAGGGTGCTTCGTTGAGGACGGACGGGGCTGAGTCGAGATGAGCAGAACCCAAAATTTGTCCAAACCACGTATTCGCGCGATGCATTCTTTCCGAGCGGGACGATTCGGAGCGCTGGGCCTGAAGGCTCCACGGGGCCCACAGAGCTCCACGGTTCAAGCTGCTCGTTGGATATGCTTCTCGGATGGATAAACGCTTGAATGAGTGGAGACGGATTTTGGCATGACACTCATGTCAGTTCATTTAACATTCTGAGGGAAAATGGGGAACGGTTCGTCACATCAGATACTTGTCAATGAATTGATCGATGCGAACAGACGTGTGGGTAACTCGGAAGTCCCTCAGCAATGCTCGAAACTCCTCGACGTCATGTCGTTGAAGCACCCTATCACGAGAGCAGCGGCAGCTCGCGCCGGCTCGCTCTCCTCCTCTCCCTCGGTTCCGTGCACGAGCGCCATCTTGAACGGAGGTCTTATGACGGGAGTAGGTCAATGGCTCAAAAAAAAATGGCGGTCCTCTGCTGTGTTCAGTGGGAAGGGGAGAGGAGAAAGACAGTCGTAAACAAGAAGAGAGGATAGCGCCAGGGTGCTTTCTCAAATCGCCGGGCGCTCGCTACAGCCGTTCCATGTAAGGGATAATTTAGCGAGGGACTGGAATGGGTTGTTGCAACGTGGGTGCAGGGGCGAACCGAGCCCAAGTGCCGCCCGATGCGGACGGAAATTTCGCCGCCCCCGAAATCTATGGAGCGCGGGCGGGCGCCTTTAGGGCGCGGAGATGCGCCTAAATACATATGTATCAACCCCATAGCGTAACCAGAGCCTCACAAATGCCGCCCCATCACCTGTGCCGCCCGGTGCGGGCCGCCCCCCCCCCCCCCTTGGTACGCCTCTGCGTGGGTGTGATCTTTTTTCACGTGTTGGCCTTGAAAAAGGCCGTTTTTTGTTCCCTTGTTTTTGCAGAGGTTGCAAGGTCCCCGCTTCCAGACGCTGTTGTTGAAGGGGTTTCAGCTTCCCCTTGACGGCTGTTGAAACCTGTTGTTGTAGAGGTTCCAGGCTCCCCATTTCCATATGCTTTTGTTGAAGAGGTTTCAGCCTCCCCATTGACGGCTGTTAGAACCTGTTGTTGTAGAGGTTTCAGGCTCCCCGTTTCCATATGCTGTTGTTGACGAGGTTTCAGCCTCCCCATTGACGGCTGTCAAAACCTGTTGTTGTAGAGGTTCCAGGCTCCCCGTTCCTGGTGTCTGCTGCTCTCCGTCGAAGCCTGTGCGTAATCTTAAAGCAACGCTGATTGCAGAAGCTCGTACATCATACGCTTTCGGAAGTATGGAATGTCGCTTTGCGTAAAGTCAATCGATGCGTTTCGAGCCTCGTAGTCAGCGTATTTTAAGGCGAACATGCCGCAGTCTGACCCGTTTCGCTGTCGAGGGAGGTTGTCTACGGGTGTGATGTCCCATTCGCCGACGTCCAGACTGGATTGCTTTCTATGTTGATGTTCAAGCTCCAAGTAAGTCAACAAGTTGCGCAACAACTCTCCGTTCCATCCACCCATTGAATCCAGGTGCTTCATCCTCTTGTGGCGCAAATCCATGATAACCAGGGACCAGTGATGATTTGAGTGAACGGGAACCAACAGAAGATCGTGTGCGAAGATGTCAATGTTGGCGGTCCAGTTAGCAACACGATCGTACGTCTTGTAGAACTCGAGGAAAAATGTATCGAACGCGTACACCTTCGGCAAATGCGGTACTTCTCGGCTCCGCTTCACGATGAGACTCATATACGCGTTAATGATTTTATCGTTGAGCCAGGTTAGACCCAGAAGTGTGCCAAGATCCCCCCGACTGACGTGATGGTTCGAAACTTTCACCAGAGTGTGCTCCGGGGGTTTCGACAATGCTTCTTCAATGACCTCCAGCATTTGCGGCGACATCGGCGGCTCTTGAGTTCCTCTTTCGGGCTGCATCCTCTGCAGCCGGAGACGATCGTCCATGAACGGTGAATCTGGCCGTGCTTCTCGGTGTGCTTCCGACACGTCGCCGTTTCTCCCAGTCGGACCGCCGAGATAATCGTGGTCAGGATGACATGGAAGGTTGATTGGAGCACACGAGTAATCATGATCAATGGGCGTCGGCAAATTCTCGTCGTGCGTGTACACGATCCAGTTGTACATCTGCTCTTTCGAGTCAAAATCCAATGCGGTGACATCGAGATCGAGAAGAGCGTTCTTCGTCGATATCCTGCTTCGCTTCCGAGTTTTGCCATCTCCAACTACGCCTTTCGAATCTCGTCTAGTTGCTTTCTTGTTTCCGTTGAGTGCACCTGTGGGAAAGGAATTACGTCGAAGAATGTGGACGAAAACATCCATAAACAGGTCCGATCTCCGAATAGGCTTGATTGTTGTATGAACGGTGCAAAATGGAAACAGTTTGCAATACGTACAACCGCCGACTCGAAATTTGACTCGGTCGATGAACATGTCTGGGCTGATATAACCGGTCCTCAAGCGAGCCGAATTGATACGAATCAGGGCGTCATTCATCCTCGTTACGATGCTGGGAACTTTTCTGATGTTTCGGAACCGGTGAATATTCTCATCGGTGAGAATATTCACCGATGAGGTCCCACGTTGGTCCATGGCATTTGAGCCACGAGGCCAAGAGGGCATTGTTGGATTCCACCGCGTTGTTGGTACGACACGGCGCTCCGTATAATGAAAGCTCCTCAGGTCCTCCGGGTCCCAGCCACTGGTTACGGATGTACTCCACAAGCTTTGCGAACTGGGGGAGTGAATAAATCTTGACTACGTGGCAAGCGAAGGCGAGGAATACGATTTCCTGACCAAACATCATTCGATAATCGCTGGTATCAAGTGAATGCCGGGCTATGGAACTTCAAACTCACCCGATTGTCAACTTCGACGGCTCGAATCGCACGGCTCTCAAAAGTATCTCGCATGTATTCCGCCGGGAGGAGGGGCAAAGAACAGAAAGATAGCAACATAGACTGAACGGTCCTCGAGCTTCTCAATGCAGTGGCAAGTCCGACTTCAGGGCGGCTCGCGTATTTCACGATGCATTGCGCATAATGAAAGAGGCACCCGTACACACGGACCCCGAGGAACTCAGTTCGGATGGCCTCCCTCATCGCATTATCGAAGTCCCCCATGTATCTGACGACGGTCAGACCTGGTACTTCTCGCTTGATCGCTTGGAAGACTTCTCTATAGGCATCGGCTGACTTTTTCCACATGAAGGCCATGGCAATCATGCCGACCTGGAAATGTCGAGGAAGCGTTATGACAAGGCGAGCTCGCATGCCGCGTACTCTTCTACGGATGGATTTCCAGTGCGGCACATACAATGGGTAGGAATCACTTACGTGGTTGTCCCAGTTGCAATGAATTGTAAAGAGTTGCTCACAGAGCCCGAGCGGGACAGTCTTGTAGGTTGCATCGCAGTGAACAAGCGTCGCTGATGACAATAGCTCGAGCTGTCGACGAGTTGTGACCACAATACTATTATGGACTGGACAACGGAGACTGATCAATCGCTCATTGTCTTGAGTGAGCGTGAAATGAGGCAGCTCCAGCGAGTTTATTGCTTCGTGCAACGCTTCCAGATTTGCCACTTTCGGCGGTCGCCCGAATTCCGCTTGCCGTCTCGCCGTACGATCGTGTCGTGAAGGGATGATCTCCGAGGCAATCTCGATCCCGAGCCTGAAAGGTTTGTTTCTCAGATCAAGCCTTCAAGTTGGCGGAATTCTGAGACATTCATCGCAACGAAGTTGGCGTCATACCGATACCGTTGTCGGTTCGGTCTACTGGGGATATACTAGCACTGCAATTCAATCTATCGGCAGCTCGATAACATGATCTGTAACGCTGCCCCAACATAAGAGAAGGTTCAGAACTATCAAATGAAAATCCGTTTTGACACGAGATTTTACTGTATTTGAAGACACTTACTTCCGTCTTTCGTCGTACAGAGCTTCCATGGGTTTCATTGTCGGATCTGCGCGAAGCCTGTCGATCCAGGTTGCTCTTGCACCGTAAACATCGAAACCATGTCCCCCGAACTCTGGCTTGTGACTGTGGACTCCGTTGACGTAGAGTACCCGGCCGCTCGGAATCTCGATCTTTGCCATCACTGCACATCCGTCCTTCTTCGTGCATCGACTCCGAGAATGTTCCTTGCACCGGACGTACAAAAACTTGCCATCCTTGCTCGCACAGGCACGGTGAAAGAAGAACTCTGCACGTCCATTCTCTTCTCCTACTCTATAAGCGCCGTCACGATCACACCAAACAGTTTGTCCGAAATGCTTTCCGTCGCAAGGGACGAAAATCCGCTCTATTTGCTCCATGATCTATTTTCTACTCTAACGGTCTTCTACGTGTATGAGCACGCGCAGGCGGCGGCATATGGCGGAGCCTAGCGGCGCGAAGTGACCGCAAAGCGGATCCTCTTCAAACTCGACTTTTTCCTCCTATGAGCATGGAAATTAATCTTTCGTGGTTCAATTCGAGGACGTCCGATGACTACGCGCATCATTTCAGTCGAATTCGCGACGAATGAATTCGCCGTCGACGAACCTCATTATCGTCCGCATCGTTGCAACTAGGACTCCCATTGATCCGTATCCTCCGGTCCGCAGGAATACGGAAACCTGAATAGATGCACAATTTGGGGACCATCCCAATGTACTCGGTCAACGTCAGCGGTTCCCGATTAGTTTCCGTGTTCGGCCCCCTCACCGGGTGACCTAACCATCTGGCCCCCCTGGTTTTGTCTTTCGAACATATCTCGCGGATTTAGTCGTGCATGATAAAATTTGTTTATATAGGTAGTTACTGGAGGTCATAATTTTCGTTGATGAGCGGCATGCTCTCGCTTCTACATAACAATCTTTTCGATCCACGCCTTCGTCTTACTGATTGCGATCCTCACATCCGCTTCGGGACCCGAACGCGACTGGTACCCTGAAGTCCCGCGTATAACGTACCCTTGCTCGGACCATAAAAGGGTTCAATACTCTGCTCGACGACGAAAAATGTATGTTCTGAAACTTCGTCATGGTAGATCTCTTGCGCATTAACGATGTAGAATTTTCAGAGCAAAAATTTTCCGTCGGTCAGGAAGAGTTCTGAACCCTTTTATGGTCAGAAACAGGGTCCGTTATACGCGAGACTTTAGGGTAATTGTTTTTCAGTGTCACCAGCATGCCAAGAGCGGACTCGCACAGATAAGATGTTGAGAACGCAACCAGAACCCGAATAGCTCTCTCGGCGAGCTTCGGGTAACTTGAAGTGACTGACAAGGAGAGCACGACCTCAACCTGGAATTTCTCGACCATACTTGCAGATAGTCATGGTTGTGTCACTCATACTGGAAACGTGTCCCGAATCTTCTGTCCCGAAACTTGAAATTCCATCATTTGTATCATTGTATCCATTGTATTCCATCATTCCAGCCTTTTTGGCGAAGAAGTGCCCCGGAACGTCGATTTTGGCCAGCTTTGTATCACAGTTACAATTTTTCCTCACTTATTTGGCCGATTCTGATAAGGTCCCTGATATCAGTGTGCCCGGCCCGTGTCTCTGTCCGAGTTTGGCCGCGAAACCTCAGCTCGAGGTTCTGCACCTTCCTTGTGAGCACCAACGTTCCTCCAGATTCTTGCTTTCGGAGTCCATACGGAGTGCTTGATGGGGAAATTGCATAGCGGGCTCTGACGTCCAAAATCACCGTCGGGCCCCCCAAAAATCGTCTCCGGGCTCCCTGGGGGCCCAGGGCCCACCGATCGGGAACCGCTGGTCAAGATTCAGAACGTCCCCGAATCGGTATATCGAATCGAATCTTCAGTGCCATAGAGGAATCGTGAGATTAGCAAGTGGAAGGAGGCTGGAGGCTCCCTCCCGAAGTTACAGCTGGAATTGATCTGAAGAAAGCTCTGTTCCCCTTCGACTCGGCCAGCATTTATTGAAACACTGAGCATCGCATCCATGACAACCCGATTCATAAGTTTTTCATGGTCAGCACGACATTCCTTGGGTATCCCGAAAGATCTCAAGGTTGAGTTACGATCAATCGAACGAGAACTTCTTCCTTCTCCCCCTAAGGTTGCTCTCGAGATAGGGTGGCCTGAAATCCGGCATATAAGGAACCTTTTGATCTCCGTAGTAGTCCTTAAGTTTGAGGAAGACTCATTCCTCATAGCAGGGGTACTCAAACTTTTCTGGTGGCGGCACCCCGCGGCACCTCCTGCATGGGATGCCGTAGGACATGCAGGCGCGGCACCACGAGTGCCGCGGCACTCCGCGGCAGTTGGGTGCCGGCGGCACACAGTTTGGGAACCCCTGCCTCATAGAATCCAATTCGAAAGTCTCCTATCTGATAAGATCCTTCCGCGACAAATTTTGATGCAGTCAAAAAAAATCCAAAAAGATCTCCATCGACGAGCTCGTTCGACTTGATGACGATGTTAACAAAGAGGAGCCAAACAAACAAAAATGAGGTATATGGCGTCAGATGAAGCGACAAGAAAAGAATATACCATGCAAGGGTCACGGAATTTATTGAGCAAATCATATGACAATCCGAAGGCTTTCTGACGAGCGGGCACAGCACCCTCGAATCTTGGAAGCCCGCCATACGGTGATCCCAATCTGAGCCCTCTCCTCCACTCATTTGCCCGCCAAACCGACCGAGATGCCGCCATTTTTTTTGAGCCATTGACCGCCTCCGCTTATGACATCGACTCGTAGTGTCGAGGCCGAGATTCTAGAGGGAGAGGAGGTTCAAAGGCGGAGCGCGATTGCCCGCGCGCATTTGAAAAGCAACTTGAGGCAACTGGAGAAATAGGGCTCGTCATGCCGTCGCCGCGCAAAGACCGTTGGAGCGTTAAGTTCGTAGTTGCCATTAATCAATGAGTGTGCTGAAAAATGGATCGATCTGGTCAGTTCATGCGAAGAATTGACGGAGCTTGCCATTGGAGATCAGTTTGGTGCGATTATGAGGGGCATTATGAGGTTGAAGGTATGAGGGGAACATCGGAATTCTTCTTCCACACGGAAACGTCGTGTGCTGATGGCAACTTCATAATCAGGTGCAAGAAGTGGCGCAGGTGAGTGCACATTTTCGAGTCAGGGACATGTGACTGAAACCACGAGAGGAGCCAGGAGATGACTTCCCGTGGAAGTGCAGCGAAAGTTTCCTGTGGCAGGAAATGAATCAACGACATTCCGATGAGTCGAATTGGCCAATCTGTATCGGTGAACCTCGGAAGAGCTCGGTGAAAACTTCCTTCGTAGCGGATTTCAGTGAAAAGAATTGTAAGTCAGGAAGAATCAAAGAATAGCAATGCTCACAGTGTTCAGTGATAGAGTCGTTCGTTAGCGTAAGTTTTGGGTCCTCATATCTACGAAGTCATGTTGGGAAACAGGTTTTGTTCGAGCTCACGTTGGAGATGCTAGGAATCGACGTTGTGTGATTACGAAGCGCGCCACGAGGCTGACGCCATTGACAGGACATTCCTCTACTAGGGAACTTCGAGTTTCGATGAGAGAATCAAGTGCCCAAACGGAAATGAGAGACTCGGGAATGGAGTTGAGCTGCCCGAGTGAGTGGAGATCAAAATGGTGTGATTATGAAAGGCGTTACGGAGTCAGCATGGAACCGTGGATTTGTAGCGACGAACAGCATGAAAATGTGGAACCGATGCCACCCCCGTGGAGAGTTGCGTTTTATTCCGTGGACCTCAACTCTCGATTCGAACCTACTGAAGCTGATAGCGTAAGATATCTCCGGTTCAAGCTTCCTTGCTCCATCCTGCACATCACTTTCATCCAGTGCTCTGACCCTGATCTCACATTTTCCAGGCCCACCGGATGCCCAGTCCGGGGCAAAATACAACCGAGCGGCGAAATTGTCCGCGTTTCAAATAGCCACAACCATCAGCCAGAATTTGGTGGACAAGGAAGCAGCGTGTTCACCGCTCGAGGAGAATGGTTGAGAGAGATCCGTCAAAATCCTCTTCGACGACCAATGGATGCAATTAAGAAGCATCGACGCGAGTGAGTACAAGGACAGCGGGCATCCCCGATGCGTCCCGCAATCGTGACATAACATGGTTGGCCGAGACAGATCAGAGCTGAGTACCGAGTGCGCTTATTCCAGATTGCCGATGGAGTCCGCCGTGGAAATCGTTCCCATACGTCACACAAGAACAGGACATCGGTGGGCGGCCGGAGAAAGACCCGAAGCTGTTCCTGATCTCGACAAGCTATTCGAAACATTGAGAGACGAAGTCTTGGATGGATACAACGTCACCGCGGATGGTCATCGTTTCGTCACGCTCCGTCTGGAAGGGCGCAACAGTGTTCTTATCACGACGCGGCGTCAGTTGGACGCACTAGCCTCGACCACGATCCTCCAAGCTGATGCCACGTACCAAGTTCTTCCTCTTAAATTTTGCCAACAGCTGTTCACGATCCACGCGACTAGGCCAGGCGTTGATCGAGATTACGTGGCCCTGGTGGCTTCCGCGTTCATGACCGAAGCTTCGACAGAGGCGTATGTTGAAGTGTTTCGAGCTCTTCTCCGGGAATAACCTAATCTCAGAGTGATCGAGTACATGGGTGATTTTGACGCTGCAATCCGAGCGGCGGTTCGAGAAATATTTCCCGGCGTGCGAGTGTACGGCTGTCTGTTACACTACAGTCAGAGGCTTATGAGAAAAGCGAGTACTCCAAGTGTTGGCTTCGCCGAGGAGGAGGACGCTTACAATCTAAATATCTTTTCTCACAGATCGAGAAATCGAGCAATCCCCGACTACAGCTGCCTATCCTCCGATGAATCCAAGCGCGCCAGAAATTCGAAAACTTCCGCGCGCAAAATGTCTACTACTCGAGTCAATTCGTTGCAACCTCACCATTGATGGGGCCAATAGGGTTCAATGGGAAATTCCATGGTATTTCGAAGCCAGATTACTTTTCTCCTACTGGCTATGGGGACGAGATATCCCAGGGTTTTCCTACACTTACCGACCTATGAAAGACCTACGAAGTTTCAGCTCGATCGGCGCGTATCAAGTCTTGGACATCCCTTGTCAGCAGAACGAACCGTTCTCTGGAGTCCTTTCATCGCAAATTCATTAAGCGGGTTGCCCACAAATGTGATATTGATGCCTCCGAAATTCAAGTTGACACGATCTGTGAGCTGTTAGATGCGAGAGATATCCGACTGGCTCATAAGTTCCTCCGCAACCCCGATCTCGGAGCTATGTTCGTCAAGCGTGATACCAGAACCAGATCTGGATTTACCTATGTGGTTCCTCGTGCAAGGAACAATACAGTTCAGTATAGTTTTCGTTGGCGTCTAGCCAAAATGCTTTCTGGACGTCTGTGATATTCCACATGTTTGTGACTATATAATAAACCTGTGTGTTCTACCAAAAAAATAGTTCTCTGATTTGTTTCACGGCCTTGTACGAGCGGATTGATCACACGAAATTCCGTTCTTGCTTGTTCGACTCGCAAAAATTCAACAGGCTTGAAAAATTTGGGCGGCGTTAGCACCACGGGTGCTAACGAAGGTTTGTGCGGGAAAACGTCTACGTGTGTTGAGAGACGTGTAGGAATGAGTCGTATGAGTGGGAGGCCTTCAGATGTGTGGAGTGGTGTTCTGCTATGTGGTGTATGGACTCGTTTACTTCGTTTGTGGGGTGGATGAAGTTTATGAATGAGGTATCGATGGTTTGACGTGTCTGTGATTGGATTTGAGGTGAGTTTTTCGATGGGAAATACACTTTTAATCAACATGAAAGGATTCAGCATTTAATTCAATATCGTACTTTTTCGGGTATTCAATCCATATCGACCACTAGCCTGCCTCCGGCTGGCCTCTTGGCTGCCCCGCGTTCCCCAACTCGACGATTACGACTCCTCCGACCTGTCATGCGGGGCGGGTTGGAAGATTACTACGGGGTTTTGTATCAATTGGAAGATCGGCAATGAGTCCTGGAGGAGAGTTTCCTGCCGACTTTGACGGGCGACAATGGTTTGATTTGAGAGATTTGAGACGTTCGTCGAGATATTAGTAAAGATAATCATCCCTCCTACAATACTTCTTTGTGAACTACATTCCGTGTTTTTCCTTCCTGCGCGAATACGAAAAAAATATTCCCTGGCTATCCAACTCGAGAGAGGGCAGCGTAAAGTTGACCGTGCGAGAAACATGGCGACGACAGCCACCTCATTCAGCGTTGGCGCATAGAAGTGTCCTTCGTGCTCACCGACCGCTGTTTTTTCGCTTTAATGATAAGTTTGTATCTATCCGTCGGCATTCTCTCCAACCGAGTTTTGAATTCGCGTATGAGGCTGTTGTCAGTCAGTCACACAATGGTTTATTTTTCCGGAATTGCAGATTTTGTGATAATCGCTTAATTCTCGGCCGAGTACCTAATTGCTAGAAGCTAAAAATTGAAATTATTGATCTGCACACTGGTAATCCTACTTGTTGAAGCAACGATTCTTTTTGACGTCAGCGATGTAAGTTTTGAAAGAACTACGGGAGCGTATACTTAGAGGTATGGAACTCCATATGACAGGGAGTCTGTATGCGAGCGACTGTCTGCTGAACGTGCGGCGGGCGAGCGGTCTCCTGAAAGTGGTTCGACGGCGCTTCGATCGAGAGGCGTCGGGTTCGAGGGGCGGCAAGACGGTTGCGGGAACAATGTTCCTTCAGACTTTGTATGCCAGAATGGCAAGTGCGGTATCTCGGAGCTGATGGATAGTGAGAAGATTATGTGAGTCGTACAAATGACCCACGGAGTATCTGCGCCTGATGCCGAATATAGCTCTAAGTAAGTGCATCATTTTGCGTGATGGCTGCTCTTTTAAGCACCTTATCGTAGCATCCGCTCCATACTGTGATACAGTATGTGAGCACTGGGATAAGAAGTGTCTTATACACAAGAAGAAGTCCCTCAATCGGGATACCAGCTGAACCAAGTCGTCTGACTGAGTGCCGCGATGACGGCGTAGCACTTTGCGGATGTAGAGTCGATATGTGGAGTCCAACTAACATAAGTCGCTCGTGGAGAATCAAGCCTAGACACCTGACTGAAGTGGAGATTGGGACCTCCTCACCGCAGATAATGAAGCGGGGGATAGGGAGTCGCCGGCTGGTTGCACGAAACAGAACCGCGTTTGTTTTGGTTCCATTGACCCTGAGCCTGAAGGTGGAAAAAATTTTGATGACCTTGTCGACGTCCGCCGATATTCTGGCGAACTCAGCATTGAGATTTGCTGGATCAACCGAGTACAGCAGAGAAGTTTCGTCGGCGTAAGCGACGACGGTGCTGGAACTCTCGTCACAGATCCTGGACAGGACGAAGTTGATGAATAAGACAAAGAGAAACGGTCCGAGGACCGATCCTTGAACCGTTCCAACATTTAAATCAGCCCATTTTGAGCTTATTCCTCCGACCTTGACCGCTTGACGTCTGCCGGAAAGATATGACCGAAACCAGTCGACAGAGGTGTTGCTGAAACCGAGGAACTGCAGCATTCTGATGAGAATGTTGTGGTCGAGGGAATTGAAAGCTGCCGTGATGTCGAGGAAGATTCCAAGGACTGCATGCCCCGCTTCGAAACGGGCATAGATGCTCTCACTCATACGAGCGAGTGCGAGTTCCGTTGACCTTTTTGGGACGGAATCCGAACTGGCTGGCGGAGAAGAAATGCTTATCATCAAGCTGCCTCTGAATGGGAGCCCTGACGAGGACTTCGAACTTTGTGCTCGTTGAATAGACGTTGCAGTCTGGGAACGATCTCGTGTCGCACGTTTGGTATAAGACTACATCGTTGATCTATTTGAGATTCTTCATCTCCTATGAAATAAACTTGCAGCAATTAGGGCGTTTCAGCTTCGGGGGGTAGGGGGGGGGGGGCAGCAGAGAACCGACTTTGGGGTCAATCTGCCGCCGTTTCTTGAAGGTTGTAGGCATGAATAGGAGGGGAACTGTCGTCCCAAACAATGTCATCTGGAAGCACGAATGGTAGCCTCTGATGTTTGCCAGGAAATGCTTCGATTCCGATGTTCGGGCAGACTTGAGAGATCGTAGATCATGGGGTAGGGGCTCCAGCTTCGGTAATTCTACCGTTCCACTCTTGCAGCATGTTCCTGGAGGCTCTTTTCCGCATGATCTGGCCCGACAGAAGTCACATATTTGATCCATTGCGCCAATTTCTATCGCTGGATTCGCAGAGCATCGATATTTGGATCATAATTGAATGCGGCCAGCTTCAAATTCGAGATTTGCCATGTTCTGCTTGTTCGTTGGCGCGCTCTTGGTCGATCAGCAGCCAGTCGTCGGTCATGTTCTTCATTCGTTTCATCAAGTCTCGCCTGCGCCATTTGCTGCCGTTGGTATTCCAGTCTGAGATTGCGTTGTTCTTCCGATTCGTCTCCTCTCGCTTGGGATGTTTTCCGCCGTTGATTTTCCACTCGGAGTTCACGTTGTTCTTCTGACTCTTGGCGTCTCGACCGAGATGTTCTTTGTCGTTGATCGCTGAGCTTGTCTTCACGATCATATTCCGTCCCCCTTGATCTGATCAGCTCCACGCTACGTCTCTGACTTCTAAGCCGTTACGAATCCGTTGAATATTTTCTTGTTTGAAATAGAACACGCCACGCTAGAGGGCGCTCATTCGATGATCCGGCGCAAACGATTTTCGCGCACCGCGACGCGTCGCCCGGCGTTTCTCTCACTCAAAGACTTCGAACGCATCACTCGACCGATCTCGGAGATGCAACACCGGTCCTACACGGATGCAGCAAAGGATGAATCTGATCTGAGCACAGGGTCGGCCGATATCACAGTGGATCCGCGGCAAAGAAAAATACTCATGGTCACGCTTGAACTCTACGGCGAATCTTCGCTGCCACGGCGCCACTGCGCCGAGAGCGGGATGAAAACTGCATGGCGACCTGGAGCGGACGCCGATGAATCCATCTAGCCCCATACCGGACGTCTAGGCCCGTCCGTGACGATTTGCATAGCGGTCATACATACAAACAAACAAAGAAACAAAGAGAATTTGATTTTTTATTATTATTAATATACAGAAGATAGC
This sequence comes from Lepidoglyphus destructor, assembly GCA_031001835.1. Classification (NCBI taxonomy): domain Eukaryota; kingdom Metazoa; phylum Arthropoda; class Arachnida; order Sarcoptiformes; family Glycyphagidae; genus Lepidoglyphus; species Lepidoglyphus destructor. The sequence goes on from JARNKU010000045.1 coordinate 990,281, forward strand.
CTACATTTAATGATGTTCCTTTGAAAACGGAGAACTTCGCTTATCACAAAACTAGGTATGCGATATCGTACCCTCGGGAGCTGTTTGTTGGTTGCCGTTCGACGGCCCGGCTTCCTCCTCTGACTCTTCTTGGCGCATTTGACGTCGCCGAGCTGAAACGTCGTATGCAAACAGTACAATGTATTCATCAAAATGATTTGTATGAACACTCATTCAACGATGAGAGAAATGGTTTCGATCGTTGATGTTGCACCACATGAAGAATCACTTACCGGGTCGATTGTCAGCGGATGCCAACCTCTTCGTCGCCGAGGTTGATACCGGCTTCTGCTTGCCCCCTCGATTTAGATCAAGCATTTGTTTGATCCTCGGGGTCAGTTGAGCCACCAGGTTATAGTTCTTCTCGTGAACTCGCACATGTTTCATCGTGCAGGCTCCGAATTGAAGTTGACCGAGGAAGTTCCCCAGGCTGACGGCGAAGGCTTCTTTGGGGCGGAATTTGATCAGCGCATCGCCAAAGAGCTTTTCAGGGATCGGTTCGCCAGGAAAGTTGCGATGATTATTTGTCAAGTGTTTCGCAGCCAATCCAATAGCACTCTCAGGGCGTGCCTAGTATGCGGAGACAGGTTTCGTCGGACAAAAGCCGCACGCAGGTGCGAAGGAGCCTTCATCGTTTTCCGTGATCACTACCGTCGCTTCATACGTCACTTGTAAACGGTCCTCGACCAAACTCGAAAAACAAACTGTTTATTACCGGAGATTGCTGTGTTGATGTATGTTATATATACAGGGCTACGATGATCGTTGTACAGTGTCTTTGGTCCAGTCGAGTCTCGCTGCCTCGCTGCAGCTGAAGAGATGGTATTCCACACCGCTAGTGCCGCATAGGGTGCTGTAAAGAATGGGGTACTGCTAATTGACAACGCGAGGTTCCCTGTTCGTGACCAAGAGGAAAGCTGATGTTTATTATTGAAGCAGTTGGCTCGCTGCTGCGAGCCCGGGATATTTGAATGCCTGAACAGGTGCAGACGCATTTTTCGTCGATTTCGTGATACGAGGAACCTCTGCTGCACATCAGATCATGGTGTCCGTGGACTGCGCCTCTTGTCGATCTGTGCCGCAGCTTGCAGCTCGCTCCTTTCCACCACCCTGATCTCATTGCCGGCGTGTTCAGGAAATCACCGTGGATATCGAGCCTCTTCGTCAGCTGCTTTTCCATGTGGCTGTTGAACGCGGCGGTGCGCTGCAGGTCGAATGTTGTTCTCAGTTGTTCGGTGAGCTGGGGGGTGTCTGTTAACCAATAGGCAAGACGATTTTGTGAGGTTCTGTAGATCTGAAGCACTCTCTCCAGGTACCCTGCTTTGAGCTTGTGGAGTCTGTCCAGCTGGGGTTGAGTGAGTTTGCTCCAGACGACCTGGATCCCATATGACACTACTAGCCGGCCTCCGGCCGGTTTGGTTGGCCCGCGTTGCCCCACTCGACGCTCACTGGTTCTCCGACCTGTCGTGCGCGGCGTTTTGTACCAATTGCGAGATCGCTAGTGAATCATCAGAGTTCGTTTGATTATCATGATATTTTTATTGTAAAAAAATGAATTTGGCGGTAGGTATTTTCAAGGTGTTTGTCGAGGTTTCATCCCTTCTACAATACTTCTTTGTACACTACATTCTGTGTTTTACCTTCCTGCGCGAATACGAAAACATTTCTCGGAGATCCAACTCGCGAGAGGGCAACGTAAAGTTGACCATGCGAGAAACATGGTGATGACAGATTTACACCACAGATGCGAATAGACTGGCCTTGCGACTTGTTTATAGTAATTGAATATGCTGGTCGAACGGGTAACTGCAGCCGCTTAAAGTTGAATGGTAGATCGGCCGGGATGAGCGGTATTCGCGGAATGAAGACTATTTCCCCCTTACCTATTCCTGTTAGTATCGTTGCTTGAATGCTATGATTGAACAAAGCATTGACGCAGAGGCGAGTTCCGTTGCAAAGTTTCGGGGGAGCATGTTTCGCATCAGCACTACGGGACAGCCAATTTTAAGTCGTAGGAGATACGGAGGCACTCCAGGAGGATTTTGTGAATTGAGGAATTCGGTGGGATAGACGACAGCATCGTTTGGCTCGACTGTCGTGTCGATGGATTTGTAGTCGACATAGGTCCCGGGAATCTTATCCAGTAGGCGGGCGTTGATGCCGTCGACTTCTTCGTTACGTGGGGCGAGAATTGCTCTCTCACACAGCCAATCCTGATCGAGGAAATTTGATGCGATATCTGGATAAACTTTATCGATGAGTTCCGTGACTGATCCCACCAGGGTACAGACATCTGAACTGAGTTCAATTATCCCATCAGGAGTTGAGTTGAATCTTCCGTCATCGATGGCTAAGAGACTTGCGGCGAATTCCGCTGCGCCTGGTTCTCCGGCAAGAACTCTCATATTTTGCTTCAATCGTAGTTTCTCTACCTTATCCCACAGTGGGGACGACTTCAAGCAAGCGAAAATCTCATCAGCCGGTGTAGACCTGGGCATTACAGGCAGTGTTTGTCTGAAATCACCGCAGAGCAGGACTGGTACGCCTCCCATGAGGTATTGATTTTCTCTCAAGTCTTGAAGAGTTCTGTGTAGCGCTTCAAGGCATTTTTTGTGAGCCATCGTGCATTCATCCCACACAATCAGTTTGCATGACCTGAGAACTCGAGCTTGCCCACTCTGTTTACTAATATTGCATACTGGAAACTCCTGTCTGGCAATGTTCAACGGCAATTTTAAGGCTGCGTGAGCGGTGCGACCGCCCTCCAAGAGTGTGGCAGCAATGCCAGATGATGCGACTGCCAGAGCGATATCCCTGAGGGATCGTATTTCCGCTAGGATCAAATTTGTGAGGAAAGTCTTTCCGGTTCCTCCGGGTGCATCGAGAAACATGATGCCGCCTTCTCGATTGGACACTTTTCTCATTATGGTTTCGAATGCTTTTTTTGATCAGCATTCAGCAGTGATTTTGAGTGCTCGATGCGCGATCGCAGTTCTACGGCGTCGTAATCTAATTCTCTCTGATAATCTGCATCAGAAGAGCTCACACGATCTCGTCTTGGAGGTTCCACACCAAGTGCTTCCAAGGACCGATTGCTCATCTTTATGCAGATATCTTCTAACAATATGAGTGCCCGGTTGAACATGTCAGGTGAGAATGATAAATCTGGATTCGACGCCTCTCTTCGAGCTTGCATGAGAACATCTTCACTCATACCGTCCTTGAATTTTTGCCAAAGCGCATTGGGACTCGAAGGATTGCAAGAAGTGAGTATGATGGCGAAAAGATGTCTTAGCTGGGATGGCGACGATGAAACTTGAGCTTCAGCCATGGTGAGATCCCAGTGTTGATCATCTTCTAGCAATCCCAGTCTTTGGCAAGCTCCGCGATATGTTTGACAAAGTTCTCCGTTCACAGTCCTCAATGCTTCAAAAGATGTCGGCCCGCGGATCGAATGAAGCAGTAATCGGAGGTAAAAACATTCAGCGTGATTCGGATGAACTGTGTATACGCGTCCTAAGGCATCTCCAGCAAAAACGCCATGGCCAGGGACGGGTCTGCCGATCTTTCTGCGTTGAAATAATTTCCGTGATTTGTTCCAAGTGTAGTATCGGGCCACATCAGCATAAAGTAGTGTTCTTGCGAACGGATCCTCTTGACACAGTTTGAAGAAGGCTGTCAGAGTTGTTCCGGGCGGCTCCGTGGCTCGCTCTTCGACGTTTTCAGACGTGAAATACACTCGTTGTCCGTGTTCCAGATGAACATCCAGATGCATAACGGTAGGGTATCGTTCGTGAATGGGGAAACTCAGGATACGCCACACTGACTCATTGCTGCATACGTATCTTCCGAGCTGATACTGCGCAATTTCATCGTTCGTGTTTTCGTTTGAGATGCCGAAGACAGCCATATCACTACCTTTGTTCACATACTTGCACACGTATTTGATCGATTTCACAGAATTACAATATTCAACATTGATATGAGCTTGAAACATTTTGGAGAGGAGCGGACTATAGGGAACAATCCAGCTGTTGTCAATTTCCATGCTGTTACGGTCCAAAATCGCTGTGAAGCCACCATCAGAAGTGGAACGTCTTCGATATTTGGGATAGCCATCTTCTCCTGTCTGAGTGTCTCTTATCAATTGACGTGGGTACCTTTTGCTACACTTATTGTCTTTCATGCACGGAGAGCGCGGATTCCAATTGCCACACGGGCCATGGATCATGTTCTTCATGACAACGTCGTACAAAACAGGGTCTAATTCTTTGTTGGGTATTTCCGCAGAAATGACCTGGTCTATTTGAGAGGGTTGAATTTTTTCTTTCAACCAAAAAAGATTATGTGAGTGGGGCAGGCCGCGTTTCTGATATTCGATAGTATACATCCAGCATCGAACTTCGCCGAATATGTGGTACTTAGTGATCGAAGCAATGAGCTTGATTTGTTTCTGCCGGAAAACTCTCGCAATCAAGTCGTGTCTATCGCTCGGATTCTGACCGTCCAAAAGTAGCTCCGAGATTTCTTTCCACTTTGGATTACATGTGAACGTGATGAACAGATCCGGCGTTCCATAGTTTCTGACGTAAGTCATAGCATCTTGAGTGTATTCGTGCATCTGTCTCGGACTACCAATATAGGTCGAGGGCAGGATGCACAACGTGCCAAGGTTTCGGAGATCGCCATCGTTTTGTACGGCATCCCTCAGATGAATATATTGCTCTGCTCTCAGCTGTCTTTGGTTCAGTCTCAGGAAGAGGAGACGTTCTGCTTCGATTTTGGCATAACAATCTACGATGAACTGACTGAATAGTTGCCGGCACATGAGGAGGTGATTGACTTCGCTGTCTCTTATCATTATGCGATACGCATAGAAGGCCATGGAGGAAACTTTTTTCCTTGTGGGGGCACGGGATGAAGGATCTATCTGATTAATCAAAAAATGATAACCATCTTCTCCTCGAGGAAACATGATTGGGTACTGTAGAGCATCATATGATCGATGAGTTTCTGAAATTCGTCGAAGCTCATTGGTTCGTTTGTGGAGTATGATATCACGATTGTTTCCTTCGCTGACGGACATGACAACAGCTACCTCATTTACTGTGGGCGCATTGAAACGTCTTTCGTGCTCACCGACCGGTGTTTTGTCCGCTCTTATGATGAGTTTGTATCTATCCGTTGGCATTCTCTCCAACTGAGTTTTGAATTCGCGGATGAGACTGTTGTGCTCGTTGAATAGACGTTGCAGTGTGGACACGATCTCGCGTCGCACGTTTGGCATAAGGCTACATCGTTGATCTATTTGAGATTCTTCATCTCCTATGAAATAAATTTGCAGGAATTTGGGCGTTTCACCATGGGGGGGCAACAGAGAACCGATTTTGTGGTGAATCTGTCCCTGTATCTTGAAGGTTGTGGGGATGAATTGGAGGGGAACTGACGTCCCAAACGATTTCATCTGGAAGCACGAATTGTAGCGTCTGATGTTTGCCAGGAAATGCTTCGATTCGGATGTTCCGGCAGACATGAGAGATTGGAGATCATGGGGTGGGGGCTCCAGCTGCGGTAATTCCACCGTTCCACTCTTGCAGCATATTCCTGGAGGCTCTTTTTCGAATGTTCTGGCCCGACAGAAGTCACATATTTGATTCATAGGGCCAATTCCTATCGCTGGATTCGCAGAGTAATCGATACTTGGATCGTAATTGAATGCGGCCAACTTCAAATTCGAGATTTGCCGTGTTCTGCTCGTTCGTTGGCGCGCTCTCTGTCGATCAGCAGTCAGTCGTCGTTCATGTTCTTCTTCCGTTTCATCATGTCTCGCCCGCGCCATTTGCTGTCGTTGGTTTTCCACTCTGATCTCACGTTGTTCTTCCGATTCGTCTTCTCTCGCTTGGGATGTTCTCTGCCGTTGATTTTCTACTCGATGTTCACGTTGTTCTACTGACTCTTGGCGTCTCGCTCGAGCTGTTTTCTGTCGTTGCTCCTCCACTCGGATTTCACGTTGTTCTACCGACTCACGGCGCCTCGCCTGAGATGTTCGCTGGCGTTGATCGTCAACTCTGAGATCATGTTGTTCTTCCGATTCGCTTTCTCTTGCTTGGGAAGTTCTCCGCCGTTGATCTGTTACTCGGAGTTCACGTTGTTCTGCTGATTCACGGCTTCTCGAGCGAGATGTTCTTTGTCGTTGATCGCTGAGCCTGTCTTCACGTTCATATTCCGTCTCTCTTGATCTCATCAATTCCAGGCTACGTCTCTGACTTCTGAGTCGATACTCACGTTCCTCTTCATCTTCGTCGTCTCGTGATTGCGATGTTCTCCTTCGGTTGCCTTCGAGCCTGCGCTCATGATCCTCCGAACTCTCCCTGGAGCGACGTTGCCTGCTCCGGCTAGCTTCTCTAGTTAAACGGCCAACGGGATTGCGCTTTTTCGGAGGCATCTTTTATGGTGGGTTTGAACTTTCACTGAATGGAGTTGAATCAACAGTCGCGGCAAGCAGGTTTTGTACCAAGCTGGGGAACCAAGCTGAACGCTCCGATACAGAAAAGTGAGCCGAACTGCTCGACACTAAGACACAATCTTAGCTCCTTTGAGAATCCGTTGAAATTTTCGAGTTGGAAATAGAACCCGCCACGCTAGAGGGCGCTCATTTCATGTTCCGGCTCGAACGAATCCGCCGCACCGCGGCACGTCGCCCGGCGTTGCTCTCAAAGGTTCCGAAAGCATCACTCGACTGATCTCAGTCAGAGATGCAACTTCAGTCCTATACGGATGCACAGGGTCAGCCGATATCACAGTGGATCCGCAGCGAACAAAAATACCCATGGTCACACTCGAACGAATGTTAGCTGCTACTGAGCCACTGCGCCGAGAGCGGGATGAAAACTGCATGGCGACCTAGAGGGGACGCCGATGAATCTATCGAGCCCCATTCCGGACGTTTAGGCCCATCCGTGACGATTTGCATAGCGGTCATACATAGAAACAAACAAACAAACAAACAAACAAACAGAATCTGATTTTTATTAATATAGATTGATTGATAGATTGATACTGGTCATAGATACTCAAGTGTAATATATGATATCAGGTAAGAAAAACATAAATAATTTCAAAGCATCAATACTACACTGATGGCTGGCTCTTAAATTCAACCCTAATAAATCTCGAAATTTCATGAGGCCGGCCTCATACATCCTGATACTCACGAGGCATTTGCCCTCATGGCCTCGTGCTGGCGCCGCCACTGGTGGAAATCGATACTTCCAGTCGCCGTACACGCTTAAAACGTCATTTTGCCTAGGTTCTGAGCACAGAATAGGGTTCGCCGACCTTTATTTGAGGTAACATGAGGTTTTCCTCACGTGAATCTAAACACCTCAAATCTATGGGGACACCGCAATGCGCCGCGCTAGTTCTCATTTGCATTTTTTGGTCAAGATCGGTGTCGGAAATTTCCGACGCGAGCCCGAATTCAGCCCGACGCGAGTCCGAATTCAGCCCGACGCGAGTCCGAATTCAGCCCGACGCGAGCCCGAATTCAGCCCGACGCGAGCCCGAATTCAGCCCGACGCGAGCCCGAATTCAGCCCGACGCGAGCCCGAATTCAGCCCGACGCGAGTCCGAATTCAGCCCGACGCGAGTCCGAATTCAGCCCGACGCGAGTCCGAATTCAGCCCGACGCGAGCCCGAATTCAGCCCGACGCGCGTCCGAATCCAGCCCGACGCGAGTACAAATTCAGCCCGACGCGAGTCTTTAGATGTGTGGAGTGATGTTCTGCTATGTGGTGTATGGATTCGTTCATTTTGTTTGTCGGGTGGATGAAGTTCATGAATGAGGTATCGATGGTTTGACGTGTCTGTGATTGGATTCGAGGTGAGTTTTTTGATGGGAAAAACACTTTTATTCAACATAAAAGGATTTGGCATTTAATTCAATATTGTACTTTTTCGGGTAGTCAATCCATATTGACCACTAGCCGGCCTCCGGCCGGCCCTCTTAGCTGCCCCGCGATCCCTCACTCGACGATTACGGCTCCTCCGACCTGTCTTGCGGGTCGGGTTGGAAGACTACTACGGGGTTTTGTATCAATTGAAAGATCGGCAATGAGTCCTGGAGGAGAACTTCCTGCCGACTTTGACGGGCGACAATGGTTTGATTCGGGAGATTTGAGACGTTCGTCGAGATATCAGTCAAGATAATGCTCTCTGTCGATCAGCAGCCAGTCGTCGGTCATGTTCTTCATTCGTTTTATCATGTCTCGCCTGTGCCATTTGCTGCCGATGGTATTCCAGTCTGAGATTGCGTTGTTCTTCCGATTCGTCTTCTCTCGCTTGGTACGTTCTCCGCCGTTGATTTTCCACTCGGAGTTCACGTTGTTTTTCTGACTCTTGGTGTCTCGCTCGAGCTGTTCTTTGTCGTTGTTCCTCCACACGGAGTTCACGTTGTTCTGTCTCACGGCGCGGCGTCTCGACCGAGATGTTCTCTGTCTTTGATCGCTGAGCTTGTCTTCACGATAATATTCCGTCTCCCTTGATCTCATCAGTTCCACGCTAACATAAGTCTCTGACTTCTAAGCCGTGACGAATCCGTTGAAATATTCTTGTAGGAAATAGAACACGCCACGCTAGAGGGCGCTCATTCGATGTTCCGGTGCAAACGATTTCGCCGCACCGCGGCGCGTCGCCCGGCGTTTCTCTCAGAGGTTTCGAAAGCATCACTCGACCGATCTCGGAGATGCAACTCCGGCCCTATACGGATGCAACTCCGGCCCTATACGGATGCAGCAAAGGATGAATCATCATCAGTGCGGAGCTCTGATCTGAGCACAGGGTCGGCCGATTTCACAGTGGATCCGCTGCGAAGAAAAATACTCATGGTCACGCTCGAACTCCATGGAGAATCTTCGCTGCCACTGCGCCGAGAGCGAAACGAAAACTGCATGGCGACCTAGAGGGGACGCCGCTGAATCTATCCAGCCCCATGCCAGAGGTTTCGGCCCATCCGTGGCGATTTGCATAGCGGTCATACATACAAACAAACAAACAGAATTTGATTTTTATTAATATAGATAGATTGCTTTTTGGCATTTAATTGATATATTTTTTTATTTTATTCTAATTTTTGGCATTTGATTTATATCGACGATTATGAGTAAGTGGTGAGTGGTGCGACTTAGCTCTGCGTTTTAGGGGTTCCATGATTCTTCGAGAATAGCACCGGTAATTTCAGAAATAGGGGCTCCTATGATGCGTCAAGACCTATCATTTTAGGAATGGGATGCATGGTATGTGTCATGTTTTTTTTTGAGAGCATTGAGAATCGGCGCAGGAAGTTGATTGTGACCGAAGATATTGCTTACTCAGATGGTCAATTCATTGAATTCTTCTTCTGCTGCGTCAGTAGACCACCAAGCTTCAAGGTGGGCTCGGAGTTTTAGGGTGTTTTCGGCTGCCTCGTCAAAGACTGTAGCGTGGGTGGAAGTGAGTGTGCGACGTTGCAGATATGCTCTCGTCTCGGCTTGGCGGATTACGGCTGCGCTTCCTTCGGTTCCATCCAGTTTGTGAACATGCGAGTCCCAGAGGGTCAGGGTAACGATCGCCTTGCTGTTATCGACCAGTCGGACGTTTTGACGGCGTTTCAGGCGTCCTTGGCAATTTACATCTTGAGGATCTTGCACCTCGTAGACCATCGCTACGAGATCCACAGACGTGTTGGAGTCTATGTGTTGCAGTTCTTGGACGGTCACGGCGGCGAAGCGGAGCGGCGTCAACTCGTCTTCCGCGATGGGCTGGACGCGTGTGATCAGGAATTGGCACACGATGAGTGGTGATGATTAGGGCAGTAAATTTTTCGCGGCGATCGCGGAAAACGCGATTTTTGACGATTTTCGACGTTTTCCGCGAATATTCGAGATAACCGCGATTTCCAGAGGTACCCGCGAACTCCATATTTTCTGAGGTGTTTCCAGCCTCACACGGCGAATATCGAGACGCGTCGAGAAGTTCACGTCACTGACGCAATATCTGCTCCCGTAGTGCTGATCTTTGCATCCGGGACTCAATTTCATCCCTAAATGTCATTTGGGAAGACCTCCCTCTAAACCAACGACGAAGGTGGTCCTGGAGACCGAGAGAGTCCGTGACAGAAGATAGTGCGAAATGCGCATCGATTTTGGAGAGCACCGAGTTCCACCGCGTTGAACGGCAGTTGCTCCTAGCTTTTGATGTCGTGCAAGTTAAGACGCCTCATGTATTCATCGGCGACACTTGGTTACGCAAGCATATCGAGCGTTGATCTGGATTTTTTAATTCAGAATATACCCTGGTTCGAAGAGGATATCGCCGCGAGAGCTGAGCTGCACGTTCACCTCGTTTCCATCAATGAGATGACTGTTTCCGACAATATTGTCGCCTTCTGGCTCGCGGCTGCCAAACGCTTCCCAAAGCTCTTTGGGATTGCTCTCACTTGTCTCAGCGTTCCCGCGAGTAGTGTGTCGGCGGAGAGATCATCGAGTCTGTACTCGATGGTATTGCGGAATTACCGCCGCAGTATCGCCGACACAAGTCTTCGAGTGTATGGTATGTTGTATCACAACTCAGGAAGCGCATCTAGTTCATGATCCCGCACGGCGCTCATCCCGCAATACCATCGAATACAATGAGCTGAGGTATTCCTATAAACTGCATGATGAATTATTTTTTTTTCATCCGAGTTTCGAGCATCGGATCCAAAAGAGCGTTTTTCTAGATTTCCGCGAAATCTAGGACTTTTTGCCGCGAATCGACCGCGATTTTGATCTTTTTTTCCAGCAAAAAATTTACAGCCCTAGTGATGAGGAGGTTGGTGAGTTCAAGCCTAGAAATGGAATTTATGATATTCGACCTTCGTTATTTAGGTTTCGCACAGATGGTCGGTTTGCTTCTAAATGCTGCTTTGCGCCCTCGTCTTGTAGAGGCTGAATCGGAAACAGCGCCCCATTACGATCGTGTCGAACAAATCTTTTGCCACGGCGTTCACCCCGAGGACGCCAATCTCTCCGGATTCGTCGACGATTACGAAGCTGGGGAGGCATCCCTCTCCGGTGCCCTTCGCAAACGTCTCCAATTGCCCTTTCGATTTGACGCGACCCCTTATCGGTCCTCCGGTTCTCTGAAGCTCGATTTCGACGATTTTCCCCGTTGTTCTTCCGGGTGGGGCCGCTTGTACAGTCTCCTGTAGAGATGGCAGTCAGATTATTTAGACGAATTCATATATGAGATTTATCCTCCGCCATCCGTGTCTTCTCCTCACCCTGCTTCCGCTTGGGTGTCGCGTTTTCCTTCCCTTTGGGCATGGTATTGCTAGTAGTTGCTCTGCTTGATTCCGCTTGTTCAGCTTGATACGCAGGGAGCTGCTGACTGCTCGATTCGTGATCCGCGTTTTTATGCTTATTTTTGGGTGTCACATTTTTTTTGGATTTCCCTCAATGGGACTTTTTGTATCGTGTGTTAGTTCGTGAATCGTTTGCCAAGAAATGCCTATGGGTGCGGATTAGTTGTTGCGTTGTCTCTAATATCGATAGATATTTTCTCCCCGGTCAGTGGCGGTTTGCGAGAGTCTACTGGTGGAGTTTAGCTTTCGTTCGAAACAACGAATTCAGTCGGATGAATTTCTTCCGATGAGGTGATCCTCGATGTTTTTGAAGCTGAAGGTTTGGTTGTCTGATACGGGTTCGAGAATTCCGTGAAGATTCGTTGACGTCGTCGGCCCTCATAAAGCATTCGAGTCAGGGAGCTGTTCTCAGATAGCGTTTTTCGGTTCTTTATCTTCAAAATTGAGTGTCTAGACGGGACGTTTATTCGGTGTGTAAATACGATTGTTGGCGAGTTTGTGGCGACGAAGGTTTGTGTTGAATAGGGTGAACAGACTGTCGGATGTCTTTTTTGATCGGATGAGTTCGAGCTACAAATAGCTGTTTGAAGCCGGACGGTGGTGGCTGCCGTCCTGTGGTTGCGTTCGATATATGAATGATGGAAAGACGGAATTTTATTGAGATGAATCGAAGGTCCATCTGGGAGGGGTGTCTAGTGGAAAGTGGGGCAGCCGATTTTTGAGCGAGAGTACTTTCGGCACCGTTATGCATCATGGCCGTAGGTGTCGATTTCAGGCCTCGTGTTGAGGAGTTCCCGTTCTCGTGGACTGCGGCTCATGGGGACCACCTTCTCCTTGCCTTTGGTGATCTGAGATCCCATTGAATTCTAAACGAACTAAGTTTAAGGTTAACTCGTAAGCTGGATGAAAGCGATCAAGTTGTGGGTACACCTTTGTCTTGATTTCAGAAGGATCTTCCGTTTAGACTAGGGGGAGGGGGGCACGAGCAATTCCTCTAAGCGTCAGGGGGGCGCGGGACAAAAAGGTTGAGAAACACTGGACTAGGGGGAGGGGGAAAGGGCGGGGCACGAGCAATTCCTCCAAGCGTCAGGGGGGCGGGACGAAAAAGGTTGAGAAACACTGTACTAGAGGATCTCAACGCAGTGTCAGAGACCATCGCAGACAGGACGGTTCGGAATAACCCGGGTACAAGCTCCGAGGGGGCGGAGACAGATCGCACAGCAGGCCAACAGGTGAATCCAACAATTCCGCCGGGTCCGGCACCGCTTCCGTACCCCCCGCCGTCGATTCCGAACTTCACTCCGACCGCCAATACCAACCCGCTCGTTGAGAATCAGCAGAGCACTCCGGCGACACCGGGACAAACCCCGTCGACACAGGCCGACGTCTCAGGTGAGCTCGGGAAGGCCCGCAAGCGAATCATCCTGCTAAGGGCACGCATTAAGACATTTGCGAACAGAGCTCACACCATAAACGCGGCCAATGACGACAAGAGGGAAGCCTTGTCAAAAATCGACAATCTCATAGACGTCCTCACAAGCTTGCTAGAGCAATGAGTCGTCATGACAGCCAGCTTCGTGGAGCTCTCAGAAGCAGATCCGGACAAGCAATTCTGTGAATCCGTCGCCACGCTGGAGCTCCAGGTGCAGGATATCTTAAGATACCTGAGAGAATTACGAAAGCTCGTATTCGACTCGCTGGCGGAGGAAACGGAGTCCACATTTGAATCGACCAGAAATAGTCGGGTGGTAGTCCCACCACAGGCACCCCCAACCACGGATACACCGATTCTCACCTCGACCTAGTACGCAGCAGGCAGCCCCAACGGACCACCAGAGAGACCACTGAACGAGGCGGGGCCTCTGCCGACCGTGACAAAGGCTTCCGACGACGCGACACCTCTGCCAAGTCAATCGCAGCGTCAGGCAGAGACGACCCCAAGCATGCCGGGTGACTCAAACACCTCAGGCAATCCGCACTACCAAGGGAGGGCTCAGCCGACCCCACCAGGGTGGCACCCCCCACTAGAATTCCCAGCGTCTAGCCTACCCGGCCAACCGCCTCCGGAAAGTCCGGAAAACTTCTTCCCCGAGCTGACAAAAAACTTCAAGTTACCAAAGTTCAACGGGGACGTGAAAGAATTCAGGAAGTTCATGGACACGTTCAACACCTTCGTCTATGAGCGCCAGATACCCGATCTCCAGAAGATCTCAACGAGGCGCTCTCTGGGAGAGCATATCACTGTGTGAAGCACAACCTGAGAGCCGAGAACTATCTTCCAATGAAGCAGCTCCTGGAGAAGCAATTCGCGGAAACCTACATGGCGCAAGACAGCCACCAGCGAGCGATGGACCAGATCCTGTCATCCGGAGGGGAAATCCGTAACGATAAGTTGCCTCGTTTCGTTAACTCGATCTCGCAACACATATTAGCTTTGATTTAATTAGGCGAATCCTACACGTTTCTAACCTGGGCTCACACAAACAGAATACAGTGAAGTCTCGCTAACTTGGAAAAATCAGGAGTAGTGTTCTGAATTTTTTTCCAAGTTATAAGTTAGATGATGCAACATCATCAGAAGGAAGATTCATTTCTAGAATGCCGGGAAATATGAACGGATGTCCGCCCGCCTTTTCTCGTCCCAATATTCAGCGATGAGCCTCTCCCTGTATTTCTGAAAGGCTTTGCTGGCTTCTGGTCTCTGCCTAAAGCGACTCATGAGTGATGAGAGGTGGGACTGATCCACTTTGCAAGAGCTTTGAGCGCCTCAGGATCGGTCACGGATACATTGACGCTATCTTCAACTTCGTTTTCAAACACAAACTTGTTATCATCATCGCTTTCATTCCCGTCCTGAAAACTAGCATCCTCGACCATGAGGAGATTGCTGCCAGCCTCAGTAAACTCTGCGAAGGTTCAACCGGCCGAGAAACGATCGCGGATGATGTTGACATGTACAACAAATTCTTCGTCTGAGGACGATCCTGCGGCTCTAGGGTCAGCGTTAACCAATGCCTCAACGACAAACAGTTATTGTTCGAAAGGATCAAAGACTCTCGGCATCACGTCGTCCCTGGCTTCTTCGAGAAATCGGATGCTTTGTATAAATTCATCTTTTCAAGTGATCGGACTGAGCAAGCGGATGCAACTGTGAATTCGAAACACTTCTCAGAATGAGTCGCGACAGCTCCGAATTGTACTGACATTCACCGTATTCGAGTACCCTGGCTAGGGATTCGCTGCCAACGAAAAATTCCAGGTTATTTGGAGGAAAATGGCTGTTCCGCATTCCAAGTCAGAGGGGTAAAACTATTCCGAGTTATAAGATAGCGAAGGTTTCCCGAGTTATAGAATGGAGTTAACATTACGTCTACGGTACAACTTACCGAGGTTGCCGTGGGACCGGCTCTGGGTTATAAGTTAGTGAGGGTTTCGAAGTTAGTGGAGTCCAAGTTAGCGAGACTTCACTGTAGTCGAAAAGTTAAGCTGGGAAACATGGGTCAAATTCACAGGAGCGCACAGAGACAAACTACAACACACGTTCACGGGCAAGCTCGAAGCACTGATGCACTTTCTAGAGTCCGAATCCTGTTTGATAGAGATGCTTACAGCTAATCGAGCCTCAGGGCCAAGGCCGACGACGCGTAACCGGGGAAGGAAAGAATTCGGCAGCCGTCAACAGCCCCACAAGCCGACCTACGACTCAGAGCAAGGTTCCAAGCCCAATCCCGCGTCGTACAAAAACTCTTCGAATAACTTTCACATAGGTTCCTCACCGACACCGAC
This sequence comes from Lepidoglyphus destructor, assembly GCA_031001835.1. Lineage (NCBI taxonomy): Eukaryota > Metazoa > Arthropoda > Arachnida > Sarcoptiformes > Glycyphagidae > Lepidoglyphus > Lepidoglyphus destructor. The sequence continues at coordinate 1,005,486 of JARNKU010000045.1, forward strand.
ATCATTCCGAACCGGGCCGAAGGAACCACGAATGCATCTTCTGCGAGGCAGACCACCCATCCTTCCGCTGTTCACATTCACTCTCAGCGCAGAAGCGCAAAGAGAGAGCGATGGCGAAAAACGCGTGTTTGCGATGCTTGAAGCTGAATCACGAGGCAAAAAGCTGCACGCAGGCGTTCAAACATCCGTGTCGCTTCTGCAAAGGGAAGCATTACTCGATCATCTGCAGCAAAGCACCTTTCGATATGAACGAGCGAAAACCAATCGTCTCCATGATGAATCTTAAATCAGGAGACCCCGGCAAGGCCGACCCTTTCCTCTGGACAGCCCATGTCTTCGCAGAAACCGAGGGTAGGAAGATTCTGTGCCGCATCCTGATCGACCCAGGTTCACAATCTTCACACGTGACCTACTCGTCGGTGGAGAAACTCGGGTCAACACCGATGAGACACGTCGACATGGCCATCTCCACCGCTGGAGGCAGGGTAACCAACGTCTACAACTGCGGCGTGCACGAGCTAAAGCTTCAAAGTAGAAGCAATCCAGAGAAGATTCTCCGCGTGCAGGCCATCGAGCTGAAATGTCTGACAAGAACAAGGTTCCCAGTTCTAAAAGACGACTTCGGGCTAGGCCCAATGGCGGATCACGTCACAGAGGGTGAGCTCGAGTGGGTTGACGTCCTGCTCGGAACAGAGAAGATGGCGGAAATAGAATTCGACAAGCCGCGCTCTTTCAACGGAATCTTCGCCTTGGAGTGCATCTTCGGCTGGGTATGCGGCGGAGCGGCAGACAACAACCCCAGCGCGGGCTCCATACCGAGATTTTGTGGCTTCGAAATCGTGCAATCGGCGTCTCCGGTCTCCGACATTGACAAAGCAGAGGAATGCACGATCGAAGAAATCACGGCAGACCACGGGCCGTCAAACCGTTCCCGCACACTCGAGGACTTCAAATGGCTTCGGCAATCCAGTGAGGCTGGCTTCGAAGACGACGAAGACAACGAGAGAAAGGAAGAGGAAGACGAACTAAACAAAGCGCTGATGACCAACTTCAGAAACACCACGGAACGAGACTCAGAGGGTACATACATCATCCATCTTCCGTTCAAAGACAACATCCGAACGCTAGGAGACAACAGGAAGCTCTCGCTGTCCAGGCTCAACTCGTTGCTCAACAAGCTAAAGGAAGAACCAACGAAGTTGAAAGCGGTAGACGAAGAGGTCGAAGCATGTCTCGCAGCCGGGTTCGCGGAAGAAGCAATGCCACGGAAACCCAATCAGCTGGCACACTACCTGCCATTGCAGGCAGTTTTCAAACAAAACCCACACGCAGCCCTGCAAATGAAAACGCGATTAGTTCGTGACGCAAGCAGCAGAACGGACAATTTCGCGGGATTGAACGACGTGCTCCACGCAGGCCCGAATCTTCTGCCGAATATCATCAGAGTTTTCTTGAAATTCAGCCAATACCGATACGCTCTAACCGCTGATATTCAGGAAGCATTCCTACAATTCAAGATTGCGGAGGAAGGTCGAACATTCCTCCGGTTCTTCTGGCCGTTAGGCGTGGCCGAAAACCCCGCCGCCACAACGAAGGAATTCTGGGGAACCCGTTTGGAGTTTGGACTCATCTGCAGCCCCAGCCTCCACTGTCAGGGCATCAGACTCCATCTGGAAAACTCGAGGGAAAAGTATCCCGAACACGCAGAATACCTTCAGGAGGTCGCTGATCATTTCTACGTCGACGACATAGGCACCGGGGCAAACAGCATCGAGGAAGCATAGCAACGCATAGCTCTTCTCTTTGCGGTGTTCCAAGACGGACACTTCCCGCTGCAGAAATGGCAGTCCAACAGCGAACACTTGGGAGAATTCATCAGAAAAAACGCATCAGTGAAGAATCCAGAAATCTCGACAACTCGAACAGATGCAAAGTTTCTCGGAGTACCCTGGGATCAGGTCTCAGACAAACTCTCGTCTCCAACAGAGAAAGCCATCAAGGCTCTCTCATCCGGCACACCGTCTAAGAGACGTCTGTTGAGGGGCATAGCAGCGGTGTTCGACCCGCTGAATCTACTGGCTCCTTCGACGATAAACGGAAGAATTCTGCTCCAAGAACTCTGGAAAGCGGAATATCACTGGGACGCCGAGCTGAACAGCGAGCACACGACGAAATACAAAGAAGCCGTGAGCATTCTAGAGAGAACGGAAACATTCTCGATAGAAAGACACATGATATCTCACGACTCCGACGTCACATCCAGACAGACAGCGACGCGAGCCTCGAAAGCTACGGAGCGGTCGCCTACCTCCGCGAATTGCGAAAGGGCTCAGAGTCCAGAACTCATCTCCTCATGGCAGAAGTGCGCCTCGCATCGATCAAACCCATGTCGGTGCAACGCCTCGAGCTAATGGCTGCATTAACAGGGGCTAAGCTGCTAGACCTCATAAGGAAGAGCATCGACATCGAAATCGACCTATACAGGATGTACAGCGACAATTCGAGTGTCCTCGCCTGGGTTAATTCAAAACCAGAAAAATGGAAAGCTTTCGTCGCAAATCGAATCCGTCGAATTCAGGCGCTCATCGGCGACATCAAACTCCACTACGTGAAATCGGACCACAACCCGGCAGACCTCGTAACTCGACCCGCCTCGGACATATCCGAGCCGAGTCAGAAAAGTCTCTGGCTGAACGGTCCGTTTTGGCTGAAAGGAAAAGAAACGATCCCAAAGTCGCCAAGTCTCGGGTCGCAAGGCGACGTCGACGCACATCGAGTCGAGTCAGAAAAAAAGCAACCGTTCCGACATGTCTGATGTCAACTTCCGACAGACCGCAGTCTCCAGAACTGGCCTACTATGAAAATCCATTCTCTTCGTGGGTCAAAACGATGAGATTCTGTGCGCTTATGCTACGCCTCAGGGGCAAAGCCGCAGCGGCCAGAGACAGAGTGGCGAAGGGAACCCCAGCAGCTCCAAAGTCAGCAGCGCACAGGAATGCCAAGAACATCAGCACAGAGGAGATGATCCAAGCGAGAACGCATCTCCTTAAACTAATGCAAAGTATATACTTCGAGGAAGAAATTAAATTACAATGCAAGAATATTAAAAAATCGAGTCCACTGCTGCAGTTCAACCCTTTCATGGATCCGGACGGCATCATGAGAAGCAGAACTCGGCTAAGCCAGTCCAGATACCTGACAGAAAGTCAGAAAGCACCCATCATCCTTCCGTCAGACGGAAAGTACACGGAGCTCATAATCAAAGATAAACACGAGCTCAAATGCTTCCACTGCGGCGGGATGGCCGCAACCATGCACGAGTTGAGGAAAGACTATCTCGTACCTCACGCCCGCCGGATCGTCCGCAAAATCCACACCTCATGCGCTACCTGCAAAATCTTTCACGGCAAGTCAGGCTCGCTACCCATAGCCTCTCTGCCACAATTCAGGGTTGAGCGCAGTCCACCATTCACCTACACCGGATGTGACTTCGCGGGGCCAATTCGATACAAGAAAGATTCCGGCGAGGTCGGGAAGGGATATCTGCTCCTGTTCACCTGCGGAGTGACTCGATGCGTCCACTCAGAGCTGACCACAGATCTATCCACGGTTGAAGTTCTAGGTGCCCTACAAAAATTCATCAACAGATATCCGTTCGTGAAAACCATTGTCAGCGATAATGGGTTGTCGTTCCAGAGAGCGTCGAAGGAAGTCAAGGCGATCTACGACCACATTCGCGATGGGAGTGTAAAGAAAATGCTGGCCAACAACTTCATTGCATGGCGATTCAACACTCCGACGTGCAGCTGGGCAGGAGGATTTTTCGGAAGGATGATACAATGCGTGAAGAGGCCACTCCGCAAAATCCTAGGAACGGCCGTTCCGCATTTCCGAGATCTCGAAATAATCCTCAGTGGCATCGAAGCGACGATCAACCGAAGGCCCATCACGTTCGTCCCCTCCGACGCCAATGAACCTCAGGCGCTCAGCCCATTTGATCTCCTGTACGGTTACCGAGGTGAGACCTTCATGCCGCAGCACGACTTGCAACCCCACACGCGGGCCGATCGAGACAAAGCCATCTTCGCGAAGAGACACAAATACCAACAGAGACTTCTCAACGCGTTTTGGAAGAGGTACCAAGGAGAGTATCTCCAATACCTCAGAACAGCTCACAAACAACCAAACTCAGAGGTCAGGCCTCTGCAGATCGGAGACATCTGCCTACTTGAGGACCCGGCAAGCAGCCGAGCCCTCTGGCCGTTATGCAGAGTGATCGCGTTTCCAGAAGACGTCGAACCAGCCAACTCTAGATCATGCACCGTGAAGACAGCTAAGAGTCAGATTTTCAAGCGCCCCATCTAGAAACTGTATCCGATAGACAAATCAGTTGAATGACAACCGAATCGCACAGTCCCGGCAACAAGAAGAATCAACTAACGTACCACATCTCGGCAATCAAGCAAAATTTATTACAAGAAAGTAACAACGATATGAAGATTTTTTCGCCTTCACGCGCCCGCGCCTTACGCATCCCCCCGCCTATTCAACATCCCCATACAGCGTACAAGAAGGGGGCACTTCTCAACCCCCGTAGCGGTCAAGTTACCGCAGCGTTGGCAGCGGATGAGGACAGCCTCGCGAGGCCTGCCCTCACCCAGGTGGAGAACGTCACAGGCCTCCCGCCTCAGTAGATCGTACACCGCCTTACGGGAAGCGTCACGAAGACCGCCCGTTGACGTATTCTAACAGATCTGCGGGGCTCCCGAAGTTGATCGCTTGCTGTTCAAATCGATAGTCGATCGTAATGTCGCGGGAGCTGACCATGGCTTCTAGCTGGACGATGGCAACGTAGTCGTCGGCGAAGGCGGAAGGTTGCACGCGATAGCGTAGTCGTCGAGGTAGCCGAAGGACGGATAGGTCCAACCGAGGGAAGTCAGGCTTCCCTCGAGGAGGCCTCTCGAGCAGTCGCGGAAGACCTGCTGCTCCCCGGAGATGAGACTCCCTCAGAAAATCCGAGAAAGGAGCACAACCGCACGGTTGGGGTACCGCATGAGTTCCGGCTCCTTCTGGAGGAAGATGTCGGAGCAGAGCCCCAAAGGGAATTTCTCGAAAACGCAAGGCATTCTGCAAAATCAAAAAGAAGAGATATATCAGGCATGGAAGCGAAGCAGCTCTCCGTCGATCAGCCACGAAAAATGAATAATCACACATCTACCACGTACCTCAACCGTCGGTCCTGGTCACAAAGAGTAACACCGTCAAAGCTCGAGGCAGCAAACGACCAAACACGTAGAAGTTGAAAAACAAAAGGGAACGGGTCGGCGAAGAAAAAAACGACACAATCGATCGGGCTGGAACCACGAATGCCACGAGCCAAGCCAAGAGAGCGCGCGCCACGATGGAGAGAGAGACACGCGGAATTCTCCCCATCTCAATGCGCTGAGGGCGCCACCGAAGCTCCACCGTCAACTCGAAATTCGGCTCGGTCACCGCACCGGAATTTCCGGGGGCTGTGGCAAACGGAGGAGTCCGTTGTGCTGGGAGCTTGCGATATACACACACACTCCGACACACACACGCACACAAAGAGACGAGATTGCGAGGCAACTTAGATAACCTTTATTCGAATATCCATATCATGAGAATTGTACCATTCGAGCATTTCTTCCATTCAGCTCAAGTCGAGCTTCATTACGGAAAATAAATCTAGGACAGCCGTTCGTTCACAGGAGCCAGAAGTCGCGCCTTCCGCGTGACGTCACAGCAGCCGGCCGGCGTCTCCGCCGACTGCCTCCTCCGATAGAGTCTGCCGTCAGGCGGCAGAGCGACTCTCGCACTGTCAGCCACGTACACATGGGTCTGCTGCACTGTCTCCAATAGAGCATCAGCTGATAGTCAGCCAGTCCGATATCTATCGTAAAACGAGCCGCAAGGCCACCGGTGACCACAGGTCTGAACTAGTACTAGAACTCTAGAAGTCGTGCCGAGAGCCGACTTCGCCATCCTACGCTCCGAGGGAACGTTTTCCCAACGACGACGGCAGACTCACTTGGAGTCAGGCTCCCCAACTCAAAGTGACAAGCTACTGTGAATGTGCGACGTCCAGTGTGAACGAAGAAACCAGTGTTTTCACTCTTCTCATAGTTCGGTCGCCACAACCTCTATGTGCTTTGATCGTTTGTGGAATTCCGGGTTCTTTCCAAGCTTGACCGCACTCGCACTATCGACAAAGAGCATCGGTGTTATACCTCCAGACCCCGGAATTCCCCGTTAGATACGACAGAGCCAGATGAGTTTCTTGGCACCTTCGCTGGCTGCAACGATCTCCGCTTCAGTCGTCGACAGGGCAGTCGTCTTCTGCAGTTGACTGACCCAAGAGACCGCTCCACCTGCACCCAATGCAACAACTCCGGTCGTAGATCTCCGTGTCTTCCGACAACCCGCAAAACCAGCGTCGCTGAAGACCTCCAGCTCGGGTTCGCTCCTCTTGTATTCTATACCGGCAATTTGCGTTCCCTCCAAATATCTGAAGATCCTTTCCACTGAGTTCCAGTCAGCTACTGTGGGGTTCTCGAGAGATCTGGCTGCTCGGCTGACCGCGAAGGCGATATCCGCCCTCGTCGCCGCCGAGAGATGCATGAGGCACCCCACAGCCTCACGATAGGAGACTTGTGTCGCAGGTTTGCTCTCCCCAGACTCCTCACTGGAGGCCGGAGTCGATACCGCGTTGCAGTTCGTCATACCAAATTCGTCTCGTGTACTTGGCTTGACTTATCGTACACATCACACACTCAATCCGCATTCCCAGGTAGCTTTCGAGCCCTCCGACCGTGATCTTGAGAGTCTTCTTCAGCTGCTCCATGAAGCTTTGAATACCGTAGTCATCGCTGCCGACCACGATCATCACTGTGGCTCATCAGTAAAAGGAACGCGATGCTACAGGACATATTTGCTTGTAATTGATTGATCTTTTGATCAAGCTCTCTATTCTGGCTCGTCATGGAAGTGGCAGTCGATGTAGAAACACTTGGCAGAGAGGACCTTCTGGCAATAGATGCAGCTGATAAAGGGTAATTTTGCACAGTCTAGCGTCGAGCAGCTGTCCTGGATGCTGAAGAGAAGCTGCGACAAGCTCTGGAGAGGAATGTAAGTTTTGCTAAAACCCGCCTTCTTCCAGGCATAGAGCCACAAGGGTCTGAAAGCTGGATGCTGAAATTGGTTGTAGATCAGGGACTGCAACTTCAGCACGCTGTTCCGGTCGTCAACTCGAAAGCCGTGCACCAGGCTGTGTTCAGTCAGCCGCTTCGCAAAGTCCTTCCATTGCCGGAAGCAGTACGAATCCAACGGCTGTAAGATACTCGTAGACCCTTTGGGAAAGAATTTTACGTGCACGATAGCGCTGGCCATTTGATAGAGCTCTTCGTTTCGATGGCCACCCCATGAATCCACGTATAACACGCAGCGTTGGCGGCGCGTGTAGCTGTGAGTTAGCGCGTTCGAACTGTCGAAGCTTGCAACCGTTAATCGCTCTCCCGCGTAAGACAACGTTCGCCTTGTATGGAATATGTAGTTGAACCCAGACTGATCCGTGTTGAGAACCTCGGCGGGCTCAAACTCATCTTTGAAAGGATCAGCAAATTCTTTGAGGAGCTGCCTCGTTTTCTTCGCGACACTGTTGAAGCCTGTGTGTCACCATCCTGACGATCTTCCTCGATGACATACGGTAAACGTTTTTGAACTTCGTAATCCACGGTGAGCTTGCTTGGAAAGTTGTCAAACCCAGCTCCCGGGCTTTTTCTAGCGCCCACATTCGAATCGTGAGGTCATGGATCAGGAGCAGGGGTCGCAAAAAACCGGAGCTCTCCTAACGACCGTCGGCCAGCTCCTCTATGAGGCCACGAGCTGCAGACGAGCAGGAGAGTTTCTTCTTCAGAAGCTATCCATTGATATACAAAGGGGGAATGCTGCTGCCGTAATGGGCACCCTTCAAGCGTACGAGGGCCCGCACCTGCACCTGCCGCGGGAGTGATGCTGTATATTTAATCCAATCAATCAAATAACTTACAGTTAGTATCACGGTACCGAAAATTCGAATACATGATTGACGGTAGAAAGCTGTGTGATGTCAACCGGACCCGAGACCTCGGTGTTATCATGAGCACCGACTTGAACTTCAGCGAGCATACTAGGGAAACTGTAACTAGAGCCACAAGACAAACCAATTCCATACTTCGTTCCTTTGTTCTTACAGACGTCAATGTCTATGAACGGCTTTTCAGCATTTACGTTCTCCCCATCCTCACATATTGCTCGCCTGTATGGAATCCTCGTCTCATGAAGGATAAACGCCTCATACAAACTGTTCACGATCGTTTCCGGCGACGCGTCGCCTACAAATGCAGAGTTGACAAAGATTCCATGAGGCGCATCAACCTTGAAGAGGTCTTTGAGAGCATCGACACAAAAACGTTGAACAGGATCGTGCGTTGTGGAAATTTTAGAGATCGATGGTTTAATGTTGTAAATACCAAAACCAGAGCGTCGGTTACATATCACCCCAAGTTCTTCGCAAAAAACGAAAAAGTAAACAACTTGTTCCCTTGGCGCGTAACCAAGAAATACACTACGGCATGAACTCAATGCGCGTAGCCTTGTTATCCCGCTATTATTGTTTGAAACTTCCCCCCCACCTTTATGCAAATAAAGCGATTGTATTAACTTGAACACCACGTACCTTCAGATCTGCTGGAATAACCAGACCCTCACGTGTCGTCACATTCTTGGGTCGCGTCACAACGAGCTTCCGCCGCGCATGAGCCACCTGCTTCCGCAATAGCCGCAACCTAGGCAAGCGCCCTCGGAAGGGATTTGACTCCACACTCTCGAGCACGTGGCCAACAATCACAACCGGCTCAACTCGTCGGAGAGCGGTGGTAGCTTGCTTTGGAACTTCATTCAAGCACTTCCGGACTCCTACATGCACGGCGTCGGGCACGTGTGAGCGGAACGGACATTCCTGTGTACGAAATCGATCCTACGTCAACCAACTACGAGGTATTCTGTCATAATCTGCCCATAAGCTCACGAACTCGTTCTTACCCGGCATTCTTTGTCACCACACGTGGCTATCCTTGCCTTGCAGCCTTTCATCAGACACCGCCACGAAATTTTCCCGCCCGTCTCGTAATCCTTGCGAAATACGTAGCCCTCGACGATCAGCGGCGCGTAGAATCGACGTATTCGAGTGGCATTCCACTTTCGTTGACAACGTGTTTCAGAACCACCAACCGCATGGACACGACGCGCACCCTTGGGAAGATAACAAAGTTCTAACGGTCTCTCGACGGCGGTGGCACCACGCACCACACGGCGCTAGAATCGCCCACCGAGATTTCGCGTGAACCGCACCGTCGCTCAAATCTCCCTTCCACGCTAATCTACCCCGCGCCGCTCAAATCGGACTTCGCACAAATTGGCCCTTCGCTGGAAAAAGCCGTCCGCCCATCTGTTCCAGCCGCTCCAATTGACCCTCCGCTCAAATTGGATGCAACCGTCACTGCCGCTTCTTCGACCAGGAGACGTGCTCTGCGAGCCTCGACAGCCCGAATGAGATCCTCCAGGGGGAAGCCATGGGCGTCGATAGCCAGGGCGGGACTCTGGTTCATTGAAGAGTGTTCAGTTTCTGGATTTGGTCGAATTTCTCGTCTTCGAACTGACGGCGCAGGTCCTGCTGCTCTTCCAGTGAATGGGTAGAAGCTGTGAGCGGCCGCCGCTGCGGCTGGAGCTACTTGGGGTGACTCAGAAGCCTCTGTTTTCGGTTTGGACGTACCAGGAGCCGTTTGTTCGGTTTCGTCGTTTGGATTTCCCATGGTTGCAGGGTTGGAACTGGATTTTCTGAATCCTGCAGGTAATTTGCTTCCATTTTATTATTCCGTCCAGTTATTCATCCGACTCTGATCCATAGGGATTGTTCAGCCTCCTGATCTCTCTGTTCCGGCGTTACACTGGGGGTTTTCAACTGCGAAATACTACGCGTTCTGGTATCATTAAGACCGTTTCGAGAAATCGAGAGAGGCTCGCTGAGGATGATTGCGGATGAATGAGCAGTTTGGTCGCGAGCGTACTGGATCCATCATCTTCCTGAACGGAAAATTCATCGGGATTTCACAGCGTTGCTGAAGAACTACCCCCGAGGCCGAGGGCTTTCCAGGCCTTCATTTCAATCTGTGTTGGAAGCCAGCGGAGGTGACGCTTTCCTGACATCGAACGCAGGCAAAAAACGATGATAGCACCAAGAGATGGAAAGGGGAGCTTGCTGCAAAAATCGTTGCAAGGAGCCTCAGCCTACATAAGCGAAAATGGAGCGTACAGAACGATTTCTGGTGCAGTGCGATGGCAAGCAGTTCGGTAAAAGGAGTTGGTGTGACACTGAAGGTCAGTTTCGCGTCGGAAAACTTGTGGGAGTTCCACAGTTCTTCTTCTATACCAACGGAAAAACTGCGGATGGAGTCCACCAGTACGTACGATGCAAGGAAAGTTTCACGTGAGTTTCCATGCGATATCCACCATTTGTGCAAAACCCTCGATACTGGTAGACCTGTGCTACGACCTCAGCTGCTCCTAAATGTCAGTTCCCTGTGGCCTACCCTTGCAGTAGAGGCCTGAGTTGCCGCGTCAACGGGAAGATCTCCCCCGAAGGCCGGATCATCTTCTTGAAGGGGATTCACAATCATCTACCAGAAGCGCATGGGTTCGGGCAAATGAAAAGAACAGCTCGCGAAAATTGTTTGCGGACTCTACGCGAGAATCTCGAATTTTTTCCTATGGATGCTATCATGGAGGGGCGTGAGAAGTAAGTTTCGGACGGAGAATAGGCATCCATTGTGAACTGGTTGACCCGGCACAGTCTGTTGTTGAGTCCGCATGTCTCGATTACAGGTGTCCGATGGGAGTACAGCTTGAAAATGTTCCGACGGAGCATGATCGAACCGCCCGTCGCCAGGCGGCGAAGGTCAGGCCCGAAAAAGTCGGCACCATGGCGGCTCTACACGAGGCCATTGTTGGTCTGGAGCTCCGTGCATACACCTGTACGAGTGACGGCGAGCGGCTAATAAATCTCCGTCGCTTACAATATGATAGCCTTGTGCTGACCACCAGCCGTTAGCTTGAGCTGCTGCGTGATCCATCGCTGTACATGGCCCACGCAAATGCGACGCATAGAGCAGTACCGAGAAAGCTTCGTAGGCAGCTTTTTACCAAACATAGTAATTGGCACGGCGACCATGTAAGCGCAGATCCGTTGTTCCGTCAGAGGTTTGCATTTCCACACAGTGGCTGGCCTCAAACAAACTTGAAGTATCGGTTACACTGCTTACTAATTTTGATATTGGTTGAAGGTCGGTATGGTTGCCTGTGCGCTGATGAGCAGGTCCTCGGCAGAAGCGTACGCTGAAGTCTTCCGTACGTTGTAAGAAGTCGAGCCGAGCGTAACCGTCCCCAGATACATGGGCGATTATGATGCAGTCATGAGAGCGGCAGTGTGCCGGGTGTTTGCGGGCTTCCGTGTACACGGTTGTTTGTTCCACTATGTGCAATGCATGGCGAGACACGCGAGCTCACGCGCAGTGGGTCTCTCGCGAGAAATCCGGCGCCCCGGTCCGGAGCTTGACAAGTTCCTCGCTTTCGGTGCTCTGCCTCTCCTTCCTGCCTTCGATATTGAGCCGACATTCGAGCTCCTCGCATTGGAAGCGCTGGTCGTGAACCCTTCGGTGAGCAATAAGGATAGCACTGGAAAAGTGCACGGATGCAGACAAGCTTTCGTTTTCTCGATCTAACGTTGTCCGTCAGTGTTCTCCCCGCTCACGGACCTTCCAATCTCACCCTGCTTTACAGTTCCAGGTCTTCATCGACTACTGGAGACTCTATTGGCTCGAGACCATTGGAGTTGAGAAACTTTCCCTCTTTCGGTTGGAGTGTCGAACCAACAATGCGGTTGAGTCGAATTCGGGATCTTGTTAGTATGTTCCCCCGGTTTCCAGATGAGTTTGGTACTGCGAAGATGTCAATCCCCGGGTGTAGACAATGTGATCCCGTTTTGCAGCCCGCATTTGCACGCAGAGCCAGCATAAGGTCGTGAATTGCCGCATACGTCTCCAAGGTCGACATAATGTCCGTTCGAGACCGAACAGAGCGACAAGGCTGAATGAACGTTCACTCGAAAACAATTGGGATGGACTCGATATGGGCCTCATAAGCCCCAAGGTGTCCTGCGATCGAAGGAAGTACCGCGTCGGGGGTTGTAAGTACAATGGACATTTCCTCCCCTAGAAGCTGTCGGGAAAGTATGCATGCCTCTATGCCCGTCCCGTTCGACGCAATCCCAGAGCTGACATACAGCTTTTCCAGCCGCACTCAAGTACAACGTCTTCCACAACAAGGGAGCCAAGAACTATGAGGTTAATCACTTGAAGGCTTGGATCTCAGCAGCGCACAAAGACAACGAGTATCCCAACCATGAAACATACCCTCAAGACCACAATTACGCAGTCGCCTTCAATGGGACTCTACAGCACGCACCTGATCACTCTTACGCGGCTCCCTCCGATGGTGACGGAGGACCAGAATAGACAGCTGCTTACCGCACCGATATCTCATTGAGGGAAATGCGTGCCGAGAATGCCTCGTCGGAGGCGACATATCTCTCGAGAGCGAAATGTAGTGAACCCTTGCAGGATGATACGCCCACGACTGATACTATTCTCAAGGCGATTGATAAGGCCTTCTTAGACGATCCTCATCAAGTTCTCGCAGAGGTTTTGAGTCAGGTTGTCCTCTGGATCGCGCACAGTCTCCTCGAGCTTGATTTCCCTGGGAACTGATTGCACGTCGACTTTCCGCAGAGCAAACTGACTCAGTGTCTTCCTTACTTTCGAGTTCTCACTGACCTCGGCTCAGCTTAAGGAGGCGCTGGAGCCATCTACTCTCAAGAGCCGTCGAAACTTTGAATTTCGCGCATCATCTCTCTCCCCCGTTTTCCCGCCATGAAACATAGCGGCGTATAGATGGGGGGAGGTGGCCATAGTCCCCCACAACAAACCCTTGTTTACACTTCGAGGAGACGAATGAATGCATTCTGATCACATGTATCCAATGCGGGCGATTGCAGAAGCCACCAAAAAAGCTGAAATCCCAGCGGCGAATCCGCTGTGCTGGCGGGGCGAACTTTCGTTCTGCGTCGCAGGCAACAGGCGCCGCTCGCGGTTCAACTGCGAGATGGGCGAATGAAATTTAGGGGGGAATGCTGGCTCGGAAGGGAATTATCAATGCCCTCACAATTTTGTGTAGGCGGTAGAGTTCTGAGATACATCTTCTTAGACAGCTACATATGAATATGAAAGTTTTATGGCACGAGTGATTCGGGCTCAATACTTTTGTTCCCCGAAACGTCGCAGGGCAATGGTATGTGGGTACTGCGAAACTAGTGCAAGTTCCTCTTCGCCTCCCAAGTTTTTCCCCTCGGAAAAGAGTTTAACGTCAAACTCCTATGCCCTCGGCCATCGAGGCGACTGAGGCAATACGGGAGGAATTCCATTTCTTTCATCATGCGGACTCTACGGGAAAGGCCTACTCAGTTCTTGCAAGATTTGTTGCCAAAAAACTCTCCGCAGTGGGGGAATCAGCCCCAGCTCTCCAGTATTTTCAGTATGCATCAGTTTCGCAGTAGCGACATGCCCCAGGTCCGCGACGTTTCGGTTGAGTTGAGATATCGAGCCCGAATCATTCGTGCCATAGACCTTGTATTCTCAAATGTATGTATTAGTGAACTCTAATGCCTGAATAAAATCGTGAGAGCATTGATAACAACCATTCGAGCCAGCGTTCCCCCTAAAAACTCATCTGCCCATCTCTCAGTTGAACCGCGAGCGACGCCTATGGCCTGCCGCGTAGAACGCGAGTTCGCTCCGCCAAACCAGCGGACTCGCCGCTGAGATTTACTCGCTTTTCGCCGGCCCCGCGACCGCCCGCCTCTGACATATGTGATCAAAATGCGTTCATTCGTCCGCTCGGAATGCAAACAATGCTTTGTTGTGGGGGACTATGGCCTAGACCCTAGATGGGTGCATGCCATTTGGCCTACGCTCCAGAAAGAATGGATGCATTCGGGCGCTGCGCGCAGCGCGGCAAGTTCAAGACTTGTAGGGTGCTGAGCGGGTTTACGTCGCGTAGCAGCAGCCGTAGAGGATCGCTGCTCAGATTTGTCCGATGGATGTAACTGACCAAGGTTTGACGCGAACTGTCGGCTAATATAACACGATTGACCCCGTCAAATCTTCGCCTGACATAATTCCTCCGCGCGTCCTTTGCGAAATGGAATAAATGAAATTCGAGCGATGGAACATGGAATGGAGCTGTCCCAGAAGTGTAAACAGATGGGAGAACATGAGATACGAACCGCAACCTTTCATAGGCGGTAGAAGTTGGAAAAAATGTTGATTGACGTCGTCCACGACAGCAGAATGGGGAATCGAAGAGTCTTCAATCATGTCATGGGTGATGCGACGATCTCCAAAACCACCCGCCGGTGGTTTCGATTTATGCGTGCGCGGTTGAAAAAACTCCAACAACTCAGTTATGGCATCCACCATTCACCACATCGCAGCCGTATGGCATCGCGCTCATACTCCCGCGCTCATGCCATCTCTCGAAGAGGGGAGTCTCTAGACTGTTAGACTCGATAAGGAGCTCCCGACATTCGCATATTGATTTCATGGCTCTTTTGTCTCGATTTTAGCAGCCGGATACTTCCTACGTCTTGAGATTCATCATACGGACGGTACTGCTCGCGCGCGCAAACACAACAACGTGGGTGCGAAGCTCCGGAAAGAATTCCGGAAAAAAAGGCGAAAAAACAGAAATACAAAGTGGTGGTGTGACGAAGACTTAGGATACAACCCCCGTGGGACTTATCCACAGAAATTTCTGAGGTATGTCCGGTCTTTGCAGCGGCTGCGAGCAAGCCTTGCTGCCGACCACAGCAACGTCACCTGGGCGAGAATGCCCGGCATGCTTTATGTCAAGTCGAAGACAGACTTGATCAAAGCCAATGCAGACTTGACTACGGCACACGGCGCCGAGATTGGCCGTCGCGTTGGTGCCGAGAAAAGAGTGGAATCAGCCGCCAGCAATTATGAAGTGTATGCCGACGAATCAGGCATGCAGGAAGAGAGCGAGTCGGTCGAGATTGAACCGGTCTCGTGTACTTTTCCGATCGCAGAGGCGATACTCGAAGACCTTAAGTCGAAAAAATGCTGGCGGGGCTATAGGGGAGAAAGTGTCTCCCAAGAACGAAAGCGAAAGAACGCGAGCAGACGACCGCCCGGCTCCTAAAAAGAAGCAGGGAATTGAAAAAAATACTTCGGGTGTGTAGACTTAAGGGAAATGCCGAGCAAGACAGCTCGGAGAACTCCAGGAATATACAAAAAGTATGTTCACGAAACAATCAAATCCAAACAAGATGAGAATTGGTTTGATAGTATGTCGGGGAAGAAAACCCCAGAACGATACCGGAATTTCAAAAAGTTCGAGGGACTATCGAACACCTATACGACAACACGAAAGGCAGTCGCCTGCTGGCAAATGCTCGAGCGGGATGTTTACAGACCAGAAGATACAGGTCGCGTTGAAAAAACATCGAAGCGACATGCCCGAAATGCGGCAGAGAGAGAGACTCTCGAACATGTAATCCTAGAATGCAAGAAACCTGCGTGCATGATAAGAAAAAGGATTGGACGACACGAAGACAGTACCCCGAAGATGATTCTCCACACGAAGCGAATGCTGGAAGAGTGGGAAACAACAGCACCGAGAAAGGAACGCAAGAAAGAATGCCGCATGGACCAGCTGAGACATCGCCCCTTATTTAGGGTATCTTATTATATTGAAGATGTGAATATGATAAGATAATGGTCAATAAATATCAATCAATCAATCAATATTATTCGACATTTCCCGTCCAGACCCATCTACAATTTCCCTTCGACAAGCATCCATCGCGGCTATTATAGACGGTTCCGCCGCTCCCCGTCCGCTACGAGGTCAACCCGCTCAGCACCCTACAGAACTTGAATTTCCCGCCCTGCGCGCAGCGCCCGAATGCATCCATGCGCTCTGGAGCGTAGGCCAAATGGCATGCACCCGTCAGTTTAGCGGGGGAAGAGGCGGGCGAGGGAGAGCGCGATGGAAGCAATGGTTCGTTGAATCTGGCCGGTTCGCCGTCCGCCACGGGAGTTGCTCGCTTCTTGTCTCTGAAGATGGTGCTTGGTATCGTCAACTGTGTCTTACGTCACCGTTTTAGAAACATGAATGGAGCTTTTCTCACACCACGATGGGGAGTTCGCAGGAATCGGAGACGGTGAACTGTGCCGTTGTTCACACGCGTTACATGCAATGAAATTATGTCGGATATCTCTCTCAATGGTTTGCATAATCGGGGAATTCTTCGGAAATCGACGAGTGACGGGTCCAATACCGATCTCAGGCTATCTGTTGCTTCGACTGACCCTCAATGCTCTCCTCATTACGCTTCTCTCATTGCACTCTTTATTGGATATATTGCACTCCTTTAATCTACTTAACGACCGAGCCTTATCCGACCCACGTTTCCCCGTATCCCGTCTGGATCACGTCTGCCCGAAGGAGCTCAAGAATCATTCGATGCCTGAAGTACGGCATATCGTTCTGATTGAAGTTCAGTGGCGAGCCACGAGCTTCATAATCAGCGTATTTCAGGGCAAAAACCCCACAATCAAAGCTGTTTTCCTGCAGGGGAATGTTTCGGGAATTTTCAAGATACCAATCGTCATAGTTCAAGGGAGGGTTCCCTCTCTCTTCTGACTCCTGTGCCAGGAACTCAAACACGTTCTCCATACACTTGTAGTTTGAATTCCCCATCGAGTCCATGTAGGTACTTGATCGTCTCAGTTCTTGCGAGATTTGTTGCCAAAAACCCTTTCCAGTGGGGAAATCAGCCCCAGCTCTCCAGTATCTTCAGTATGCAGTGAGAGCATTGATAATTACCTTTCGAGCCGGCATTACCCTCAAAAACTACATTCGACCATCTCTCAGTTGAACCGCGAGCGACGCTTATGGCATGCCGCGCAGAACGTGAGTTTGCTCCGCCAAACCAGACCAGATCAGGCGGGTCTCCTCTTCCCATCGCATGATTAGTTTTTTTATTTCTTTTTTAATTATATTTTTCTTCATTTTATATAAAGGGGGAGGGGGCCGCGGACGTTGCGCGGAGAGCTTGCGGCCATGGCCGACTTCGACGATTTCCCCGGCATTCGCCGTAAGTAGGAGATGGGAACCATGGAAACCATCTCCGCGGAAGTCCGGCGGGAACGAGATTCGAACCAACGATCTGCCGCTCGCGAAACGTCAGCATGGCCATGCAAATCTGCACATGACATGCAAACCGCATAGACCACTCGGCTATAGCGACGGTAAAGTTCTTTCGGTTTTCTCAGGTCGCCAAGATCTGGTTCTCCTTGGAGCCCTAATTTTTTCGGGAGTTCTTCTTCATCGAAGTGATGTGGGGTGCCTTCCATTAGCACGTGCTGGGTTTTTTCCTTCTCCATGCCACACTTCAAGCAGTATGGATGGATTTGTTGGAATCTACTACGGAATTTTTGAGTCGGAAGCATCCCTGCTCTTGCTGATTCTAGCAGAGTGCCCCCTCTCTTGTTGTCGTACGTTCCTCGTGACGTCAAACCTCTCTGCTCCTTGTACTTATTGTACACTCCAAGGCTTGGTTTCAGGTCCATACCTTTCCTCCATGCCTAGTCTTGGATGCGCGCGAAACACAAGGTTTCTCTCCTTATTCTGTCGTGCGCCTTGGTGCAGTCCAGAAAGCAGCGCAACAGGCCTTTGCCTTGGATGCGGGATATCTCGATTGCAGACGATAAAATGAACCCCTCGTCTGCCTGGTCTGAACCCATTTTGCATCTCGCTAAGGATTTCCTCTTCCTCGATCCATTCATTAATCCTAATAACAAGGATTTTCATGAATGCTCGATAGAGTACATCAGATACTGTCATCGGTCCGTATGTTGTTAAGTTTCCTTTAGTCGAGTTCGGTTTCTCAATCATTGATACGCGCCCGACTTTCCATTCTTCGGGTATGCATACGTTCACTCCGAATATGTTATTGAATACTTGAGTGATTCGGGTAATTCCGAGGTCATCGAGTTTTTTAAGTACAGATGCCGGTATTTCATCCTCACCAGTGGCGGTTTTTGCTGACATTTGCCAAAGGCATGTTTTCACTTCGAGCTCATTTGTTTCTATGTCCGTTTCTAACGTTCGTTCTACAGGGGAGCTCAAGACAGTTACAGAGTTTGCCTCCAGAGCCTTTCGTCCTATGTGGGTTGGATAAGAGCTCATTCCCTCAGAGGGTATTTGGTTCCCGTCGTCATCTACATATTATGACTGGTTTTCTCTGGGTTACTCTGCTTGCCGTTTTGTTTTTCGGCGCTCTGTGGATCCTCTCGCTCAAAGTAGAGTATCTAGTGTCCTCGTCTCGCTCCAGCGCGCCACGTACCGCGTTTTGAGCTGCTCGATATTCGTTCTCTGCTCTTTCCAGGCCAACCTGTGTGGCTCTCGCTGAGCGCCATCTCCTGTTCGCACTCTTTCGTTCTCTTGTCGCCCGCCTGACTGCGGGCGACATCCGAGATCGGCCGGTCGTTATTTGATATGACTTGGTAGCTTTATTGATTCCTTCTTTCAGTGTTTTCACGAGGTCTTTGTAGCTCAGGTGCGCGCTGTCATCATCATCGCTACTTCTCGAACTCCGACACGTTATCTTTGCCGCTTTGTGCACATTAATTTTTGTCATACGTTTCTTCTCATTCCTGTTCGGGTTACCCTGTGTTAAGCCCTTACACGTGGAGAGAAGGAGATTGTGATCACTCAATCGTGTCATCCTTCGTTTTTTGTCTATCACCTCAATAGCCTCAGTGAAAACTTTTTCATTACACAGCATTTAGTCTAATACGGCCTTGCCTCTCGTACATCTGTCTCGACAAATGTCTGTAGCATTCAATACTGTCAATCCGTAAGCCTGAACGAATTCTAGGAGTGGATTCCCTCTAGAATTGTTTGACTCCTCAAACATACATGTGTGTGCGTTGAAATCTTAACCTATCACAATTCCCTTCCCCATGCATCTGTTGGTTATGAGGTGTGATACAGTCATACCTCGGTTAACGAACTTGATCCGTTCCTCAAAACGTTCGTTGACCGAAACAAACTTCAGTTCCGACCCAAATATCAGCAAGATACGCGCCCCATCGAGCGGGTTGCTCGGGAGAAAGAGTAAGGAGCCATCATGATAGATCCACGACCTCATCTCGAAGTGTTCCTGGAAGATTTGTCATCAGGATCGAAAGACAGGTCCGACCTCGGTTAGCGTCCGACTCTATTTTGTATGAAACCTAGATTCTAAATTTGGAAGATCCCAACTCTCCCGCTCAGAATCTAAAATTCAAAGCTGATTCTCGTCTGTGTCGACCCTTCCTTCAGATGCGGGAGCGCTCACGCAGTGATCGATCAGATTGAAGCGAGCGAAGTCTATCGCCCGCTCGGCCAATTCAGGATGCGGATGAAGTGATCGAATTGACTTGCACAATTCGTTCCACTGAATCATAAGAGCCGTTCCGTCGGCTGTATAAGCAGTCACTCCGTCAGCTGATGATCGGAGCTGATCGAGAGACGAGCTGTTCACCTCGTTCTGCAACTCCTGCAGCTCTTCGACAGTCAAGTCGGCGTGAGCGTCCTCGGTCAAATCGTCGATCTCATCGTGGGTCATGTCGATACCCAAGGATTGAGCAAGAGAAATTATGTTACATATCTTCGATCTCTTCCGAATCTGGACTCGAGTCCCGAGATGTTCGTTTCGGACGATTGGGCCACAAGGGTCGCCATACCGCTCGAAGTGTTCGAGTTGAAACTTGATCCCAAGCTTCTTCAACCAGGGGCGGATCCAGGAATGCTTCGAGGAGGGGGGCGGTTACAAAATTCTTAGTGTCCTCGGATTATTTCCCCCCTTCAATGATTCGGTTGAATATTGAATTGTTTGTTCGACATTTTTACTTACCCTAAAATCCCGAGTATAAGGAACCCTATTTCTGACCATAACAGGGCTCAGTACTTTGCCTGACAGATGAAAAAGTGTGTTCTGGAAATTTCACATAGTGGATCCGCAAGAGATCTACCGTGACAGAAGCCCAGAACACACTTTTTCATCTGTCAGACAAAGTAGTGAGCCCTGTTATGGTCAGAAATAGGGTTCCTTATACGCGGGATTTTAGGGTACAAACATTCATATAATTCTTGGGCGTTTGATGAAATTCGTCCCGCTGATTTCTATATTCAGCCCGGGATCCCAGACTCGAGGGGGGCGATCGCCCCATCGCCCCCCCTGGATCCGCCACTGTCTTCAACGAGGTGAACGCAATTGAGGATGTTGACATGATCATTCCAAAAGATTTTCAGTGTCAGGTTGGTGTCTGAGGTGACCTGGAAACACTTTCGAAGAAACGCTCTTGCGTATAATTTCTTGAAATTCGAGATGACTTGCTGATCCATCGGCTGTATGAGAGGAGTCGTATTCGGAGGGAAGAATTTGAAAGTTATGAAATCGCATGACTCATCGAGCACTACTCTGAGATTTGGATCGTGAGCAGGCGCGTTGTCCATCAGCAGCATCGCTCTCATCGGCAGACCTTCCGCTTCCAAAAAAGCTACCACCTCGGGAGCGAAAACATTTTTCACCGAATCGGCGAAAATAACTCGGGTTACCCAAGTCTTTCGGTTGGCTCTCCAGAACACACCGAGCTCGTTCTTGCCCACTTTTTCTGCTTAAAAATCCGCGGATTCTCAGAGTGGTAGAGGAACAGCGGCGTACATTTGATGATTAAGATGCCAGATACACTAGCCAATCGGTTAGACTGATGACAAGAAGTCAGTATCAAGAGGAATCACGAAAAACTGTTCGGCACTGCTTGGTCAGTCGGAAGAATACCTCTGGAAGCCAGGGGGATTGCTACTGAACGAAGCAAGACACAACTCGGCAGAGTAACGATACAAGACTATCTTTATTCAAATTTTCACGGTGTTCTTATACTATTGTTCAGGGTCATAAGTCTCAGTGGTGAGTGGTCACACTGTGGCCAGTAAATGTGTCCTTGTTCTGAAAACAATGCTGGGTGGCCTTACAGAAAAACACTGGTGCGGAAGTGAAGAATAATAAACAGAATAAACTGGTTTGGCTGAGCGCAGGAACCGACGAAGGTAACAAAAACCAACACTCCTCCTTACATTTGTAGGTGCCGAAGCGAAAAACAAAAACACAAGAAATAACATATTTCATCATCACAGTGTACTCACTGTGAAAGTTATTCTTCATCATTGACGGTCATGTCAGCTGGAGTACCAATGATGCGGATGATTTCTATCTGGGCTGTTTTCGAATTTCCTCCGCTACATTTGTTTTCCGCGCGCGATCTCATCCTCTTCTCCTCCGCTCTCTCTACGCGGAAAAATCTCCAGAAGCACATTGAACCATTTTCACAACGGATTCATCCCCTGGCTCGGCCAGTTCGTTGTTCGGAAAGATCCAAAGAAAAACGTGGTGCGATGGGAATGATATTCAGTGTCGTTCTGGATAGTTTTCGGCGTTCTTTCGAAAATGCGACTTGGGCACTTTTTCCAAATCACGCTCCAATTCCTTCTGCGTTGAAGTTTCTTCCATCGCAATCTCGGCCCACTACCGGGGAGAGCTGCATCTTGTAGGATTCCCTCTGTGGCTCGACGGAGATGGGCATTGCGATTCCGATGCGATTTGGTAGTCAATTGATGACCCTTCAAGGATGTCCAGATCATCTCGTTGAATGATTTCGATTACTAATGCATCGCCTACGACTATGAGATGAGCGCGCCAAAAACTGCGTAGGGCTCGTGGACCGCTTCAACTCCTGTTCTCGATGGGATGCGAGTCGACATCATTTGTTAGAGACTGCCATCAACCGCCAAACAAGACGGATTCCAGCTGCGCTTTCCTGCGCTCGCATGAGATTTATGAATAAGTTGTAATTAAATGGTAGTCGACGATCGAAAACTTCGCTTTTTAGGCGTCCAAGCTTTCCGATACGCATTTGCCCGCCCAAGTAATTGAATACGAATGTGTACAATATTAAGCTTAATCGAGGCTCTCTTCGAAGCTTCACAGGTCTAGTCATGGTCCGCATCGGTGTCTTCGACGTCCCGTAAGAGCTGGAGGACATTTTCATCGATCGCTTTGGTGTCTTCCGTCAACTTCCGTCTGAAGCTGGCGATCAACGGGTCAGAGAGGGCGAGCATCATTTGCAAAACATCTTCATTCGTTGTCACTCTATTGATTTTTCGTGCGTGCAGTAGCCTTTGTTGCCTAAGAACCTTATTCTGCGCTTCTTGAGCCTCTTCGCTCGATAGCCCGACAGGTAGCGATACTTCATTGATGATCTGAGCTCCGTGAATGAGTACTTTGTGAACAGTGTTCGGCATAGGATACCATGGATGAAGTCTTACGTATAACATGGCCGTGTCGGTACAAAGCGTTTTGAATTTCTCGACATCAATCAGCTGTGTTGAATATATGGTGCTCAGGATCGTACCAAATCATGATGGATACAGACAGATGCGTGGATCAACTACATGTTATTTGCATGGAAAATCGACACCAAATGGGTAAGAGCGCGCCGGAGAACGTCGGGAGTCCGCTGAACGGAGTCGGGGTCAAGGACGACCAGGAAGGATTAAAATCAACATTTTGATGAATCTCTCAAGAGCGCAGGAAAGCGCAGCTGGAATCTGTCTCGTTTGGTGGTTGAATGGTTCAAGAGTAGGATAAAATACTACCTCCGTCCCATAATAGTAGTCCCATTTGAGCCCAGAATTTTATCCCGAATTAGTGGTCGCATCTGCCGATTTCCACATTTTTCCCTCTCTTACCCAGAACGGAATGATGCCCGCGTTTGGAGTGAACCATGTGATGAAGCATGTGAAGTATATTCATCATTTCAGAAGCTCCACAAAGGTTTCTTAATACCGACTCTCAAAGTCAAATGGGACTACTATTATGGGACGGAGGTAGTAGGTACGAGCGTGTCGGGACGTGTCGGTCGCCCGGAAAATCGATTCTCTGACCAGCCCATGTTTAAGGACCCTTAGGAAAATCGAGAAACCGATTTTTTTCCGAAAAAACAGTCATGAATTGGGCTGAATCTTCTCATTTCGACTCATTCTCATTATTGGACACCACTCCTGAAGTTTTGGAGCGGGACAAATAACTGCAAGTATTTTCGGCCGCCGCCGGCCCACTGTGCGGCCTACACACTCAACAACAATCTTCTACCTGTTGTGCACTCCATCCGTGACCTCGGCGTTACTGTAACCGCTGATCTTGACTCCGGTGAACACGTCTCAACCCTGGTCACCTATGCCAAGACACTCATCAACTGCATCTTCAGATGCTTTGCAGTTAGAACACCTGATTTCTATGTCAGACTCTATAAATCCCTTGTCATGTCCAAACTCCTCTACTGTTGCCCTGTATGGTTACCATACAAAGCTAAACATATTGACATGCTACGGTCCGTCCAACGTTGTTTTCTACGCCGTCTCCGCTGGCGTTGCTCTACTGACTCGAAGCAAGCTGTCCTACCCACAGTTTACAAGACTCTATCAGCCCAAGACGGCCCCATCCTCAGACGGATCCTACGTCTCGGGCTCTGTTGTCACTTTTTCACTGTTACCCCCAACAGTCTACGTAGTCAATGTACTAAGCAACCCAAGTTATTAGCACAATCTGAGATCATCGCGAATACCTGGTCATGGCGAATTTGTACGAAGATAGCTTCCGGCCAAATGGCCAATGATATGTTTCTATGCGCGGCTACCGGTCATCCTTGACCCTGTCTTGTTTACATTTTATGTTCACTCTTAACTGCCCCCACTCCCTTTGTGAATAAAGGCGATATCGGATCTTGAATCTTGAATGTTCACTGAGAACACTGCTCAGGGAATTCTCGTTTTCTCAACACACCCCCGTTCACTGAGCCGTGTTGCACGAAATTTTGAGTAATCTCGAGTTCTGCAATCTCATAGGATTCGCAACCTACATACCGTATTCACTCTAATTAGTGGGCATTCTCTAATAAACGGGCACTCTCCAATAAGCGGGCAGCTTCGGAAGCATTTGGAAAAATAAACGGGCACTCTTTTATTGACGGGCACTTCTAATTAACGGGCACGTTTTGTGTGATGCACAGACTGCGCGCGCCTGAGCGCGGGAGCCTGTCGCGATTTTCCCGCGGCGCCAAAATATGTGTAATGTACATATGCAACGCGCACAGGGGAATGAATAATATGAGTTCCGGGCTGTCAGGGCTCTGCATTCTGCATCGGTCTCTCACGTTGTCATTCTTTCCAAAATCGGTTTCAGCGTGTGAGCGTGCACTGGGGCTTCTATAGTCAATACACCTTCACTGAACTGTCACACCCTCAGTATTTATTACTCAGGGTCTTCTGTCACTCAATCAATCACTCATTCATTCAATCATACACTCTTGCTACGTGATCACACTCTCATTCATCAACACACTCTCTCTGGCTTCTCTACCCTCAGTCTCTTATTCGTGGTTCTCTTTCCACTTATAATAACAACACTTTATTTGTACATAAAGGATTGGACGTTAGCCTGTCCAGGCATGCATACAAGGTCGCGTCATTTTTGACAGAGAGGCGTATATTCTCTCAGCTTTCTACATATCCTGAAATGATACAAATCGTTTATGCATTTCTTAAGAGCGAGATGTCTTGGTTGTATCAGACATCCAGACCTGGTGTTGGTCTCAACAACATTGAATTTCTCGGTTAGCTGCAACGGGTTCTTTCTCAGAACGGCGAACCATCTCAGGTCAGCCTTGTCTAGCTCATAGAAAACATCCAAGGCTCGCACTGCTTCCCTGTCCACCCCACATCGGCTCGCTATCTTCCTTCTGAACGCGTTACAAAGTTTTTCTAGTCGAAGTCTGTCCGTTTTCAATCCGGGATACCAGACACAGGATGCGAATAGGAAGATGGGGAGAACATACATCTCGTACAGTCTTTCATACACTACGGGATCTCTCAACACAAATGATCTAAGAAGGTAATTGGATCTCTGGGAAGCTTTTCTCATGATCTCGGTAACCTGCTGTGAATATTTCAAGCTAGTAGTCGTAATAACACCCAAATCTCTGACTGAACTGTCGGACTTCAGTGTGAAACCATTCAATTCATAGGCCTGTCGCGGGTTATTTCTACCGAAATGCAGGATTACACACTTTTCGTATGACAGTTCGAGGTCCAATTTTCTACACCACTCTCCGAAGACTTTCAGCGTCTCCCGCATGACGTTTCTTTGCCCTTCGTTGGCCACTCTCCCGTACAGCTTAATGTCATCCGCGTACGTTCTAAGGCGAATCTCCGGGGGGATAATTTCCTTGATCGAATCTATGTATAGGATAAACATTAACGGTCCCATACAAGTCCCTTGGGGACAACCAGTGGTAATATTACATTCCGTAGAGAGGGCCTCGTTAACTTTGACTCTGAATCGTCTGTCCCTCAGAAACGACTCAATCCAATCTATCAGTTTTTGACCTACGCCGTAATCAGGCAGCGCTGCGATAAGTTTGTGATGTGTGACCCTTTCAAATGCATTTCGAAAATCAAAGAAAATCGCATCAAAACATTCTTGATCATTGAGCCACACAGCCCAGTCATACTGCGTGTCGAGTAGCTGTTGTTGCACGGAGAAGCCCTTACGGTATGCGTACTGGCTGTCGTGCAGGAGGCCCTGGCTGTTGGCATTTTCGTATATCGCTGAGCAGATGATACTTTCGATCAGCTTGCAGGCAATCACGGTGAGTGACACCGGCCGTTTGTTCTTGGCGTCTGACTTCTTCCCTTTCTTATGAACCGGGCAGACGATAGCGCATCTAAAGAGCGGAGGAACCGATCTTTCCTCCAGTGATCTCGCAAAAATATGTGAGAGCGGCACACAAACAGAGAGGCCGAGGCGTTTGTAGACGATGGCTGGTATGTTGTCCGGGGTACCGCTGGTCTTCATCCCCATTTTGTTCAGGTGCTTCAGTATGTTCCACGGAGACACGTCCACATCATTCACTAGTTGGATCTGCCTTAATCGTTGTGTCGTCCGAGACGTGGATGCAGTCGCTTCAGCTCGCCGCTGTTCGATGTCCTCTCTCGCTGGGAAGGTTTGAGCGAAATGGTCCCTTAACAGCTCCGCCTTCTCCTCGTCGTCCGTCGCGAGCGTTCCGTCGGGTCTGGCGATCGTTGCGAGCGAATCTCGTGTTACCAGGCGCTTCCTCACGTAGTTGGGAATTGCCTTCGGGTCATTTTTGCCAACAACGGCGTGTTCGTCGAGGATTCGTTGTCTCCGGACGGACTTGGCGAGTCTGCCTTGCAGCATTGCTAGTTTTCGTGGGTCACTTTCATTCTCGATTTTTTTGTTCAATCGGATCAGGTAGTCGTCTACTCTGCTGCCCCGGTGTCGTCTGATCGGTGTGTTCGCTTCGATCAGGGCATGCATGAGTTCCACAAACCTGACGTACATACCATCCACATCCGAACAATCACGGAAAAACATTGACCAGTTCGTAAGGTCCAGTGTACATGCGATATTCTCATAATCACTCTTTGAGTAGTCATATCTAACAGTGTTTGGCATCCCCTTCGTAGGGCATGGTGCCATTTCAAAGTATATCATTTTGTGATCTGTGCTTATAGGCGGGTTCACAACTGACGTTCTTTGCACCCACTCCTGGTCGGTCAGCACGATATCCAGGATGGCGTTTTGTCGTGTGGGGGTTTCAATAAGCTGGGTCAGTCCTCTCTCGGCGCAGAAATCCAGAAAGATCGCTTCCTTCGAATCATTGGAGAAGCTTCCAGCGGAGCATGTCGACCATAGGATGGCCGGCTGGTTCAGGTCACCCGCTATGACAACCGGGATGTTGTTTTCGGTGAGGTGCGTCAGATCGTCCACAAGTCTCCTCATCCTCGTCGTCAGGTCTTCTGAGGATCCGGTGGGTGAGAAATAGACGGCGATAAAGCGAGTCGTCATGTTGCTGCCAGTGCTTATATCGACGGAGATCACCTCCGATTCGCATTCGAAAACCACCTCGGAGCTCGCAATCGTTTTTCGCACCATAATGAGAACGCCTCCACCACACGTTTTGCGGTCTCTCCGGAAGATTTCAAACTCTCCTCCCTTGGAGAGTTCCGCCGAGCAGATCTTCTCTGAGAGCCAGGTTTCCGTGAACATGGCTACGTCGATTTCTCCGATATTCATATATTCGTGTATGGTGTCTACTGCATTTGGTTTCGCCAGGGATCTCGAGTTCAGCAGTATGCATCTTAGCGGCTTTTGTTCCTGGTTCGTAGGTCTGTGGAGCAGAAGGTTGTCGGTCAAAAGGTCGTTTTCTTTAGATTCGGGTAGGTCGGGGGCCGTCGAGCTACCCGATTTTCGGAAAGCACGAGACAACCTTGTCTGGGCGTGGTTCGCCATTGAACTCCTTCACGAGCGTACCGGCGTCCCAGAGTGTTTCATCGAAGAGCTTGTCAGCAATCATTTCGTTGCAGTCTATCACGAAAGTTCGATAGTGAGCAAATTTCTGCCTTAGTGCTGTGATCGAAATGACTCTGAGCTGTTTTGTTTCCAGATATTTGAAAAGTCCTCTGGGATCGATTTCGGTGTCCCGTAAGACGATCAGTACCTTTCGGTTGAACAAGCGAACGTTCGACCTCGGTAGTCGTGGACTTTTTGCCTGTCCGGGATTTCCTTCAACACACAGAGTTCTTTGCGGAGCACGAGGTTGTCCTCGTCTGTCCAACGTTTTGTCGATTGTCCTGCGGGCATTCATCTTCTTCGGTGTAATTTTCGGTGTGGACTCACTCTTGACACCTCGAGAGAAACGTACTCCCGTGGAGAGAGGTGTCTCCACGTTCCATTGTTTTGGACCGCTCGGTTTCCGTTCTCCCTGTTGTTTAGTCGGGGTGCGCCCTCTGGTGCCAGCCAGCGGACCGAGATCCGTCTTTGTCAATTTGAGGATAATATTCCTCAATTCGGCATTTTCTTCTCGGAGTGTAGCCACCAGGGGTTCTAGCTTTCTAAGCTCATATGTTTCTTTCTTCAGAAGCAGGATTTCAGAGAGGATCCTGGCTATCATGTTTTCCTGCGATGCAGGCTGTTCGATTTGTGCATCGGTATGAACCATGGTTGTCTCGGCCTCAAGCTGTAGCAAACAGGCTTTGCACTGAAAATCCTTCGTCAGCTTCTTGTCCATGAGATCATTTGCTGTCAGTTCGGTGCACTTGCTGGCGTGAACCCATCGCTCGCAGGTGACGCACAGTACAAGGTTGCGCTGGTCATCTTTGGAAATGTTGGAGTGGCAGACCGGGCAGGATTCAGCTCTTGCCTGCTTTCCCGATCTAGAACCGTCTTCCTCCTCAAACTTGCGTTTCGTCAAACGTGACATCACGAGTCAGATTGCGTCGATTCACAAGGAAAATTTCCACTTTTTGAGGAGCACCACTCAAAACGCAGCTGCCTGTTCGATGGCTAGCAGACGATGTTTCTTCTCCCGAGACTGCTACCTACACGCCGGCAGCTTCGCCGGTCGACTGACTTTCTGGCTACTCGATTGAGTTTCTATCTGCGGCTTCGATTTCGTCTCTGACAAGCGCATGGAATATCTCCTCTTTTGCACCACACCAAGCGCGCTCACTAGTCTCGGCCAACAAGCCCTCAGTTTCCGTCTCCCGAAGATCTGGGAGTCCATACCAAAAGGGATCCGTGACCTCGACTCGTATAGAAAAAAATTCAGAATTCTGAAGGACCTTTTGGTGGACAGTAAGGTAAAACCACCAGTCATGGGCCACTTACCAGTTATGGGCCACTTACCAGTTTTGAGCCAACTACAAGTTTTGGGCCACCTACCAGTTATGGGCCACCTCATCACCAGTTATGGGCCACCCCATGACCAGTTATGGGCCATCCCATGACCAGTTATGGGCCACCCTATGGATTTGTGCCAGGCGTTGACCCCCGACTAATCCCTACTCAGACACCAAGATTCGCGTTCGAAAAAGTCAGTCTCCGAACTTACGAGAAGCTTTTTCCCGCGAAGGATACTTCCTTCGAAATTCGAGCCATGCATCCCTGAAGCTCCGTAATCTCTAGATTCATCCGGAGTGAATAAAAACAGAGTCAACGCTAACTCATGATTGATTCATTGTGAATCACTTCATGCGGTTAGCATTCGAAGTTTTCGGCGAGGTTTTCTTTCCAGCATCTTTGAAACGGAATTCCGTTTCACTGGGAGCTTATCAACACGGGGGGGGGGCAGTATCGCGACACCGTTGCGAGCCGGGAGCAGAAAAAGATGGAGAATATTTTTCTGTGAATGCTCGTCACTCTTCCAATTGAGTTCTATAGCGGGAGGCCGACTTCTGTATACGGACACCGGATCACTGAAAAGGGCTCGAGATGTTACTCGGGGTAGGGTTTCGGCTGGCGACGTCTCAGAGGAACACTGTGCCTGGAGATTCTGTGCAACATTTAGTCTCCGGCCGAGACCTATCCGAGGAATTCTACTCTTGTCTCTCGCTCACATATCAACTCGGAGCGACGAGAGTTTGTGAAAAGGAAAAGTCGAATCAGAATCGTGTGAACACCGTTCCGTCTTTGTGGTGTCTTGGTTTCGGACTCGTGCGGTGGACGAAAAACTGCTTCAGTATGCCAAAGGTGAGTTCCCGTTTTTCTTTGATGGTGGACTGCGCTGTGAAGTTTACTGTTGCATTTTTCCTCGCTAAGGCTACGATGAAGATTCAGTTGTGTTTGCTCATTGCCATGATGAACGGGGTGGCTCCCGTGAGTCGGGAATTTTTCGACCCGATTTCGTTTCGGTCATACCTTCCTCAATTTCACGACGGTCATCTCGATTTCTGATCGCGTTGCGTATGAGTAAATTTTCGACAAGGAGATCGAAATGAAGATCACCGAAAAAAAATTTCGAACGCGCAAGAGGAAGGCGGTCGGAAGCCAGAAGACCGAAACGAAGCTATCTCGCAATTCTTGCGAAATGGCCGGCGATCGTATTCACCCGTTTTCCGGGTCCTGCGATTCGGCAAGTCGCGTTTTCACTCGTAGCTTGACGGAAGTGACTCAAAAGGGTTCAGGACTTCCCGTTTATCAAGTTGTTCGCTCGATCTTAATTCCATCTGAAATCTGAGGGCGGGAGGGTCGGATGGGAGTGATTTTCTGGCAGAAGCAGAAATGTCTCCGGATCGAGTGAACAACTCGATAAACGGGAAGTCCTGAACATTTTTGAGTTCAAATATTGCGCGTCAGATATTGACACCTAGGACCTAATTCGAGACTTTGGCGTTCTGGATTCCTGTTTTCCCACTTGGGAAGGATTAATCTCGGCCGCTCACGGACCACGATACGTTCGAGTATGCGCTTCCAGCGCGATGGCGGCGGCCGGAAGCAGCCGGCCGCCAGAGGCCGCTCCGAGTCGTGTCCGTGAGATTGAGGTCATCTTTGTTGAAACTCATAGCATATTTCTCATCTCACATCACTCCACATCGTTACATCGGTGTTTCTTCATTTTAATTGGATATTCGAACCCTGAGAGCTTTGCTGGGCTGTCGTCCGGGGATCCGGCGCCCTCTTGCGGCACCTCCACACTCCCGGTCGGCCACATGACGTCATGACACACGAAGAGAACCAAGTCTCGAGAGTTGTTCTCTACTTCAAACGCGACTCCGGCAAGCTCCGGTTTGATTGACCGCAAAGTTTTCTCGATCACTTCCGCAAAGCCTCGAAAAAAGATTCTGGTGATCTTCATCTCGATCTCCAGGTCGAAAAGCTCATACGCAACGTGGTCAGAGAATCGAAATCACCACCGTGGAATTCCCTATCGATCCGCTTTTCATTTTTGAAAACTGCGACGAAAATTGTGAAAGTTATGACCGAAGCAAAATGGGGCCGGGAAATTCCCGACTTACGCAAGCCACCCTGTAGATGAAGTTGTATTCGTGTTTTTTTCGTTCATTTTCGCGATGGAGACTCAGTTGTGCGCTTGTTCCAGAACGCCGACTACACCACGAGCGACCTGGAGAAGGCAGTCGAAGCGGTCAAGAATGGAATGGCTCAAAGAGTGGCATCGCGTCTCTTCAACGTACCGAGGGCTACACTCCAAAGAAAAATTGGGAGCGAGGAGCCGCAACGACAACGACGAGGTCCGGGGGCAATACTGGGCGAAACAGAAGCCGACATCGTATGCTGGATCAAGAAAATGGCAGAGATGGGATTCCCGGTTACCCGCAGAGCTCTGTTGGAAATCGGTCAAGGGCTTGCAAAGCTTGCCGAGAGAGAGGGTAACTCACGAGCCGAACGTATCACATCTGCGGTGAAGTGGCGGGATCTTTTCCTCGAGCGTCACGGAGACATCGTGCTCCGAGCCCCCGAGAAGTAGAGCAGGCTCCACATGAGAACTGTCATTCGGTGGTTTTACTGAGAGCTGCTGTCCAGAACTCCAGTTCATCATCATCTTCTTCGGGTCAGAAGCCAACAATGACTCCACTCCCTGCGATCCTGCGATCAGACAAAGTGACCGGGGACGATGCCGCAGCGCACCCGGAGGAGTTTCGAACGTCTCGAGTTCGAAAGCGCGCCCGCCGAAATCCAGAATCGGAAGCTGCCCTTCCTCTGGAGAGGAGTGAGCCGAATTTCACAGCATCTCCGGAGTTGGAGATCACTGCTGAGTCAGTCAGTGCCGTTGTCAGTCCTGAGGACTCACCCATGGACGCCATTGAACTCGTCAATCCACTGAGCGTTAGCAGTTTTGACAGTTCCGAAGACCTCACTCAGTTCGCAGTCGGTCACCTCAACCGCACCGAAGAAACTATGGCTGAAGAGGCTCGAAGGAGAGCCCGCCGAAGCATTTCTCGTTCAATGTCACCCAGGCCCCGACGTGCGATTCTATGTACAGTGGAATCCGCTTAATGGGACCACATCGGGACCGGGCCATTTTGGTCCGAATAGTCCTATGTGAGTGATCGTGGATGACGGACGCGTTTTCAGACAGTCCTACCTTTGGAAGTCCAGACTCGGACAAACTCCTCAGTTCAAATCACGAAGCACCTCGAACGACGCAGAAGGACAGCGAGAATCTTCCTGTGATACCTAGTGACACCGAAGTTCCCGCGGTTCCGACGTTCGATGAGTCTTGTGTTTGACAGCTTTGCGGAACTCTCTTAAAGACCTCCCCGTCAGGAGAACCCCCGATCGCGCAAACATTCGAAAGATTGATATCGGATTGCTATCTGACCTCCTGGAGCCACACGCTCCCAGACGCTCAGAGAAGCCCAGATCTATGATAGATCCGCCCGCGTCAACCACAGCAGCCCCGAGGAAGCGCTCCTATACGTCCGATAGCCCCCCGACCGCATCCAAGCAGCTGAAACCGTTGGACGAACGGGAACAACCCCCCATCCCGGGCAGCCCCCCATCCGCAACTGTAGCCAAACCGGAGATGTCCCCTCCACTGGTTAACACGGACGGCATGGATGTCGACGACGGCCCCGCAAGCTGCTCGCGTTGCCAGAAACAACTGGCCGCAGTCAACATCATATGCAGTAGTTGCAAGCGCCTATTCCACACCAAATGCAAGCTTCATGATGAGCCAGAGCCTTCAGAAGAGCCGGGCTCCACTTGGAAATGCAAGCTATGTAGCCGCGATCTGGTCGAAATGGCGGAGATAGATTTCCTAAGGGCTCTGGAGAGCAACCCGCTGACAGACCCACTCTGGAAATGCTGTACGAGGCTAGCGATGGAAACTAGACAACTGAGGACAGAAATGGCAGATATGAGGATTCGCCTGGCCCTCAGAGATTCCAGAACAGCCGTCACAGCCCATTTCAACTCAGACAGAGCCGACTGCACACCGGAGAAAACCCCGAGGCCGAAGCCTACCCCAGCAAAGACAGTCCTGATCATTGGCGACAAGCCCTTGCGCCATGTGAGGACCAAACTGCTGTCGCAGCTGCCTCGTCGGAGCTCCGTACTCATCAGGCAACTAGCCGATCCCTGCATCGAGAACGTCAAGAAAGCGGCGCTCGAGCTCCTCAAGGAAAATCAGCAAGAGGTCCATGTTATGCTACACTGCGGATACAACGAATGCATGAACTTCAAGAGGGACCACCTGCTACAAGGCATCGACTCCCTCATGAGAGAGGCATCTTCGGGACGCACTAATGTCACGTTCTCTGTGGCTACGGTACCGCCGTTCATGAAGGAATGCTTCGACTTCAACACGCAGCTGGCACAGATCGGCGAATCGGGCGCATTCAGTGTCCTCGACCTCACGCACACTCACAGGCGGATGATCATCCGCGGTGAATACACCTACGCTGACCCCGAGGTTTCCGAGCTGTGCTCCAGAACGCTCGCCCAGAAAGCTGCGAGTTTTTTAGGGGTCGAGATCAAACCCTTGAAACCAAGAGGCAGTGCGGCGCCAAAGCAACGGGGCCCAAGCGCGTCTACCGCAGGAACCCGGGACAACAGGCGAACCTCACTGCAGCCACCTGCCCGCGAGCCGCGAAGCCAACGTGGAATCCCGCAACCAAAACGACATCAGCCACAACCAGCGTGGAACCAATCCGGAATGCAACAGCGACCGGCGACGATGGAGAGAGTCCAGAGAGGACGTCGAGTTCGGGGCGCCACTCGCCCAACCCCGAGCCGCGCGCCGCCTCCGCCGCCGGTTATCGCAGACGAGATTGTGCGAGCGCTAACAGCATACTTCAATGGAACGCAGGCTATGAGCACGAGGCCAACGGGAGGATCCCGTCGAGCGAGCGTGCTCAGTCAGACCCAATGACGACAATAATAACGACAATACTATGGAACTGTGAGGGAGTGAAGAACTTGGAACTCCTCCCCACAGATGAACTGAAGCACGTGGACTGTCTGGTTCTTTGCGAAACGTGGAGTCTCGAGCCGTTTTCAATCGACGGATTCTACGAGGTTCATTGCGGAGCCAATAAGGTAGCAGGCCCAGGACGCCCAAGCGGAGGAGTCTCAATCCTCTACAAACCACGTTTGGGTAGTCTTGCTCCAGTACTAGTCGAAGACAACGTAATAGTTCTGAAAGGGGACTTATTGAACATCATGGCAGCGTACGTAAGACCGAAAGACGAGGAACCTACAACGGCGCTGATCGAGAAGCTCACCAGGGGACTGGCGATGATGAACATGGAGATTCCAGTCCTATTGGCGGGGGATTTCAATACAAGGCTGGACAAACCAGCATCGCAGAGAACACAAGCCTTTCTAGACACACTCACGGACTTCGGACTCTGGGTGGTCAACACCGCAGCCACCCCAACGTTCGAAAATCACAGTGGGTCATCGGTCATCGACTTGTTCGCAGTGAATGTCGCCGAGGATCGAGTAGAATTCCATGGACCAGAGAACCCCCTATGGGAGGGAGCGATGTTGCGGAATCATATCCCGCAAGCCATGAAGATGTACCTCGACCAGGCAGCGTACAGGAACCCAGCGAAGGCGAAACCATCGAGGCGACTTGATCCAGAAAGACTACTTGCGCGAGCGCACGAGATCATCCCACTACCGTCGCAACTACGGATAGAGTCTTTCTCGGAGCAACTGGCATCCATAATACTGTCGGCAGCAATCGAGTCAAGGCCCCCGGCGGGCAGACCCTGGTTCAACGATGCATGTCGCCACGCGAGACGGACGCAACTCACCATCCGAGAATGGCTGCGAGAAGAGCCATCAGCGAGGCCCATAGCGTCTCTCTTTAAGAAAATGTGTCGAAATACCTACAAGACGGAGAGAAAGAAGTACCTGGAAACAAGTGAGCAGCGGCTCATCGAGGAAGCCGCGCGCGAACCGCACAAATGGCTCCAGAGACCCAAGCGAGGAGTCTGCCCGGTACAGACTTCTGAGCTGCTTGCGCACTTCAGAGGCATGTTCACGAGTAGCGACTCAGTGCCCCGAGTAACACCCCAATACACGGCGGTGTGGGACCAAATTGCGACCGATGAAAGGGACATCCTGGATGCTGAGGTCTCAGTCGGCGAGGTCCTCGAGGCCATTCGGAGGCTTCCCAATCGGAAAGCCCCGGGTCCAGACCATATACGGAATGAGCACCTCAAAGCAGCGTGGCCCTTGGCTCCATGCTGGGCGAGGCTTTTCACCGAATGCATCGAACGCGGATACATTCCACGGCAGTGGACAAGAGCGACCCTCACAATAATTCCTAAGGGAAAGGGCGATCCGAAATCAGCGTCCTCGTGGCGGGGCATAGCCAAAAAGTGCTGCCCGTACGAGCTCTTCTCGAGGATCCTCACCAATCGGCTTGAAAAGTACGCAGAAACACTCAACATCATTCCGGAGCAACAGCATGGGTTCCGACGAGACAAGTCCACCATGACGGCCTGTAAGCAGCTCATCGAGGACGTGCAGGACACCCTCATGGCCCCCAGAAAGTACATTTATGCAGTATTTGTCGACTACCGCGCGGCATTTGACACGGCTCCGAGAGATAAGATACTGAGCATCATGGCAACAACCGGAGTGCCACAGCGGATCCTCCGTCTCCTGCAAGCCATCTTCCAAGAGAACGAAATCACGATCCACGATGGAGTGATCGACCTCGCTCCATTTGCGCAAACCACAGGACTGGCGCAAGGCGATAACCTTTCTCCCCTCTGCTTCTCCCTTCTGCTTAGAGACCTCCCAGAACTAGTCGAGGGGACCAGAAAAAAGGTCAAAGTGCTGGCTTTCGCGGACGACGTCGCCATATATGGAGCGGACCGCAACGAAGTTCAGCAAGCACTCCTCAGACTCCAGATGGCCACCGAGGAAGCAGGCCTTACTATCAACATCGACAAAACAAAGGCAATGAAGTTCAGGAGAGGGGGTCAGCTTGCGAAGGACGACGTGCTCAGATTGCACAGACGCAGACTCGAGTTCGTGAACGATTTTTCGTACCTCGGGGTCACAGTTACCAGCAACTGCAACTCATTCTCGAAGCATCTGAGAGAGCGAGGTCGCAAGGCGATGGTCGCGATGACAACCATCCGCACGCCTCAACGACTATCTCTCAAGACCGCCATGCAGCTCTTCACCCTGAAGGTGGCTCCAACGGCGGCTTATGGCATCCAGATTATTTGGGAATCGCTGACAGCAGCGAATATGGAGTCTCTGAATAGCCTGAAGGCAGCCTACTTGAAAAGATGCCTCGGCCTGCCCCGTTGCACCAGGAACAGGCTCGCCTACCTGCTGGCTGCAGTACCCCTCTTCACAGAGGAGTTGCGAAAACAATTCGGACTGCCAGAGACTGAGGCGTTCTCTGCTAACCTGCACGTCTGGGAGACCAAGTTGGCGGACGTCGACGCGGAGATCTTTGCGACGCCGGCGATGAAAGACGACAAGTGGAAGGGATCGGGCAGAGACAACAGACATCGCATATGCAGGCACGCGGCTCACGGCTTTCACCATCGCTTCTGCGAAACTTCAGGATATCACGACCCATCGGAGAGCTGTACCTGCAAACGGTGCGGCCGACGATGTGGGAGATACCACGGCGACAGTTGCCAGCAACCACTGTCATTGAGACAGCTTGAGGCCACCGAAGCCGTTTGATGCAAGCGAGCTCAACCCAATATCTATATATATTAAATAGGTAACGATTACTCGGATAGAGTGAATAAACATATGATGATTTATGATGATTTTGGTCCGAATAAGCGACCGGTCCTATTAAGCGATCAGGGAATAGGCATGCTGGGGATTTGGGGATTCTGATTTTAGCCCGAATAAGCGGCTAATCCCATTATCAGGTGGTCCCATTAAGCGGATTCCACTGTACCATGATCAAGGTCCTCGTTGTCGTACTCGTGTTGACCGTCATCAGTGGTGTTGCGTTCCTCCTCGCTCGTTTATCGTTGGTATGTTTGCTGTGATCTATCCAGTGCCGGAGCCAGGATTTTTTTTGAGGGGGGAGGGGGCGGTTGGATACTCCGGACACCGCGGTATAGGGAATTAACATGGGACGGGGAAATCACGGGGGGGGGGGGGCGATTGAGTAATGATCGAGAACGGAGAGCACGAAAGAAACCCCAGAGCAGATGTACAGAGATCGCTGAGAATTTTATTGGTGATGGTCCCAATGGGGTTTCCGACCCGATCCAGGTATGGAAACGAGCAAAAGGACATTTCCATGATACAGTAGAAGCTCGTTTCAACGAACCGCGTTATAAAGAATTTTCATGTCAACGAACTGATTTTCATTTTTTGTTTGGACGCCCTCAGAGATGATGTCAGAAAATCTTCGATAGAGCGAATTCCAGTGCTACGAGCTTTCCAGTAGAACGAACTGGAAACAGTGTCGGTGGTGGCAACGAATGGTGGTGCAACGAGCTCGTTGCAACGAATGCTCCAGAGCTTCGCATTCGAAATGTCGGGTCAGCGGACGTTCTCGGTTGACTGCGATGTCAAACCTACACTCCGGCCGGCCAGCGCCGACTTTCGAAATTGTTCCAACTCGTGAAGGATGTCAGTTTTTCGTGCGAATAACCGTCCTTCAAGCTTCACCATGTGGCCAAAAGGAAAAGGAAACAATTTTCTCTGACGGACGAGTTCGTCATGATTCAAGAAGATCTCTGAATGAGGCACTGTGCACTTGTCAAAATACCGTGCGAGGTATGATACCGTGAACGCTACATCTGCCCTTATGCCGAACGCAAGGTAGAGCAGTGACGCAATTAGTTTTAGTTTTTAACTCTCCTTTATTTGTTTGAATCAAACAAGTCCAAGGGGGTAATTTAAACAGTATGAAATCTCGCAACTGGCGGTCCTTGCGGATGGTTCGAGAGATTCTCCACGCGAAGGCGTTTTCGACCGTGAATTTGGTCGCTACCTGGCTTGGGTAGATATACTAGGTCTATGCACCGAAAATTACGGTTTTCGAAAACATGGCGCCACAGGCCGCCTTCTTAGCAGACGACGCTTTGGTCGGCTGCGCTCTTTCTCGAGTCTAGGCCATCGTCCCGCGCTCTATGCGAGACCGCCAAACATTTCTACGGATGGATGCATTCGGGCGATCGAAGGAGCGCTGGCGGCCATTTTTAAATGTCCTCTCAGGGTGCTGTACGACTACCAGCGCGGTGTTCAGCGGGGCGGGGGGTTGGGAAGGTTAGGTTAGGTTAGGGTCGAGCGAGCAGCCCCGGAAGCCAGCGTCCATTTGAAAATGGACGCCAACCACCCTTCCTCCGACCGCCCGAATGCATCCATCCGTAGAAATGTTTGGCGATCTCGCATAGACCCTCGTCCCTCGTCCCGCACAACAAACGAAGAGCAGACGACGAGCAGTGAGGATGAACGCATTCCGGCGGAGGCGGGCGGTCGGGGGCACGGAGAAAACGTCGCTTTCCCCGAGAGCTTGCCCGCTGTGTCAGCGCAGAAATCCCGGCGCTGTGCAGCGTTCTCGCGGTAGACTGTAGGTAGCGCGCGCCCCGCGAAACAGGTTCATAGTTGATCTTGATGGATTCCGTGGATCGAACAAGCTGCAGGTAGCGGGTGACGGAGAAGGAGGTTAATCCTTCGATAGTAGAGCCTGGCATCCCCGGGTGGCATACCACGCTGGCGATTAGTGAGGAGCCCGTGGGGGCTCTAACCAAGCCTTTGGGAAACCAACCCTTAAGCTGGCTGCTCCATCACTCGTCGAAAATCCAGAGGTTGTTTCAGTGCAGGTTTGTGACCGGATGGGACCCTACAGCAACCGATCGGGGGGCACTTCCGAGGCCACAACTGGACGCGTTAGGCGAGTTTGGAAGCTGAAAGCCAGGCTCTACTATTGAAGGATTAACCTCCTTCTCCGTCACCCGCTTCCTGCAGCTAGTCCGATCCGCGGACTCCATCACGATCAACTATGAACCTGTGTCGCAGGGCGCGCGCTACCTACAGTCCACCGCAAGAACGGTGCATACCGCCGCGATTTCTCCGCTGACATAGCGGGCTCGCTCTCGGGGATAGCGACATTTTCTCCGTGCCCCCGTCCGCCCGCCTCCGCCGCAATGCGTTCATCCTTACTGCTCGTCGTCTGCTCTTCGTTTGTTGTGCGGGACGATGGCCGTTTCCCCTTTTCTCCGGCCCTCTGATGTGTTGTTTTGATTAGTCGTTCGAATCCGCGACCGCCTAGAGAATTTCTGTGTTTCGCGGAAAATGTCGAGTTTTGTGCCTGATAAGCGTCATTTGCGGGAAGGTCTCTTGCTCCTCTTCAATCTCTAGAACAACGCGCGCGAAGCGCATCAATTGCTTGTCTCGGCGTACGGTGATCTCGCCCCCGGCCTGTAGCAGTGTGAAAAGAGGTTCAAAAAGTTCAGAAACGAAGAATTCGAACTCGACAACAAAACACGTGAAAACGCCCCGAGAAAGTTCGAGGACA
Organism: Lepidoglyphus destructor; assembly: GCA_031001835.1. NCBI lineage: Eukaryota > Metazoa > Arthropoda > Arachnida > Sarcoptiformes > Glycyphagidae > Lepidoglyphus > Lepidoglyphus destructor. Next base: position 1,045,130 of record JARNKU010000045.1, read on the forward strand.
CGGAACTGCAGGACCTGTTGGATCAGAATGACACGCAAACGCAGGAAGAACTCGCGGAACAACTACATGTTGACCAAGCAACCGTATCCAGACGCTTGAATGCTATGGGATTCGTCCAGAAGCTGTCAAAATGGGTCCCGCATGAATTGAGTGAATGGTCTCTTAAGCGCCGTCTGACCATCAGCACTTTGCTGCTCGCCCGGAACGAAAGGAAGTCTTTTCTCTATCGGATCGTCACCGGGGGCGAAAAATTGATATTTTTCGACAACCCAAAGCGGCAGAAGTCATGGTTGAAGCCCGGGACATCACCAAAAACGACCGTGAGGCCAAATCGATTCGGCAAGAAGACCATGCTGAGCGTATGGTGGGATTAAGAAGGAATCGTGTGTTTTGAAGTGCTAAAACCCAGTGAAACCGTGAATACGGTACGCTACCAACAACAACTAGTCAATTTGCGGCGAGCCCTGAACGAAAAACGGCCGATATGGCGCGACAGGCACAACAAACTGATTCTGTTGCACGATAATGCCTCCTCGCACACCGCTGTGCTGGTGAAAAACACCTTTAGAGAGATCCAGTGGGAAACCCTACCCCACCCCGCTTACTCGCCAGACTTAGCTCCCTCTGATTACCATTGGTTCGGCCCCATCGAAAACGCTCTGAAACAGCAGCACTTCAGTACTTTTGAAGAAGTCGAAATTTGGGTGAAAAACTTTTTCGACCAAAAAATTACAGAATTCTACCAAGCAGGAATTCGAGCTCTACCCATAAGATGGGCCAAGTGTATAGCAAGCAAAGGAGACTACTTCGAATGAAATCGCTCTTTTTGGTTTTCTGTGAGAAACTCTTGTTTTCAGTCAAAAAACCGTAATTTTCGATGCATAGACCTAGTAAAATCCTTGGCGAGAGTTTGATCGGCGACAGAGAAAGAAATCATCGAGCTTTCCGTCCGAAATGAGGCGGCGGAGTGCGCGGTCATCAGCCTGAAGATGCAGATCATTGACCAGAGGTGGGGAACCAATTTCCTATCTACTTTACAGCGTGCGGATACTCAGCGATGGATCGGTCAACAATCGATTGGGGAAGGAGGAGGTCCTCCTTGTAGGGGGAGGGGTGCGCCAAATTTCGCTACAGTATGTGAGGCGAGGTTTTACAAAGGCATGGAATAGTGAGACTTAAAATTCAGCCTTCTTGACGATGAAGGCTCGAAGTATGAGATTACAGATACGTCCGGTAGAGAGGGCAATATCGGAAACGTGAGATCCTAACATTACGATCGAACACAACTCCCAAGTCCTTGAATTGAGATACATCATTTATAGCTGATCCATGGAGAGTGTACATCGATCTTTGCCCGTCGGTGCTGAGAGCGGCGCACTTGTGAACGGCAATCTCAAGGTTGTTTGCAGCGGCCCACGAGGCGATGGAGTCTATGGCGGACTGCATTTTGAAGGCGTCGTTGGGGGACCGTATTTGCGAGAAGACCTTCAAATCATCGGCAAATGATCGATAGTTTTTCAGGAGATGCTGAATATCCTGTACGGAGAGAGAGAAGAGGAACGGGCCGATTTTTGAGCCCTGTACCACTCCGGAGGAGATGGAGCCGTGCTGGGAGCGAGAGCCATCGACGGACACTTGAAGAGATCGGTCGCACATGTACGCGCGAGTCCAGCTGATGACGCGATCGCCGAATCCCAAGGCGGAGAGTTTGGCAAGGAGTACGCCGTAGTCCATTTCGTCGAAAGCCCTCGAGAAATCGAAGTATACAATGTGGAGGGGGACATTCTCATTGATCGAGAGGGCGAAAGAGTGGGCGACATCCAACAGCTGAAAGGCGGTAGACCGTTTCTTGGTGAACCCGTGTTGGTTTGGGTTAGCGAGGCCGAGGGACACCACATGAGATAACATCTTGTCGACGATGATGCTTCCCATAACTGGGCAGGCGATGGAAGTTTGACCAACGGGACGGTAGTTTTCATCCAATTTCCTGTTACCCTTCCTGAATACCGGGGTGACGATCGGGGGGAGCCCGTCTGGAGTAGAACTTGTTCAAGTTCACACACACAGACAAGACGAGATGGTTTGACGAATGCCTGCACAGTGTTTTATCTAGCCGAATCAGTCCTTTATATATGAAACCGTCACCATACGTAGGGTAGGGTCGAAATGACCCGTAACTACCTCAGAAGCCTCTTGGGGCCTCTTGGATCTTAGCTTCAGTCACCATGAAGCATTCTACCTAGAGTATTTTGTGAACACAACTCAGAGAATAATTCTCAACACACCCCCGTTCGCTGAGTTGTGTCACTTGTGAGCTCATACAGCACATCAGACACGCGTCCAGCATTGAATTTGACATTCGCAGATATGTTCATTTGTATGTCACCTCAAATCTGATCAATAAATGTCCAGGTTGTATCCATTCGGCCAGAGCATTCATCATTCGTGATTCCAGTCTCGTTGTTGAAGCATCAGAATTCTTCTAAGCCGTAAACGATCGTTGTTTTACGAAACGGCAAGCGAACAGGAAACTGTGTCATTGAAACGGTTCCTGTTACATCTGAGTCTCCAGTACGTCCAATGGAAGAAGACGAAACAGAAAGGGAAAGCAGCGAAAGCCCGGAGAACATCGAGAGCAGTGATTCCATTTTCACTCCCACCGTGGATCTCGAAGTCTCAAGTCATCAAGCCGAGACCGCCGTTCCGGATTTCTCTATGAGTCGTGCGACCGAAGAAACAGAACTTCTGGAGTTGGGAGAAGTTTCGCCTGACGAAGAAGTAGTTTTTGCCCAAGGTTCCACGATGCGTCGAAGTTGTTCACGTACTCGTCGCGTCCAGCGTTCGGGCGCCTGTCTGTTGGTCCTCGTGCTCGCGCTGATCGTTGGTGGAATTGTGGTAGTCATTGCGAAATTGTTTTTGATGATGGGTATGTTGCTTTTGTTATTGCAGTTCCTTTGAATTCGATTGTTATTCTATGTTGATTTGTTAGACTTGGTTGTGAGAAAACAATAAATCCTTTCAGATGACATTCGCGTCGTGATTGGAGCTGAACGTCTCAGGAAATCGACCACAGCCAGCGTAGACCATGAATTCGAGGAATCCTTCGGTGAATTATCGACTCCAGCTTTCCCTACTTCCTCGGCGATAAGTTCCATAATTGGATTTTCGTTCGGTTACCGCAAGGCAATTGATTTGTCAGGCCCGACGTTCCGGTTCACCTTCAGTGATGTGCTCTGCCGCCCGTCCGTGACCTCCATGGTCTGCACATCACCTGTAGGGAAACGAGGGCCTGAAAGTCAATTCAACACTTTGCTCAGACGGTCTCTGAGCGATGGAGTTCGATAAAGCCGCACTGGCGGTGATGAACGCTTGCTGGTACTGTTGATCTGGGAAGCTGGAAACGAGTAACGAGGCGAAGTCGGTGAAGAGTAAACGTGGACTGAAGGGATTTATTGTATGGTACTTGTGCTTATATAGATTATTTGAAGGTCAGCTCCCCTGTCTTGGAAACACTGACAATAGTATGGGGCAATCGCAGCTGACCTCACAACATTGTGATTGAGATAATTCACTGCTTAACTTAAACCCGTGACCATGGTCTGTTTTCACTGAATGCTAATTACAAACACTGAAAGCGAAATTCTAATTGTTCAGCATAGTAACGGTCTGGTGGATACAGTAATAACATGCGAACCGTAAGACAGTATTCTTAACATTCTCCCCCATGCTGGAAGAGCGTTCGCACTCTTGCTTATTATAGAAGTCTTGCTCTTCCTTGATGCCACAGACGCATCCCAGTGAAGAACTTGTTCAGTTCCGTTGTGAAGGATGCATCTACTGTTTGGATCCTCATCGTGCAACGATCTCAGCGGTGTGACAAATGAGACCGCCGGAGGGACAGTCAAAGCCACAGTCTCTTTTGCCACTCGAACAGATTTTGAGCTACCGCTGAGACAAACTCATTATCGTGAACTGGAAGCATTCCCGTGGGATCTCGAGTTGTTTCCCCTTCGTAAAGTGAATGGCTTCTGTTGAATTTGAGAGTTCTCGCCGATGAGCGCACTAGCGGTAGGTTTAGTTCAGGCACAGGCACAAGACACCTCTCTAACTCTTATACGGCAGCAATGAGAAGACTCGTACGACGTACAGTGGGACAGTAGCTGTTTATTGGGCATCGGGTTGGTTATACATATATGTAGATGAGTGACAATACATGTGGGAAGGGTTCAGGAATTCCTACCGAGCAACCACTACCTAGATCGGAGCTCCGGCATACGGACACAATGGCACAGCTGGATACACTGGCCAGGACCCGATGCCGTAGCTCCGTCAGCTATCCACTCTGTATTGTGTCATTGCAAGACGGTGGCGCCAGAGTGGCGGAGGTCCGTCTTTCGTACAGTTCGAGTTTTCACGATCTTCTTTCGAGATGCGCGTCCTGCATGAGCGCGTCACATCTCAACAGCCTCCCTGATCGTGGAAACTCTCGAACGATTCAAAAAGGCTCTAGGAATCCTGGAGTGTTTTCATTTACATCATTTGAGCCTGACATCAGTGCTCTGTTTACTGCTCTTGAATAAGTGTTGAGTTGCTCGTGGTTCGTTATAAACGCTCTTGGCTGGATCTGAATTTCTCTCTCTCTCTCTCTTCTCTTACTTTCACTGGATTAGCCAAGAATGTGTCGGCAAGCGGTTTTGGGAAGTTGTAAAACTCAAGTTCATGATTATTTTGGAAGAGGACACCTAGGGTGCCGATGATATCTATCCATGGTTGGTCCTGAGGCGTGTGGAATCAGGTTAGCGCGAATGGTGCGTTCGGCGCTGAGTTCAAGCGGCTATGCTGTTTCGCACCCCCGCGCCGGAGCGCCATGAGGAGAAACAATCTGATCAACCAGAGAAAGGCACAGAACGTTCACTGACGTTGAGTGTTGAGTTTGAAAAAACTTGTGCCGGCGATTCGTTGGAGTGTTTGTTGAAGCGATCTGAACGTGGTTATCCTCAGTTTGATGAGATGAAGCTTCGTTCCGAAGGAGTGGAGGAAGGGTAGAGTCTCCCTCATTGAAAAACCGAATTCAAAGAAGGGGGACCTAGCCACATACCGACCCATAACAGTATCGGACGTCCTGTATAGAGTATTCACCAAAATATTGGGGCAACATATACAAAAATGTGCGGAAGAGACTAAACAGCTGTCAGAGATGCAGAATGGGTTTAGAAGACATCGGAGAGGTGAGGATCACGTTTTTATCCTAACTTCCGCGATAGAGAGCGCTAGAGAGCAAAAGAGTGGTCTCATCTGCGTATTTCTCGACGCCACCAAAGCATACGACCGTATAGATCGGGATAAGCTATAGCAAACCCTTGAAGAGAGAGGAATGGGCTCAGGACCTGTCGAGCTCCTCAGACACATGTATGAAGAAACATATATCTTCATAAAACATGGGGAACATACCTCAGAGGAAGTATCCGTGCCGGTCGGTCTTCGTCAAGGATGTCCAATGTCACCAATTCTCTTTAGCCTTTACATAGCGGATCTTGATCGAAGACTCCTGTCGACGGGGATTGGATTCAGATTCGCGAAGAAAGGGAATTTCTGGGATGTGAAGGAGGAGAAATTCTTCACGATTCCGGGATTGCTATTTGCCGATGACCTGCTCCTCATGGCAGATAGCTGGAAGGTGTTAGAATATTTTAGATATTCGTTCCAGTCAACTGTTTCCCAACCCCGTATTCACTGTTCTACTTCCTGTACCGTAGCCTGGTAACATCCAGCGTTAACACTTCGCGCGCTGTTTGAAACCCGGTCTTCATCTGACCTGGTTACCGTCTACTAGAATAGTTACTTTCTCCCTTTCATAGTTCCGTGTTCACCAAACTATATAAACGTATCTGAATAAAGCACTCGTGTGCGTCTTTTCCGACTTGTACCTCGCTTGCCTTCATTCCGTGAAAACGTCTAGAGTGAAACCAGTGCAGCAGCAGTACGCTTGAGAGCTGACTGAGCCTAGTATTTCCAACATACGTTATCGTAGCACGAAGGACTTCTGATGTACTGGCATCTTCACTCCAATCATCCGAGCCGATTCAACTTCCGAAGATCCTACCGACCCTACCAACCTCCAACCATGGACCCCTCAACAACTGAGCCCCTCGCACTGGTTGCCACTGCTGAAGGCCTCCAGGATCCGCCTGCCGGTGGCGGCGGTGCTCCTGGTGGAAGTGACACTCCTGGTGGTGGTGGTACCTCTGGTGGTGGTGGTACCCCTGGAGGTGGTGGATCTAGTGGAGACACTCCGTGCAAGGATGATACTCTCGAGCCACCAAACCTCACTGACATGAAAAGCCGGGTTGTTACTGCCATACTTCAAGAAGACGGATCGAACTACCTCTCGTGGAAATCACTGATTCCCCTGAGCCTCCAGACCATCCCATATGCTTGGGAAGCAGGGGCGAACCGAGCCCAAGTGCCGCCCGGTGCGGACGGAAATTTTGCCGCCCCCCAAAAATGCGATTTTCCGCGTTTTCGCACGCTGGGTCATAAATTTTCTTCCTATATCCCCCTCCGAACTTGTATTTTGGTAGGAAGAACACATCATTGGAGTTTCGATTGAGAGAATCGCTTCTGAGGGAAGATTTTGGAAGTCGCAGCGGAGTGGATTCGATCCGAATATTGTTTAATGGGTGTCGCACGCCGCGCGAGAAATTTGAACTTGGTTTCACCCTATTCCGATGCGATAGCCGAGTGGTCTAAGCGGTCTGCATGCCACGTGCAGATTTGCATAGCCATGTTGACGTTTCGTGAACGGCTGGTCGTTGGTTCAAATCTCGTTCCCGGCCGACTTCCTCGGAGATGGTTTCCATGGTTCCCATCTCCTACATACGGCGAATGCCGGGGAACTTGTCAAAGTCGGCCATGGCCGCAAAACTGTCCGCGCCTCCCCCCTTTATGAAAATAAAGGGAAATTTATTTAATTTACTATGGAGCGCGGGCGAGATGGGCCGAAATACATATGTATGTATCAACCCAACAGCGTAACCAGGGCCTCACAAATGCCGCCCTATCACCTGTGCCGCCCGGTGCGGGCCGCACCCCCCGCCCCCCTTGGTACGCCTCTGTTGGGAAGTCACAACTGGGACTCTGACTGGAGACAAAGGGACTACCGATGCAGCAAAGAAACTACAAGCCAAGTACAACGAAGGCAACGTTGCCGCAAGGTATGTTCTCCTAAACTCGATCCATCAAAACATTCTACTCAACCTCTTCTACGGAAATCTGGACTTTATCCCGGCCTCCCTCATCTGGAAGAAACTTCAAGAAAACTACTCCAAGTCTACTCCGGCCCAAAAGTTTACAGCGGTATGTAACTTCATGAATTGGGTCTACCGGAATGACAAAACTATACTCGAGAACATCAACATGTTCAAGCGGCTGAAATACGCCCTTGAGGAATCGAAAGCTAACTTCCCTGAAGACATTGTGTGCATTGCACTAATCAACAAACTTCCATCATCATGGACCTGGATCAAGGTTCTTTGGTTGCCCAAAGATGAGAAGGACCAAACCTTTAGCGCACTAATCACTTTGATCCTATCAGAAGCTGCCCGGAGGGAGTCTGAACACCCTGAGGCTCCCGTCGCAATGATTTCCAGGACCAACAAACGATACAACAAGTGGCAGAAATCATTCAACCGGAAAACATCGCAGCAGTCCGAAACTCAACAAGCTTCGACTTCCAAGAACATGTCACATCAGGCAACTTCACGCACCATGAGGAGCACAAGTCAAACTACGATCTCTTGCACCTACTGCAAGAAGCCGGGACATAACGTTAAGAACTGTTTCGCTAAACGAAATGCGAAGAAAAATTCTTCCCCCTCAGCTCACGTCACTGAGTGCTATGCAACTCTGAGTGATGAATCTTGGGATCTAGAACCAAGATGTTTTGGAGACCCTCAGGAATGGATCCTCGACTCTGCCTGTACCAACCACATTGTCGATGACCGCCAGCTGTTCAGCTCGTACAAAGCCGAAGAGAACATCCGGAACGTGAGGCTAGGCGGTGCCCGGACACTTCAAATCAAGGGTTCAGGTACTGTTGAAATCACGGTTCTCAATGGCAGCGGACGATCTAACATCACTCTCCACAATACGCTGTTTGTCCCGAGCATGGGGAAACGCCTTCTATCCCTCAGCAAGCTAGCTAGCGACAACTTCGAGATCAGCATTCTTCCCCATGCAATCACCCTCAAGAAGGATGGTGTTGAGCTGTGTGCACCGATCAAGCAAGGACTCTATGTCCTCCAGGTCCTGCCTGCTGATCAAGCAGTTGCATTGCAGGCCACAGCAACAAAACCCCCAATCTCCCTTCGGGAAGCGCATGAAGCACTTGCCCATGTTGGCATCGATAAGGTAAAAGGGATCCTCAAACAAATGCAAATCGAATACCTTAATGACTTCACTTCATGCACTGCTTGTATTCGCGGCAAGCAAACCAGAAACAAAAACGTTTCCAGGTCACCGAATGCAGTCGCCAAATTTACCGGTACTATTCACGGCGATCTAGTTGACATCGGTGTTAAATCCTACAGGAACTCCCGATACTACCTTTCCCTCACAGATGAGTTCTCAAAATACAGAAAGGTGTATCTCCTCCAGAGCAAGGATCAAACTGCAGAATGCATCAAACTGTATGCTAAGTGGTACCACAACTTAACGGCAACGAACATCAAACGACTCCACACTGACGGTGGACTCGAGTTCGACAATGCTGAAGTTCGCGACTTCCTTGAAAGCATTGGAGCCGAATTCACCAAGAGTACAGCCTACAGACCACAGCAAAACGGGATCAGTGAAAGAACTCAACGCACGCTGAACTCCCTCGTCAGGACCCTTCTCAACGCTACTGGTCTCCCATTCGGCCTTTGGGATGAGTGTCTGAACTATTGCACTCAAGTACTCAATGCAGTAACTATTCACAAAACCTTGCAGATATCAGCCTACGAGATCATGCACAAGAAAAGGCCCAACCTTGGCATGCTCCACCCGTTCGGCACGCTCTGCTACATGTATGACAACAATGCGGCGAACAAACTCTCAGCGAAGAGCAATCCCGGGAGATTCGTCGGGACTCTGAACCCAGTCACAGGCTGTCGGGTTTGGATCCCCGGGACGCGCATAGTGAAAAGCTCAAAGGATGTCGTATTTCCGAAACCAAATGTTTTTCCTAACACAGAGCAAGAAAGCGAACCCGCGAACAACGACACGGAACAAACTAGTGAACAAACGACGGACGCTGCAACTCCAGAAAATCCCGAAGAGGAGAGTGGTAGTGAATCTACAGAAGACGCCGGTACCAGCCATACCGCTGAAGCAGGTACCATGATGGAAGCAGAGCCTCCAGAAGATTCTCCACAACAGCGACAACCGTCTACAAGTGGCCGCAAGAAAAACGACGACATCCGACAAACCAGAACCGGCATGGTTCTCCGAAACAGATCAACATTGAAGCCTCCCGACAGGTATGACCCCTCTGCATACCAAGTTGATTCTGAATATTCCGACGATCCCAAAAGCTACAGGGAAGCACTGGAATCTGCTGACTGTGTGAAATGGCTTGCTGCAATGCAAGAGGAGATGGACTCCCTGGAATCAATGAAAGTCTGGACTCCTGAAGAACTTCCTCCTGGACACCGTGTAATTGGCAACAAGTGGGTGTTCCGCCGCAAACGGAATGCTGACGGTCAAGTATGCAGGTGGAAAGCAAGACTCTGCATGCAAGGGTATTCCCAAGAATATCAACGGGATTACTTCGACATCTTCGCTCCTGTATCTAGGTATGACTCTTGCAGAATGCTATTGAACATTGCCGCCCAATTCAAGTTACATGTGTACCAGTTTGACGTTAAGACAGCCTTCCTCTATGGGAAGCTCGATGAGCAGCTGTATACCCATTACCCTGAGGGATGTGGTGGCAAGAAGAGAGGGACACTTCGACTTCTTCGCAGTGTCTATGGACTGAAACAGTCGAACCGTTGCTGGTTCACCAAAATTCAAGGCATCCTGACAAAACTCAAATTCTCTTCTTGTGACCAGGACCCCTGTGTTTTCATCCACAAAGGTGGTAAGAAATTGTACATCGCTTTGTATGTCGATGATGGGCTGGTAATTGGTGAGTCAGAAGACACCATTTTAGAGTTTCTTGCCGAACTAGGTAAAGATCTTCAAATAACCTCTAAGAAAGCTGACTTATTCTTAGGTATAGCCATAACTATAAACCCTGATCACAGCATATTCCTTTCCCAAGAGCACTACGTAAATGAACTCGTAAATAAGTTTGGATTGAAAAATTCCAGACCAGCGAAAGTCCCAATAACGAAGGAGTGTCTAACTGAAGACTCATCTGAGCCAGTTGACACCACGTCATACCGCCAGCTGATTGGTTCTCTTCTATTCGTCGGCATGGCTACAAGGCCGGACGTGTCGTTTGCGATTTCGTTTCTATCAAGGTATTTAGACAAGCCTACGAAGAAACTGTGGGACGCTGCAATCCGAGTTCTCCTGTACCTCAAAGGTACTGCCAAGTATGGCCTGCTGTACCGACATGAAAAAGGTTCTGAATTTCAATACTACTCCGATGCTGACTGGGCAAACTGCACCAGCACCCGCAAAAGCATGACAGGAACTCTTGTTCTCGGTTTTGGAGGTGCACCCATCTACTGGTCTGCCTCGCGGCAAAAGATTGTTGCACTATCATCCACCGAAGCCGAAATGATTGCGTGTGTGGAAACATTGAAGCATGTCATGTGGACAATCCGTTTCCTCAAACAGCTCGGAATTGATCAGAAACCAGTAGTTCAGATTGACAACATGAGCACGATCAATCTGATCGTGAATGATGAAATTTTCCACAAAAGGACAAAGCACATTGATGTGAGATTCAGGTACGCCAGGGATCTTTACAAAGAAGGCACTATTGATATTGTCCATTGCCCTTCAGCTTCCCAAAAGGCCGACGCGCTGACCAAGATTTTGAACTCCACGATGTTCCTCAAGGCTCAGCAATACCTGGTTACTCCCAATGTGAATTAGCTGTTGAAACCAGCTTCTCATCAATGTCTAATTGTCTCCGTCAATCATTCTATTCATGTCTCTCTATCTCTGTCACGCACCAACATTGCTATCTCCCGTGAAACTCGACTCTTTATTGGGTGATGCTGACTTTGGATATTCACGGTCACAGGTTTTAGTCAAACCAGCTTCCTTCTCTCTGCTTGAAACCAACCGGTTTCACGAAGGGCACCATGAGTCAGGCATCCGCTATCGGCAACTTTCCGTTTGAGAGATGACAACTATTCCAAGGTCTTCCCGGCTCCAAGCCTAGCCAGGGAGTTGTCGGCTGTGTTTCTCATTAAGCCAGCAGTTCTCACGGAGCACAGATTGAAAATGTTTTTCATCGCCATTTGCTGCGGCTTGTTCGCCCTGTCGCTCCAGGAGACTGGCTTCATGTACAGTGACTGTGATCCAGATTGCCAAAGGGCAAAAATCAGCTGCACAATCAGTGAAGTGAACAAAAACTACTTCCCCTGCACGTGCATGCAGAATGAGTCCAAGTGCCGAGCAATCGCTGATGCCGAGACAACATGCATCTCGCCCGATGGCATGGTGACTGGTGGCTCTGCGATCTGGGATGACTTTGAAAAACACCGATCCATGACTACCACCACACCCGATTATCCGACAACAACATCGATGCCACCTCAGACAACCACTCAGCGGCCAAAGCCTGGACCAACTGCTGGGATGAGCATCCTCATGATCACCTCGATTGTGTTCATCACAACCACGCTCTTAAGTCTGGCTGCAAACATCTTCTTCATAAGGAGACTAAGGCCAACAATCAGCGGCTATGAAGGAATGCCCAATCCTGATAACCCCTATCAACGCACGGTTGAACTTAATCAAGAAGGGGATCATGCAATTCACAATTGAAATTGTGTTTATTCACATCGAGCAAAAGAAAAAACAACAATGCTAGCTCTCAAACAAACAATTTCTAAGATCCCTTTACAATCCACTCTCTAACGTAGCGTAAAAATTCGTGTGGCAGATTCGTGCAAAATCTGGGGGGCCACTCAACTGCTTAACTTCAAACAAGATTTGTCTCGTGAGGTCAGTTCTAGAAAGAACACAATCTCCTCTGGCCGTTTGACACAAAAAGTACTTTGCGAGATCATAGCATTCGACACTCTCATATGCAATTTTGACAGGGGCCTGCGTTACATCTTCGAAGATGATCGGAACGGGTCCCTTGGTTTGCGGCTGTTGCCCGCCTGAGGCATCCGTCGGCTTCATTGAATCGGCCTTCTTGTCGATCGCGCTTTCCGTGGTTTGGTTCCTCCTCTGAGGCTCCCTCTGGAATACAAAAACGTCTGGATGGATTGCGGGAACTCGGTTGGCATTCAGGCTGACGGTGAGTTCATTGGTGCGGAGATTTGTCATGAGATCCAAGGCCACACCGGTGCCTCCCAACGCGAGAACAAGGAAACAGAATATGATGATCAACACCAGGCATGGAAAATGACTCAAGTTCTTAGCAATATCCTCCGGATGATCCTGATGAATTACTGACCGTCTCTGCCATTGGCGACCTGAATCCGCTTCTTCATCTTGCCGAGACTGCATCTGCTGGCGGCTTGTTGCACGTGGCTTGCCCTGACTGCGGAGTTCCTCAATTCTTGATTTTGCAAGATTCCTACGGAGAGATTCGTGCGCCTCTTCCAGCAGGTTACGTTCATTCCGACGAAGGGATTTCTGGTTCTCGTGAAGGTCCTCAGGCAAGACGTCAGACATTCCATCCTGGTCTCTTGATTCGTCATTGGGCAAGTGACAAACTTTCTTCAACCGATCATCGATCGTGTCCAACAGCAACTGGCGTAGGAGTAGATTCTCCTCTTCAATCTCCTTCAGCTTGTGAGAGTCCAGGTACGATTTTGCTTCAGGGCTCAAGGAAAGTACTGGGTCCTCGATGTCCTCTGCTTCATCTGAACTCAATGTGGGAAACTCCTGACGTAACGCTTCCAAAGCTCGTCTGGACTGAATTCGATCAAAGATTGCCTGTTCAGCTGCATTCCGAGGACATTCAACCTGGATTTTTCGTCTTACTGATGCTTGTTGAGGGGTGTCTACGTCCTTCGGCATGATGACTATTGAACAAACCTGTTGGCAACACTACTCCTTGAAGAACTCAACCTCACAGGCATGACAGGGAGAATTTATAACCACCACAGGTATAATTCAACGCTGCCATCCCGTTTTCGCGCCAAAACTTAAATTCTAGAATAACCGTCATTTCCGAATAATTTTGCAAAATAATGACTATCAGTTCTACGGAGTATGGAAAAAGGGAGGGTATGTTAGAATATTTCAGATATTCGTTCCAGTCAACTGTTTCCCAACCCCGTATTCACTGTTCTACTTCCTGTACCGTAGCCTGGTAACATCCAGCGTTAACACTTCGCGCGCTGTTTGAAACCCGGTCTTCATCTGACCTGGTTACCGTCTACTAGAATAGTTACTTTCTCCCTTTCATAGTTCCGTGTTCACCAAACTATATAAACGTATCTGAATAAAGCACTCGTGTGCGTCTTTTCCGACTTGTACCTCGCTTGCCTTCATTCCGTGAAAACGTCTAGAGTGAAACCAGTGCAGCAGCAGTACGCTTGAGAGCTGACTGAGCCTAGTATTTCCAACAGAAGGATATGAAGACTCTTCTGGAGGTGACCTCCAAATTTGGGGACGAAAGGTCTATCAAATTCAACCCCAGAAGAGCGGAGTGATTGTTTTCTCTCAACCCACTCCAGATCATAATCCAGATCGAACATGGCGATCCAGAGACTCAATGCGAGAACACTTTGGAGCTTCAACCGGTTTTAAGTGTCTAAAACCCTCTGGAAAGCCACGGCAGTACCGCAACTCACTTACTGCAACGGAGTGATTACCATGCCCAGAAGACTGAGAAACCATCTCGAGGTCAGGCAAAGGGATGCGGGAAGGTGGGCCGTGGGCATACCATACTCCACCGTAGCAAAGGAGTTCATCGAAGGGGAACTAGGATGGAGCTCCTTCGATGCCCGGGAAACGACTAGCAAAATGACGTATTTCGAGAGAGTGAGGCTGATGGAGCCAGGAAGATGGCCCAAACTAGTGCTCACGGCCACTGAGATAACAAACACAAAGGTGACGGCGACCGAGAGACTCAAAGATTTGATGACTCGGTACGATCTCCAAAATCTCAAAGCGACCAGAAATACATCAAACACACCGATGTGGAATATATTCCGCAAAGAACTCAAAACGAGAATGCGGGAGAAGGAGGATTTCATATGAGAACGAAATATGGAATCCAAATCCACAATGAGTGTCTATCGGCAGTTCAAAGAGACAAGAGGTCCTGAGACGAACCTATACGATAACTCACGGGGCAGCGGTCTACTGGCACTAGCCAGAGCAGGAATGCTCAATACCAAGAGCCGACGAAACTCCCGTGATCCTTCCATCGACATCAAATGCGCTCGATGTGGAGCCCCGGAAACGGACAAACATGTCATTCTGGAATGCGAGGAAGGAAGTTACTCCCAACTGGAGTTCCCGTACCGACTAGGACGTCACCCGGACTCAACACCGAAGGACCTCAGAAGGACGAAGGAAATCCTAGGAAGATGGGATAACAAAGAAAGCTGATCTGTGAATACAAAACAATTCACCCCTGAATTGAAAGGGATCATATGCGTATATGAAAGATCAAATAAAATAAGATCAAATCAGTGTTCGATGGTTGGGCGAGTTTTTCTCTGATTGTGGATAATGGATGGAAAAACGGAGAGATCAAAACGTCTTGAGCGCCGAAATGCTTCAAAAAGAGGATGTTGCAGCAGGTTTGGTGAAACAGCAGTTTCTGCCTTGCTGGAGGTTACATCGGGCGAAAGTGTGCCTGCAGAAAAGAAAGTGACGTGGAAGGCAAATAAGTTTTCGCCCATTATCATCGAAGAAGACCAGTATTGTGAACCGCTTTTGGAGATTCACGGAGGTCGAAGGACAGACGAGCAAGAACACCAGCGACACTCGAAAGTTCAAGAAGTCGCTCATTCGCTCAATCACGGCTTCCTGATGTCGCCGGAGACGCCCGAGCAGTCATCAGTAAAAATCAGGTTTGAGGCCCTTGAGGAGGAAGTAGAGCCACGTCGGGGTTCAGTTGCCCGTGAGCAGGTCGTGATGGAAAAACGCGTTGAAGATAGCCGAAGCTTTCTTGCAAGATCCGGCAACGCAAGTTGCGAGCTGGAACGCGTTGAAAATAACTCTGCACTTTTTTCTGAGATGAGGGAAAACCTCTTGCGGTTCACGCTGAGACCGCGCTTGGATGGATATTGTGAACTTTCCGAGCAGATGGATGTAGGCTCGATGAATCCATACGCCTTCGCGAACGAAAATGAGGAGTCATCCGCAGCATCGAACGATGTGCTGAGGCATGCGATCTTCAGCCAAGAAAGGTGTCTTCGGCTCATTATTTTGTTGATCGCAACTGTTCTTACAGCGGCCATTGTTGCTGTTGTAGAATTTGAGATAATTGAAGAAGTTGACGGCCGGAACGCAAGTGTTCCATCTTTACCGACCGCAGTGCCCGACGCCCGCCGGAGGTCGGATTAGGCGGTTGATCTTGAGAGATTTTGATTGTTACACTGAGGTGAGTCGGTTGGATTCGTCTGCAGAAGTGAGCGTGGGATCTGCGTTCTGATGAAGAAGGTTTCCGAAGTACGTCCTTTGTTCGTTCGAGTAGCCAAGGTGTCACCGTTGAAGTGCGCTTTGAACCGATGATTCTCCAAGACAAGACAGAAGCGATCCCAACATCTTCGCAGGCGACCTCCTCCGGTTTTCGAGCGACTCAAATCCCGATGACAGACCCGTTGCCGCTTACGATTCCCCCGAAGCCAGAGACGTCGACAAATCCGATCACCGATCCAGTAACGGAAGATTCCGTTACGACGGTCAATGCAGTGCTTGTGAATGTAGCCGTTGTGTTCGGCGGGAAGCTGCCGAAAGGGTTCCCGGCACAAGCTACGGAAGCACCGCAAATACCCAGTCTTCATTCGACGATCTCCCCGTGGGAGCAGCTAGAAACTCCGCCCGAGCCGATATCGTCGACCCTCTCGAGCTTATTGATGCCAGAGGTGTCGTCAACGGCGCGCCGTTGACTTCTCCTGGCTTTACGTTGTCGGAAATCGTAACTGATTTCAAGCCATCGCCCGTTCCAAAGCTGCTCGCCACGAGTAGACCCAGTCCGTCGACCGCTGTCGATGAACCGCCATATGTGCTTCGCCGTTTGTATTTGTCCAGCACGCCGGCTCCTTTGCCTGAGCAATTCCAGGCTCAGCGTACGACGCGTGCCCCGTCGCGCCGAATGCAACAACGACGGACCACTCGATTGCCATCCACCACCACGCCTCGTCCATTGCCTGAGCAACGAAATACTCAGCGTACGACGCGTCTTCCTTCGCGCCGAATGCAGCGGCGACAGGCCACTCAATTGCCGTCCTCCACCACGGTTCGTCCCAGTCCTGACCCAACAAACCCGAGTACGACAACGCTTCCTACAACGACTAACCTAAGACTACCGAGGTCCCGGAGTCGTCGAAGACCACCGCTTGCCCCTCGGCTCGAGACGTAACAGCGTTCTCCATCACGACTGCCGACCAGGAGTACGCCAGCGTTCGATTCCAAGACTTGCGTTGTATGTGGCTTTCCGAACACTACTTGTGCTATGAGAGAGATGGTTCTAAATTTCTGGTTTCCAAGAAACACAGACCCACGACGAGTGATCTTAGCGTGTTGCTCCTGACCCTGACCGAATGGAGTTTTAGGGAAGCCACTTCTCAATCATATTTTCAGGGATTTTGTGCAAAAGCTTAACTTTATTCTTTGTAGATGAGAGATGCTCTCTGAGTCGAGATTTTGATTCTCAGAATGTTACAGATTAAAACTTGTTGTTTCAGAATCTGGTGACTAATTTCTTAAGCTAGAATACTTTCTCCTCCGCCGATAGATCTTTACTGTCAGATAAGAGAAGAAGATCAGGATGCTAACTCCGATCGTACTTAAGGCTGCTTCCGCTATATGCAACGCATACGAAGATTTCGGGAATGGAGCGGGACTTGGTTTCTTCGTTGGGGTTTCAGTAGTCGTGTGAGGCGATTGAGTCGTGGTGGAACTCGAAGTCGGCGAGTTTGTAGTGGTGCTTGGCGGTGTCGTCATACGCAGCCCAAATTGCTTCTCCTCCAATGACCCGCTTTCCGAATCTGAGACAAGGTTCTCTACTTGACTTCATAATTTAACGCGTCGAATCCTTTTCATGACATTCTTTCGTGAAGGAGGTGGGGTTGATTTCTTGAATAGTGCAACTGTATTTTGCCGCAACACACTCCTTCGGGCAATCATCCTCGTAACGAAAGAAACCGTTCGCGGGATAACTTGCCATCAGGGTGAGAAGACCAACGACCCACATCCTGCAATGAAATCAAGTCATTTAGGAATCGGTATTATGCCAGCCACTTGTCTCAGGCGCATGAGCGTGGCCTTGCAATCCGGCTTGGTTATGAGATCGCTAATATTCTGATCGCTGCGTACATATTCCGAAGTCATTCTCTTTTCTCCAAAGGCTTGCTTGATGAAGAAAGAGCGGTCAGCGATGTGTTTGCTGTGATGATGGAAATTATCGTTCGTAATGAGATGATTCGCGCTTTGATTGTCCATGTATAAGTTCGGTATTGCAGTATAACCTAGCTCTTCAGCAGGACGATTCAAGAACATGATGCTTTGCGCCGCTGAGGTTGCTGTTTGCAGTTCCGCTTCCGATGATGAAAGCGAGGTCGACTTCTGGAGCGGGCTGCTCCACTGAATCGGACCGTTGTTTGCCATGGCGATGCAGCCACTTACCGAACGTCTTGTTTTCGGACATGACGCGTAGTCACTATCAGTGTAATACTGATACTTTTCATCTCCGTTGTTCTCATAACAGATTCCGTAATGGGCCGTGCCCTTGAGATATCTTAGAACGCGTTCGACATAGTTCCAAGATCGTTGTGTCGGCCTCTCAAGCGTCCTTGAGAGAAAGTTGACACTGAATGCCAAATCAGGGCGAGATACCTGCACAAGATATTGCAGACAACCCACGGATTCTCTGTATGGAACATCAACTATTTCTGTTGTATCCTCAGTATAGATGTCTCTCAACAACGGGCAAGAGAACGGTTTGCAGTGAGTCATGCCAAACCTTTCAAGCACTCCCATGGCATATTTCTCTTGACTCAAAAACAAACCCTTATCAGATTGTTTGACGTCTAGACCTAGAAAATAGTCCATTTTCCGGTACTGGAGCTCAAGATCTTGTTTGACCTTTTCTAGAAACTGAGTAACCATTTGTTTGGTCTTGCCGATCACGACCAGATCGTCGACATACGAGGATACAGTCAGACCTTGATCTTTTGGTCCATGAAACACACAAGGATCGACTTGGGAAGCTGTAAGTCCAAAGGATTCAAGAACGATTTTAGTTTCCTGTAGAAACACAGGCTTCCCTGACGGCTATCGTAGAGAGCCTTCTTGAGCAGCAAGACTTTTCCCCTCTCCACGGAATAGCCTTTTGGAGCCGCCATGTAGAGGGGGACATCAAAATCTGCTCTGAGGAAAGCATTCTCCACATCAGCTTGATAAATAATCAAGTTCTGTCTCATCGCGTGATTGAGTATCAGACGAAGCATCTCAAATCGGATGAGTGGACTGTAGCTTTCATGAAACTCAGAACCGAGTCTCTGAGTGAAAACACGACGACACAGACGACTCTTCAATTTGTCCAGAGATCCATCTTTGAGAGTCTTCACCTTAAACACCCACTTTTATGTGATAAGCCTAACTCCGGGCGGAGGAGTCACTTCCTCCCAAACACCGAGTTTGTCCATAGCAGATAATTCGGCTTGGATCGAACGAAGCCAACCTCCCTTCTGAGGCGAAAGAAGTGCTTCCTCATAAGTTTCCGGAGTACTGATACTCTGTAACTCACAGCTGTTTGCCACAGCTGAGGAAGAGTTGATTTGCACTCGCGGTTTCAACTCTGATCGATCTCTCAGGCTAGCTCTTCTTTCGGGATCTACCTGATGAATTTTCCTTCTACGTTTTCTTTTAGAGCTATCTACTTGCCCAACAGAAGCGAGTTCTGTTGAAGTTGACGTTGATGGTTGTTGAAGTTGTTCGTTGGGAATCAGCTGTTCCTCTGGTGTAGTCGTCGGTTCTGTGCTGCGCGGTCGCGATGATTCCGCTGACGTTGGTTGAGCGCCACCACCCTCTCCATCCTGGAGCTCTTGAGCGGGTGTGTCGTTTTCTTCTTGCTGTGTTTCTGGTGATTCTCCGTTGTTTGTTGACATGGTATCAGCTGGAGAACTTTCTTCGAATATCGGGGTATCATCCGCTGAAGTAATTTGTTGCATTCTTAGGTGTTTAGCCCTGGGGTTTTCTTTTGGAAATCGGACATGCTTCGTCGTGATGATAGTTCGGGTACCAGGAACCCAGATCCTGTAGCCATACACGAG
The DNA here is from genome assembly GCA_031001835.1 of Lepidoglyphus destructor. Taxonomy (NCBI): domain Eukaryota; kingdom Metazoa; phylum Arthropoda; class Arachnida; order Sarcoptiformes; family Glycyphagidae; genus Lepidoglyphus; species Lepidoglyphus destructor. The sequence goes on from JARNKU010000045.1 coordinate 1,064,764, forward strand.
CTGACCACACCCAGTAAGGTGCCTCACGAGACCCTTTGGATCGAACTTCTTTCGGCCTGGCTTTTGATCGAGATAAGTACACTTCGTTCCGAAACTGTGAATTTTGCCAAGGTACGGAGGACGCCAAAATATCTCGAACGCTGTCGTGTTCGTTACTGGATTGATTGTGATACAATTGCAGATTCATTTGCGAACGAAAGACTTTCTGCCCAGAGCCTTTTAGGAAGACCACTATCGATTAGCATTGTACGGGCTAGATCAATTAATATCTTATTACTGATTTCAGAGAGGCCATTCTGGGTGGGGTCCCGCGGATTACTTTGGGCAACCGATTTCGGCGACCAGCTTCTTGACACTTTCGTTGACAAACTCTCCCCCTCGATCTGTATGCAACCTGCGGATGTTCTTGCCGATGAGGTTGCGATACCATGCGGCGTAATCTCAAATGCAGTTCGGTACTTCGTCCTTCGTCTTGAGGAAGTACACCTTGCGAAACTTTGAGAACTCGTCGGTGAGACACAGGAAGTGGTTGTGTCCTCCAAGTGAAGGTTCTGTAGCACTGCACACGTCGCCATGAATTACGCCAGTTTCCATCGCTCGAGCGCTGTCGGGTCTCGTGCGAGATGGCTGCTTTTGCTGTTTTCCTTGATCGCAGGCTAAGTGATGGTATTTGTCCACTAGCTCTGGTCCAGACTGAAACTCACTGAAACAATAACGCCACGGCGATCACGGCTAAATGAATAGACGTGGTTCACACACACGCGTAACTGCTCCTCGGTAGTCTACGCTTCGTTTATTCTTTATATACTTGTATGGAAAGGGTTACAGATCTGTATTCTAGTTTAACATTACTATTCGGTCGTTGTACCCCGTACGACGACCGACGCTTCCTTATCCTAGAATGTGGGTCAGTCGTAAACTGGAATCGTGAGGCAAGATGCGGATACTAACATGCTTATTTTCTATCAATCCTCCCTTATCCAAATCTGTCTCACGATGTGGATTAGTACACTGGTTACTTGGTCAATAAATTTCAAAATCTTTAAATTAAAACATCATTTTTATTGCCAATATGCAATTCCCTCCACCTTATCTTCGTCTTCGAACAAGAAATTCTGTTCGTCAATTTTACAGACGAAGTTATCTCTGAATACGTCCCTTATGGGCTCGTATCCATTCTCACATAGATAGAGAGATTGGTTCGCCTCCAACTCTCTCAACACTTTTCTTTCCACCTCGAAGTGGAATTTTCCTCGTGTGACGCAGCACACTCTCCTTCTGTACTCGTCTGAGCACAGCCGCCAGAGGCCGGACGCCAGCTCCTGAGTCGCGTATGCTTTGTGTGAGTCCCAAAGCATTTCCTTCAACATCAGGGCGAATCCCTGATGTCCGGCCCTCGGAACGTCGTTCACGAAACGAACCGAATTCATGGTGTTCTCCATTGTGGAGTACACCCCTGACCACAAGATGGGGTACATCTCCTTTACCTCATCTGTTTCGCTTCTTGGCTTGATCATCAGCCACTCCGGTCCTTCGAACGTTCGGTTGAACAGTATTCTCCCGAAGCTCATGTCGTGGTCTTCAGGGCAAGACTCTCTTGTGCACAGGCACGGCAACCGATGATCGCGGTAGTCGAAGATGATTCTGTCCTCGTTGATCCATCTTCGGGAAACGAGCACGTCCTGCTCTTCCTGTCTTCTTTCCTCAAAACACACTCTGGCTAGATCTTCGCTTGTGAAGCTCATTGTCACTGGTTTTGGTCGTATGTAATGGTACAGCGTTAGTCGCCCTTTTTATACCACTCTTCGATCAGAGTATCCAGCCTCTCTCTCATATCAAACAGGTTTCAGGTCATTGAACTTACGCACAAAGAGCTTGGGTCTTATTTTCCCGCTCAAACTCATGCATCCTTCCAGAATTCTCTGGTGAATTCTAGCATTGGAACTTGACACCCCCTAGCGTCTTCTTTCTCCATTTCAACCATGCATAAGTCTCAGTTTGTTCTTGCTTTTCGTCGAGTTCACATCTCGAAGAAAATGTCGCAAAACTCCTCAAACCAAAGTGCTCAAGCAGTAGTTCCAGTTGGAAGTTCATCAGAGGTTCAAAACCTCACTACGCCAGAACAGGAATCCAATCTAGTCAATCAGGTGGTCGTGTCAAATTTTTCTGTTTCGACTCAGAACTCATACTCATCCAATGACGGGCTCCAGTCCCAAACGCTGGTTCAAAGCCCACGTCTCAACGTTCCCGTTCCGATCCCTCGGGGCACGGTGTATTCCGACAGTCTCCTGAATGTCAACCGGACTCTCTCAGTCTATGAGTCCGAACTTTCCTCAATGCGAAATATGATCAGTTCTCAATCAAATCTCGCCCCCTGGATGGAGAAGCTCCACAAGTGGCTCTCAATCCATGAAGCCAACTTTGAAGTGGCGAAGAACGAATTCATCAGGATGGACACCAACATGAAAACGATGATTGATCAGTTGGTGATTCTCGCATCCAAAGTTGATCAATGTGCACCGGGGAGTCAAGTGTCCCAGGCCATCAACTCATTGAATTCCACTATCCAGCAACATCAATCGCAGCTCGAGATTACCTCATCTAGTCAATCACTACTCGATCAACGTCAAGACCTCCTGGCGCACAATTCCGTGTCACAAACTCAGCTCAACGCTGTTCAGTCCAGATTTGAGGGTTTTTCGCAAGAAATTAGTCAACTGCGATCCGAAATCGCAAAACTGATTGAAACCTCTCCAAATCCACCGCCGCTCTCTCTCCACTCAGCTGTGGATGAACGCATCTCACGCATTGAAGAGAGCAATCGCAATCTCGATCTCATCCTCAAGAGTCAGAAGGAGAAACTACAGTCCATCAATGATCACAGCCTACAATTGATCACGGAAAATCATAATCGGCTGGCCAATCGGGTTACTGCTCTTGACAAGGCATTGTCTAATAATCAAGCATACGTCAAGTCCGAAGTTGACAAAATCCTCAAGCACATCAATCTCGACCTAACAAATCGAACGAATGACCTTCAGCGATCAAATGAGCGATCTCAACAATTTGAGAAAGACATCACTGTCCTGAAGGCTCAAACCACCTTCTTCAACGCTCAGTATCGAAATCTGCTCTCCCGGGTGGAATCTCTGTCAGTTCGAGGTCCGATCGATGCTTCTCCAGTTCGACTCAATGTCGATCCGTGCTCTCTCAGTCCGCATGCTTCCGATCAACTTCCCCAAATGGACCAAGCTCAGAGCGTTCTAGGCCAGGTCGAACAGTTGATGGAAGAGATGAATGAGAACCGGCGCACTGGGAACACTCCATTCATGGATCGCATCACTATCTTCAACTGGCGTTTCCTCAACTTTGTCAAGAATCGGAAGAAGACCTTTGCTGCATTTCTTCTGCTACTGGTTCTCCGTACGTATTAATTTTCTCATTATGAATCGTGTCATGAATTGTGGAATTTCTTTCCAATTCTTTTCATCATTGTCCTCATTCCTTTTCAGTTGGCATTTCGATGGGCATCTCAATCGACCTCTTGAGTCGTGAGAACAAAGCCTACATGGCTCCAACTCAACCGTCGATTCTGGCTCCAAAAGCCAACGAATATTCTGAATCGATCGCTCCATCGCTGCCACCGAGAACACCAGATCCTCCAGTATCTTCCACCGTCGCCGAGACCAAAATCCAGCGGAAGTTTCGGAAAATTGATCTCAACAACTATAGATGCGCAAGACACAGGATCGGGTGGTCGTGTGAGGAGAAACATGATCCGACGAACTGTGTCGTCATTCCCGGATCTAGGATACGTTCCAATCTAGTCAAATGTGACACAGGATCCTTCGCAACAACAACTGGACTATGTCCGCTTCGCACTCCAGTCTGCGAATACCTATAAAATCCTCACCAATCGACTCGAACGGTGCTATCCGATCCGTGATTCATTTGTCTTTCTTTTTATCGACCGAATCTGGTTTCATTGTGAAAACACCATTGATTCGATGGTAGATTCTTACTGCTTGATCCCATTGATCTCATATTTCGAAAGATACTCTTTCTGAATAACTATTGTGGGAAAGGTTACTGGTGTCTTTTAAATCGACTACCATGAGTTTCTCATTCATTCTACCACTCCCATCTGAATCGTTTATCTCGTCTTAATTCGTATCATCATGCCGCGGATTCCCATTTATCTGATTCTCTGTACTGTCGTTCTTACTGTGTTGGCTATGATGATCGGAGTCTTGAGCATTCTGCTTTTCAAACATTTTTCCGAACTTTCATCGAACAGTGTCGACGAATCATCTTCGAATACATCGGCTGATCAATTTCAATCAGGCACGTACTCTTCGTCACAGAATCATATTCAACCGTCTTTCACTCAGTCATCCTCCCTCGCTTCAAACTCTGTTCTTGAGTTGTCGTCCTCAGTGATCTCATCTCATACTGAGTCATCTGGTATGTCAAGCGCTCGTCTAAGCAATGTTTCGCTGTCTCACGCGATCCTCCCTATCCAAATATTTTTCCCTTGATCATCCTGTGCTTCCTATCTCTCACTTCTCTGGTATATTTGAAAAATCCTATCATTCCAAGGCTGTCTATGTTTCTTACTCGGAGTCTTTAATTGCTGCATCGAAGTCTTCTATCTTTGCCTTTTCGTTTACGACCTTTCTTTGCTTCGATCTTCCGTGCCATGACATTGAATCCGCCTCATCGCATGAGTTCTGTTTCCAAACAGATCGTAGCGCTGATAGTGTCTTGTCAATCTCTAATCCGCCACAAATTTTTGTGCGAAGTCATCTGGAGACTTTGTTGCCATTTCTGCGATGTTGACTATAAAACCGTTCCGAACTGATTACAAACTCTTTGAAACTGGTTTCAACTGTCGTACACCGAAGAAGTCCACTGTAGTAAATGCTTTTGCATTCGCCTTTTTCCAGAAGAATTGCTATCTAACCTCGTGGTTGGCGATGTTTTGATCGCACCACAAGCCTCGATCAACCAATCCAAAGCGACCTCTGGTGATAATTTCTTAACAGACTTCCAGGCAACGCGTGAGGTGTACGTTCCGAACCGAAACGACGCCTCAACATCTGATTCTCGAGCGATGATTCCATCATCATCTCTTGAGTCTCGTTCGATTTCTTCGAGTGTATCTAGTGCAACTCCTGCGATTTATCCAACTCGGTCAAGTAGTTATGTCGTTGGAATTAATCAGACTCGATATCCACGGGCATCCGCGAATCGTTCTTCGAGTTCCGCTTCTTCTCAATCCGTGACGAGTTCTTCCCAGATTTCACCGTCTCCTACCACTGGGATGCAACCTTCGTCCCAGAGAAGCTCAGTCAATAGGATGACTTCTCCAAAACCGACTGTCAGGCCTTCGGCAACTCCGAAGCCACCGGTCAAGTCTTCGGTAACACCGAAGCCGACAGTCAAGCCTTCGTCAACACCGAAGCCGACTGTCAAGCCATCATCAACACCGAAGCCGACCGTTAGGCCTACATCAACACCGAAGCCAACCGTCAGGCCTTCATCAACAACAACTACGACCAAACCGCCTACAACAGAAGCCGCAACAACTCCCAATGTTCCTTCGGTGACTCCTTTGATGGAATCCAAAACCGAGGACGTAACTTCTGTTCCTCCTACAACTGAATCCGTCACTATCCCTCCGTTAACAACTTTAGCTCCTCAATTGAAGCTACTTCCGATTCCTACGAATCGTTTCAAGTGTACTAGACTGTACTACAACAGACTGTGCAAATCTGTCCTCGATAAACAGTGTGTTCTTATCAGAAGAACGACACGTTTCGGACTTGAGGTCCATGTTCAATCATATGAGGGAACTGAATCGTTCATTTTTCCTTCCGAGCATGAAGAAATCAGAAAATCATGTAAGAACTATAGGTTGTTTACTTCAACGTAATAAATCTGAGATTATCTGATACAATGAACTGATTTTTGCTCCCCATCAAGTACTGGGCCCTACTGTTGGGTTTGAGTATGGTGATGTTGGAGAGATTGGTACTCCTGCTGGATTTTCCGGATTCAAATTCAGTCTCTGATACTGACGTCTCCTCCATGTCTGGGCAATGCATCTTATCAAACTTGATCCTCCGTAAATTATCAATATTGTCGTGAGAACTGCTGCATAGATTTCCAAAAATGACGATCCCGTCATCGGAGTCGGTCGAGGAGTGGATGGAATTCTATGCTTGTACGCATAATAATCGTCCCAACTTCCATTTCCTCCAAATACCGCTCCATTTGCTAATAAGCATACAGTCTTGTCTGACGCTCTTTCCTTACAGTCTTCGTCTAGAGATATACAGTCACAAGGGAAATATTCTGCGTTGATTTCTTGGATAGTACACGCGAGACGCTGGCGCTGACATAATGCGAGGCAATCATCCTGATACGTGAAGAACGCTTCCGTTCCTCCGATGCATTGGATCAGCATCATGATGATTATTGATTGCTTCACTTGAGAAACCTGCAAGTTTTCGTAGCTTCTTGAACCTTTGCTCATTCAGGCTTTTCGTCCACATATCTCCGATGTTCAAATCACTGGTACAATGTGCAATTTTGCACTCACCATTTTGAAATTTTTCTCTCAACCAGAAATGCCTTGTGGCAATGTGACGTGACCTGCTCGAAACTTGGGATTCTGTCATTAGCTGCAAGCACGCAGTATTGTCGACATGAATCGTAGGGATGAGTGGATAGTTGATTTCTCGCATCAACTGAGCGATCCATACCACACTCTTTCCCGTTTCACTACAAGCAATGATTTCACTCTCCGCACTGGAAAGGCTTGTGCAGGTCTGCCTTCTTGAAATCCAAATGACTGGTCCCTTTCCCAGTTGAATCAGGGTACCAGTGGTGGATTTTCGAGTGGTCTTGCATCCACTCCAATCTGCGTCGCTATACGCAGTGATCAGAAACTTTTCGGTTCTTACGTATTCTGGCCCAAAATCTTCTGTAGCCGAGAGATATCGTAAAACTTTCAATCCAACACTCCATAAGTGTTTTGTCGGTTTATCCAAATACCGAGAGAGAAAGCCTACGGCATAGCTAATATCGCCTCTGCAAGCTACTGCTGCGAAATTAAGAGATCCTACCAACTCGCGATAATTATGAGTTAGGTCTGGCTCTCCTTCGAATGCATTTCTTGAGGTAGCATCAATCGGAATGGCTGCAGGTTTACAGTTCGTCATTCCAAACCTGTTCAGCATTTCTTTCACATATTTCGATTGATTCAACTGAATTCTAGTTCTATCTGCAGAGATATTTATCCTGAGTCCCAGGAAATACTCGAGTTTCCGAGATTTCAGTTCGAACGTTTTCTCGAGTTCCTTTATGAATTCTTTCAGAATTCTCTCTTCTGATGCTCCTAGCATCAAATCATCGACATACGCTACGCAGAAAAAGCGTTTTGGTGGATTGGAGAAATACAAACAGGGATCTTGAGAAGATCGAGTCAATGTTACTGATTTCATTGATAACAGAGTCTTATTCAATTTCTCGTTGAAACATCTGGAGGCTTGAACACTTCCATAGAGTGATTTCTGTAGCTCACAGACTCTCCCTGATTTGTCATCAAATCCATCTGGTTGCTTCATGAACAACTTCTTATCCAAAGGCGCTGTCAAGAATGCTGTCTTGACATCAGACTGCATTAAGAAAAGTCGCTCCTGTGCTGCCACTGCCAGAATGGCTCTTATAGTGGAAAACTGCGCTACAGGGCTGAAAAGCTTGTCATATTCTAGATTTTTAATCTGATGGTTGCCTCTCAATACAAGGCGAGCTTTTCTTCGTTCGATGTTTCCATCTCTATCTCTTTTCACTGAGAATATCCACATGTTTGTAAGGATATGTTGATGTGGATCGGGCTTTACCAGCTTATAAACCTCATTGGCCTTAATTGCGGCCATCTCAACGCCCATTGCAGCTAACCAATCTGCTTTATCTTTAGAACGATAGACTTCATTTATGTTTCTGGGTACGTCTACCTCAGAGTTAGAATTACCTACGCTAGCGTTAACTTCATTATCATGCGCATTATTATTGTTAGTAGTACTACTATTTTCATGATACACTATCCCCGCCTCATACCGCTGGGGTTGCTTAAGCTTTGACCTATCTCTTAGTCTAGCCTTACGTCCTTCGATAGGGTTTTCCATCCTGCTCACTAATTCTGAAGATCCTTGTTGTGTTGACGACCGGTCTGCAGGGTTTGGTGTATCGGACGGGTCATGATCCTCATCCACACCCAATTCTTCATCCACATTAGTTGCTCCATTCCATTCGTTGGAATCGGATTCGCTGGCTTGTTCAGGATCATCTTCTGGTGTTGGCTCTTCCTCTTCTTCGCTGTCCGGAGCAGCTGGTCCGTTGATATCCTCTTTTTCTTTATCAGGGAATGGTGGTAGTTGGTTCAGATCATCTTGCAATGGAGCTGCCTTCAAAACTTTTATGTCACGAATACGATGCACACGTGAAGTTCCGAGTTCTAGGACACGATAAGATAGAAAATTCTCATCTAGTCCAACTACGGCTCCTGCTTTCGCTCGTTCATCCAATTTGTCTCTTCCTGGTCCGGTAACGTAAAACCAACAACGAGTTCCGAATCGAAGGACTCTCCCGAGATAAGGTTTTTGACCCATGATTATCTCATATGGTGACTTGCCTTCAGATTCGATGAACTTCGTAGCATTCAGCATATACGTTGCGAAACACAGAGCCTCTGCCCAGGATCTCTTGCCAAGACCGCTGTCGATGATCATGGTTCTTGCTAGATCCAAGAGGGTTCTATTCAGGCGTTCTGCCTGAGAGTTCATTTGCGGAGTGTATGGTGGGCTATAGCTGAATTCACATCCTTTTGATAGAAGATACCGTTGCAGCCTCTTGTTCTGATATTCTGAACCACCGTCAGAGTGAAGATGATAAACTTTCTGACCTGTTCTCAACTCGAACCATTTCATGAAGTTTCTGATGTGATCGAAAACTTCAGTTTTATCATGGAGGAAGTATGTTTTCCTGAATCGACTGAAATCATCAGTCAATGTGAGGAAAGCCTTGTGTCTGCCGAATGATAGCTTTGACACGAAACATACATCTGAATTGATGGATCCTATTCGAGGGGCTCGTGCAGAGTCAGGCTTAGGACGAAAGCTGACTCGATGCATTTTTCCTTTGGCACAGCTTTCACAGCTGGTGAAGTCTGGGATAACTTTATATCCTTGTCTCTCTAGCATTGATTTGAGCCAAGCCGCATTGATGTGGGCAAATGTGCGATGTGCCTCGGACAAACTTATACGTTTTTCATTAGTTCCTTCTGCTGCCAATGCCTCAGTAGATTCTGTAGCTTGTAGAATGTACAGACCGTTGTTTCTTCCAGCTTTTATCAGGGTTTCTCCCTTGGTCAGCGTGATTTCATTGCTGTTCACTTTGATCTCGAAACCTTCATCTGCCAGCTTGGACACTGCCAGCAGATTGCGTCGAAGTCGTGGAACATACAACACATCTCCTAGTTGAACATTCTGTGGTTGGCCATGACTCATGAGAGTCACCACAAGCTTTGCCTTTCCTAGGGCTGACAGTGATCGCTTTCCCCTAACTTCACCTCCTTGGCTTGATGGAAGGGAACGAAATCGATCATGTTGTCCTTGGTGCTTGACATGTTGAAGTTGCTGCCAGAATCAATGACGTATTCATTTTCTGGAGACGCAAGGTTCGTTTCAATGGGAGTTGACTCAGTGGTGAGTGCCTCGTAAATTGCTTCACTAAGATTAGCTTGAGGTCTTCTTTGACGATTGCGTTGCGGATACCTTCCCCTGGATGCTGATGAGTTAGTAGCTCGTTGCTGTTCTGCTGGCTGACTCGGAGTTTGTTGCGCCTGAGTCCGTTGCCGCTGTGGTCGACCAATTTGACGACCTCTTCCGCCACGACGGTAATTCGCACCTCTGCCTCGTCGAGAAGATCTGCATTGGGATGCCATGTGACCACGACGTCCACAACCGTAGCAGATCGTCTCAGTAGATCGGGTAACCGAGCTGGTATTGAACCGTCTGTTCATGGTTCTCTGACGAAACTGACTACCTGCTGACGTGCTGAGTTTCGAGAACAATGCCGTCACTTCATTGGTACTGTAATTTCCGCGTCTAAGTGCTTCTGCTTCTATCGCCGCGACAAGATGAGTGAATGACTGGGACTCATCTTCTCTCACAGTAAAACCCTGCTTGAATGCGTCCCAGGATGGTGGTAATGCACCCAATAAGAGTGTGATCTGGAGATCTGACGAAACCGTTGATCCTAAAGCCGCAAGCTTTGAGACTATTTGCTTAAATCGCAAGATATTCTCCTCAGCGGATTTGCCCGGTTGATACTTGTAATGCATCAGCTTTGTGAGTGCGAGTTGTTTCAATGCTCCGTTCGTTTTACTGAACTTCCCATTGATTTCCCTCCACATCTCAGAAGCTTCAACAGTATCCGCATTGGTGGAAAACAAAGACACAGCCAGGGCTGTCTGAATCGATGAGAACAGAATGCATCTAGCTGCTCTATTCCCAGCGTCGAACTTTTTCTGCTGTATCTTTGCTTGTGGGCTTTTGTCATTAGGAAGCGGTGGGTTGATATTACCCAAAACCACATCACGAGCATATGGGCTTTGATCTAGCGAAGAAGGAATCATTACTTTCCATTCGGTGTAGTTGGATCCGTCGAACTTCAGAACCATAACATCTTTTCCGCGAGGTCTTGTATTGATGTCGAATTCGTCGAGCTTGGTTTCCATGTTGGCATCATTTTCTGGGGATGGTATCGCTGTCACTTTCATTCCGCTGCTGGTACGTGGGGCCGGCTGTATCGATGAGTACGAAGTTGGTGATGGTGGGTCCGGATTTTGAATCATCGATGTTGAAGGTCCTGGTGCCTGCTCAGGTGTTTCTTCACCTAAGTCACTGAAGCCGTGGGAGACACTGGAATCGCCGAATGAAGTTGCAGGACTGTCCGAGGGATTCTTTTCACTCATTTTGACTCAACAAGAAGTCACACTTGGCACACAGTAATGTCACTGCAACACGCTGTCAAAAGTTCCGGTGAATTGTCTGGAGACACTCGTCGTGCTGATAACGATGATGGTATTTGTCCACTAGCTCTGGTCCAGACTGAAACTCACTGAAACAATAACGCCACGGCGATCACGGCTAAATGAATAGACGTGGTTCACACACACGCGTAACTGCTCCTCGGTAGTCTACGCTTCGTTTATTCTTTATATACTTGTATGGAAAGGGTTACAGATCTGTATTCTAGTTTAACATTACTATTCGGTCGTTGTACCCCGTACGACGACCGACGCTTCCTTATCCTAGAATGTGGGTCAGTCGTAAACTGGAATCGTGAGGCAAGATGCGGATACTAACATGCTTATTTTCTATCACTAAGCAAGTATCCAGATCGTTTCGATACGGGATACTGTAGCGATTCAGGAGCTTGACGACTTTATTCTTGCCAGCGTGGGCTAGAATCTCGTGAACCTGTCGAAGACTCACTCCTGTCTCGGATACCGCCTGCAGGGCTTGTGGTTCATTGACATGGTTCGCTTTCAACGTGTAGAGCCCATGTCGTCGTCTTGCAACAACGCTGCTCCTTCCGGAGGACATGGCAATCCTGTCTTGCTTCACGACAACCTTGTAGCCGTCTTGAGTGAGTTGACTGAGCGAAATGAGATTCGCATTCATTGCCGGCACAAGCAACGCGTCCCTCAGTTTCAACGTCACGACATTGTTTCCCTGCTGGACAGCCAGAAGGGCAAGTCCAGTGCCGTCAACGTTGACGACAGTGGATTTCCCAGCCTGACCTCGCGAGTGTCCGTCGCAGGGTTAAGACAAAGGAAGGTCGGAAGCCGGACAAGGCGAGGATCGAAGCTATAGTGGAAATGCCGGCGCCCAAGAATGTCTCCGAAACACGAGCTTTACTCGGCATGATAACGTACTACTCCGCGTTCATGCCGGGGCTCCGTGATCTAAGGGCACCCCTCGACAACCTACTCAAGAAGGAGTGCGAGTTCGAGTGGGCATCAGAATGCCAAGCTGCTCTTGAGAAGCTAAAAGCTATTTTGCAGTCCGATCTCTTTCTGACACACTACAATCCGGAGCTTCCGTTAATCGTCGCCGCAGACGCCAGTAACTACGGTATAGGAGCAGTTCTCTCTCACAGGTTCCCTGACGGCGGAGAGAAAGCAATCTTCCATGCTTGTCGATCGCTCACGCCTCCGGAAAAGAACTACTCCGAGATCGAAAAGGAAGCCCTGGGGCTGATATTTGCCTGCAAGAAGTTCCATAAATTCATATACGGTCGTAAGTTCACTCTATTAACAGATCATCAGCCCTTGTTGGCAATCTTCGGAAGCCAGACGGGTATTCCAGTCTACACCGCTAACCGACTGCAGCGCTGGGCTACCATGCTTATCGGATACGACTTCACGATTGAATACCGCCAGACGGCCAAGTTCGGGCAGGCGGACGCTCTCTCTCGACTGATCGCGCAGCAGCTCAACGACAGGATCTCCGAAGACGTGGTCATAGGATCAATCGAGGCCGACATCGGTGCAGTTTTCGAGGAAGCTATGCAAGCCATTCCGCTCACCCACAGAGATGTGAGCAGGCGCACCGCGGACGATGAGCTGCTATGCCAAGGTAAGCAGTACGTTCGGACGAAGTGGCCAAGCAGGGTAAGCCGAGACGGCCCCCTCTGGCATTTCTTGAATAGGAGAGCATCGTTGTCAATCGTTCGGGAATGCCTCATGTCGGAGGCGCGATTGGCAAGGAGTCTCGTGTACTGGCCAAGAATCGACGAAGACATCGAGGAGGCAGTCCGGCACTGCACTTCATGCAGAAAATTAGTGAGTGTGCCAAAATACCCGCCAGAAGGAAACTGATACGACAGTTCGAATCCGACAATGCCGAGAACCTTTGCCAGAATCTCCTATAGTCATCAGACCCAGTGATCGGGGTCATGCCATCCAGTCTTATTTAGCGAATATACTGTACCTTGTCAACCACGGACAGGGCTCTGCCCCAGTGGACTTTATTATCTAACGCATAAACGTTAATGAAGGCATTTATTAAAAAAAAAATCAAATGGTCAGGCGGAGAAATTCGTTGACACCTTCAAGAGATGTTGGAAAAAAGACGGTTCATCCGGTCATAGTCAATACAAGCAGACGTTCTCAGTTCAGGCAGTTTCGGACAGCAGCATATTTCTCACCTCACTAGTTCCCCTCGAAATACGGGACGGCCACGGAGGCACAAACACTCACTGGCGCAATCCGAGGCCATCCTCCACCAGGTATTGTCGGCCCGTAAGGTTCGAATTCATCAGAGAAACCGAGACGGTAATTAGAGCCGAGATAGACAGAATGGAGGCTGAGATTTCTCAATTGCCGCTGACTCATATCGCTGTGGGAAGCAAGACCTCTACTTTACGATTCGAAATGATCTTATCAATGATTGATGGTAAAATACTGCAAACAATCAATGATACTAAAAGTAAAGACACACGTTGCTGGTGGTTCAACGTCGTTGTCTTAGAATGTTTATTGGCTAGATATTGCCCTCCTATATATCCTACCCTTACTCCCCCCAACTTTTGACCCGTTCTCTCCTGAGAATGTCTGAGATGTCCTTCGCCGAAAATTTTGGAATCCTTCGTTCGTCATCAACCTCATGCTTTATCAGTCTGGATCGCCAACCCTTTGAACCGGTCTTTCTCCATCGCTCTCCTCCGTCCGCCGCTCTTTTCCTCACCGGTGTCCACCGCAAGCACAGCGAGTCGAACATGGTCTAGAAAAGCCCCCGACGAACCTTCTGTGGACTGGACAAGCCCTGGCAGCCGGAGACGGTTGCTGCCGCCTCGAATGTAGAATCACAGGCTACCTGTGACCACAACGGTTGACACTGGAAGGAACGGTGTGAACTCGGGGTCACGGAGTTGACATTGGTCTGGATCCGGACAGTGGTCCTGGGCTTTGATCCATCCTGCCGGCTGCGCCAGTAAAGACACACGTTGCTGGTGGTTCAACGTCGTTGTCTTAGAATGTTTATTGGCTAGATATTGCCCTCTTATATATCCTATCCCTACTCTAAAAACATGCTGAAGTGCTCCATATGTAAAGCGAGCCCCGAAGAGATGAATAATTTGGAGATCATACGTGGTAAAGCATCGTATACTTCGATGTCGCCTCTCCACGCACGTATAAAATTCATGGAATGCTTGTTGAAGATCGCGTATCGATTACCCTTCAAAAAATGGAAAGTTAACACAGACGCACATAAGGCACTGAGGGCGAGCAAGAAGAAAGAAATTCAGGAGAAGTTCGCAGAACGATTAGGCCTACATATCGATTACGTGAAGCCGGGTGCGAGAAATTCGAACGACGGGAATACGTCCAGGCGCTTCGTCGCCAATGTCGAAACAAGCTCAGAAATTCTACAAGTGGACGGAGAACTGGTTAAACGATTCGGCACAATCCTCGATACTATAAACAGTAACCGGCCGATCGATGTCGAGAAATTCGAACGTTACTGTTCAGAAACAGCTCGATTGTACGTGTCGTTATACTCATGGTACCCCATGACGGATATTGTTCATTAAGTCTTGCTGCACGGCACCAAGATGATCTCCGACGCTTCTCTCTCGATCGGCCTGCTCAGTGAGGAAGCGCAGGAAGCAATGAATAAGGTTAATCGGCAGCAACGACTTTCCCACTCACGAAAAATGAGCAGAACATCTACCAACGCCGATGTTATGAACCACATGTTAGCTCTATCCGATCCCTACATAAATACTTTCAGAAGAGACCAAATAATATCAGTACAGAATGAGAATAGCGATGTGATACACCTGTTGAAGTCCGATTGAACTAAACTTTTTTGCTCGTTTCGAAATGAGAAACGGGGAAGTCAAGTCTGTGTTTCCATTCTAACTGGTGACCAGGCAGGGTCTGGCAGCCGAAACTTCTTTCAAAGGGTTCAAGGGTGTTTCATAAGCTTGAAAAGCCTTGAAACAGGTTGGCGAAAGGCGAAGAGCGCTCTCAATCGCAATTTATTGGCGGCTCTCTGTCGGTGAGGTGACACTCATTCGATGAAGTTACGTAGTACTACCTAGCGGGAATTTCGAAAGTCTCAGGTTTAGACGTTGCAATTTATAGCCCGAGCTCGCTGGATGTTCTGTGAAGCTGCTACACTACAATTAGACTCAAATAATTCAAGTTCCGACGTGAGAACAATCGATCGCGAAATGATGTCCTCTTCCGCCACTTCCCGGGCTAGCTCTCCGAGACTCGATCGGGGCGCCATCTGTGAGCGCGCGCTTTATGGCCGCCGTCGGCCCACTGTGCGCCGTTTAACTTGTTTTTTCGCTCCGAGGTGCAATAAGATACCGATGGTGTTGACCCATTGGTCCGGGGGTGCAGCACTCACAGCTGACAAGGAGTCCAACGAAACTGTCGGGACGCCTCGCGGGAGCACGACACGTGATGACCTCTCGATTGTACAGTCTGAAGAAAGGACCAGCTCAAAAACAGATTTTGTGGTCTTCCATCGCGGGTTCGCAAGGCGGCATTGGAATGAGCGAATTTTGAGCGTTTCACCGATCTTCACGATCCCATGGAACTTGCCGCATAGCTGATTGTATGCCACGAGTCTGGCGTCGCCGGTGCAACCGACCACGTCAGCAGATACACGGTTCCACGGGGATTCTGCTTGGGCCAAGAGGAAATGCCCGTCAGCGTGGAAACCACAACGCATATTGGCTTGCAGTGGTGGCCGAACGTCAGATCACCTAGTTTTAAGAACTAGGACTCGGACGTCGTTGCCGTAATCGCCGAAGCTTTTGCGGGAGCAGTTAGCGATGACGTCTCGGCAGTTGGAGGCGACTGCTCGTGTGCGGAAGCAGCCAGCGATGAAATTTCGACAGATGGATCTTGAGCGGTTTTCAGACGTAGCGTTTCTAGTTTGAGCCTTGCTACCTCGTCACGCTTCCGTTTCTTGAGGAGCTGGGCTGCTCGATTCTTCTTCTTGTCGGACTTCGGTTCTTCCATCGCAAAAGTGGGAGACACGTGGGAGACACGTACGCCGTACGCCTAGCCTAATGCCCAGCTTGGCGAGGCATGTTGGCGAGCTAAGAGCCTAATGCCTACTGCCGAGCCTACTGGATCGCCTCTCGCCACAGGAGAAATGGGTTGGGCCACCGGGCCACCGACGCGGAAGCGTCGTCGATGACTATAAAACGCGCTCCACATGCACAACCCGGCAGTGCCTTCGATTCTTTCGAGCTAGCTAGCTAGCTAGCTAGCTAGCTAGCTAGCTAGCTAGCAACATCGACTTCCTGCAATGGCTACCTCAGGCGTTCGCGGCATCCGCTGGGTCGCGACCATCCGAGCCGATAGCACCGCAAGAGACTGGCAACTTCGACTCCGGACGGCACTCAACGACGGCAGGCTACGAGCCTACGAATTCGCTTTTGAACTCGGTTCGGAACTGGTGCCATATGCACACTACCATGTGTACGTCATCACCGGGCGACAGGAACGAGGCCTGAGCTACCTGCGAAAGCTACTGACCCGGGAGACCCACGTTGAACCCTGCAGGTCAGAGGTGGCATACCGACAGTACATTCGGAAGCGACAGGACCATCCACTCAACGCGGCGGAAGCTAGACTGCTACCACACGGAGCCGCTCGCTTCCGTTCAGAGGGCCGACTCCCTCTGCTGTCGGGCCCAACACCTGGAACGCAGACGACGACGATGGCCACCCAGAGCACCGTCGCCGAAGGCGATTCCATCGACGACAACATTTCTTTCGATTTTGGGATCTCAGCTGAAGGACGACAGACGTCAACACCAATGAATCTATCCTTCGCAGAGACAAGATCATCGGCAGACAACGATGACCTCATCGATCAGGCGGCTCTGCAACCGACGTCAAGTGCAGCTACGCAACAGAGCAACACCGACGAGCAGCAGCAGCAGCAACAACAGCAGCCAGCATCGCCCCCGCAAGAAGCACCGCCGTTGCCGCAATCATCGCAACCAACCGGGCCGGCCGTCCTCAATCCTCAAGCAGCACGGTTGACAAAACGCGAACTACTGGTGGCTGCGATGCAAAACTGCACAAACACACGGCAAGCTCTTCGTTACATAAAAGAGAGAGACCCTCTGACATGGGCGAATAGCTACACAACCTGGAAAACGCCGCTGGATACTCACTACGAAGACATCGCCATGGAAGGACTTCGCACGAATGACCCACCCGAAAATACGACCGGCTCGCAGGAACGCCGGCGTTTACACCGTAGACGGTGGGAATTTGTGCTGAGCGATTTCAACACGGTCCAGGCACAAAGACTCGGTGCCGCTTGGGAACAAGCAATGCTGGACGACGTCCCTCTGTGGGTTCACGGTGCGCCAGGAACAGGAAAGTCAGCCTGGGTGCGAGCCAGACTCGGCGCCAAAGCCTTCAGACTGAGCGATACGCTCAATGTAGAACTGTACTGCTGGTGGGAGCACCAATTCCTATGGGCAGATGACGTAAACTGGACGCAATGGAACATCGAAGCCGTCAAGAACTTCTTCGAACACGTGTCCGAAGGCCGAAAGCTGGGAGTTCGTTACCGCAACCTTGTCATTCCAGAGAACGCCCTCAAAGGCATAATGGTGACTTCAAACCACCTGCCAGACTACTATTACCCAAAAGCGTCAGAGGTGGATCTGCAGGCCGTACGGCGACGACTACATTTCTTCGACGTCGGCGAAGAGAAGCTCTTCCAGGTGCCACAAGAACAACGAAGCGGACCCCACGACGCGAACGAAGGAAGTGAAACGCAAGAGGATTCGTTCGACAGTTTGAGCTACAGCAGACTGCTCAGACAAGTCCCGGACGGGCCAAGCGAACAGAACACATTGGCCGCCAGCAACTTCGTCCGGGTTGAAACGCCGCCGAGAGACTGCTCACAAGAACCGGAGGAGGAGCGTCCCCCCGACGAGAACGGAAACGACGACGACGACGCCGACGCCGCCGACGTCAATCCGATGAACCGCAGCGAAAAGTGAACAAGTGAAACACTACAATATCAGGATCGTCATCCACGTATGAATATAGGAGTAACGTCATCCGAGAAGGAGAAGGCTGAGTCAATAAATCCACAATGTAAAATCTCTGAGTGCAGCTCTAATAATATCGTTTTCCTTATTGCTTAGTGCCTACTTAGTGGCGAGCCTAGTGCCTAGTGGCGAGGATATTGCCTAGGGTCGAGCTTAGTGACGAGGTTAGTGCCTAATGGCGAGCCTAGTGGCGAGGTTAATGCCTGGTGGCGAGGTTAGTGATAGAAAATAAGCATGTTAGTATCCGCATCTTGCCTCACGATTCCAGTTTACGACTGACCCACATTCTAGGATAAGGAAGCGTCGGTCGTCGTACGGGGTACAACGACCGAATAGTAATGCTAAACTAGAATACAGATCTGTAACCCTTTCCATACAAGTATATAAAGAATAAACGAAGCGTAGACTACCGAGGAGCAGTTACGCGTGTGTGTGAACCACGTCTATTCATTTAGCCGTGATCGCCGTGGCGTTATTGTTTCAGTGAGTTTCAGTCTGGACCAGAGCTAGTGGACAAATACCATCATCGTTATCAGCACGACGTGTCTCCAGACAATTCACCGGAACTTTTGACAGCGTGTTGCAGTGACATTACTGTGTGCCAAGTGTGACTTCTTGTTGAGTCAAAATGAGTGAAAAGAATCCCTCGGACAGTCCTGCAACTTCATTCGGCGATTCCAGTGTCTCCCACGGCTTCAGTGACTTAGGTGAAGAAACACCTGAGCAGGCACCAGGACCTTCAACATCGATGATTCAAAATCCGGACCCACCATCACCATCTTCGTACTCATCGATACAGCCGGCCCCACGTACCAGCAGCGGAATGAAAGTGACAGCGATACCATCCCCAGAAAATGATGCCAACATGGAAACCAAGCTCGACGAATTCGACATCAATACAAGACCTCGCGGAAAAGATGTTATGGTTCTGAAGTTCGACGGATCCAACTACACCGAATGGAAAGTAATGATTCCTTCTTCGCTAGATCAAAGCCCATATGCTCGTGATGTGGTTTTGGGTAATATCAACCCACCGCTTCCTAATGACAAAAGCCCACAAGCAAAGATACAGCAGAAAAAGTTCGACGCTGGGAATAGAGCAGCTAGATGCATTCTGTTCTCATCGATTCAGACAGCCCTGGCTGTGTCTTTGTTTTCCACCAATGCGGATACTGTTGAAGCTTCTGAGATGTGGAGGGAAATCAATGGGAAGTTCAGTAAAACGAACGGAGCATTGAAACAACTCGCACTCACAAAGCTGATGCATTACAAGTATCAACCGGGCAAATCCGCTGAGGAGAATATCTTGCGATTTAAGCAAATAGTCTCAAAGCTTGCGGCTTTAGGATCAACGGTTTCGTCAGATCTCCAGATCACACTCTTATTGGGTGCATTACCACCATCCTGGGACGCATTCAAGCAGGGTTTTACTGTGAGAGAAGATGAGTCCCAGTCATTCACTCATCTTGTCGCGGCGATAGAAGCAGAAGCACTTAGACGCGGAAATTACAGTACCAATGAAGTGACGGCATTGTTCTCGAAACTCAGCACGTCAGCGGGTAGTCAGTTTCGTCAGAGAACCATGAACAGACGGTTCAATACCAGCTCGGTTACCCGATCTACTGAGACGATCTGCTACGGCTGTGGACGTCGTGGTCACATGGCATCCCAATGCAGATCTTCACGACGAGGCAGAGGTGCGAATTACCGTCGTGGCGGAAGAGGTCGTCAAATTGGTCGACCACAGCGGCAACGGACTCAGGCGCAACAAACTCCGAGTCAGCCAGCAGAACAGCAACGAGCTACTAACTCATCAGCATCCAGGGGAAGGTATCCGCAACGCAATCGTCAAAGAAGACCTCAAGCTAATCTTAGTGAAGCAATTTACGAGGCACTCACTACTGAGTCAACTCCCATTGAAACGAACCTTGCGTCTCCAGAAAATGAATACGTCATTGATTCTGGCAGCAACTTCAACATGTCAAGCACCAAGGACAACATGATCGATTTCGTTCCCTTCCATCAAGCCAAGGAGGTGAAGTTAGGGGAAAGCGATCACTGTCAGCCCTAGGAAAGGCAAAGCTTGTGGTGACTCTCATGAGTCATGGCCAACCACAGAATGTTCAACTAGGAGATGTGTTGTATGTTCCACGACTTCGACGCAATCTGCTGGCAGTGTCCAAGCTGGCAGATGAAGGTTTCGAGATCAAAGTGAACAGCAATGAAATCACGCTGACCAAGGGAGAAACCCTGATAAAAGCTGGAAGAAACAACGGTCTGTACATTCTACAAGCTACAGAATCTACTGAGGCATTGGCAGCAGAAGGAACTAATGAAAAACGTATAAGTTTGTCCGAGGCACATCGCACATTTGCCCACATCAATGCGGCTTGGCTCAAATCAATGCTAGAGAGACAAGGATATAAAGTTATCCCAGACTTCACCAGCTGTGAAAGCTGTGCCAAAGGAAAAATGCATCGAGTCAGCTTTCGTCCTAAGCCTGACTCTGCACGAGCCCCTCGAATAGGATCCATCAATTCAGATGTATGTTTCGTGTCAAAGCTATCATTCGGCAGACACAAGGCTTTCCTCACATTGACTGATGATTTCAGTCGATTCAGGAAAACATACTTCCTCCATGATAAAACTGAAGTTTTCGATCACATCAGAAACTTCATGAAATGGTTCGAGTTGAGAACAGGTCAGAAAGTTTATCATCTTCACTCTGACGGTGGTTCAGAATATCAGAACAAGAGGCTGCAACGGTATCTTCTATCAAAAGGATGTGAATTCAGCTATAGCCCACCATACACTCCGCAAATGAACTCTCAGGCAGAACGCCTGAATAGAACCCTCTTGGATCTAGCAAGAACCATGATCATCGACAGCGGTCTTGGCAAAAGATCCTGGGCAGAGGCTCTGTGTTTCGCAACGTATATGCTGAATGCTACGAAGTTCATCGAATCTGAAGGCAAGTCACCATATGAGATAATCATGGGTCAAAAACCTTATCTCGGGAGAGTCCTTCGATTCGGAACTCGTTGTTGGTTTTACGTTACCGGACCAGGAAGAGACAAATTGGATGAACGAGCGAAAGCAGGAGCCGTAGTTGGACTAGATGAGAATTTTCTATCTTATCGTGTCCTAGAACTCGGAACTTCACGTGTGCATCGTATTCGTGACATAAAAGTTTTGAAAGCAGCTCCATTGCAAGATGATCTGAACCAACTACCACCATTCCCTGATAAAGAAAAAGAGGATATCAACGGACCAGCTGCTCCGGACAGCGAAGAAGAGGAAGAGCCAACACCAGAAGATGATCCTGAACAAGCCAGCGAATCCGATTCCAACGAATGGAATGGAGCAACTAATGTGGATGAAGAATTGGGTGTGGATGAGGATCATGACCCGTCCGATACACCAAACCCTGCAGACCGGTCGTCAACACAACAAGGATCTTCAGAATTAGTGAGCAGGAAGGAAAACCCTATCGAAGGACGTAAGGCTAGACTAAGAGATAGGTCAAAGCTTAAGCAACCCCAGCGGTATGAGGCGGGGATAGTGTATCATGAAAATAGTAGTACTACTAACAATAATAATGCGCATGATAATGAAGTTAACGCTAGCGTAGGTAATTCTAACTCTGAGGTAGACGTACCCAGAAACATAAATGAAGTCTATCGTTCTAAAGATAAAGCAGATTGGTTAGCTGCAATGGGCGTTGAGATGGCCGCAATTAAGGCCAATGAGGTTTATAAGCTGGTAAAGCCCGATCCACATCAACATATCCTTACAAACATGTGGATATTCTCAGTGAAAAGAGATAGAGATGGAAACATCGAACGAAGAAAAGCTCGCCTTGTATTGAGAGGCAACCATCAGATTAAAAATCTAGAATATGACAAGCTTTTCAGCCCTGTAGCGCAGTTTTCCACTATAAGAGCCATTCTGGCAGTGGCAGCACAGGAGCGACTTTTCTTAATGCAGTCTGATGTCAAGACAGCATTCTTGACAGCGCCTTTGGATAAGAAGTTGTTCATGAAGCAACCAGATGGATTTGATGACAAATCAGGGAGAGTCTGTGAGCTACAGAAATCACTCTATGGAAGTGTTCAAGCCTCCAGATGTTTCAACGAGAAATTGAATAAGACTCTGTTATCAATGAAATCAGTAACATTGACTCGATCTTCTCAAGATCCCTGTTTGTATTTCTCCAATCCACCAAAACGCTTTTTCTGCG
The DNA here is from genome assembly GCA_031001835.1 of Lepidoglyphus destructor. NCBI lineage: Eukaryota > Metazoa > Arthropoda > Arachnida > Sarcoptiformes > Glycyphagidae > Lepidoglyphus > Lepidoglyphus destructor. Next base: position 1,087,180 of record JARNKU010000045.1, read on the forward strand.
TAGCGTATGTCGATGATTTGATGCTAGGAGCATCAGAAGAGAGAATTCTGAAAGAATTCATAAAGGAACTCGAGAAAACGTTCGAACTGAAATCTCGGAAACTCGAGTATTTCCTGGGACTCAGGATAAATATCTCTGCAGATAGAACTAGAATTCAGTTGAATCAATCGAAATATGTGAAAGAAATGCTGAACAGGTTTGGAATGACGAACTGTAAACCTGCAGCCATTCCGATTGATGCTACCTCAAGAAATGCATTCGAAGGAGAGCCAGACCTAACTCATAATTATCGCGAGTTGGTAGGATCTCTTAATTTCGCAGCAGTAGCTTGCAGAGGCGATATTAGCTATGCCGTAGGCTTTCTCTCTCGGTATTTGGATAAACCGACAAAACACTTATGGAGTGTTGGATTGAAAGTTTTACGATATCTCTCGGCTACAGAAGATTTTGGGCCAGAATACGTAAGAACCGAAAAGTTTCTGATCACTGCGTATAGCGACGCAGATTGGAGTGGATGCAAGACCACTCGAAAATCCACCACTGGTACCCTGATTCAACTGGGAAAGGGACCAGTCATTTGGATTTCAAGAAGGCAGACCTGCACAAGCCTTTCCAGTGCGGAGAGTGAAATCATTGCTTGTAGTGAAACGGGAAAGAGTGTGGTATGGATCGCTCAGTTGATGCGAGAAATCAACTATCCACTCATCCCTACGATTCATGTCGACAATACTGCGTGCTTGCAGCTAATGACAGAATCCCAAGTTTCGAGCAGGTCACGTCACATTGCCACAAGGCATTTCTGGTTGAGAGAAAAATTTCAAAATGGTGAGTGCAAAATTGCACATTGTACCAGTGATTTGAACATCGGAGATATGTGGACGAAAAGCCTGAATGAGCAAAGGTTCAAGAAGCTACGAAAACTTGCAGGTTTCTCAAGTGAAGCAATCAATAATCATCATGATGCTGATCCAATGCATCGGAGGAACGGAAGCGTTCTTCACGTATCAGGATGATTGCCTCGCATTATGTCAGCGCCAGCGTCTCGCGTGTACTATCCAAGAAATCAACGCAGAATATTTCCCTTGTGACTGTATATCTCTAGACGAAGACTGTAAGGAAAGAGCGTCAGACAAGACTGTATGCTTATTAGCAAATGGAGCGGTATTTGGAGGAAATGGAAGTTGGGACGATTATTATGCGTACAAGCATAGAATTCCATCCACTCCTCGACCGACTCCGATGACGGGATCGTCATTTTTGGAAATCTATGCAGCAGTTCTCACGACAATATTGATAATTTACGGAGGATCAAGTTTGATAAGATGCATTGCCCAGACATGGAGGAGACGTCAGTATCAGAGACTGAATTTGAATCCGGAAAATCCAGCAGGAGTACCAATCTCTCCAACATCACCATACTCAAACCCAACAGTAGGGCCCAGTACTTGATGGGGAGCAAAAATCAGTTCATTGTATCAGATAATCTCAGATTTATTACGTTGAAGTAAACAACCTATAGTTCTTACATGATTTTCTGATTTCTTCATGCTCGGAAGGAAAAATGAACGATTCAGTTCCCTCATATGATTGAACATGGACCTCAAGTCCGAAACGTGTCGTTCTTCTGATAAGAACACACTGTTTATCGAGGACAGATTTGCACAGTCTGTTGTAGTACAGTCTAGTACACTTGAAACGATTCGTAGGAATCGGAAGTAGCTTCAATTGAGGAGCTAAAGTTGTTAACGGAGGGATAGTGACGGATTCAGTTGTAGGAGGAACAGAAGTTACGTCCTCGGTTTTGGATTCCATCAAAGGAGTCACCGAAGGAACATTAGGAGTTGTTGCGGCTTCTGTTGTAGGCGGTTTGGTCGTAGTTGTTGTTGATGAAGGCCTGACGGTTGGCTTCGGTGTTGATGTAGGCCTAACGGTCGGCTTCGGTGTTGATGATGGCTTGACAGTCGGCTTCGGTGTTGACGAAGGCTTGACTGTCGGCTTCGGTGTTACCGAAGACTTGACCGTTGGCTTCGGAGTTGCCGAAGGCCTGACAGTCGGTTTTGGAGAAGTCATCCTATTGACTGAGCTTCTCTGGGACGAAGGTTGCATCCCAGTGGTAGGAGACGGTGAAATCTGGGAAGAACTCGTCACGGATTGAGAAGAAGCGGAACTCGAAGAACGATTCGCGGATGCCCGTGGATATCGAGTCTGATTAATTCCAACGACATAACTACTTGACCGAGTTGGATAAATCGCAGGAGTTGCACTAGATACACTCGAAGAAATCGAACGAGACTCAAGGGATGATGATGGAATCATCGCTCGAGAATCAGATGTTGAGGCGTCGTTTCGGTTCGGAACGTACACCTCACGCGTTGCCTGGAAGTCTGTTAAGAAATTATCACCAGAGGTCGCTTTGGATTGGTTGATCGAGGCTTGTGGTGCGATCAAAACATCGCCAACCACGAGGTTAGATAGCAATTCTTCTGGAAAAAGGCGAATGCAAAAGCATTTACTACAGTGGACTTCTTCGGTGTACGACAGTTGAAACCAGTTTCAAAGAGTTTGTAATCAGTTCGGAACGGTTTTATAGTCAACATCGCAGAAATGGCAACAAAGTCTCCAGATGACTTCGCACAAAAATTTGTGGCGGATTAGAGATTGACAAGACACTATCAGCGCTACGATCTGTTTGGAAACAGAACTCATGCGATGAGGCGGATTCAATGTCATGGCACGGAAGATCGAAGCAAAGAAAGGTCGTAAACGAAAAGGCAAAGATAGAAGACTTCGATGCAGCAATTAAAGACTCCGAGTAAGAAACATAGACAGCCTTGGAATGATAGGATTTTTCAAATATACCAGAGAAATGAGAGATAGGAAGCACAGGATGATCAAGGGAAAAATATTTGGATAGGGAGGATCGCGTGAGACAGCGAAACATTGCTTAGACGAGCGCTTGACATACCAGATGACTCAGTATGAGATGAGATCACTGAGGACGACAACTCAAGAACAGAGTTTGAAGCGAGGGAGGATGACTGAGTGAAAGACGGTTGAATATGATTCTGTGACGAAGAGTACGTGCCTGATTGAAATTGATCAGCCGATGTATTCGAAGACGTTTCGTCGACACTGTTCGATGAAAGTTCGGAAAAATGTTTGAAAAGCAGAATGCTCAAGACTCCGATCATCATAGCCAACACAGTAAGAACGACAGTACAGAGAATCAGATAAATGGGAATCCGCGGCATGATGATACGAATTAAGACGAGATAAACGATTCAGATGGGAGTGGTAGAATGAATGAGAAACTCATGGTAGTCGATTTAAAAGACACCAGTAACCTTTCCCACAATAGTTATTCAGAAAGAGTATCTTTCGAAATATGAGATCAATGGGATCAAGCAGTAAGAATCTACCATCGAATCAATGGTGTTTTCACAATGAAACCAGATTCTGGTCGATAAAAGAAAGACAAATGAATCACGGATCGGATAGCACCGTTCGAGTCGATTGGTGAGGATTTTATAGGTATTCGCAGACTGGAGTGCGAAGCGGACATAGTCCAGTTGTTGTTGCGAAGGATCCTGTGTCACATTTGACTAGATTGGAACGTATCCTAGATCCGGGAATGACGACACAGTTCGTCGGATCATGTTTCTCCTCACACGACCACCCGATCCTGTGTCTTGCGCATCTATAGTTGTTGAGATCAATTTTCCGAAACTTCCGCTGGATTTTGGTCTCGGCGACGGTGGAAGATACTGGAGGATCTGGTGTTCTCGGTGGCAGCGATGGAGCGATCGATTCAGAATATTCGTTGGCTTTTGGAGCCAGAATCGACGGTTGAGTTGGAGCCATGTAGGCTTTGTTCTCACGACTCAAGAGGTCGATTGAGATGCCCATCGAAATGCCAACTAAAAAGGAATGAGGACAATGATGAAAAGAATTGGAAAGAAATTCCACAATTCATGACACGATTCATAATGAGAAAATTAATACGTACGGAGAACCAGTAGCAGAAGAAATGCAGCAAAGGTCTTCTTCCGATTCTTGACAAAGTTGAGGAAACGCCAGTTGAAGATAGTGATGCGATCCATGAATGGAGTGTTCCCAGTGCGCCGGTTCTCATTCATCTCTTCCATCAACTGTTCGACCTGGCCTAGAACGCTCTGAGCTTGGTCCATTTGGGGAAGTTGATCGGAAGCATGCGGACTGGGAGAGCACGGATCGACATTGAGTCGAACTGGAGAAGCATCGATCGGACCTCGAACTGACAGAGATTCCACCCGGGAGAGCAGATTTCGATACTGAGCGTTGAAGAAGGTGGTTTGAGCCTTCAGGACAGTGATGTCTTTCTCAAATTGTTGAGATCGCTCATTTGATCGCTGAAGGTCATTCGTTCGATTTGTTAGGTCGAGATTGATGTGCTTGAGGATTTTGTCAACTTCGGACTTGACGTATGCTTGATTATTAGACAATGCCTTGTCAAGAGCAGTAACCCGATTGGCCAGCCGATTATGATTTTCCGTGATCAATTGTAGGCTGTGATCATTGATGGACTGTAACTTCTCCTTCTGACTCTTGAGGATGAGATCGAGATTGCGATTGCTCTCTTCAATGCGTGAGATGCGTTCATCCACAGCTGAGTGGAGAGAGAGCGGCGGTGGATTTGGAGTGGTTTCAATCAGTTTTGCGATTTCGGATCGCAGTTGACTAATTTCTTGCGAAAAACCCTCAAATCTGGACTGAACAGCGTTGAGCTGAGTTTGTGACACGGAATTGTGCGCCAGGAGGTCTTGACGTTGATCGAGTAGTGATTGACTAGATGAGGTAATCTCGAGCTGCGATTGATGTTGCTGGATAGTGGAATTCAATGAGTTGATGGCCTGGGACACTTGACTCCCCGGTGCACATTGATCAACTTTGGATGCGAGAATCACCAACTGATCAATCATCGTTTTCATGTTGGTGTCCATCCTGATGAATTCGTTCTTCGCCACTTCAAAGTTGGCTTCATGGATTGAGAGCCACTTGTGGAGCTTCTCCATCCAGGGGGCGAGATTTGATTGAGAACTGATCATATTTCGCATTGAAGAAAGTTCGGACTCATAGATTGAGAGAGTCCGGTTGACGTTCAGGAGACTGTCGGAATAGACCGTGCCCCGAGGCATCGGAACGGGAACGTTGAGACGTGGGCTTTGAACCAGCGTTTGGGACTGGAGCCCGTCATTGGATGCGTATGAGTTCTGAGTCGAAACGGAAAAATTTGATACGACCACCTGATTGACTAGATTGGGTTCCTGTTCTGGCGTAGTGAGGTTTTGAACCTCTGATGAACTTCCGACTGGAACGACTGCTTGAGCACTTTGGTTTGAGGAGTTTTGCGACATTTTCTTCGAGATGTGAACTCGACGAAAAGCAAGAACAAACTGAGACTTATGCATGGTTGAAATGGAGAAAGAAGACGCTAGGGGGTGTCAAGTTCCAATGCTAGAATTCACCAGAGAATTCTGGAAGGATGCATGAGTTTGAGCGGGAAAATAAGACCCAAGCTCTTTGTGCGTAAGTTCAATGACCTGAAACCTGTTTGATATGAGAGAGAGGCTGGATACTCTGATCGAAGAGTGGTATAAAAAGGGCGACTAACGCTGTACCATTACATACGACCAAAACCAGTGACAATGAGCTTCACAAGCGAAGATCTAGCCAGAGTGTGTTTTGAGGAAAGAAGACAGGAAGAGCAGGACGTGCTCGTTTCCCGAAGATGGATCAACGAGGACAGAATCATCTTCGACTACCGCGATCATCGGTTGCCGTGCCTGTGCACAAGAGAGTCTTGCCCTGAAGACCACGACATGAGCTTCGGGAGAATACTGTTCAACCGAACGTTCGAAGGACCGGAGTGGCTGATGATCAAGCCAAGAAGCGAAACAGATGAGGTAAAGGAGATGTACCCCATCTTGTGGTCAGGGGTGTACTCCACCATGGAGAACATCCTAAACTCGGATCGTTTCGTGAACAACGCTCCGAGGGCCGGACATCAGGGATTCGCCCTGATGTTGAAGGAAATGCTTTGGGACTCACACAAAGCATACGCGACTCAGGAGCTGGCGTCCGGCCTCTGGCGGCTGTGCTCAGACGAGTACAGAAGGAGAGTGTGCTGCGTCACACGAGGAAAATTCCACTTCGAGGTGGAAAGAAAAGTGTTGAGAGAGTTGGAGGCGAACCAATCTCTCTATCTATGTGAGATCGGATACGAGCCCATAAGGGACGTATTCAGAGATAACTTCGTCTGTAAAATTGACGAACAGAATTTCTTGTTCGAAGACGAAGATAAGGTGGAGGGAATTGCATATTGGCAATAAAAATGATGTTTTAATTTAAAGATTTTGAAATTTATTGACCAAGTAACCAGTGTACTAATCCACATCGTGAGACAGATTTGGATAAGGGAGGATTGATAGAAAATAAGCATGTTAGTATCCGCATCTTGCCTCACGATTCCAGTTTACGACTGACCCACATTCTAGGATAAGGAAGCGTCGGTCGTCGTACGGGGTACAACGACCGAATAGTAATGCTAAACTAGAATACAGATCTGTAACCCTTTCCATACAAGTATATAAAGAATAAACGAAGCGTAGACTACCGAGGAGCAGTTACGCGTGTGTGTGAACCACGTCTATTCATTTAGCCGTGATCGCCGTGGCGTTATTGTTTCAGTGAGTTTCAGTCTGGACCAGAGCTAGTGGACAAATACCATCAGTTAGTGCCTAGGGGCGAGCTTCATGACGAGGTTAATGCCTGATGGCGAGGTTATTGCCTAGGGGCGAGCTTAGTGGCGAGGTTAATGCCTAGTGGCGAGCTTGGTGCCTAGGGGCGAGCTTAATGGCGAGCATAGTGCCTAATGGCGAGCCTAGTGGCGAGCTTGGCGCCAAGTGGCGAGCTTGGTGGCTAGTGCCGAGCTTGGTGGCGAGCATAGTGCTTAAGGTTAAGCTTGGTGCCGAGCTTAAAGGTGCCTAGTGCCGAACGCAGCGCCTGATGCCGCCACTAGCCCGAAACACGATTTAGCGAACCCCTATACGACAAACTCTTGTTAAAACGAATGTCTAGAGAACACGGGTAGTACCCTGTGCCTCCGCGAATCCTCCGTACACATCCATGTTAATTTCAACATGGACTTCTATGGCAGCACACCGAGGTCCCGTGCGTGTATATTTTCTGGCCGAATCTCCTGAAATGCCGCCCCTGGAAGAAAGCCGCCCGGGGCGGATTCGCATGATCGCGAGGATTGATGCTGTTCAATCCCATTGCGTTGCGTCAGTGACAGAGGCGTAGGTAGAATTTTTTGGGACGTACAAAGCGATCGAATGCGGTGTGTTGTCTCTTCGTCGCGTTTTCTGGCGCTCAATTTATACGTGCGCTCAATTTACATGCGCGCTATAACGCTGCGCTCGAAATCTACCTGCGCTCAAATTCCACCTGCGCTAAAAATCTACCTGCGCTCAAAATTTACCTGCGCTCAAAATCTTCCTGCGCTCCAATTCTACCTGCGCTCAAATTCTACCCGCGCTCTCCTTCAGGATGCGCTCTAATTCTACTCGCGCGCTTTTTCTACCTGCGCTCTATTTCGTTTGCGCTCTTTTTATATAGCACCGTTGACATTGTCGCTGGAGCGGCTGGCGATGCAGTCCCGGCAGTTACAAGCAACTGGTCCCGTACGATCGTCGCAGAAGCGTGTGCGGGAGCAGCAAGCGATGAAGTTTCAGCAGATGGATCTTGAGCGGTTCTCACACGTAGCGTTTCTAGTTTGAGCCTTGCTACCTTTTCACGCTTTCGTTTCTCGAGGAGCTGGGCTGCTCGAATCTTCTTCTTGTCGGACTTCGGTTCTTCCATCACAACAGCCGGAGGCACGTGGCTGTGTTCGCCGAACGTGAGATCACCTAGTCTTGAGAACTCGGACTCGGACGTTGCTGACCTTGTCGCTGGAGCAGCTGGCCATGCAGTCTCGGCAGTTGCAAGCGACTGGTCCCGTGCGGTCGTCGCCGAAGCGTGTGCGGAAGCAGCCAGCGATGAAGTCTCAGCAGATGGATCTTGGGCGGTTTTCACACCGAATCAAGACATTTTGGCTCCGGGGACAATTTGGCCCCATGGAGCCATTGGGCCAGCCTGAGCCCCCAGCACGGGCTGGTGCTCGGTGCAATCAAAGGCCCCCGAGCGAATCGAGGGACACGAGCTAGCCTGTCTGGAGCCAAAATTCCCGGGGCTAAAGTGTCTGAGGCCAAAATGTCCGGGGCCAAAAAGTCATGTACCGTTTCACACGAACCGTTTGTAGTCTGAGCCTTGTTTCCTCAATTCTCAATTCCTCTCAGCTCCTCAATTCTCGAGGAGCTGGGGTGCTCGATTCTTCTTCTTGTCCGACTTCGGTTCTTCCATCGCAAAAGCCGGAGGCACGTGGCTGGCGATGTAGACTCGGCAGTTGGTGTGCGGAAGCAACCAACAATGAATTTCGGCAGATGGATCTCGAGCGGTTCTCACACGTACCGTTTGTAGTTTGCGCTTTGCTTCCTTGTCACGGTTTCAGTTCTTGTATAGAACTGCCCGCTCGATTCTTCTTCGTGTCGGACTTCGGTTCTTTCATCGCAAACGCAACAACCACGTGCAGGCACTAGAACAACTGCGAGCTCTGTGGCGACCTCGCCGTCTCCCACAAAAGAAGTTGAAGAAGTTCAGGTGCTACGTGGCGCGGAAGGCTGTGTTGCAGCGGCGGATTGGAAGAGGACGATTCCGCGCGCGTGTGATTTGAAACGAACGAATGAAATCAGTATGTAATGGCGCGAAAAGTTTTGGATCGGGGCGGCGGGATGAAAGCGGACGATTTCGCGCTCGTGTGAGAACGAATGAAATAAGTCGTGATTCGTTGATAGTTTGGAGACTGGTGGGTTAGTACTCTGGGCGTGACGAAACTTGACGAGCTATTGAAGTTACGGAAAAGGGTGGCTATTTTCCACATCAAATCTGTGGGGCCCACACGTGGGCAAACTGGACGGTGAAGAAGGAAAAGCAGTAATACTGCAACATTTACGAGCCCAACGATTCCAGAATCGCAAAACCTTCAGCACGACTTACAACTCCATCATCGAAAAAAATATTCTGATCGAAGACCCCGACAGGATCCGTTTGATAGACTGGTGGGCAACCCAGGGTTCTCTACAGGAGTTCGAGGAGCTCAAGCTCATCGCAAAACCACCCTCCGATGAATAGTTGAATACAATAAAGCGGATTCTCAAACCAGAACTGAATCTCATTCAACCCAGATAAATACACACCTCATTCAACGTTACACTTTTGTTGAGAATTTCCATCATCTCACATCACGATCACGACTATCAGAAACTTTCTTGTAAATAGATCCGGACCAGTACTTCTTTACACCCTCACGTACTCTCGACATCCATATTTCACAAACTCGCTCTCACACCAACTCGTCTTGCTTGATTTTCGTTCGGCCGCGTTCCCCCTCTTCCCCTCCCCCCTACCGACAATCCCTGAGCGTTTCGCCGTTTTCGCGCCATCCTATCCGGTAGCGCCCTTGGCACTACCAACTATACCGATCAGTTTCTCAAGATACAGTATACATACGAGGCGGAACAGACTGCACCGTGTTTGAGTTCCGGACTGGAGCAAAAAAAAATCAGAATCAGACAGATTTCAGCTTCCCAAATGAAAATTGCTGGCGCCGCCACTGCTTTAAGGCCGTGCAAACTTACTGCACCGACGCTGTACTGACGACACTTCTTCTTGTTTGCTACCATATTCGTCACTGCGGAATGAGGAGTGGTTTTTGGGTACTTTGCTAATATACGCCCGCCGACTTAAGCCACAAAACGCCAACACGCCACCGCGGCGACTTGAGCGCGTGTTGGGTCCGGTAGCTGCTTGTTCGTGCCGCTCGCGGGCAGAGAGGAATCCGGCTGATCCAGCTGCAATACTCACGGATCGATGAACAGCTCCAGCATCAGTTTCACTCAACTAGCCACCCGCGTGTTTACGTTCCGTCACAAGTCGGCGGGCGCATACTGACGAAGAACCGTTTTTGAGTAGAGTCGATCATTGTCTAGTCTTCATCAGAGGGGGATTATCAATATTTTCATCTATCGACGTGAGTTCCATATTCCCACTCCATCAAGCTGGACGGTGTGACTGAGACAATTCTGGAAATCAGTCATGTCGGAATTCTCGTTCCATAAGTGAGCTTTATCAGGGAGCAGTCACGAATAGTACGAACCTCTGGTAGATCGAGTCCAGTAATGGAATCTCTCAAGAGTATATTTCAGACGCTCACCGCGAATAAAACCAGAGAAGGGCGCGATAAAATCCGATGAACACTCGCGATGGCTCCTTCGAAAAAATTTAAATCGCGAGAGCGCCACCGCCAAGAGATGAAGAGGTCTGTGCTGGAGCGGTAACGGTTTTCTGTGTTCCCTTGTTTTGGAGCGATCGGTTGAGCGCACACCTGAAGAACGAAGCGTTGAAACCTGATCGGAACTCATGGAGGTATACCGCGGACCCCAAGAATCATTTCCGATCCCGTGGACCCCCTCGCCGGTCGTCATGGACCCCTATCATATGGACCCAACGTGGTCCATATGGACCACGTTGGGAATCACTGGTCTAGGCCATTGTCCTCCACTGTTTACATTTTGATGCATGATGATGATGATTTCTGAAACATGTTACCCAGGGCGGGCGGTCGAAGTGGCGAGGGATATAACGGAGTCGTCGAGTTTCGAGCCCGCTACTTTGGCGGAAAGCGCTGGTTCAACCGCGCGGTTCTTTGACGCAGCGATTGCTCGCGCCGCACAGTGGTCCAGAAGTGGCAAAAAGTCCATCCTCGCGCCGACATGAATGAAACTGAATCGAAGAAATTCAATAGAAGAACATTATTTTCCGATTCTGTATATATAGCTTCGTTGTTGATCTCAAGGTCTCGAGATGCGGAACAGTGCGATAGTTCCGAATAAGCATGCTAATTGGGCTCGTTGGATGCACGGGATTGGTCAAAATCTATGGAAAACCGAGCTTTAGCGATTTCTTCCTGCAGAATCTCTCGCGGGGGCAGCTCGGGGCAGCTGGAGTAAATTTTGTTGGTCAGTACACAGGCCCCCGAGCCTAAAAAATTTGGCGGGGAGCCCGGGCAAGCCCAGGTGACCCCGTTCGGGGCGTCAATCTGGTTTTCTATGTATAAGGTCCCATAGGAAAACGGAGAAACGGGCCTTTTTGAGACGGAAAATCCAGTTTTAAGGCAGCAAAACGAACACTCTGATCATATTCGAGACTCAGGACCATCTCCTGAGCGAAATTATTAATGTCGGCGCGAGAATGGACTTTTTGCCACTTCTGGACCACTGTGCGCCGTCGAACAAGCTGGAGAAGGACACCAGAGGACAAGTCTTGGCTACTCTCCTTGATACTTGGTCCGGCCATGGATTGACGTAATTAGATACGCCGGCTCTGAGCCTTTATCGTTTTCGAGAGGGGCTTCGACTCCTTGTGTTCGAGAGAATCGGAGGTTCACAAGTTATATTCACATCCAGTGAGATCGTGACGATACAGAAACAGTCATGCTCTCTGACACGATCAAGCTTGACCTGTCTCTGAAGGTCATCGCCGTCATCGATTTTACGCTGAGGCGCCCGAATGCAAAGAAAGTCGGTTGCAACGGCAGGCCGCAACCGGCAGCAATCATGTCTTGTCTGTGCTGAGGGGAATACCTCCCCATCCGACCGAACGCACGAATTCTCTTCGCAGATTGTCAGCGGAAGACGAGAAGGAACTTCCCACCGTAATCGAGGGAGTTCTTTCTTCCGGTCCGTGAGAGGTGGATTGCGCTATGCAGCTCATCCGCTTCGGATTATTTCAATCCGTCAGAGCTCGCTTGGAGGAGTGACTTCAAGTTCAATTGGCCCTTCAAAGGTTTCCATCCCTCGCGACGTGGACGCTTGAACTGTGAGGGACTTTTTTTTCTTTTTTATGGTTCGCTGCAGCTTCATTCCAGAATTTCTGAGCGGAGGATCTCGTAGATCATTTTCCGGCGAAGATCGGGCATGTCAGCTTGGCTGAAGTCAATTGGTGCGTCTCGGGAGGTTTATTCCGCGTACTTGAGAGCGAACACTCCGCAATCTGGGCCATTCTGCTGCAACGGGAGCTCCGCCTTGCAATGCACGCATCTAATGAACGCTATTCCGCGGCAATTAGCAACGGAACACGCATCTCCGACATCGAATAGCATCGCCCCGATGCTCGGGAAGGGTATCGCGGGCACATCGAAGCCAGCCCGACGCCAAGCCTGAGAGCCACATGGCCCGGAAATCGGGGTGTTGAAACTGGTTATAGATGAGTGACTGGAGACTGATGTAATTCTTGTCTTTCAATCTCCTGAACTTCGTTCGGAGAGTCGACCAGGTATGCGTGGGATGTTCATCCACGTAAGCCATAACTTCCGAAATGTACTCGACCGTGAACAACTCTCGATCGACGCCGGAGCTTTCGTACACGGGGATGAACTCCTCTTCCTGAGGGTGGTCGCAGCTAGTTACCTCGTCGTTTTGCTCCACTTCGAATGCATCCGCGTGCTCGTAGAAGCGGAGACTGTTGAACACTGCTTCGGCGATTCTCTGTTCAATCTCGCGCGGATTCTGCCCTGCGCTGGCGCTCAAACTCAAGGTACCGAACTTCATCCTCAGAAGACCCAAAATTAACTCTAGTCGGGCCGACATGTTTGAATTTTCAAGCGGTTCTGACTTTCGGACTCACAGTGAACCAGACAACAACCAATTCCACGCCCGCATTGTTTACATGCATGAACGCATTGTCAGCGGGAGAGGAGCCGACATTCAGCGGTTGCGCTGGCGAGCTGCCGCTCGCTCCAACTCGCCGCCCCCTAACTCTAACGGCCAACTCGCCATCGAGGGTTCTGCGCGGCAGGTACGCACGACAGACCTCGATGACCAACGGGTGGTGAGAATTAAGAAGGTCAAGTGGGTTGTTTTCTCTTAGGCGGCTGGCGATTCGATGGCGGGTTGGATTTTTCAAGTCCCGTGGACAGTGCACGGGAGGGCGTCGAGGCGCTCTTTCGGACCAAGCCTCAAGCCGCAAAGCATCGCTAGTTCTTGAATCCGACGGAATGCGATCAAACCCAACCCCCTCAAATAAACTACCCGTTGCGTCACTCTCGATTTGAACGTACCCTCAATAACCTGAATTCGATACCCGTGCCGCAATATTGGAGTTGTTCATATGACGCATTCCCTCGAAGAGAGTAGCAAGAGAGGAAGAGATGTTGACTGGCGACTTAAGGCGAGCGGCAGCCCGCCAGCGCGGCCGCTGAGTCTTGGCTGCTCTCCCGCTAACAATGCGTTCATGGGTGTAAACAATGCGGGCTTATGGCGTACTCTCGACGAGTCTAGGCGGGTCTACGTCATAGGACCGCCGGCCAAGATGGCGGACCCGGTTTTCGACCGCCGTTTCGGCTGCTGCTAGGCTTCGAATTCCAGTGGCAGGGGGAGCGCGGGGCACATCGGATTGGCCGCGAAGTGTTCTAAACCATCCATGTCGCATCCCCCCTGGCAGTGGGCTTCACTGACTCAATCTCGAACGTTTTAAACCTGACCTAACCTGTCCTAATCCGGATGTTCGCTGCGACCCTCCGCTAGAACGGCGGAGAGGAGCAGACTAGCCGGCGGTCCTATGACGCAATCCCGTCTAGGCCAGGGAAACGGCCATCGTCCCGCACAACAAACGAAGAGCAGACGACGAGCAGTAAGGATGAGAGCATTCCGTCGGAGGCGGGCGGTCGGGGGCACGGAGAAAATGTCGCTATCCCCGAGAGCGAGCCCGCTATGTCAGCGGAGAAATCGCGGCGGTATGCAGCGTTCTTGCGGTGGACTGTAGGTAGCGCGCGTCCTGCGACCTGCGACACAGGTTCATAGTTGATCTTGATGGATTCCGCGGATCGGACTAGCTGCAGGAAGCGGGTGACGGAGAAGGAGGTTAATCCTTCAATAGTAGAGCCTGGCTCTCAGCTTCCAAACCTGACTGACGCGTCCAGTTGTGGCCTCCAGTTGCCCCCCCCCCCCCCGATCGGTTGCTGCAGGGTCTCATCCGGTCACAAACCTGCACTTAAACAACCTCTGGATTTTCGACGAGCGATGGAGCAGCCAGGTTAAGGGTCGATCTTCACCTGATGAAGATCTTCCCAAAGGCTTGGTTAGAGCCCCCACAGGTTCCTCACTAATCGCCAGCGTGGTATGCCACCCGGGGATGCCAGGCTCTACTATTGAAGGATTAACCTCCTTCTCCGTCACCCGCTTCCTGCAGCTTGTTCGATCCACGGAATCCATCAAGATCAACTATGAACCTGTTTCGCGGGCGCGCGCTACCTACAGTCCACCGCAAGAACGCTGGACACCGCTGGGATTTCTCCGCTGACATAGCGGGCTCGCTCTCGGTGATGGCGACGTTTTCTCCGTGCCCCCGACCGCCCGCCTCCGCCGGAATGCGTTCATCCTCACTGCTCGTCGTCTGCTCCTAGGCCATCGTCCCGAGTCTAGGCCATCGTCCCGCACAACAAACGAATAGCAGCCGACGAGCAGTGAGGATGGACGCATTCCGGCGGAGGCGGGCGGTCGGGGGCACGGAGAAAACGTCGCTATCCACGAGAGCGAGCCCGCTATGTCAGCGGAGAAATCCCGGCGGTATGCAGCGTTCTTGCGCTGGACTGTAGGTCTCACGCAACGTCTTCGTTCTCGAGTTATCAGCCCTCAAATTTCGGCATCTAGGCCATTGACTTCAATATAGGTTGGATATCGCGACAAAAAATCCATCGAATCGTCTCTGAAAGTTTCTTATGCGGTGGATGAGCTCGAAATGAGCCACTTCTGCCATCGCACTTATCCTTCGGGGACCTCGAGCTGTGGGGCTATCACGCACTCGGCCGACGATCCCAGCGGGGTTTTGGGTCCCCAACTGGGCGCGTCCCCCGTTGGCGGATAGGGTAATACTCGCCAGATATGGTGGGTACCGGGAAAACGAAAAATAGCCGGCGTCGACCAAAACCCATCCCCGGGTGCGCCGCTCTGCGGAGCCCGGGGCGGGAAGGAGTGTTCGGGCTGGCGGAGGTGAAATGGCAAGGACGAGATTGTCTCCCGGAACGGGCTCCGGAAGAGGGTACAGAAGTTAAAACTGGGTGGCATACCAGGCTGGCGATTAGTGAGGAGCCCGTGGGGGCTCTAACCAAGCCTTTGGGAAGATCTTCATCAGGTGAAGATCGACCCTTAACCTGTCTGCTCCATCACTCGTCGAAAATCCAGAGGTTGTTTCAGTGCAGGTTTGTGACCGGATGGGACCCTGCAGCAACCGATCGGGGGGGGGGGGCACTTCCGAGGCCACAACTGGACGCGTTAGGCGAGTTTGGAAGCTGAAAGCCAGGCTCTACTATTAAAGGATTAACCTCCTTCTCCGTCAACCGCTTCCTGCAGCTAGTCCGATCCGCAGAATCCATCAAGATCAACTATGAACGTGTGTCGCAGGACGCGCGCTACCTACAGTCCACCGCAAGAACGCTGCATACCGCCGCGATGTCTCCGCTGACATAGCGGGCTAGCTCTCGGCGATGGCGACATTTTCTCCGTGCCCCCGACCGCCCGCCTCCGCCGGAATGCGTTCATCCTCACTGCTCGTCGTCTGCTATTCGTTTGTTGTGCGGGACGATGGCCGTTTCCCATCGTCCCGCACAACAAACGAAGAGCAGACGACGAGCGTGAGGATGAACGCATTCCGGCGGAGGCGGGCGCGGTCGTCCCCGAGAGCGAGCCTGCTATGCCAGCGGAGAAATCCCGGCGGTGTGCAGCGTTCTTGCGGTGGACTGCGCGCGCGCCCCGCGATACAGGTTCATTGTTGATCTTGATGAATTCTGTGGATCCAACAAGCTGCAGGAAGCGAGTGACGGAGAAGGAGGTTAATCCTTCAATAGTAGAGCCCGGCATCCCCGGGTGGCGTACCACGCTGGCGATTAGTGAGGAGCCCGTGGGGGCTCTAACCAAGCCTTTGGGAAGATCTTCATCAGGTGAAGATCGACCCTTAACCTGGCTGCTCCATCGCTCGTCGAAAATCCAGAGGTTGTTTCAGTGCAGGTTTGTGACCGGATAGGACCCTGCAGCAAACGATCGGGGGGCACTTCCGAGGCCACAACTGGACGCGTTAGGCGAGTTTGGAAGCTGGAAGCCAGGCTCTACTATTGAAGGATTAACCTCCTTCTCCGTCACCCGCTTCCTGCAGCTAGTCCGATCCGCGGAATCCATCAAGATCAACTATGAACCTGTGTCGCAGGGCGCGCGCTGCCTACAGTCCACCGCAAGAACGCTGCATACCGCTGCGATTTCTCCGCTGACATAGCGGGCTCGCTCTCGGGGATAGCGACATTTTCTCCGTGCCCCCGACCGCCCGCCTCCGCCGGAATGCGTTCATCCTCACTGCTCGTCGTCTGCTCTTCGTTTGCTGTGCGGGACGATGGCCGTTTCCCCTCTCGACTCTCGACCGTTCGAGAGTACGCCACAAGCCCGCATTGTTTACATCGGGCCGCCATTTTGGAGAGGGAGAGGGAAGAGGAATCGAACGCCGAATTGGCTAAATCGACTCAGTTTTGAGCGTTCCTAACCTAACCTAACCTTGACTAGCCCATGCGCTGGCTTCGAGCCCCGCGGCTACCCTATGACTAGGTCCGGTTAGCTCGCTGCGACTCTATAATTCATAACCCTTTCCCTCTTCAAAATAGCGCCTCGATGTAAACATTGGGGCCCTATTGCCGTCTCCGTACTCCCGACCGTTCCCGCTCGAAGCGCGTCTGCAGGCTGTGTATACAGACAGTAGAAATCGAAACCACTCACATAGATAGCCTTCTGGCGCCGAATTCGAAGTAAAATTGTCAAGATAACACGACAGTAAAGCTTATCGTCTTCATTCTGCAGCATTCCCTCCTCTGTAGACCATAGACCCCATAGACTCCAAGCTAAAGGGCCGATTTTCGATCTGTACGTTTTGACCTTCAAAATGCCCACACGCAGATAATATTCTAGGGTTCTTCTACCCTCAC
Source organism: Lepidoglyphus destructor (assembly GCA_031001835.1). Taxonomy (NCBI): domain Eukaryota; kingdom Metazoa; phylum Arthropoda; class Arachnida; order Sarcoptiformes; family Glycyphagidae; genus Lepidoglyphus; species Lepidoglyphus destructor. The sequence goes on from JARNKU010000045.1 coordinate 1,104,335, forward strand.
CTAGGAGGAACTTTAAGCGCAAGTTTCTGATTTTTCGGCGAGGGACATCTTCCGGACCCCCCTTGTTAGAGCAAAGCCGACTGTTGAGTCTTAAGGTAACCACCTCACAAACCTCGAACGCATCGCGATGTCAGATCCAGCATGCGTTCGAAGCAACCGGGGGAAAACCCAGTAGCCCAGGCAAGCAGAGAAGACAATGAATTACGCTGAGGAAGCAGTCCAACGAAGAATCAACGATAGGAAGTCGCTGGAAACTCTTCGGAGGCAATTTCCTTCGTTTGACTCCGATGATGAAGGATCTGAAGATGTTGGCGACTTACGTGGCGAACCAGTGGGAATTCTGAGTCCAGAGGCTGATCAGGAAATCCTGCGATGGGAGGTCGCCGATTTGGAAATCGAGAATCTTCGTTTGAAGCAGGACATTGAAGCAATTCGCGCATCTGAAACGGACCACTAGGAAGAATCACGATCCCTCAATCCGCGATGTCAGGCGAGATTCTCTGATCCAGGAGGATCAATCCCCCCAAACAGAGAGTCAAGTTGTGCTTCCCGAAGGCTCGGGTGAGCCGAAGGTGGATTTTCTCCGACCTTGCAGACAGACTGCTCCTGAGTGAGGAGCAAGTCATCTGCTCGAAAAATCAAGACTGAAGGTGCTTGGTGAGAATTACAGAGAGAGACAATCTCAATCACGTCCGAGCCGGTTAGTTCAGCGGGACATCTCAGGTGATCTGGATATGGAGAAGTGTTGTACTGCCAAAAATGTTAATTATGCTTTCAGTCATCACCGCTGTATCCCTTAGTGTGGCCACAGTCGTCCTGACCACCATGACGAGCCCACAGACCTCGGAAATCACTCTACGACTTCAAGACGGAATAGGAGCGAAGCCGTTGGAGGCAAAATGACTTCTGACACGTGGAGACGGGACAGGATCAGTCATCCACACAGGGAATCACAATCAGACAGTAGTGGTGGATCGAGTACTGAAGAGTCGAACCAAGATTCCGTTGTTCGATGAAGTAACTAAAGAACCAGAGAAGCTGAGTTTTGATCGGCTAGCTTTTCTCTGCCGAACCCCGAGTGGTCTTTGCATATTTTCTCTTGGGGATATTCCAAAGTATGTTACGGTTCAGGTCAAACAAACTAAGGCACCACGGCGGGCTCTGTCAAAGCATGAGCGAGTGTATTTGAATCGCATTTGTAAGTCCGATGTATTTTTAAAAGCTGATGATGATTTATCATTATTGTTTGTAGCATAGAGTTTGTTCAGGGTGAAGCTCTGGTTTAATAAAAGTGAGTTGAGTTGTGTTTGTTAAGTCGCTCCTTCCTCATTTCCCATGATCTCCGTTGTCCGTTGGTAAGGGTTCTCAGGATCGGTCAATCGCTCTGAACTGCTTGTTGTTAGTTTAAGTTTTTGACGTAAGCAAGCGTTTCCAATCAAACTCATAATTTTTGTTGATAGGAAGATGACCGCAAGGCTCCCTGGGACTCTCGACCTGACGCTCGGCACTGGCTGCGGAGCATTCGCGGGTGATGGTCTTGTTGTCGTTGAGGAGTAACTTGACGTGGTTGTGGTCAGGCCTTCATGCTTCTCAAAGTCATTCCATATAGCCGAGCCACCAGTCACCACGCTGTCTCGTCATCAGCGACTGCTCACTCTCCATGCATATGTATGGGGAGGGTACTTTTCTGTTAGGCGGGCGGCGCGCGAAACCATGGCTGGAGAGGTGCTCGGCCATAGGGACGCAACCAAGATGGCGGCCATCGGACGGTTTCGAGGGAGAGGGGAAGGATTGGCTACGGGTTAGCGCCAAGTGGTAGGATTCAAAATGGCGCGTGGCAGACGAATTCGAGGATGAGGAGGTTCGAGAGGGCTGTTCTGCTCTTGCACGCCGCTGTAGCGTGACGTCGAAGCGAACGCATCGAGTAGGAAAGGTTAGGTTAGGTTTAAAACGCTCGAAGCTGAGTCACTGAACCCCCGTAGCAAGTGAGATCGCAGAGCGCCTCCGTTCGTGAACCTCCTCTCCCTCTAGAATCTCGGCCTCGATACTACCACAACACTACCACTTGACGTAGACCCATTGGCTACACCAACGTCAGGGAGAAACCGCGCGATTCTAACGGGTGGCGGTCAGAGTGCCCTGGTGTTTACATCGAGGCGCCATTTTGAAGAGGGAGAGGGACCTGAATCATTGGGTCGCAGCGCGTTAACTTGACCCGCTCATGGGGTGGCTGCGGGGCTCGAAGCCATTGTATGGCCTAGGACAGGTTAGGTTAGGTTAGAAACGCTCAAAACTGAGTCGATTAGCTCAATCGGTCGGTGGATTCATCTTCCCTTCCCCCCTGCAAGATGGCGCCTCGATGTAAACACCAGGGCACTCTGTCCTAGACCCATTCTAACTGCGCAGGTGCTCGATCCCGAAGGATGGCGCCTCAGGAATATCCCGAACCTGCCACAGCAGGAAAACTTGCACGATCGCGGGATGTTCGCCCTGAAATATGCGGATCATGCCGCTCGGGACGCCGAAATCAAGTTCACGCAAGGCGATGTGCCTACTTTCAGGAAACAAATGATGTACGAAATCCTGAACTCAAAAATCGTCACGGACGCGGGTTGTGACAGCTGAATTGCTCGCTGAGCAAAAAAAAACGGCCCTTTTCAGGGCCACCAAATCCTAACGGATCGATACCTCCTCGGTTGTGCGTCTCTATCTTACTCGAATAGCTGCTTGAGGGAAGCTCTTCCCCCTTAAGAGCTACGATGGAAGCTGCAGCTTTCCCCGTATCGATTGAACTGGAGGCTTCCAACTCGTAATCAACGCCTCCGTCGCGGAGAAAATTCGAAGGGTTAGTGCGCAAGGCACTAACCAAGGAGAGGGCGGGGAAACGTCGGAAGTACGAAATAGGGACAAGGGTTTGATAACCGTGGGGTAGGGTGTATGACGTATGGTCCGCAGTCACTTCGTCGGTGTTTCAATTGGTGATGGATTTGACGGAGGGACTACGGAGGGTTTGTGTCCGGCTCTAGGAAGGGTTTGAAAGCGGACCGGGTGCTTTCGATTCTTCAACAATCTGTAGAAAATTATATTCTTGAATACCGAACCCCGGACATGTTCCCCGGGAATCCCGGAAACCGGACAGACAAGGACATGCCCGGTCATATCGCGTCTCCGTCCATAAAGCATTCATAAAGCAGTGGATTTCTGATGAAAATGACCGTGGAAGATCGGTTACGGCAGTGGTTCCCAAACTTTTCGTGCCCGCGGACCCCTCCCGATCGATCATGAGTTGGTGCGGACCCCTCAAGTTTCCAATGCCACTTGAGTGGTCCAGGCACACCCAGCATTTATACTATTTTCTCAGCTGGACAGTAAAGCCAAGTTTCTCGAAGATCTTCATCGAGAATGGTTTCGAAAGAGACGAGCTTTACTGAGCTAGCTTGCAAATTCGTCATCATTGCGAATGAACGCCAGCGAATCTTCTCGCCGAAGCGGTCCCGCTGTGAAAGGAGAGAAAATTCCGGAAGCTGAATGAACTTCCATAACTCCGGAATTCATTTATTGATTAAGATCATGGTGACTGAAACGGTATTTGGCAATCGTAAGAATGGTTCGTCTCTTCAGTTGGATGAATGTGAGTCAGTGTGACAAAGCATATTGGCTTTGCCCTGAGATCGGAGCACGTGTGTCAGGCTCAATGTTCGAAACCTTGAGACGGAGATCCGCCTCGACGTTGAGGCGATTTCGCTTGCTCGTTTTCAATCCTGCGAGCGCGGAGGGAGCGACCTCGCAAGCATAGGTGGCGGGTCAAGGTGGTAAGTCAAAAAGGTCGCCATTACTTGGAGCTAGGGGCCGTAGTCCAGCGCCCGGAGTCTAGTTGACGCTGAGGCCCACTAGTCCCAGGAGCCCAGTTGACGTTCACCGAGCTGATGGGGGCCTTGGGCTATTCACGGACTGTAGAGCTCACCCGGAAATTTCATGGCGTAGGCGATGTATCCCCTTTCACGAGGTATCTGTCCGATGTAAGCGTACCTATAGAAAATTGGATAATCGCCCGTCCAGCGCGACTCATCGGGCTTGAATCGCGGGAAGCATCGCAAGCGATCTCCGCGAAGTTACTCATTTCTGAATATGTTTCAGGGTCAGAGCTTTCAGGGTCAGAGCGGTATTTGGTCAATCAGCTTCTTTACAAAACCTACAAAATCACGGTTGATTGGACCGTGTTCAGACACAAGGTTGATTTCTTTGGAGAATATGGAGGATCCTAATACGGACCATGCGTCAGAATCGGAGCCGATAGACGCGAGACAGCATATGGTGTTATTCAATGGAGATTTTCGTCCAGAGATTACTCCTGGACAAGGGGGTACTCTCAACATCGCAATTTCTCGGGACGGGTGTATACGATTCAAAAAATCAATGCTGAATGAGCGCTTTATGAAACGACGTTCCGATGCGCGTCCGCTCTCGCTCGGGCCGAACGCAGAATGTGCGCTCTTGCGCGCGTGAGACGATCAGGCTCTTGTGGGTGTCAGCGAATCTTTCGATGAATACCGAGCAAATGTTATCTCACACCATCTTCAGAGCAGAGGCAAGCTGACTCTCGTCCTTCCAGTCGCTCGTCCTTCCAGAAGTCGAATCGTTAGGTTTTCGGAATTTCTTCGGCGGTACGGGGAGTCTGCTCGTCTGCTTTTCTACTCTATCACAATCCGGACCGTAGCGTGAAAAATGAATACAGCTGACGCCAAGAATGAAAACCATGAGAGAACCATGGGTTCGAAACTCCAGTCGCAAACAGAATATGGATACCGCGCATCGTAGAGCAGGCTTCGGAGCTTGACATGCAGGAACGATCGGGGCGCCAGCTACCCACCTCTCATACGTGACACCAGAATCGGTGGTATCAGTGAAAATAAACTCCCAGACAGCAACTCGTCCGAGAATATGCAAATCGAGGGATATTTTTGATAAACTCTTACACTTTATTATCTCAATTTGGTTCTTGCATACATCATGTTTCACTTGAATTCATATGGGGGATACCTAGAGCGAACTGTATTCCTGTTGGAATAATTTGAGTTCTGCCCTACGGCTCCTGAGTCTTGTGGACGTCTAGAAGAAATTCAGCCTCTCATTTTCGCAAGTTAGAAGGTGTTCCTTCAGCCTCCTCTTGAAGAGTGATTCTGAGTCTGTGGTTCTTATGTCTCTGGGAAGGCAGTTCCATACTTTCGCTGCTTTGACGTAGAGCGAGTTTTGACCGGCTTGACTCCTCCGCAGTTCCAAGCTGATAGTTCTGTCGTTTGTTGATCGCGTTTCCCTCCTGGTCCCGAGAAGTTCGATGTTCAGTACCTTAGGTCCCTTGTTGGTTATTTGTTGATGGATGAAAGTGCAAATTCCGTATGTTAGTGCTTTTGGCAGTGGGAGCAATTTGAAGTCGTTCAGGGTCTTGGGATTCCTATTAGCTGGCTGTATTGCTCGTATCGCTCTCCTCTGGAGTCTAAATAGTTTGCTGAGCATGGTTTTACTCGCCATACCCCAGTAACCGGGACAATAGGCAAGATGGGAGTGGATGTAGGCTTCATACAGGGTTTTGATTGCTTCATAGCCGGTCATCATGCTGAGATTTTTTACCATGAAGATGGCGGAGTTTAGCTTCCTCATGATGGCCCCAACGTGGGATCCCGCATCTAATCTTCCGTCTAGTACACAGCCTAGGAAGCGGGTGCTTGTCACCTTCTGTACAGGCACACCTTTCAGGGCTATGCGCAAGGTCTCAGAAGTATTTCCTTTCTTAGAGAATAACATATAGTGGGTTTTGGCTACGTTCAGTCTCAAGAGATTCGTGTCGCACCATTTGTTGATCGCGTCTAGGTCTCTTTGCATTCTAGTCTCAAGCTCCTCATAAGTATCACATATGTAGACCACACTCGTATCGTCCGCAAAGATATTTACATCGCCCCCACAAACTTTGGGGAGATCATTTATAACCACTAGAAAGGCCAAGGGTCCAAAAATAGATCCCTGGGGCACACCAAGTTTAACTCTGAGGAATTCAGATGTTCTATCAGCGGTTTCAACTTTCTGCAATCGGTTCGACATGTAGGATTCAATGAGTGCTAAGGCGTTTTTTCCGATGCCATACGCTCTAAGTTTCTCCACTAAGACTTCTTTCCTCACAGAATCAAAAGCCTTGCTCATGTCTATAAACAGTATTCCACAGGCTCTATTGTTATCTAGGCCTCTTTTTAGGCTTTCAACCATTTTGTACACTGCGTGAGCAGTACCTCTTTTTCTACGGTAACCGTATTGATTATCATACATCAAATGGTGTCTCTCAAAATAGTCTGATAGTTGCATTATCAATACACGCTCAAGGATTTTGTTGAATATCGGGAGTATCGAGATGGGGCGAAAATCGTTCACAGTTCGCGGTGCTCTCACTTTCGGGATTGGAACGACTCTAGCTTTTTTCAATTCCGTGGGGTAGACTGAGTCTCTTATAAGCTTCTGGAGAATAGTGTGCAGCGGGGTGATAATCTCGTTTGCTATGTTTTTTATCAAATGTGCTGATATCATGTCGCACCCAGCTGCTGGGCTACCTATAGAGGAAATTGAGTGTAGCAGAGTTTCTTGACTTACATCATGGAATTCGAACTTTTCTGCTTTGTTGTTGATTATGTTCTTGGTGATTTCCTCCGAGTCAACTGCACGTGCGGGAAAGAAGTTTGCGCACTCCGTGAAATGTTCGTTCAGCTCATGAATCATGTCATCTCCCTCTATGTATTCTGCTCCCTTCAGTAGTCTGGAGGGTAACGGGACGGTATCTTCCTGATTTAGTCGCTTGAGTATTTTCCAGGGTCCTACTCCAGCTTTCATAGATGCCATTATCTGGTGTTTATAATACTTTGTTTCGGCGTTGCGTATCATTCTCACGCACAAGTTTCGAAGTGCGTTGTACTTGGTGCCCAGAAATTTGATTAGAACAGGATTTCCGTTTCTTCTTCTGTGTCTGTGGAGCTTTCTCCGTAGTTCATCTCTCTGCGCGATGATGCTTCTGATTTCGCCAGTAATGTAGGGCAACTGCGATCGGCTATTTCTCTGGTGACTCCTGTCGGACTCGTGGATGGAGGACTTTCTCAAGCTTTCCAGAATTATTCCTTGAAAGCATGAGTATGCGTCACTGGCTGATGGCAGCTGCGCTACTGGGCTCCAGTCTACCTCCCCGAGCAAGCACTTTAGTTGGTTTATGTCTATCTTGGTGTGTTTGGTTTTCTTCGGTCTCGACTCACCTCCTCCCACTGCAAGTCTCGCGTAGATCCCCATGTGGTCGCTGAGCTCGAAGTCAAGCCGTTCCACGTCGAGTCCGGTCAAATTAGTGTAAAGATGATCGATGCTAGTGCCCGAGGAGGGTCTTGTGATTCCGTGCACCTGGTTGGCGGAATGGTCGTATTTCACCTCGATACCTCGATTGAGCTCAAACCGCAAGGTATCCCATATTCGGCACTATCCCATAAACGGGCATCCTCCTCTATTGCTATCGTGAGTAAGATCTGTACAGAAACTCGAAGATTCGGAGACACACTTCCGTCTCCATATTCAAACAAAGAATGCAGGAGCTCCACCGGTTTGCTGATTCGAATTTCGTTTCGAGCTCGTAGTAGCATCCTACAGTCGCATATTTTTCGATGCAATCCCTCACCATCAACATCAACTTCATAGAAACCAGCGGAAGACTGGCATTGACTGTGCTTCGAGTGTGTCACACTGATCATAGAGGAGTCGCGACGTGGCTTGCAAAAAGCCGAACTTCTCATCTAGCTCATGGAGGAACCTATCTTAAGTAGCAAACATGACGCGCCTCATATACTCTTTTTCTGTCGAAACGGTACCGCAAGACTCCCTACGTTGTTGCTCGAAGGAGATCTCGAAGTCGTTGCACAATTCCTGGCCTTGTCCGATGACTACATTGACGCGGAAAATTCTTCGTCAAGGGATTGAATGTCTGTGGCCGGGCTTCACAATCAGATTTACAGTCGAGCATGTCTCACCCAGGGAGAATCCTCTTCCTTCTTCAAGAATCTCTCAACCGCGACTCGAGGCCGTGCTCTCGCGGATGGCGGAGTCAACCTATCGTATTGGTCATTGAAATCGCCAACATTCGCATGAGAATGATCTCTCATCGATTCGAGGGGAGAACCAACGTCGAGAATTGTTCGAGATTGTTATCATACGTCGCTTCACTCAACAATAGAGGCATGCAACTATAGATACACAGCTACCGGGAGGTTCCTTGTGGCTCTCTACGGGAAGAAGTTGTTCACTGAATCATATTGTAAGAACGGGGACTTTATTGAGAGTACCGACAGGTTGCGGCCGCTTTCCAAGCTGGCTGTCTAATGACTGACTTCTAATATACCCTGTGTCTGTGTCTAGGATTTCTACGTGGCCCGTGTGTCGTGTATTTCCCCGGCTGTCCCTGACTATGGCTTTCCTACAATATTCCGGCCCTTACCCTGGGTTTGATTCAATTCCGTCAAATAGTATATCACAGAATTCGCTGTTATTGACAATTTTCCGCATACATGACTCCGGTGAAATGAATTCGAGTCTCGTTTTTGCGCCCCGAGAGGCTGCGCCCGGGGCACGAGCCCCCTCTGCCGCCCCCACCCCCTGGTTGCGCCAGTGCCCGGCTGCAGAGAATTCAGCCGTATTCTCGTCAGAAAAATGAACCGCTAGGAAATTTGCCATGGGGACAGTGGCTCTTTTCAAGTCACTCCCAAACCAGAGCCGGTCACGAACGTCCCATTTGTGACCGAACTCGTTCCTCGAAATGGTTGGTCACACTACCCCATAAGTCCCGATTTCGTGAATGCAACGCCCTGCTGGCCCTCGAAGCCTCACGACGTCGCGTGCGAGATCAGCTTGCCTCTCTGCTGTTGTCTTCGCTCGTTTACCCGAATTCTCTGTTACCCCCTCCGCGTTCCTGGCATCCGGTTCCACCATGATTCTTCAGAGTGTCCAGACAACTGACCGATCTTCGTTATCAACCTTCAGATTACCCCACCCCAACTCAATCTCTGTTGACAACGAAGTATGAGCGATTTTCGAGTAGTTGAGGGGGTACGAAAAACGTGTCCGAAATACCGTTCACGCGGTCCGGTAAACGTGTATCATCCGTTATTTCTTTTCGCTTGGACCGAACTTCAACCTAACGTACCGAAATCGATTACCACTCCGTGTTTTCCGTAGATATTTCCGTCTAAACTTGACCATTTTTCGTGACACCCTCCTATCGATCGGTCCCCCGATCCGATTTTAAGGACGTTTCCCCGTCAAAACTTCATCCGATGTTACTAGTCTTCTTGATCTCTCAGGTCAATGTGTTATACGCTGCTCAATTTTTGATCATTCTACTCTCCGAAAATTCATATGGTGAAACCCCGTAAGACGAAACCCGCGGGACCTGGAAATTCGTTCGTTGTAACGCTTATCCGTTATAACAGGAGTCATCTATCATTATTTCCTATAGCAGCGTGGCCAAATAGGCGCACAAAACCTCGTCGTTGTATCGAGGATTGCGTTGAAATGGTGTTCGTTGTAACGAGGTTTCAATGTATCAGCTTCCACCGTTCGCTTTCGGAAAAACGCTGTTAAAGAGCCCTCATATTCGAGCAGCGCAGGCTCTCCCGAAAGGTGGTGCAGCCGATCCTTCCCCTCTCCCTCGAAACCGTCCGATGAGCGCCATCTTGGTTGCGTCCCTATGGCCGACCACCGCTGGAGAAGCCGCCAGGCTGGGATGGGCACAATTACTCCTAAATGTAATTAGCAAATACCAATTGCTAATTGCCCTCTGAGGAATTGACCTCAATTACAATTACCAATTACTTTCTCCCGAAGTAATTAATTACTGAGCAATTCGATTAATTTCTCAATTACTTTTCAATTACTTCTGGGGAAAAACAAGCTAATGCGAAGGTAGGAAAAATCGCACTCAGCTGTGGCTTTTAGGGGGAAGAAAATCGCTTCTCTTTTCCACAAGGAATATAGAACATCAACGTTTATTATCAAACTTACTCGAGTCTGTAGTTATTGTAATGGAAAAGTACCAACATTTCCAAATGCAAATCGCTAAGGCGACCTCGAAGATCGCTTAGCGTTAAACCTCCACGACTGAAGAGGCGCTCTACTGCAGCGGATGATGGGAGCCCGACGTTATAGATTTTGAATACTTGCAAAATCTTCCTGTATTTGAACAGACTTGTCACCTCAAGGTCCTCGTCCGCAAGATATTTCACAATCTCAATCTCAAGATCACCCTCCGAAAACTGCTCCGTACTAACCCGATCAGTCGAATCTTCGAATCGGAAGAAAGTCTCAAGCGGGTGATGCCGCGACGAAGTCAAGAATGATGCGCCTGTTGTTCTCTGGGAGACGTTGTCGTATACTCTGCATGTACTTTTGACGGCCGCGGTGAACCGATTCCTCGCAAACTCGCGTTCGTGTGGCGACAAAAACCTTAGCTTGAAGAACGGATGGCTGACAGCAGCAATCAGAGCTCGTTCACCGCGATCCGTCTGCGCGTTCAGCAGATCATCGAAACGCTTCTCAACGGCTTTTAGGGTTCGAAGGCGCAGAACTTCACAAATGTCCACAGAACCTTCAAGACGTTCCAGGTCAGAACAAAGTTTCCGTATCGCGGGTAGCAGACATCCGTATGTGACGTTTTCGTCACCTTGAAGGACGTCAAGAGTCTGTGCTACAGGTGCCAAACAACGCTTGTATGCACCTAGGAACTCGAATTCCTCATGGGACAACATCGGGAATTTGAGTTTCATCAACAGACTGTTTAGATCCTCCCTTTTCTCTCTGTGTAAGTCGCTGAGCGAGTCGTAGAGCGAGTTCCATCTCGTTGGACAAGGCAAGGTCAAAGATCGTTTGAGAACGAGCTCACATGATTCACGAGCCTGATCAGAGCGACTCAATCTGTTCCAAAGGGATGTGCATTTCGATAGAGAGCGGGTGCAAACTTCAACGAATCTTCGCTCTCCAGGATTTGTGAACTTTTTGACATCTATGTCCTTAGATGCGATGAGAGCTAGCGTATGAGTTGCGCAACGTTCGTGCGGAGGCAAGCGGAATGCTTCTTCAGTGCTGAAATCTGGCATCACCGAGACTTCGACCTGGTTTTCAGCCGAATTTTCCCTCTCAGCTTTTAACAGCTCACCATCAAAGTTTCCATTAAAACTTTCACAGGAGTCTACACCGAACACTTCGAACGCCTTAATGAAATTCGTCGCATTGTCCGTTGTTAAAAGCTTCACCTGGGACATTAGAAGGCCGGAATCGTCGAGTATGGCATCGATTGAGCTTGAGATCGCATCAAACGTATGACTCCCTTTGAACCGTCTGCAAGCGATTCCCAAGCGAACGCGTTTCAAATTGTCATCGAAGTAATGCAGTGTCATCCCCATGAAACTTCGTCCCTGGGAACTCCATATGTCGGCCGTGAGCGCCACGTGCTCTTGAGAAGCGATGTCCGCCCGGACTTTACTCTTCATGACGTCGAAGTGCTGCTCAAGTTTCCTCGTGATGACGCGCCGAGACATCACGCTGACGCTAAACGACGGCATCGAAGCTAGTGTAGTAACCAAGCTCTCGAATTCTTGCTTCTCGACCGTACTCAGTGGACTCAACGAATGAACAACGTAGTTCATGATGGCTGCATCGACTCTTTCCTGCACAGCCTTTGGTGCTTTCCTGAGGAATTCGAGCTTACTGTTACGAGATGCGGGTTCTTCTTGCCTCGGTCTTTTTGGGTTTGGAGTTGTATCTGATTGCTTGTTCTCGCTTAGAACTTTCATCTTCCCGGGATGCATTCTTTTGAGATGTGTGACGAAATTCGAAGTGACCTCCAGAGAGCCCGTGAGGGTTTTGAAACAGTTCAGGCATTTGGCTGTAACGGTTGTTCTCGCTCCACGGCGGCCCGTCTCTTCATTGGCACGCTCGACGACTGAAACAACTTCGAAGAGTTTGCACTTCTCTTGGAGAATAACCGGCAACAGACGCTGCCTTGAATCCACCAGTACCACAGCTCCAGACGGTCCAGGCTCCTCTCCCTCGATCGAGCCCATGCTGTAATTCTGGAAGAGTTTTGGATGACAATCATTTTCCGTGCAAAGACTGAACGAAACAGGCGGGGAGGAAACTGAGCGCGGTTGCTCGCTTCGTTCGCTATGAATTGCCTAGCATTTCCGTAATGAATCGATTCCATGAAGAAAATCGTTTCCACATATGATGAGACACACAATATGGCTGATTTCTACATACTTTTGATGGGCGACTATAGGGTGGCAACTGATTTTTCCTTGTTGAGGACTCCTTGAGTAGCCGATCAGTTGTTACTAATTTAGTAATAGTAAACAAAGCTCACAGAATGCGGGTGACGAAATCTTGCATGGACGTGCGTGCACGTTTCCGCTACAAGTCAAACCTCGAGGTAGCTTGAGATCGGAAGGATCTCGCGGCTAGAAGTTTTGTGTCGTGCTTTCGATAGCGGAATTTCAGGTTTGTCGAAATGTAATTGGAAAGTAATTTGGAAATAATTGGATGCTCCAGCCAATTACCAGATAAAGTAATTAATTACCAAATACCAACTACAGGCTCGTGCGAAGTAATTGACTCAATTACCAATTAGTAATTGAAGAGTAATTAATTACTAATTGGTAATTGAACGCTCAATTAACGCCCATCCCTGCCGCCAGCACACACTGGTCGCGGCTAGAGCGACCGGCAACGCACCACGGGGAAAGGCGCGCACTTTGAATTATCTAACGCGGGAGCTGATGATGACTTTTATCGGGAATAAAACGCAGTTTCGTTGAAACTCCGTGTTCGTGCTTCGCGTAGCTGTTTTACACTATTCTCATCATGAAATTACCCGAGTTGATGAACCTGATACCAACTGAGGAGACGGCAGCGCAATTCTTGCGAACCAGAGGACTCCTGCATGAGTTTCGTCGCTGTGAAAACGGACACGAAATGCTTCTTCGCAACCAACAGTTCCGATGCCATCGTTGTCAGCTCAAAGTAGGACTACGGGTGGGAACGTTCTTCGAGGGTAGCCGAGTTCCGTTCCGCAACGCCGTCTTATTCATCTATCTATGGGCGCACCGAAAAACGTCCATCAAATTTGTCAGGGAAACAATTGGCCAGGGACACAGCTTCGTAGTGACCTGGAACGCTGCGTTGCGCGAAGTGCTTCTCGCGAGCTATTTGGATCGGCCCCCGATTTGGGGGAAACATCTGACCGTTAAAATTGATGAGTCGCTGTTTGGCAAGCGAAAAAATCATTGCGGCCGTCTCTTGCCGGAGCAATGGGTTGTAGGTGGAATATGTCGCGAGACGCGACAAACCTTCATGCGACAAGTGCCAAATAGGTCTGCTGCTACACTCAAAGCAATCATCACTGAGACTGTTGTCCCCGGAACGCTCATCATCACTGATGGTTGGAGGGCGTACCGCGGCCTCGCTCGGCTCGGCTATACGCATTTGGTGGTCAATCACTCTAAAAACTTCGTGGACCCTGACTCGGGCGCACACACCCAGACCATCGAACGCACATGGAGAACGATCAAAGATGACAGCCGCCGGCGCGCCGGAACTCATCGAACGACGCTTGACTCCTATATCTGTGAATCGCTTTGGTTTGCGGGCCTGCAAGGGGCTGACCCGTTTGAGAATATCTTGCAACTCATTCATACGCAATACCCGCTATAACCGTGTACCTCTGTGGAATATGTCCTTCGAGAAAGAAAGAAAGAAAGAAAGAAAGCAACTTTCACTCTCCGAAGTCTTTATTCCATTCGCGAGGCCACGGGGGGACGGTCCCCTGTACCAAGATTGATTGCACAGCTGGCTCCGCGCTGCATTCGCGCACTCCTGATACACGCGCTGGAGGTCTCTACGGAGTTCCCGCAGACGCAGGCGGTAGCGGTGACGCGCCGCGCACGTCACCGCTCGTCTCCAAGCCTTAGCTAGAAAGTTAATTTTGGTTTTCAGCACCGTGAGGGTACGCTGGTGGGGCTCCAGTTGAAGTTTGAAGAACGTTTCAAACAGGTCGCGTGCGTAGTTGTCAGTCGCCATGTTCACGTGCTTGTGTTTACCGTTCGTCTTCCCTTTTCACACCTTCTTTCCCCTCCGCCAGCCGATCGACGAAAGCAACCGCCGAGCCAGCCGCAGCCCTCCAGCACGGGCTGGTGCTCGGTGCAATCAAAGGCCCCCGAGCGAAGCGAGGGACACGAGCAGCTCGTGCCTGCTGATTTCTTTGAAGTGGTCTCTGACGTTTTGGATCGAGATTTTGTTGTTATGGTATGAGAGTTGTTTCGTTTCACCAAGGTTGGTGAAAATGAGTAGTAGCGAAAGCCTATTGAGGCAAATGATGACGAATTCTGAGAGCCCCATGGGGATGGGTCGTGGACGTAGAAGTTCTGGAAATTGTTCGGTTCGAGAGAGCACTCCCTTGCAGAATGGAGCCCCGTGTGCAGCACGTACAGTGCGGCAACGGCAGCAACTTGTTATCGATGAGGACCACGAGAGTGGGTACTTGGTGGCAATCGATATCAGCGATGACGGGGCGAACGAACGAGAGGTTCCAGAAAAACGAGAAGTAATATTTCATATAGAGATTTATAGCAAATGGTCGATTTCGCAGTTTTCAATATATGGGTTCATTGGAAACAAGGCTCATAGAGATCTCTTGCACCGTATCGGAGAAGAATCGTCTCGCGTTGGCGTGGTCGCCGTAGGAATTCCTTTCACGGTGTAGTCTCTGCGTCGTGATGTGGAATTGTATTTCGCTGGCAGGATCTGTTCGCTCCTGCTCATCCCCACAATAAATGTGAACGCAGACGAAGATTGTAATACATGATTGAAATAAAATAACCAAATCAAAGTAAACAATCATTGCCCACTTACTCATCCTTCACAGCGCAAACTTTCAGCAAAGCACAACGACACCATACAAACCAGCCCGTTGGATCTGACGTCGGGCAGTTTCTCAACGCCCGGCACATCGGAGTCCAGCTCATCCTCACAATAAATGTGAACGCAGGCGAAGATTGTAATACATGAATAAGTGAATATAACCATATCAAAGTAAACAATCATTGCCCACGTATTCATCCTTCACAGCGCAAACTTTCAGCAAAGCACAATTCCCCTCCACAGCGCAGGAGCGATCTCCGTGACGAATGATCCTACGGCGACGTCGGACCAAGGAACTCCAACCAGGAGCAAACAGATCTTGCCAGCGAAATACAATTCCCCATCACGACGCAGAGACTACGCCATTTGTTCGCTATTCGTCCGAGTCGCGCTGCTGATTTGCCTGTTCCAGGCGCACCGTGGACCCACGAGGGAACGTCGTCAAGCATAGCTTGCTCCCAAGCGGCCCCGAGCCGTTGTGCCTGTACGGTGTTGAAGTCGCTCTGCACAAATTCTCTCCGTCTTCGCTGCGGTGGCTGTTGATCTTGTTAGCCGGTTGCGCTCCCGCAAGCGGCCCGTGTGCGGAGCCCTTCCATTGCGATGTCCTCGTAATGTGTATCAAGTGGCGTCTTCCATGTCGTGTAGCTATTAGCCCACGTCAGCGGGTCTCTCTCTTTGATGTAACGAAGTGCTTCCCGGATGTTCGTACAGTTCTGCATCGCGGCTACAAGGAGTTCGCGTCTGGTCAAGCGTGCTGCTTGTGGATTGAGGACGGCTGGCCCGGTCGGTTGCGTTGGTTGCGGCGGCAGCGGCGGTGGTTGTTGTGTTGGCGATGCTTGCTGCAGCTGCTGCTGTTGCCTTTCGGCACCGGTCTCGCGGCTGTTAAGATTTCCCCCGTTGTTGCTTTCTTGCGTAACTGTAGCCAACGTCGGCAACGAAGCTGCTTGATTTATGATGTCGTCGTGGCTATCCGCGTCGCTCATGGATCCGAACGGGAAGTTCGCCGACGATGGCGCTCCTGTGATGGCTTGATTCATGGGTGTCGCCCGGCAGAAAGCCGAGAAGAACCCGTGACACCACAATCCCAAGAACCTGTGCCCTCGCCAACATCCGCGCAGAGTAGATCGTCATCACCGTCGTTACGCTGTGCCGCGCCTAACCCTGTCTGGACTGAGACACCGGTCGCATCGTGTGGATGACTTTTGTTGAAAACTAAAAACTATGTACAACAGATGAATGCAGAGAAAAGAACAAAACTTTTATTTTCAAGTACACGCATGATTATATCGATGTTGAACAATCCACTCAATCAAACTTTACACACAGTGATTACATACTTAGTGGTCGAACGCGGGGTGCTGGGCCACGAATCTTGAGAGGGCTGGGATCGCGCAATAAGATGATCCATTGAATCC
Source organism: Lepidoglyphus destructor (assembly GCA_031001835.1). NCBI lineage: Eukaryota > Metazoa > Arthropoda > Arachnida > Sarcoptiformes > Glycyphagidae > Lepidoglyphus > Lepidoglyphus destructor. The sequence goes on from JARNKU010000045.1 coordinate 1,120,729, forward strand.
GGTCCTACGACGAGTTCCTGATGAGAATTAATACTGGCGAAGGGAGACGGAGAAGACGAACTGTCGCCGGCGACTAGACGATTCTTCTCCGATACGGTGCAAGAGATCTCTATGAGCCTTGTTTCCACCGCCTGCTCTTCGAAAAATCGACAGCAAACAGATTCACGACCTGTTTTCCAAAGAACGACTCAGGTTCCGCTGGTGCGAGAAGCCCAGACTCTCAACGGTCGTTCGCAAAAGGCTCATAGAGATCTCTTGCACCGTATCGGAGAAGAATCGTCTCGCGTTGGCGTGGTCGCCGTAGGAATTCCTTTCACGGTGTAGTCTCCGCGTCGTGATGGGGAATTGTATTTCGCTGGTAAGATCTGTTTGCTCCTCAAACGATGCCCAAAAAGGCCGGAAGGAAGGACGATTATAACACCACGGGGACGCATTCACGGGCTCAACGATCGAGCAAACGATGCGAAGGTGCACGAGAATATCTGAACCTCACCGGGTTCCACCTCACCGCGGAACACAATGAAACCTTCCAAAGAATGAAAATGCTCAGAGGGAGGAAGACCGGGAACGAAGCGAAGCGGCCGCCTGGCCACAACGGGGCCGAAGGCGTATTGCACGACATCCTCCGTTCGAGAGAAGCGGCTCGGCTGGATCCGGAGGTACTGGCGGACGATATCCAACGAGAAGCCGGTGCGTACGAGCACATAAAAGACGCGATATCCTTGACTGATCATGGCGAAGCGACAGCAATGCTTTCGGCTCGACAAACAGGCACGAAATGGAACTTGCCTCTCCAGTGAGCATGTTATATGCGATCGCAGCGCCGAATAGCGCTGTGGGAGAGAGTAAGTGGGCAATGATTGTTTACTTTGATATGGTTATTTTATTTCAATCTTGTAATGCAATCTTCGTCTGCGTTCACATTTATTGTGGGGATGAGCTGGACTCCGATGACACCAACAGCTCGACGTCCACCGACACCATACGTTTACTTTGATATGGTTATTTTGTTTAAATCTTGTATTACAATCTTCGTCTGAATTCACATTTATTGTGGGGATGAGCTGGACGAAGGGTCGTTTCCCGTGGTATCAGAAGTCTTAGCCGTCTAACGCGGCCGCACGAGCCAGCTGCCGCCTTCTCGCATTACGGATGAAGAGCTCTACCTCGCGGATTCCGACGCAGAAACATCCAGTGGAAGATATTCCTACGGCGACCTCCGACCGAAGTCGAACCCCGGAAACCAACGAACAATTTCGCCAACCAAATAAAATGTTAGGTGCCGAGCTTGGAGCCTACTGCCAAACCAAGTGCCGAGCCTAGTGCGTAGCATGACGGCTAACCAAATACCGAGAGTCTGGGTTTCTCGCACCAGCGGAACCTGATTCGTTCTTTGGAAAACAGGTCGTGAATCTGTTTGCTGTCGATCTTTCGAAGAGCAGGCGGTGGAAACAAGGCTCATAGAGATCTCTTGCACCGTATCGGAGAAGAATCGTCTCGCGTTGGCGTGGTCGCCGTAGGAATTCCTTTGTTGCGAACGACCGTTGAGAGTCTGGGTTTCTCGCACCAGCGGAACCTGATTCGTTCTTTGGAAAACAGGTCGTGAATCTGTTTGCTGTCGATTCTTCTCCGATACGGTGCAAGAGATCTCTATGAGCCTTGTATGGGCTCTTCGGATGGAGGGTCGTCACCATTATCATCTCCGTCACCAAAGATGTAGCCGAGGGAGCTCGATGATCTCTCGATGTTGATGCTCGGGACGTCATGGTGTCGATACTCCGGTATCAACGTTGAAGGCTTGGTCACGGGTTACTGGTACACTTTTTAACACTGAGCCAGGGGCGTACACAGCTTTTTTTTTTGGGGGGTCCAAGGGCACTTCGTCAGGCTTTTGGGGGGGTCCAACAGATGATGATGATGATCCCTCCCATAGGACTCTATGGGCAGGTTCGAAATTTTGGGGGGGTCCATGGCCCCCTTGGACCCCCCTGTGTACGCCTTTGCACTGAGCAAACTCGTGCCTGATAACGATTGAAGGGATTATCTGGCCTCAGTAACTTAGAGAGCGGAGATCAAAGAGAACACACACAGCGTAGCTGAGTAGTACGTTCGGAATGTCCCATTATTCTGGGTCCGATTTATTCAGTTTATATAGCATTCTGGAAAGTGTTCTGGAACACTGTCAATGCCACACAAGACCATTACAGAAATACTGAATGATTTAACAACCTTGGTCAGCGCTCAGCTATTGTTATGCTCTGGCGCACACACCCAGAAGTCGACCATCACGACGGGCATTGTTATACTGAAACGTACATCAAGCTCATGCTTGACGACGTCATTGAGTGCGATGTGCAATTTTCGACCTTGGCGGTCGAAACACTCGCTGAGTGGAAACAGGGTATTTCCACGCAAGCACAACCAAGAATGTATCCCTTTCATTGGAAACAGGGAATACATCTCACGCTGCGGAATACGCGCGTTTATGGAAGTAGTGTGATTGGGGGACCTTTTTGAATCAACCACACCACGTTCTCACGCTCCGGTTGAACTATCTTATGAAAACATTGTCGTTTCACTGCGCGATGTATATACGCTGAGTATTCATCGCTGAACGTATTCATCGACGAAAGTTCTCCATCACTGTCACTTGCAGTGTTAATCTCATTGGTTTGAACTTCGTGATGCTAGTCGCGTCTCATTAATACTTTGATTAACGTGTCCCCCTGAATTTCAATTGTTCCAACGATGAGTCAAGATTTCTGACTCGATTCGGTATACAAATTCCAAGAGTTTTCTCGAGGAGAGTAACACTCTCCGTGTTGTGATTCGAACTGTGGTCCCACAGTTTGATGATGGGAACCAACGAAATGGTTAACTAGACCAATGAAACAAATGAAATGGACACTTTGAGACCGACAGTCATTAGTATCGGTATGGCTGGAGTGAACGTAGTTGAACAAGGTAGTCCTTCTTCGACGGACTACCTTGACAGTGATACGGAAACCCATGATTCTACGAAAGGAAAGGGTTTGGATGAACCGATCCATGACGAGGTAGCCGAGGACGAAGGTTGTCAAACAGAAACCATCGTTCTACTCAACCATCATTTTGCGAATCGTTCGGAAGAGACGACCACTCCTCGATTCATGGAGATCAACGCCGGATTCAACCCGTTCGGATCGGGTGTTATATCCGAGCGGCGTAACAAGCGTTCGAAATGCCAGACCGCTCTTAAACTCGTTGTTCTCACAAGGGAGGTTTGGAAGATGTCCCTCACCGATTTTCCTGAAACTTGCGCTAAAAGTTCCTCCTAGGTGAGGGTAGAAGAACCCTAGAATATTACCTGCGTATGGGCAGTTTGAAGGTCTTAACGGAAAGATCGAAAATCGGACCTTTAACATAGAGTCTATGGGATCTATGGTCTACAGAGTAAAGAATGCTACAGAATGACGACTATAAGCTTCTCTTCTGTATTATCCTGTGGATTCCACTTCGAATTCGGCGCCAGAAGGCCACCTCTGTGAGTGGTTTCGACTTCTGCCGTCTGTTTACACAGCGTGCAGACGCGCTTTGCGCCCAAACGGTCTTTCCGCGCGCGAAACTGGTTGTTGTCCGGTTCACTGTGAGTTCGAAAGTAAAAACGGCAGAGAAATTCGAAGATGTCGGCACGAGTTGAGTCAATCCTGGGTCTCCTGAGGATGAAGTTCAGCACCTTGCATTTGAGCGCCACCGCGGGGCAGTATCCGCGCGAGATCGAACAGAGAATCGCCAACGCCGTGTTCGAGAGCCTCCAATCTTACGACCACGCGGAATCATTTGAAGTGGAACAAAACGACGAAGTGACCGACTGCGACTACCCTCAGGATGAGGACTTCATCCCCGTGTATGAAAGCTTTGGCGTCGATCGGGAGTTCTTCACGTTCGAGTACATTTCGAAAGTGATTGCTTACGTGGATGAACATCCCACGCATACCTTCTCGACTCTCCGGACGAAGTTCAGAAGATTGAAAGACAAAAATTACATCAGACGCTTCCAAGAGTACCATGCTCAAATGGGAACATGGAGGGAGCGCTTGATTCAAGTGGCGCAACATACCAAAGAGCAATTCGACTTCGCGCGTGCGAACTTGCTGGCAGTCCACGACGACGACCTCAGGAAGTGGGCCCTACAGAAGGCGCGAGAAGTCAGGTTGACGCGGTTCTCGGCTTCACATAGTTGGATCCAGAACTTCAAGAGGTGTTACCGCATGTCTTCAAGGAAAATCAACAAATTTACCACCTATAAACGCGAGCGCGAGGCAGAAGAGATCGAAAACTCCGCGGCTGAGCTCATTGTGGACTTCGTTGATACGGTTCGTCTCCACTACCATCAACATTATTTGATTGATGATTGAACAGTAGTGCAGTATTTGATAATAATTCGATAAATAACTCCGGAACTTCCACAGGTCCGTCCCCACTACGATCCGCCACAAATCTTCAACACGGATCAGTCGGGTTTCAATTACCTGGTGTACTCGAATCGGACCCTGTCCCACACCGGTGAGAAGAAAACTCTCGTCGCTGTCCAAACGGTGAATGCTCTGACTCACAGCTACACTATACAGCCGACTTTGAACATGAACGGTGAGCTTGTCGGACGATTGCTCGTGAACCTGCAAGAGCCAGGAGGCGAATTCGGCCCGATCGTTTCGACGGAGGTGACGAGATACCCGAATTTGTTCGTCACTTGCAGCAGGTCCGGAAAATTGGACAAAGGCTTGATGCGAACATGGTGCCAAACCATTTTCAAGGAAATCCTGGACCGTACGCACACGGACAATTGCGTTCTCTATCTCGATTCCTGGGGTGGTCAGAGGGATCCCGGCTTGTTCCAACTGGATGGAAAACAAATCAACATCAAGACCTTTCCGCCGGGGACCACCTCGCTGATTCAACCGCTTGATGTGTACTGCTTCCAAATGTGGAAGAACTTTGCGAAACGGATGACTCGGGCATGCGCAATGATCGGTCACCGTATCGATCGACGCGATGATGCTCTGCGTCTTCAGTCGCTCATCTATAACCAGTTCCAACATCCCGATTTTCGGGCCATGTGGCTCTGTGGCTGGCATCAGGCTGGCTTCGATGTGCCCGCGATACCCTTCCCGAGCATCGGGGCGATGCTATTCGATGTCGGAGATGCGTGTTCCGTCGCTCATTGCCGCGGAATAGGCTTCATTAGATGCGTACATTGCAAGGCGGAGCTCTGCGTCGAGTGCTTCTTTATAAAATTTCATGTTCATGGATAAGGCCCTGACGCCGAATTCGAAGTGGAATCCACAGGATAATACAGAAGAGAAGCTTATAGTCGTCATTCTGTAGCATTCTTTACTCTGTAGACCATAGATCCCATAGATTCTATGTTAAAGGTCCGATTTTCGATCTTTCCGTTAAGACCTTCAAACTGCCCATACGCAGGTAATATTCTAGGGTTCTTCTACCCTCACCTAGGAGGAACTTTTAGCGCAAGTTTCAGGAAAATCGGTGAGGGACATCTTCCAAACCTCCCTTGTCAGTGTCTCTGTTTTGACCTTGTCTGGAATGGTCGGTAAGTGATCTCTTTCTCAAAAATTATTCGCCCACCGATTGCTTCCTTGAATCATTCATATTTGCTCATCGCATTAATCTGTGACATTGTTACTGATTCGCAATGCTTGTTCTGTCGACAGTCACGTTGATCTTCGCGTTATTAGGGCGGATATCGTTGAGTGCCGGTGTTGAAAAATCTGAACACGCAACTATCCCAACCGTAATAGATCGAACGACTGCAACGACAATGGCTCCGTCAACAGTATCGAACAAACCGAAAATTTCGCGTGCCATTACAACTAGGATGCCAACAACCAGGATAAGGATGCCGGCAACCAGGACGAGCACGACGTTGACTCTGGAATTCCCGCGGACAACTCAGCCGTGGAGAGTGATTCCATCAACGAGGACGACAACAAAACCAACTACAGTAGACTCCCGATAATTCGCGTTTTTTGGGAGTCACTTTCAGGAAACTCGCGCGAATTCCGAATTATCGGGAGTAACCAAAACTAGGGCTTATCGACGATACGCTAATATATTCTGAATATTGAGATGAGTCCGATAAAGTTAGGAAGCTCCACAAAGTTCTTATCGGCCGACAATGTGATATTTCAACGATTTGGGAACGATTGAGGAGGAGGGAATTCCTGCAAAATTGGCGATCACCTGCCCTGCCTTCAACGAGGGCGCAGGATTTACTCCCTTCGACGTACATTTGAACGTGGCGACTTCACTTTCCCCTTTGCGCATGGAAGACAGGCTCTTTGGCCTCACAGGACTCTCACCGACGTCCAAGAGAATCTCGCGTGTCAGCTCGACCTCAGTTCCGAATCATCATCGCGGGAAGGGGGAGGGGAGCCTCCTCCTGGAGATTCTCGAAGACTCCGGAAGAACGTTCGCATTGCCAACGTACAAGTTGGTGGAGACGGCCGAATGCAGTTCCCTCCACCGCATTTAGCTGCGGTCATAACTTTACCGGCTCTGGGTATCCAAACGAGGGAACATGATCTGATGAGCGCGAATTAATGGTGATTCCCATGAGCGAATTGCGAAAAATGAAGATTTCCGCGAAATATCGGATGCTTCAATATAGAGCCTATGAGCGAATTGACGAAACTACTCAGAAAGTCACCGCGAATTGCGAATTATCGGAGTTTCCGAATTATCGGGGGTGCGAATAATAATCGGTAGTCTACTGTACAGCCCAACCTTTTCAAATATCAACAAAGGTAACTGAAGCTCCGACTCCCACAATTACGATCATTATCGCCACAACGACTTACTCCCAGTTTACGTCGTCTGTTCAGTCTTCATCCGAAGAATCAGCCCGACAGGGAGGAGAGCCTTCGACTACTGCTGGCCCGTATTCTCGGCGAACATCTCCAGCTCGTGCGACCCAACTCAGACTTTCTGACTTTCGATGCATCAGGCATGATTCTTTGACCATTTGTTACACAACTGATAGGCACCGATGCATACTAAGTCGTCTGGGTAGGCCGAAAGGCGAACGATTGATGTTGAAAGCTGTTCCGAAACCGATCTTGATTGAAAACGAGCGGTTGTTGTTTAACCGTTTTTGTGAGGGCGCCCGTATTTACAATTTCGAATGAAAAACTATTTCTTGGAAGCTTTCGATTCAAATAAAGATATTCTCATTTCGAAAGTTTACTTAAAAATCAGGAGAGAACCTTTATTCATATTTCGGACTCGTCAGGCGAGTCGTTACGGGACATTGGGATTCTGGAGTAGTTTCGACGCTTCAGAAATTTGAAACCGAAATATCCCATTGTACCTAGGCCAGCGGAGCCCAACACGGAAGCGATTACGAAGACGGTAATCATTGCGGTTGACCACCGTTTATCCGGTGTTGACTGCGGAGAGGGAGTCGTTGGTTGCGGAGCGGTGTCCTCCCGTTTCCCCGAATCCCGTTTCCCCGAAACTATGGATGCAAATGGCGGGGGATTGGGTGAAGTTAGGTTAGGTTTTGGGCGAGCGAGCGAAGCGAGCGAGCATACGGCCCCACCGCACTGGCAAGCAGCTTTTTGAATATTCGGGTCCGGAGGAACGGGTCTCGGGGAAACGGGTTCGGGGAAACGGACTGTAACCTGCGGAGCGGGCGCGGGCGTTGTTGTGTTTCGTTGTTTGAATCTTTCATACGCATCCCAGATTGCCCTTCCACCCAGAGGAGCAGTTGTCTCTTGCAAACAGACAACCGTAGGATCTGCTCTGCTTTCACATGAGAATGGATCGCGGAAACACTCAATCGGGGAGTACGCGGTACTTATTTCTCGAATCACGCAACTTCTGTGCTCTGCGACACATTCTGGGCGGCAATCATCGCGATAGTTGAAGAATGCTTCGGATGCGTTCATGAGGCATAGGAGTATGAAAATGTCTGATGCCTTCATGTTTCTGCAAAGTATTATTAGTTAGAAATAGGGCCGACGCCGATGGCTTTGCGTGGTTCACAAAATACGAACTTAGAATTCGGCTTGGTGAAATGATCGCCAAGATTTGCGGTTGACTTGATCCAGGACAAGACAATTTTTCCGGAACTGACCATCTCATGTAAGTACATCTGGCGAATCTGCAGATGTTTCGTCTTCTTGTTGAATGGAGACGCTTCGGCCAGATACTTTGCTGCTTGGTTGTCGAGCCACAAGGTGGGAACCTCGGGATAACCAAGTTCTGTGGTTAGTCTGTTCAAATAGACTACCGTTTGAGCTGCTCGAGTTGCAGCTATGAGTACTGACTCGGCTGAACTGAGAGAAATGGTCTTTTGCTGAGATGAGCGCCAATATATCGGACCTTTATTGGCTGTGACCACACATCCAGAAACAGAACGTCTGGTAACGGTACAGGCACCATAGTCACTGTCCGTGTAGTAGTTAAATGTTGTGGTTCCATCTCGCACAAAAGTTATACCATAGCGACTTGTGCCTTAAAGGTATCTGAGCACTCGTAGTGCTAATTCCCACTTTCTTTGCGTGGGATTTTTCAAAGATCTAGCAAGGAAGTTTGCCGAAAACGCGAGATCCGGTCTGCTTCCCTGAACTAGGTATTGGAGAGCTCCAAGAAGTTCTCGGTAAGGAACGTTAACCAACTTCGTTTCGTCATCGTCATAGATGTCCTTCAGAAGCGGAGTCGAGACTGGTTTACAGTCTGACATTCCGAATCGCTTGAGTGCTTCGTTGATGTATCCTCTTGGAACATCGAGAGCGAGTTCGCTGTTCGTTTGATCTCGATTCCGAGAAAGTACTTGAGTGAGCTATACGAGATATCCAGTCGCTTTTTCGGCCTTTCGAGAAAACTTACAACGATTTTCTCTGTTTTTCCTGTGACCGCCATGTCGTCGACATTGACAGCGACGGTAACTTTATCAGGACCGTTTCCCAAGAGAACGCAGGGGTCTCCATCAGCCTGTTTTAGGGACAATTCAGTCAAGATGCTTTTGATCTTCTCGAACCATCGAGCCGATGATTCACGCAGGCCGTACGTCGCCTTCTTACGCAAGAGAACCTTCCCTTTTTCCACTTCGTATCCTTCTAGAGGTTTTAGATAAACGGGAGTATCTAATGTAGCGTTCAGATGAGCTGAACGTACGTCTGCTTGAAACATTACTAAATCTTCTCGACTGCAATATTCAAAACTGTACGAAGGACTTCGAAGCGTACTACCGGGGAATAGGCTTGTTCGTTTTCAGATCTTCTCTGCAGAAAACGTCGAACGCACAGTCTCGCTTTGAAGCGATCGACCTTCCCGAAGGAAGAAACTTCGCTCGGAAAACCCATTTAGAGTCGATCAAATTAGCACCTTTGGAGGGAATCACAACCTCCCAGGCAGACAAGGATTCCATGTTGGAAAATTCCTCGCGAATTGCCTTCAGCCATCGCTCTTTCTCTGGAGAAAGAAGAGCTTCTTTGAAGGTTTGCGGCTCCACGATCACTTGTGACTTGCAAGCGTTTGCGATCGCGGAACCAGCCTGGAAACGATCTGGTGGCTTGAGTTTGGATCGGTCACGAAGCCGTGAAAGTCGATCCGCATTAACTACGTATTCTTTACGTTTTCGCTTCTTTTTAACACTATCGCTAACTTGCCCGTCGCGTCGGTTGAAGAACTCTGAAGTTGAAGTTGCTGATCTTCTGGTGCGCGCAGAGGTATTTCTGGTTCCGACGATTGCTGCTGCTGCTCATGGCGTGAGGCGATGACTCGGCCGCTGCCGCTCGGCTGATCCGGCGATGTGTCCGAAGCTGGTGGCGGAGCGCTTTCTTCGCTCTCTGCTGACGTTGAACTGTTCTGGTTCGGCGCTGGTATAACGTCAGCTGGTGTTTGTTGATTTTCCGTCGGCTTGTCTTCAAAAATGGTTTCATTCGGATCGATGATCGTTTGGCGAACGCTATCTGTTGCGACTAGAACCGAAGGCTGGATCGAAGGGTAGTCGGGATCACTAGCTCAGAGGTTAGGAGTGACAACGCTGGAGGTACGCAAGGAACGAAGGCCTGCACCACAGTCGATTTTATTTGGAAATGGACCTCTTATACACCTAGTAGGGTCGTACTCTCCCAATGGTGACCTAGATGAGCAATCTAGCCGGGAGCATAAGTAGCCAGATGGTCAGCTGTCTGAGCACGGAGCTGGGGTTCAGTCCCCATCTCCGTACTCTAGTCTACATGACAGCTGGACGGCCAGGGGTTCTCTGACAGCTCAACTAGTGTGGGAACCCCGCTTTCTATGTACTAGGCACGCGTCCTCTGTCTAGACGCCGCACAGTGGGCCAAAATGCCCAAATAGGAGGACAAAATCATTTTTTCACTTTTTCCGACTCTTTTGGGTCAGAAAAGTCTGAATCGGCAGTGGAAAGGACTCCTGAGCCTCTTTTAACTGACCTCACAAAGTTACACACGAAGCTTGTTTGAGAGCTCTCGTTTCTAACTCGACAAACCTGATGTACCGAGGTTATCGTGTCAGCGGCAGCGGAAATCACGATGGAGACCTTCCAGACCATCAGTTCGGACGCCTAACAGTATCATTCCAGACGTGTTCCGAACCGGGAGCGTTCAATGCCCGTGCAAAGTCTCGGGAAAGAGCTATTTATTGATTTTCTAAATTCGCTTGGTACTTTTTTTCCGCAAAAACCTGCAAAGGTTTGCGAGTTGTTTCATGAACTAGACACCATGGCCTATCTTATGCGACACATCCCCAAAGGAACCCAGACCGAACCCGTGTATTTCCAGGCTCGTTTAGTTTGCCGTTCTTTGCTGAAAACTTCATCATTTTCACGAACCCACCATAGGTTGTCGGAATCAGAATTTCGCTCGGGTGAGTGATCCTGTGGCTCATTTCAAGAGTATAAGAGTTGATAAAATCGATTCTGTCCGAGAGAAGCCCCGTGCTCTGAGTTAGTTTCTGCTGTGAAAATAGAGGCCGAAAAAGTCGGTCTTCGGGAGGTTTTTCCGTCGGTATTGCGTAGCCGTTCAACGGAACACGGGACGGGTTCAGTCCATGAAAAATGTGGCTTCCCGAGTTCTAGCCATCTGAGAACCTATTCCACCATGTTTGAGATCAATCTGCAGACCTGACTTTTGTCCCCCTATTTCGGCGTTTTGGCCCACTGTGCGCCCGCGCCGTGAGTCACACTACCTAGCTCTAGTAGGATCTGAGCCCGACAGTCTTATACCATTATCTCCAACATCCCCTCTGACTGTCGAGTCCGAAGATCTACGGCTAAATATTAGTAATTCGTAGGTACCTAGAAATCTGTGCATCAGGTGTGAGTCCCAATTCGATCACCTGTGCTCGAGGTGCTGGTCACAATTGAATCGCCTGGCACTCTCGGAATACTAGTCTAAGTATCTATAGTATATGTGCCCGAAAAGACAGAAAAATCTGGATTGACAGAGAGCTGAGAAAGAAGAAGAAGAAGTTAGAAGCCAACGCTGATCGAAAGATAACATTCGAGGAGTCGGAGACGCGCGCGGAGACTGTGGCGCTGCGACAGTTTTCGCTCTGTGAAGAGCGTGAGAGTGAAAATGGAACTTTTTACCCCAAAAATTGTCAGGGAAAGATGTAATTATTGACAATTTGAGTGGATGAATCACATTCTCTGTGTCACAATTGAGCGTTTCATGTTCCCCTCTCACAGAGAATTGTGATGGATTGATGAATAAATGAGGTTTTTCAGTTTCCAAGGAGGAGGAAGTTATTTCAAGTTAGGCTTTGGGGGCTGGCAGAAAGTCAGAGAGAGGGCATCAACGTCGGGATTCCCGACGAGTGAAGTATATAAGGTGGAATTAGGATTGAGTTGTGACGACAGCAGTTTGAATCTCACAGCGATGCAGCTTAGGAGTGGTCGCCAAGTACGCACTCCCGAAGTAGTTTTGCGAAGACGTTCGGAAGCCGTTGCTGAGAACAGGCGTCGAGGCTCATGCCAGAAAGTCACCGCTATGGGCGAAGCATCGTCACAGAGTGGAGCGCAGACCTCGCAACCGCGTTCAAGGAGCAGGACCGGCCCAGGAGGGTCCGTTACGGGAGGCGTGGTCCAGATTGAGTCCGGCGGAAGGAGATCCGAGTCGGTTAGTCGGGTATCGCCGTGGCGTTGCCCAAGTGCCGAGTGGAGACATCGAAGAAGCCGGAGTGAGAGCGAATCACAGAGATTGGCTCTCACTGTGGAAAGACGCCAGTGAGCAAGAAGTCGTTGTTGAGTGGAATCGTCCAAGCAGTGTCGGTCGAGCGACCGGCGGAGCGGAAAGCTCATCGGGCATCAGCGTTAGTGGAATTTCGGCTGGAAGAAACGCCGGTGGAACAGCAGGACGGTCGACGAGTGGCTCACACACCGGCTGTGTAGCGATGTGCGGTCGAAGACTGAAGAAGATGTTCTACGCTGCGATGTTGGTCGCAGCATTTTTCATGATCGGGCTGATTTTGGGTAAGTTGCATTGGGAGATTCTCGACGAATTCGAGTTCAACATGGATGGATGTTGTAGATATTTATGAGTTGTATTATGGGTCTCTTTTCTGGGATGGTGGTTCCGGACGGACATGGTCCCACCGCGAAAAGGAGCGGCAACGTCGAAGTTGTGACGAAGTTCTCCGTGCTCGCAGAGAGCACCCGGAGCAGCACGGAGAGGTGGGCCTTTGGGAGCACCGTCCCGACTGCAGATGCGACTGTGCTAGCCCTTACCACACCACTTCCCGTCAGCCGTGATGGTGGCAGCGGTGCCGTGCAGGAAGAGACGAAACCCGTCGCTCAGCTTGGAAGACGGATCGTTCTGCATGGATACGCGTGTCGGGTTGACGGACAGCACATCGTATGTTATTCGCCCGTTTCCAGGCAATGCGTGATTTTGCTGGAAGAACGGGACGAAAGGCCCAGGGAGGCATGTGTGATTCGGGGAGGTCGAACCTCCCTTGGCGTTTGTCGGGAATATGTGGTCTTTTCTGAGATTTGATTGATAATGTTGATGTTGGAAACGTGGGACCACTGTGACAGCTCAGGAGAGCAGGCAAGCTTAGCTCAAAGCAGCGAAAGCGAACACACAGCGTCTCACACAGAGGGGAGACACCACAGTGAAATTTTATTGAAGGAGAGTTCTTTATATAGTAGTGGGGTAGCCTAGCTCCACCCCTCTATGGGTGTAGTACCTAGTTACATAGGCTGGATGAGTCCTCTTACTTATCATTAGAGCCCGGACCTTCATGCAGAATGCATAAAAATGCATATTTAAAGGGTTTCCGGCCCATTTTGCACGAATCAGACGTTGGAGCATAATTACGCAAAAATCGTTATTTTCCCTTGAAGGGAGGACCAGTGTCCTCGGGAGCTTGCTTCTTGACCTTCAGGAAACCCCAGGCGTTCTCGATGAGCACCTCGATGAGCCTCGTTGTTTCTCGGGCTTGGTGGGTGATGCAGGAGCTCTGGAAGATTCTGGTTAACTTTCGAGAATTGGTTATCGTGGATAATTTGTTGCTCTCCTCACAGTTACTCTGATGGTTTTCCAATTTTCGTCCGTTTTTGAGATTACGACTGCGAACGATCCCGCAACATCCTTCATGGGAACGAAGAATTCATTATCAGCCAATCAGTCAACGGTTTCTGAATCCACACCAAAGGAGATCTCCTCCATGACGACCATTCCTCCGAGTCCGGTGGAGAACTCCACGATGAGCGCAGTGGACGGCACGACCTCCCGTCCAGCAACGACTCTCGGTCATCATTGGACGTCCCATTTCTTTCCGGGACGAATTCCGATGAATCGCGGTGTTAGGGCTCACAGGCTCACCTCAACAACCCCACGACCCAAGACGGTCATCTCGACTAAACGTCCAGGGGTCCATTCGGAGGACACTTACACCACGACCGAACGTCCAGTGGTCCCTCCGAAGGTCACAACACCCCGACCGAGTACCAAAGCACTGCCAGTGTCCACCATGCCCACAACGTCTCGTGTGCCTGCTCGTTCGAGCACGGCGTCTCCGAAATTGATCTCCTCGCCAAACACCAAGCGACCGGATGGTCCGCCTCGAACCACGGTCCCGTGTAGTCCATCCAGGACGGATACCGTGGTAAGTTCTTCCAGGGTGACGGAGCCAACATCCACGACCACAACGCCACGACCCGCCAGCACCATTGCTCCGGACACAACGTCTCCTCCGACGGTTGAGGTGACGACATCACGAGCGAGGGTGGACGTTTCCATCACTCCAGACTCGGTGACATCCGCTCCCCGAACGGAGGCGACATCGGCTAAGGCACCGACGTCGACCAAGCTTCCATCGGCGCCTTCAACCTCTCGTCCCGCTGCCCCGTGGCGTCCAAATTTTGAAGTCCGGCGTCGAGTCGATTCTCGCTTCTATCAGTACGGATTCGTGTGCAGGCGGCTCAGCGTGGTGCAGCTGTGTGTCTCCGCGATGGACGGTGTCTGCTTCCTTCGTCGTCTGGGCAAGGCTAAATCATCCGACAAGATCTCAGCTGCTCGATTTGCTCCAAAAGACGTGGCCCTATTCAGTCGCAGTCATGGTCCATTCCCGCGATGCTCACTGAAGACATGGTATATTGAAGTTGATTGACAACGATGTCTACACCCGATGATTCATTACTGTATTACTGTACTAGCCGGCCTCCGGCCGACTACGCTGCCCGGCCTCCGAGCGGCCTTTTTGCGTTTCCTGCGCTGCCAGTGAAGACTGCGAGAGACAATGGAGAGGTCGGATGTGAATTCCGCGACAATAATGTTGGGTGGTTTGAAGAGCATACAGCGGACTGCGTGACGTAGACGTTTTTTTTTGTTCAACGTGTCAGTCCAAGTCACAGTAAAAGGGCAATCGATATTAATTCTAGAAGTCCGAATATCACTTTGCGAGCGCAGCATTGGCTCATCAGACCGACCCTGACATCATCTCCATGGGAATGTATGGCCTAGGGAAGTGCGATCGGACCTTTTCACGAATCGCCTTCATAGGTTCTAAAGAGTATGATAAGAAAGGCCCGAGATCTCCCCATGGATTCAAAAAAGCATTATCCGACCGATACCGAGATACCTTCATAGAATCCAAAGAGTATAATCAGACCGACCCCGGAATCATCGTCATAAGCTTGGGAAAGTATGATCAGACGTGTCCCGGAATCGCTTCTATGGGTTTCAGAAAGTACGATTAGAAAGGCCCCGGAATCCCCCCTGGACCCCAAAAAGTATCATCTGACCGAACCCGAAATCCCCGCCCTTTACTCCCAAACACTCCCAAAACATGGCGAGGCCGACCCTAATATCACCATTATGGACTCTGAAATATATGATCAGACCGGCTTCGTAGTCGCCTCCAAAGATTCCAAAAAGTATGATCTGACCGACCCCGGAATCCTCCCCATAAGTTCAGAAAAGTATGCTCAGACCTACGCTGGAACTACCTCTATAGGTCTCAGAAAGTATGATCAGAAAGGCTCACAATTTTCCTATGGATTCAAAAAAGTATTATCTGACCGACCCTGGGATACCTTCATAGAATCCCGAAATTATGGTCAGACCGACCCCGGAATCAACTCCATAGGTTCCAGATCAGAGCGAGCACGGAATCGCCCCATGGGCTCAGAGGAGTATGGTCTGAGTGGCCTCGAGATATCCCCATAGACTCCGGAAACCCCATAGATTCCTCCATGGAGAGAATCCCTCCCCATGGACTCAGAAACATATCATTTGAACGACTCCGAAAAACCTACCCCGGAGTCGCCTCCATATAGATTCCTGAAAATATGACTACGGAGGGACTACGGAATCGCCGCAAAGAGTCGGAAAAGTCTGATCACACCGACCCCGGAAAGTGTGGTCTGACTGTCCCTCAAATGCCCCTATAGACTCCCAATAGTATGGTCAAACCGACCCCGGAATTACCTCCATGGACTCTAAAAATTGTGACCGACCCCGGAATCGCATTCGCAGGTTCCAAAAAGTATGATTATGGAGTACCCGGGTTTGTCTCATGGTCTCAAAGAGTATCACATGACCGACCTCGAAATGCCCGTCCTGTACTCCCATAGACTTCCAGCAGTATAGTCAGACCGACCCAAAATCACCTCCATTGGTTCCAGGAAGTATGATCAGACTGCCCCTGGAACGCCTCCATCGGTTTCAGGAAGTGTGATTAGACCGACCCCGAAATCGCCCCATACGCTCAACAAAGTATGACCTGACCGACCCCAGAATTCCTCCACGGACTCCCGAGTGTATGGTCAGATGGGTCCCGTAATCGTTTCCATTGAGGGGCTGCAGCGAGAGAGATTCCTATCAGAGATATCAGAGATAGGCTAATAACTGTTGTTTTGGGAGAAATGAGGGGGAGGAGGGGGAGGAGGGGGAGGAGGGGGAGGTGGGTAGCCTATGTCCGTCACGGATGGGCCCTCTACACGAAACACCCTGGCTCCGGGCTCGTTCAAGCTTGGTTTCCGAGTCTATCGCGAACAGACAAACAGACTGACAGACAAACAGACAGCGTTTTGACTTTTATTTATATAGATTATAGTATATGTAATGAACAATTCATTTGAAATACATGCATTTGTTTTCTCGTACCACACTCAACTCCTGTCTTGTCATGTTTTATCTTTTGTTAGGCAAATTTGCTCTCTTGGTCATAGTATAATTGCAAAAAAAAAACAATTCTGATTGCTCGATTCACTATAAAAGAAGTGCCCTCTCGAATCGGATTTATCTCACTCTGCTCGTCGAAGAACGATGTCCGACAACATCGCGATGATTGAGTTTCGACGAAGCACCCTGTCCAGTCATGCAGCCAGGATCGCCGGACAAGATGCCCCAAAGACAGCACCAGTAGCCAGGGCCGAACGCACCACCCGGATCTCCCGAGAGCCCCTGCTGGGGATGGACTCAGAGTGGTCGTTCGACACCGTCACCCCGCGGACCTGGAGGGCGGAAATGAGTCCTGGGGATCATACTGGGCATGTCAGCCCTTAAATTCTCCGACCGCCACAACTGTACCGGTGAGAATTCCTTTGTTTGTTCACAAATCAGTTTTGCATTTTACGTGGACACCTATTTGAGTGAACTTGTCTATCTCATAGTTGCGCCCCGTGAGCGCCTGACCAAGGAGGCTTTCCGCAAGGCCTATGATGACGTGAAAGTCCAGTCAGCGGCGCTGAAACGAATGCCGTCAGCCGCCCTGATCTGCCAGCCGGTTGGTCAGATAACGGTCTGCCAAGCTGCACGCTACGATGCGTGCCTTCTTCGAGGCTGGGTTGGAAAGCACCGCAGCGACGAGTATGCGGTCAGAGGCCTTTCATTCACGAAGGCGTTCGAGTTGCTCTGTCCGGGGCTAAAAGTTCCTCAAGCTTGCAGATTAGCAACGTGGTACATTACAAAAGAATGAGATGAGATTATATGTGATATGTGTATATGGTTGAATAATGAGATTGGAATATATATATCCAGTGTCAATTCAGCATGCCTCTTTCTTTAGATTGTTAGACTCACCCCCTCGTTCCCGAACCCCATGATAGGTTCACGGAATCCAGCTGCGATTAAACTGGACGGCCGCGCCAAGGGAAGCCACCCACTTCTCAGGGGGCTCTCTTTCTGTAGAGTATTTAAGACTGGTATCCTTGTTCATCGTGCAGTCGTCCAATCCTCCAGACCGCACGAAGATGGCCCGTTCCGCCCGAAGATCCCGAGTCCACTACATCTCGTCGCTGAAGGAGGCGAGTGAACACAATCTTCTCGACCGTATCCTGCCGTCGATGCTGCTCTCCAGTGGACGAATAGGATTCGGCAGGGCGTTCAAGATCCTGAGACCCATCCCTGAATCACGTCACCGTCACAACATAGAACTCTGGCGGATCATCAAGATAGCAAAGAGGAACGTAAGGCGACGTCGTCACCTGAAGTATGCCACAGGGTTCGAACTCTTCTGGCGGGAAGTCGGCAGTGTCATGGAACCGTCGACCGATGGGGCGCTGCCTATGCAGTATAGGCTGTGTTTTCACATTGCCTCCACGGCCTGGTGGAGTCGAGGCCGTGCCTTCCGACTGCAGTACAATCTTCTGGCAAAACATCATAACATGGAGGTCTTCATGTATGCTGTTCGAGATGAGGCTCTGAGGATGCTGCTCCCCGGACATCCGGCGGTGGTCAGTGACAAACTTGACCTGTGGTCTCAACAGGCAGTTGAAACTCTTCTCTGCTGGCCAGGCTGGACCGAAGACACTGTCTCCTCTTTTTAGAACAATAAACCATTACCAAACCACCTTAGCGCACTTGTTCCGATTCCGTTGCCTGTAGCATGCAGGGGGCGCTGGTGATCACGCCAGTTTTGAGTTCGCTTCCGTACTGGCGACCGCGTCCTCACAGAGGGCGCTGTTGGTCCGGTACAATCCGCTGGTCGTTCCGGTTTCGTTCTAGATCATGTGTTTGGATATTGGGTAGAGTATTGGTTATCATATGTATAAGTTGGTTAGTGCTGGTGCATTCGGAGGTCGATATGATACCTCTATACCTATGTGTCATGCAGAGGGAGTTATTCAGTCGGCGGTATGGGTTCTACTGTAGACTGGTATGGTGAGTCGACCGCTTGCTCAGGGATACTTTCGTACTCCACTCTTGCTCGGTATCTTTTGTATTTCTTGATGGCGTATACTGCACCAATGATTATTTCTATTACGGTATGAATGAGTATCCATATTTTCCAGATTAAGCATTGGTCTGATATTTTAGGTTTGGGTTTGATGGTGCTTTTGAAAATTGGCCAAAGTGAAGACCCGCCTATGGTCGCTCTATTTTCCGAGACACATGGAACGTCGTCGTTCGACTGTTCCTCGCATTCTGCGTTCCTAACACACGGTGTAGTAAATGTTTTGAAATCTCTTATTATGTTACACGAGAGAGCACGTAGCCTGCATCTCTCGCTGCAATGTTCGTATGAAAAGTATTGATGAGTAAGATTTATGTTAGTCAGGTTTATGATAAGGGCGAAAAGCATACGACCTGTTACTCCGAGGCGTCCCTCCATGATTCCGATCCCGACAAGGTCCTCTGTTTCAGGAACACGGACTTGACGGTTGGCTTGGTCAGCCAATCAGCTCTCTGCTCGGTTGTTGGTGTGTGAGTTACGTCGTATCTTCCTTCCTCGTAGTATTGTCTTACGAACATGTATCTGATCTCAATGTGCTTAGAGCGACGGTAAAATTGTGGCTGTTTGGTCAGAGAAATCGCTGCTTGATTATCAAGGTGGATGGTGAGCTTCTCGTGTATGCCGAGTTCACCTAGAAGTTTGTTCATCCACATAGCAGCCTTGACGCTCTCTGAAGCGCTGTAGAATTCTGATTCACAGCTGGAGATCGCAATATTTGATTGTTTGCTGGAGTGCCAAACCACTGGTCCTGACAGTCTTGTTATCAGTGTACCAGACGTCGATTTTCTGTCCTCTGGGTCGCTGGCGAAATCAGCATCACTAAATACGAGGGTTTTCTCATTTGAGTTGCTCCTGTAGGTGATGCCGAGAGACGGGCAGGATTTGAGATAACGCAGAACCCTCATCCCGATCGCCAAGTGTTCAGGCGTACACTTATGAAGATAGCGACACAGATAGGCAGTGACGAAAGCGATGTCAATCCTGCTTCCACAGGCCAGGTACATTATCGAGCCCACAAAGGCGCGATACGTTTCCTGATCACACCTTTCTTCTGATTTGATAGCGTACATGCTCGAGTCACATGGGGTGCTAATTGGCCTGCAGTCTGACATGTGGAAACGTTCCAAGACCTGTTTGACGTACTTGGTCTGATGCAAATGCACGTCTCCGTCTTTGTTTACTTCGATTTGGAGGCCAAGAAAATAGGACAAAGGTCCTGATGTTATTTGGAGATCTTGTTTCAAGGACTCGATGGAGTCGAGCACCAACTGTTTGGTTGCTCCCATGCAGATAGCGTCATCGACGTAGATTACGCAAATGAGCCGTTTTTCACCATTGCGGTAGAAGAGGCAAGGGTCAGTTGAGCTCCTCTGTAGTCCCCTATCCGTAATGATCTTGGTCAATTTCTGATTGAAATTGTATGGACTTTGTTTCAACCCGTAAATTGAACGCAACAGCCTCAGTACTTTGTTGGGGCTGCAAGCACTCCCTTCCAGGGGCGTGCACAGGATTTTTTTTTGGGGGGGGGGGCCAAGGGCACTTTGTCAGGGTTTTGGGGGGGCCAACAGATGATGATGATGATCCTTCCCATAGGACCCTATGGGCAGGATCGGAATTTGGGGGGGGCATGGCCCCCTCCCCCCCCCCCCTGGGCACGCCCCTGCTCCCTTCAGGAGGCTTCATGTAGATTTCGTCCGTCAATTCTGCGTGGAGAAAGGCAGTCTTGACGTCGAACTGGTGCATGTACAGCTTCTCCTCCGCGGCGATGCTGAGCACTGTTCGTACGGCCTCATGGCGAGCCACCGGGGAGAATATTTTGTCAGCTGAAAAATCGACCCCCTCGCGCTGCCGAAACCCCCGTAAAACGAGACGAGCCTTATACCTCTCTGTTTTTGCCATGGGGTCGGACTTAATTCGAAATATCCAGCGAGAGTCCAAGGCCTGTTTGCCTTCAGGAAGATCAGCTTCCTTCCATACACCCATTTGACGCATCGAATTCAGTTCATCCTCAATCGCGGACAGCCAGTGTTCTCTATCTGGACTTTTCATAGCTTCGGCATACGACGACGGATCTCGCTGGCCTGGCGGATCAATCGGTTCTTCGTTGTCGGTTTCCTGGCGTCCGATTCGCCTGTCTCTGTTAGCCTCGGTATGAAAAGAGGACGGCAAGGTAAATTCTGATTTTGGTTCTTTCTCGGTTTTGGATGGATCTTCATCAGTTCTCCTTTCGGTCTCATCCTGTACCATTGTGTCCAATAATGGCTTGCTCAAGAACGTAACATCCTTCGATTGGATAATTGTTCGATTTCTTGGGAGGAAAACTCTGAACCCAAGACCATGGTTGGAGTATCCAACCAAGATGGCAGGCAAACTGCGTCTATCGAATTTTCGCAGTTTTGCCTTTTGATTATGGACAAAGCATTTTGTTCCGAATGCATATAATTTGTTGAAATGAGCCTTTTTCTTATAAAATATCTCGAAGGCTGTGAGCTTCTTTTCTTCGTTGATAGTTGTGGCGTTCAGAAGATCCACACAATAATTGACACACTCAGCCCAGAGATACTTTCTTCCTTCGAGTCCTGCACTTATAAGGACGGCTCTGACAAGGTTTTCAATGGTACGTATACCACGTTCAGATTGTCCGTTTTGTTGAGGGCGATAATTGGAACTGAAGGTTTGTTCGGCTCCAATGCTGTCAAGGAGTTCCTTTACTTTATGGTTCCGAAACTCTGAACCCCCATCAGAATGGAATCGCTTGACATTATGCCCAATTAGATTCTTGAACCATTTCAAATACTGCTTGATGCAATTCGCGGTTTGATCTTTTGTCCGGAGAAAGTAAACTTTTCTGAATTTTGAAGATTCATCCGTGATCAACAGAAAATGTCGATGCTTGCCTTTCGATTCAACCGAAGGGCTGCACAGATCGGCAACAACTGTGCCTGGTTCCAAAGCCTTTGATTCTTTGGGTCTGCTGTGATCAGATTTTCTGGTCTGCTTAGCCAGAATGCATTTCTCACACTGATCCAAATCGTCCTTGTAAGGAATATTCTGAAGCTCTAGGAACCTTCTGACGGATCCTTTACTGATATGAGCCAGTAACTCATGAATGCCTCTTAGGCTTACTGCTTCAGTTAACTTCACTCGTTCCGAGGCGTTTGCTACGCTCATAATCGTATTTTCGAGTGGCATTGCAATTGCTTGATCCTCATGGTCAGGTTCTTCCTGATCATCTTGTGGATTTATTTCATCGACTTCGAGTAGGTAGAGCTCATTTTTCTTGGGTACCGGTATTACTATGCCATCTTTCTCGATGGTGAGCTCATTATTTTCAAATATGACTTTGTAGCCATCTTTTGCTAGCTTGCCAACGGAAATCAGATTCTTTCGGATGGTCGGTACAAAGAGCACGTCATCTAGATCGAGACTCACAAATCCTTGGTTCGTTCTGATGGTCAGTGAAGCAGTAACCTGGCCCGAAACCCGCAGGCGATGGTTACTGCCCAGCATGACCTCCGCGGTATCAGATTCTTTAATGATGTTATTGAACCATTTCTTATAATTCACGATGTGATGTGATGCGCCTGAATCAAGGAGGAATTGGTTTTGATTTGACCCTTGCTCGTTTGAATGAACAATGAGAGCTTCGGCGACATTCGCTCTCGGCCTGGGCCTTGTCGAGTTCGATGATGTTGAGGCCTGAGTCCTCCTTGGTTTTCGGCACTTGCTAGAGTAATGTCCTCTCATACCACAGTTGTAACATTTCGCATCCGAACGTCTGTTCGTGTTCCGTTGTGTGTTAGTGAACGTTCTATTTTGTTGCTGAGGGCGTGGTCTAAACGGACGTCTATGATATCTACTTCTTTCGGACTGGTTGCCTCCAATTTTCATCTGAGAAAGCATGGCTGTAGCTTTGTCAACACTACGGCCAGGATCTATACGGTGACCCTCTGCTTTGATGACTTCAATCAGGGATGCAAGGTCTTTGTCGCTTGCTGCTCGAGCTGCCCATCCCATTCTGATGGGCTCCCAATTCATTGGGAGTGAGTTCAACAAAGTCTCAGTTTGAATCTCACTGTCGGGTTTCACACCCACCTCTTTGAGGTTATTCGCAAGCATTGTAAAATGTTGGAGGTTTTCTTTTGTAGACTTATTTTTCGCAAATTTGAAACCCATGAATTTAGAGATCGCTGTACTTTTACGAAGAGCGATGTTCTTATCCAATCCAAGCTTCAGTCTTTCCCATGCGTCCTTGACAGAGATAGTTTCAGTCTCTTCAAAGAACATAGTGGGGATCAAATTTCGATTGATTGAAGCGAAGAGGATTTGCTTTCCTCTAAGATTCGCTTTGTCATATCTCTTCTTCACCTCGACCTCCCTGGAGTCAGGGTATGATCTTCCCTGGTGGGATCTTCTAAAGTTCCCTGGAAGATTGCCCAGGTATCTGCGTTGGCTTGCAGATACAATGGCATGAGGGATTTCCAGCTCAAGAAGTTTTGTCCGTACTCGTCTAGAATGACTGGGCACGCGACCGGTCGAAAGACCGCGTCGTCCGAAGCCATTTCTAAACGCTAGATTCTAAACGAGGTTTGCTACAACTCACCCTTCGAGTCAGTAGAGCAGAAGTCGTGCTGATAACGTGTTGGGGATTTGAAGACCACTAGCACACACAATGAAAACTGTTGGAAAATAAGGCTCAAAATTGACTGATTTCTAGCTCAGAGATAAGAGTTATACTGTGAGAGGGATGCCACGAATAAACACGAGACGTTCACGTTCGTCGGTGCAACCAGAGTAATCTTTATTCCACGAATACTGCTTTTATAGTTCAGTGTTCACACAGACGGAAGACTGAAAGGGTTGATGTCTGACCTACATAACTAGACTGGGATTCCGGAAGTTAGACACAAACGCTGTCCAGGAAGTGGACGGACCGGTGACCCAAACACTGGAGTTGCGCTTAGAACAGTTCCGTGGATATCATAGTTTGGTTTCCGTGATCAGAGTGAGGGCTATCTGATATTTTATCAACATTCTCCACCTAGGCTGAACTATGATCAAGGGAGGAACAAAAAAATGCGTTTTCCACGCTTCCTCCAAGTGCTACACGGGTGCAGTTTTTCTCCCGTGTTCCATCGTTATCGATTTTCCTTATCGGAAGCCTTCCGAATTTCCTAAGCTAAGTTTATTCTCAAGTGGAGGGCACGTGCTTATCAAGCTAGACTTTGTGCAGCCACGCAAGACAATGCACATCGTATAGAGCTCTCACTCTCTGATATACTCTATATAAGCAGGTGCACAGCCCATCTCTTCTGTGGATAGCCTCCCCTTCTAAACCTCCTTGCCTTCTGATTCTTCCATTTCAAAACTTTCTCTATCTTGCTGTGTCACCTTTGGTTGACGCTTCCGGTGTGGGAGTGGAGGACTGCTGTGCCTTTTGCTTCCTCCATCTCCAAACAATTCTAGTCAACTATTCTAGTCATCTACAACCTTTTTCTGTTTCCACCCCTTTTGGTGGAAATTATCCACAAGTCTTTTCCTTGTGACCCCTTTTTGTGCCGAAGCCGATGCCACTTGTGTGAAGAGAAGAAAGCTGCCCCATCGATGAATTTCTCCGTACGTAAAAGAACAGCCCGAAGATCCATTTTTGATCGCCAACCCTGCACTCCTGTTTTGAGCAAACCAGCGATGACGAGTTTCACTTCCAACATCGGTCACTCCAGCCCGCAGCAAAGCTCCAGGAACTCTCCCGATCCCTTACCACCAGCAGATGACCCCTCAATCCCTCATCACGTGAGTGCAGCAGCAGTACAGAAAGGAAACGCACAGGCCGACGTTCAATTCTCCGCCAAACTCCGAGTGGGCTTACGTTTCAAGATCTTCATCATGATTGGAGCATTGATCACGACAGGTGCAGTGATTTTAAACAGTATTACCAACGGGATACTCCTAAGTGAAAGGAGTAGACCGTTTGAGTCCCCCATCGCTCCTATTCCAAAAATTGATCTACCTACGTCACAGTTGACATCGCCCGTTTTCAAAGTGTGGGAGCGTGATCAGCCCCAAAAGGATGGTGCCCCGTATGTCGACTTCGCATTGCAAGAAAGATTCCGCAAGGCTGTCAAATCTTTCGATCAACTTCCTAACCAGCAATCCGAAACTGCGGATGTGATCATGCCCGTGAAGCAGCCCTTTTATCGTCAGTCAGAGCCCGAGGAAGTGGTCACGACAATGAAGCATGAAGAAAGACGATCAGTTCCATCCACGACATCAGCTCCATCGACGACTGCAGAATCCCCAACCACTACTCAGAAAGTCCAGCTCGCAACCTCGGCTCTCGACGAGCACTCTCCAATCCCTTTCAACAGCTTCGCTTGTAACATACTAGACCAGCACTGGGTTTGCTCCAAGTCTGGATCATCTTTTGTGTATTCTTCAAAAATGCAGTTCCGTCGTCTCGATCCATCGTTGTAGCTCCGATCACTTCTACTATTGCTACCAAGGATCCGATGGACAAAGCACTGTACGATTTTAAATGCAAAGGGAAGGTTCATGTCCATTTCGTGAGGACTTCGCTTGTAGACTCTTAGCCCTTTCTTTCGATTCCCTTGATTGCTTTGAAGTTGGGTTCTTCTACTACTTTCTTTTAAACCTGGCTTCGCGTTTGTTTGATTTGTAATAAAATTAAGGCGCATCTTACGCTCACGTTTCTCATCGAGAATCATTCTGTCCTTTTTCTTGAAGGCATTCTCTTCACAATAATACTAAGAAATATCCTCTACAGTTTCTTGGTATGGCGAGTCTAGGCTAGCGGGCAGAGATGAATATTCTCTTCGTCTCATTTTTCTCTTAATCATGGTGGCAACGATAACCACGATCGTTATCAAGACGCCAACGGAGATGAGAATGACCATCCGTTTAGCTCTCGATCCTGGTTGTGCCGGAGGAGGCCGGTGATTCCGTCGTTGGCTGCGGAGATGAAGACGTGGGAGCGACCGTCGTTGACGCGTTCCTCTTCTCAAAGTCTTCCCAGATCTCCTCACCGCCAGAGGGCGCTCCATCTGGTCTCAGGCACACCACCGTCGGAGAAGCGAGCATCTCACAGGCGATCTCGGCTTGGAAACAATGACAAACGAAAAACTGTTTCGATTGCTCCGAGATTGTGCAACTGAATTTCTCTGCCTGGCATTGCTCATCGCAATCCGTGTACTTGAAGAATGAGTCGACAGTGTTGAGTGAGACCAAGAGAAATGTGAGTGCTGCGAGGATCATGGTCAGTTCTCAATCCTTCGCTACTGGTTGAATTCCGATCTCTTCTCTCAGCTTCTGGAATCGAGTTTTATCAATTGGTTTAGTGAATGCATCACTCAAGTTCTCGAGGCTTGGAATGTAGGCTATCTCTAGCTTCTTCTGCTCCACCTTCTCTTGAATCCAGAAATATTTCACCTCCATATGCCTCGTATTTCTGCTTTGCTGAGACTCATTCACCAACCTCAATGCTGCCTGATTATCTATGCGAATCGTTGGTACTTCGGGGTAGCCTAGCTCACTGACGAGTCGATGGAACCAGATTGCTACTTTGCCGAACTCTGCTGCTGCAATGGTTTCTGATTCACATGTTGAAAGAGCAATGGTTGGCTGTTTTCGACTCGCCCAGAAGAGAGGGCCACCGTTGGAAACTATAACGATTCCGGTGGTTGACTTCCTCGTCCTTGGGCATGCTGCGTAATCACTATCACAGAAGAATTTGAAAGCGCCATCCTTGTTTCCATCGTAATGGATCCCGTAATTTCGAGTCGCATTGAGGTATCTCAGGAGACGCTTCGCGCTATTCCAGAGATGCTTTGTGGGACAACGCAAGTATCTTGAAAGATAAGAGACTCCGAATGATATATCTGGTCTCGTGCCCTGTGCTAGATAATTTATCGATCCCACAAGCTCTCGATGAGGAACATCTTCCACTTTCTCTGAGTCCTCAACGGAGTAGATGCACTTATCAACTGGTGTGGCAACTGGTTTGGAATTCACCATATTGTAATTCTCTAGGATGGTTCTCAAATATTGCTTCTGGTGAATGATCACGCCCATGTCAGGAGTTCTCTCGATCTGCAATCCCAGAAAGTAACTCAATGGTGCATACTTGATTTCTAATTTCTTTTTCAGCTTCCCAAGAAACTCAAGAATGACTTTCTCACTCACGCCCATGATGATTCCGTCATCAACGTATAAAGCAATCGTAATTTTATCAGAGTTTTTGCAATGAAACACACAATAGTCAGCACTATTCTGTTCAAGCGACAACTCTGAGAATATGGATTTGATCTTCAAGTGGAACATTCTGTTTGACTGCCGCAGTCCGTAGATGGATTTCTTGAGTCTACAAACTCTTCCGGTCTTGTCCTGGAATCCAGGGGGCTGATTCATGAAGATTACTGGCTCTTCTAACTCAGCATAGAGAAATGCTGTTTTCAAATCGAACTGATATGTGACTAATCTTTCTTTTGCTGCGATATTCAAGATTGTACGGATTGTTTCAAATTTTGCTACTGGAGAATAAAGCTCATTAAATTCTTCCACGGCGCGTTGAAGAAACCCCTTGATCACAAGACGAGACCGAAACTTTTCGATGGCACCTGTTGGTCCACGTTTCACTTTATAGACCCAGCGGCATGGCAAACTTCGTTTACCGGGTGGTAGCTCCACCAGAGTCCAAACATCCAGAGAATCCATGCTTTGGATCTCCTCCTTCACCGATTCCAACCATGATTCTCTGTCAGGTGAACTCATTGCTTCTTCATACGTTTTGGGCTCATCTGGCAAATGGCTCCCACTGCTATTGACCGCAGCGGCATTTGCCTGATATCCATATCTTTGAACTGGTTTGAGAGTTGATCGGTCTCTAAGAGTCATTCGTCTGCTCTCTTGAGCTGGCTCAGTCTGCTTTCTACTTTTTGCTCTACTGCCTCTTTTCTTTCGTTGATTGCTAGAAGTTTCATCCGCCTGACCTTTCTGCTCACCGCTACCTGACTGCCCTTCACCTTCAGAACCTAACGGCTGCTCCACCGACCCGCGTTGCTGCTGCTGCTGCTCTGAATCCTGCTGCTGCTCGCTTTGGCGCTGTCGTTGACTCATGGCGCGCTGCTCTTCAGATGAAGGCTGCTGCTGCTGTGAATCTGACTGCTGCTCTGAGCGGCGCTGCTGGGATTCTAGTGCGCGCTGCTGCATGCTAGTCGACGGGAGCTGCTGCTCGGCTGATGATGGATTTTCTGGTGGTTCCTGGTTCACTTCTTCATTCTCGTTGTTAGCTGATTCCTCACTTTCTTCTGGGTTGTTGTCCGGTGCACTATCTGGTCTTTCGTTGAGGGAGTCCGCCTCGTTGTTGCTGTTGCCTGGAGCTGTTTCGGGCCCGTTGTTTGATGCTCCACCGTCTGAAGGATCTTGTACACTGGAGGGGAGGCGGCAATAGTCCTCCAATATTTATACGAATGAATGCATTCTGTTGACGAATGGAGTCAGCGGGCGGTCGAGCAGACCGACTGTTCTCGTGGAGTTCGCGATTCTGCGGCCGCTATTTTAGTGGGCCGTCTGGCGGACGGAGCGATCGTGCGCGGAGAGCGCCAGCCGGTGTCTCGGACGGCAAAGCGAGATGGTTTTGGGGGATATGCCGAAAATGATGACCTTTGGCAACGGGAAACAATGTCGAGCGGTATATTTCCCACAAGGAGAGGTCCCTGATGTGAACACTTGGTTTCTGCCGAAGTCTCGTCAGCGTGAAGCTTCACAGTCCACTAAGAAGAAAACCTATCGGGATCTCGTACGGGAACGCGCGGATTAGTAGATACATATGAGCATTTCAAGAGAGCGCGTCTCCCATAGAGAAGAGCGCGCTCCTATCCGCAACGGGCGCTAAATGTAGGGAATATACGCGATTCCAAAGTCCGCGTCTCGAGAACGGAGGGGGGGGAGCAGGAAGCGGGTGGACTTATCAAGATCTCCCGAAGTTGACAATCGCGACACGAAGCGGCTCCCGAATAGAGTGTTAACCAGAGCCTGGAAGTTCAGGCATTAATCATTTTCGGCCCTCAACCTATCCATAAGAATCGATGGATATATTGATGATTGGTGCATCGCTGATCCATCCCACGTCGTGTTCGAACGAATATCATCGACATTGTCGACTTCCGATCATCCATTCAATTAATCGATGGAGAGTGAATAATGAATAATGCCTGAACTTCCAGGCTCTAGTGATAACTATGTGCTCGGTCCGCGGAAGATCCTATCGTGATCCCTATTCCTTTCGTCAAGGGACTCAGCCAGCCGCGTCAACGCGTAGTTTGCTCCGGAGATGCGCAGTAGCCGTTATGCGCAGAGTCAGGGCGCGAAAACCTATTGAGCTTGCGCCGATATCCAAATCTTTGGGGGAGTGGTCACTAGTCAACGGTCGAGCGCGGCGATTTTCATACGCATTAAACGCGTTAGCGATCTGGTCGACTGTGGTTAACGGAACGACAAGTGACGAGGAGTTCCAAGACGAACGAGGGATCAAGCGCAAATGGCGATCGCAGAAGGCTTCAAGAAAGCCACCAGTCTGCGTTTCGGTGAAGGTGAAGTTTGGTACCACGAAAGCGGGATCTTCGATCACGATGGTTCCCGTGGTACATCTACCTTTTTTTCCATGTTAAGCGCCGCGACAGGCACGGACGTTTCATTGAGCTTACATGCAAGGCATACAGACGACCTTCCATCCGATGCCGAGTGTCAGCGAAGATCACGCCTGCAGGCCACATACTTCGTGTCTCCGGCATCCATAATCATCTGCCTGATGCAAAGGGTCATAGCGTTGACTATCGCGAAGCCAAGAGGGACATGATTTCGGAGATCCGTGTAAATCCTCGTCAACAACCCATAGATGTCGTACTCAAGCGACGACGAGCGCTCCCAGTTGAGCCCGCGTCCACACTGATACCTTCGAGACTAACTCGAACCCTCCGCTCTCATGCCTCCAAGATGATGCCTGGCAAGGTCGCTTCCTTGCTGCAGCTCCATGAGCAAATTTCCTCCGGGGATTACCCCGGGTTCACAATAACACGCGATAATCAAAGAGTCCTCAGCTTTTACGACGCGCAACACGACACACTCGTCGTAACTACGGCCGATCTACTCCGATTGTTGCGTGAAGCCTCAGTGATGCACTGCGATGCCACTTACAAAACGAGGCCCCGCAAAATCTGCCAGCAAGTGTTCACTGTGCATGCAAACTGGCAGGGACAGGTCGGCATGATAGCTTGCGCATTCATGAATCAGAAAAATGCGCACGCGTATGGCTGGGTTTTTCAGTGCTTGAAAGTGAATTCACCCGGCCTTACAATCCCAGCCTATATGGGGGATTGGGACACAGCAATGCGGTCGGCGGTTCGCTCGGAATTCCCGAACGCGCATCTATATGGATGCTTATTCCACTACTGTCAAAGTCTTGTGAAGAGAGCCACGGAACACAGCAGTGCTGCCGTTGGCTTGACGGAAGAACTCCTCCGTGAGGACGAAATCTATGCAATCTTCTTGTCATTTCTTGCGCTACCGCTGCTCCCGACACCGCTGATCCTTCCTGCCTTCCACCATTTCGCTGCTCTGGCTCGTGTAGCTCACGACGGATTCTCTCCGTTTCTCGAATACGTTTCTTCGTTTTGGATGGTCAGGATTGGTCCCGAGAATCTTTCGGTGTACAGGTTGCCTTCGCGGACGAATAACCACGTTGAGTCGAACAACGCTTTTCTCTTGCGCAACGCCGGCATCCGCAGCCGAGTTTGGTCGTTCATCAACGTTCTTGTGAACTCTGCTCAAGATGTGATAGTGGACTACGTGAGCCACGTTGATGGAGTCCGTAACATACGCTCCTGGCAGAGCAAGGCCACCAAGGGTAACTGCAAGAGGATCGAAGAATCGTGGACCCTTTTAGAGCAAGGAGAAATCAACCATATAGAGTTCATTGAGCGAGTGAAGTACAAGATGGGCAAAAGAAGGCGCCGACCAAATCTCAACAATACGGATCCTCTGATACCGGGCCCTGGAGCAGCGGGCACGAACGAGCCGGACTCATCAGATTCGGAGTCAACTGCGTTGGTTCTGATTGGCGACTCGAGTCTAAGAGGAGACGAATTCGAAGATGCACTTTCGGACTCGGGGAGCACGGCCTCTGACGTGGACGTGGCCGCTCTGGAGGCTGAGTTCAACCACCCAAACGAAAACTCATCCGCTCTCGAAGTCAGCTTTAACGATGAAGAGGAGACGGAACCTGAAGGAATCTACTCCCTGCCCATTCTCGATCATTTGGCGGATCACACGTACACTTCTGAGTCACGCTAAAAACTTTCACTGCTGAACTACCACTACCCCTCGGAGGGAAAAAAAAACGAAAAAAAAACAAAAAAAAAGTCCCTCATAGCTCAAGCGTCCACGTCGCGAGGGATGGGAACCCGTAGAGAGGCGTTCTCCGCACTTTTTCTCGAAGCGGAGGCATGTGACGTCTACTCTGCGGGGCTAATTGAGCACGGATCGCGAAATCCTAACTACTAAACATGCTTGTGAGAATCCAAACGAAGTCCCGGCAGCCGGCTGATTCGATTCATGCAGCAAGACCACGATCCGCTACGAGGAGCAGAACCGAAGAAGAATGCCAGGACGAAATAACCCCTGGATGACTCTCCAGGTTCCGCATCCGACCAGTACCAGTATCTTCAATACTTTCCTCATAGGTCTCACTCCCCAGCAAACCGCGCCAGGGTGTACATAGTAGATGCGCTACTTTTTTTTATCATCTCGCGTTACTAGAGGTCTTGCTCTTCGGCATATTCCCCAATCCCATCTCGTCCTGCCGTCAGAGAGACCACACGGAGCACCTAGCGGAGAACCGCTCGGTTCGCCAGACGGCCCGTCGAAACAGCGGCCACAGCACTGCGAGCGCCACGGAGAACATCGTTCTCCTCGACCGCCCGCTCGCTCCAGTCGTCAAGAGAATGCATCCATGCATGTAAATATTGGAGGACTATTGCCTAGACCCCACTGGAGTGCTTGAGAGGACCTTCTCTGAGGAATCGAATATTGTTAGATACTCTGACTAATCTTGTGCCAGGTATGAGGACCCTGTATCCGAGGACACCATCATTCAGACCAACGAGAATTGCTTCGACACTTCTGTCCGCGAATTTCTTTCTTTTCGGATCTTGATCGAGGAGGAAACATTTTGTTCCGAACGGGTGCACTTTCCCTAGATAGGGTTTCCTGCGATAGATTATTTCGTAGGCCGATTTGTTTTCTATTTTGTTGATTGTGATCGCATTTAGAATTTGGTTGCTGAAGTTGATTGCTTCGGACCACGGTGTTTTAGTTCAGTCCGCTGTCGATCAAGATTGTCCGTGCCAGATCCAGGAGGGATCTGTTGGATCTTTCGCTGATACCATTCTGCTGAGGTGTCCTAGAATTCGAGATCGTATGCACCGCCCCTGTGTGTCTGATGATATCATCGATCTCCTAGTTGAGAAATTCAAGTCCACGATCCGTGTGAAGTCTGGTGATGTTCTTTCCAGTTTGCGTCGAAAACCACTGAACATAGTCTCTGATGCATGAGGCTGTCTGATCTTTGGTTTTCAAGAAGAACACTCTACGGAATTTCGAGTACTCATCCGTCAGTACTAAGAAGTGGTTATGACTGTGGATTGATGGTGGTGTTGGACTGCAGAGATCTCCGTGGATGACACCTATGGCTGATGCTCTAGCCTCCTGAGGCTTCGTTCTGTATGAGGATTTTGTCTGCTTGCCCCTGGTGCATGATGTGCAGTCAGTCAGATCGTCAACAAAGGGTATTCCGGTTCTAAGGAGTACTTGCCGAACTTTCTCCTTGTGTACGTGCGCCAGTGCTCGGTGTGCCTCCTTCAGACTGATTGGACTCTCTTCAGCGATGTCCATTGCCGCCATGGCATGCGCTGACTTCGAAACACTGGCTCTCAGTTTGTAGAGCGCTCTATCACGTCCGGCGAACACTTTTGTCCTTCCTTTGGACAAGATCATCCCTTCGCTACGGACAGTACACCGGAACCCTGAATCTAGAAGTTGACCTGAGGAAATCAAACAGCAGTACATCTTAGGTACATGAAGTGTCTTCTCTAGCCGCAACTTCACTTTTCTGTCACCACATTGAACAGTGATCTCGATCGTTCCTTCTCCATGTGCTCTGATGGTCGAGGAATCACCGAGATGCACTTCCCGGGGTGGTTCAAGTGGTACGTACTCAATGAAATAGCTCTTGCTGTTCATAATGTGACATGTTGCTCCTGAATCGATTAGCAAAGAGATGTCATCCGTTACCTCTAATCCCTCTTCCAGAGTCGGATGATGGTTGACGGCTGACATTTCTGCGACTTGCGCATGTGTCTTCTGTTGACGGTTGTTCGGCCTTCTTTTTGAGCGGCATGGGAACGCTTTGTGTCCCCTCTTGTTGCAGTTCCAGCAAACGATCTCAGTTGTTCTTTGATATGACTGACTCTGGCTTTTCCTCATGTTTGTTCTTGTGTGTGACTGGCCTCCACGGAATGGCCGACGTCCACCGACTCTGGCTGCCAGAGCTGTTGTATTGCCCTGAGGATCACGCATGGTTCTTCGAGCTTCTTCCGCGTAGATCATTTCCACAAGATCAGCGTAATCCTTTGGCGTTGATTCCTGAATTAGTCTCTTGTAATTCGTAGATGATGGCTTGGTAAACGTTAAGATTTTCGGACACTGATTTGCTGCTGTTCCATCTGAAGTTCGAGAATTTTTCGATTGCTATATCTGCGAAGATGTCACTTCTGCCGGTGTATCTATCGTTGATACGTTCCCAGGCATCCTTCGCTGTCACGAAGACTGAATCTTCGAAGAACATTCTCATCACTGTAATTTGTTGAAGAGAGTTGAAGATAATTTCACGAGCATTTTGATTGCCGATTATGTAATTTTCCTTTTCGTCTTGTTTGGTGGGATCAAGTCTGCCGATGATGACATCCCAGGCATACTCTGCCGATTGGAGGTTAACTGGGAGGATGGACTTCCAGGCGAGGTAGTTCCTACCGTCGTCTCGCAAGATGACCCTGTTCTTCTTCGTGTGGGTCTCGCTGGACTCCGCCATGGCTGCTCGTTGTCTGTGGCGTAGCACACTACAACTCTTCACTACACACTTTTCACTGATAAGTTCACTCTAAGTTCCTGATAGTTGGAGCACTAGGCACAGCTGGTCGTGCTGATAACGGTTTTATGTTGGAAAATAAGGTTCAAATTGACTGATTTCTAGCTCAGAGACAAGAGTTATACTGTGAGAGGGATGCCACGAATAAACACGAGACGTTCACGTTCGTCGGTGCAACCAGAGTAATCTTTATTCCACGAATACTGCTTTTATAGTTCAGTGTTCACACAGACGGAAGACTGAAAGGGTTGATGTCTGACCTACATAACTAGACTGGGATTCCGGAAGTTAAACACAAACGCTGTCCAGGAAGTGGACGGACCGGTGACCCAAACACTGAAGTTGCGCTTAGAACAGTTCCGTGGATATCATAGTTTGGTTTCCGTGATCAGAGTGAGGGCTATCTGATATTTTATCAATAAAAACGCTTCGCGTACACTTGAAACGTACCCAGTGAGTTTATTGAGTAATGAAGCTTGCTTATATAAGAGTTTGAGGAAAGGGAAACCCTCTTACGTACTTTAGCTATTAAACACGTGCACATTCCAAGCGGCCCATGGGCGTCTAGCCAATTAAACATATATCCGGGTTTAGAGACATTCCATGGGGCCCAATGGTCCTGGTGAGAAGACACACAGAATCTGAATATTCAACAAGTACGCGCCGATCCCTTGAGTTGGCTTGGAGAGGACATTCTCCATCTTGAAACACACATGGAGCGATCCGAGACAAAGTTTTGCTTTCGAAAATCCAAAACAAATTCTCGCTGTGTATTCTAATGAAAGAACAATTGACCTCATTGGGCGAATCTTAAAACGCATATTTCCATTTTTTTAGTGCATAAGTGCATGCACAATTTTCACTTTTTAGTGCATGAAGAACCGTGCTCTACTTATCATAAGTCCGGGTTTAGAGACATTCCATGGGGCCCAATGGTCCTGGTGAGAAGACACACAGAATCTGAATATTCAACAAGTACGCGCCGATCCCTTGAGTTGGCGTGGAGAGGACATTCTCCATCTTAAAACACACATGGAGCAATCCGAGACAAAGTTTTGCTTTCGAAAATCTAAAACAAATTCTGAAAATGATGGGAAAAAAATATGATGGGAAACTGGATCATGAGATCATTTCTAATCTCCCGGGCAGATGTTTACGTGCGGATGTATCGCTCGCATGTTGTTCCGATTTTGCTGTATGCTAGTGTAATTTGGAACGCACTGAACAAAAGGGATATTGAGATGCTAGAGACTGTACAGAGAAAATTCATTCGAAAGGTTGAGAAGAGATGCAGTTTGGAGAAGGGATCCATTAAACTCCCTCTGGTCTCTGAAAGGTTGGAGGACTGTGATGTAAAATATCTAAGAAAACTGATTCGAAGAGAAGAACTCTTCGACGATGTGTTTGACCTCCGTCAGTGCAATACACGGAGAGGCTTCACCTTTAAAGCCAAAGAGATAGCTAGGTCCAATTGCATACTGCGTCTATACCCATGGCGAATTGCCTCGATTGTAAATTCCTAAATGACCCCCCCATTTATTTACGAATAAATGCGTGTTCACTTCAAGTAGGCGTCTTGGTACGCCATTGGGTATACCTAGGAAGCGGGCATCGACCCCGCTTTCGTACTACCAGTGGGGTGCATAAGCACCACCATTCGCTCCCCAGCAGAGCTGCAATGAGTCACCAGCCCTCAGTCTGTGACATGAGTCATCCGCTCCCAGAAGCAAGAGGACCGGCAGCTCCAGCACCCAGTGCCTCCTCAACACCCCTCCCTAGCTGTCGAGTCCTCTAGCCCGACAGCAGCTCCGTGTGCCAGTCACCTCGGGAGGAGTCCACCAGCAGTCAGGACCCGGAGAGCGCGCAGCCCGTATGAGCGCTATGAATCAGAATTATACGCCAGCAAAACTTATCCCCTGAACTGCCAACGTGAAGAAGAAAAAAAACGGCATCTGTGACTGGAGACGAGTTCTCACAGCCTGTCCCAAAGTTCCCCCTTCACAGATAGCCGAGTGTAGCAGATGAATGCTGATGTCGACGACCGGTCTATGCGAGATCGCCAAACATTTCTACGGATGGATGCTGTTACATTTCGTCGCCTGGCGGCCGGAGCCGTGGAGCTGGGCCGGTGGCCTCCGCGCGAACATGCATGGCGGCCGCCGCGAGAACATGCCCCAGCACGGGCCGTGCTCTTCAACCGCCATTCTAGAGGGCGCTGCCAACGTTTTTCAAACCCACTCCAGAATATGCATATAAGGCGACGCCAGAATAAACCCGTTGTTGAGAGTTTTCATGGAACAGAGCAGCGTTTCATACTTTGAGAGTACCGAGGAAGACGAGAAGTTCGATAGTGTCGACAATTGTGACAAGTTTGCCTGACGTTCGGCGTCGACCCTGCCAACGTTTCGGAATTCCGAAATCCCGCAGTCTGGATGGAATTCTTCGAAGACTACCCTCCTGATGTTTCCTTGTCATGGTCCCGCGATTCGGAGAACGAAGGCGCTAACGTGAGCCGTTCGCCGTCTTGTAGGACTGTTGATCGGTTCTCAAGAAGTCGCTCACGGTCGTCTGATTCCTCGGCTTCCTCTACGCCAGTGGTTCCCAACCTGGGGGCCTGGGCCCCCTTGGGGTTCCCAAGCGGCGTTGTAGGGGAGCCCGGCGGCTGCTTACAAACATTTCCCCGGTGAGATGAGCCGAGCGCAGGAATGCATGGTGACCGTATAGAAAGGCTCGTTGACCAGAGACAGGAACAAGCTAGTCATTAATGAATAGAATTTTCCGCCATAATGGACTCTTTGACTGGTAAGTCGTTCATTCCCAGAAATTTTTTTATGCGAAAAAATCCAAGGGGAGCCCGAGGACGGATCTCATCCCGAGCGGGGGGGCCTACCCGTGAAAAAGGTTGGGAACCACTGCTCTACGCCAACTGTCAACTTGCCGTCGGGAGTCGCGACGATGAGCATGGCAGTCGTCGAAAGCTTGCAACAGCTTTTGACGTCGGGGATCGCCTGCAGCAGTTCCGCCGATGAGGCAGTGGCGTTCATCCGCAATCAGCCTAATGGCTCAGCGATGTTGGCAGCGTGTAACTTTCCCTCGATCATGGCATTTCTACGTTACCACTACGAGTACGCTGCTGTCCAACCGTCCGTGTCAACCGGAGGCGTGATCTCCCCGCCGACACTGGAAGCAGTCGTCGAGTCTCCACCGTCAACATCGTCCTCAGCAGGGGTGTTCTTCCCTCCGACATTGGAAGCGAGTCGCCTGTCTTCGCCTCGTCGAGACGCATCATCGCCAGCTCCATCGTACGAAGCCGCAATCGAGGATGTTGATGTAGTCGTCGACGAAGTAGCTGCTTCCGACGACATCGACGACGCTGAAATCGACGCCGCCATCTTTGCTGTTCTCCATGCTGCCCAGCAGCCATCATTGGCCGGGCGGGACGTCCAACATGAAGAAGAATCCTGGTCACGGCA
The DNA here is from genome assembly GCA_031001835.1 of Lepidoglyphus destructor. Taxonomy (NCBI): domain Eukaryota; kingdom Metazoa; phylum Arthropoda; class Arachnida; order Sarcoptiformes; family Glycyphagidae; genus Lepidoglyphus; species Lepidoglyphus destructor. The sequence continues at coordinate 1,158,130 of JARNKU010000045.1, forward strand.
CCACAAAAGATGCATTCGGGCGGCCGGAGGAGTGGTGGCGTCCATTTTTAAATGTCCAATTGGGTACACCCCATTTGGGCGCCAGATTCTTTGGGCGACGGAGTTTTCTGGGCCACGGGACAATTGGGCGACGGGACTTTCGGGCTGAAGGTAATGTCCAAATGACCCGTCGCCCGAATGTCTCGTCGCCCGGTTGTCCCGTGGCCCAGAAAACTCCGTCGCCCGAAGAATCTGGCGCCCAAATGGGGTGTACCCGTCCAATCAGGGTGCTGTACGACTCCCGCGAATGAGGCTTTAGTCGTTTGATATGTTACTCGCATCACCAATCGCCACGTTTACGGCATTCCTTGTATTTCGCCAGCACCTCAGAACACATGAATAAATGGAATGAGGCTTTTCCCGGTTGAGAGAACGAACCGCCAGGTGCGGATGAGGGGTTGGATTTTCGAATACTGGAAGACCACGAGCACGGCGAGGCCTTCCTGGGTCGATGATATCAAGAGACACGAACTAGCAAATGCATCGAGGCAGTGGCGGCGCCAGCGGGACGCTTGGGGCGCTTTAGCGTCCCAAGTCTCAGAAATCGGGACGCTTAGCGTCCCGATTTTTCTGCCGTGTACATTTGAACCAATTCGTGTCAATGAAACTCTAGATTGCATTTTGCGTTGGCAATCCTCTCTCGGGAGAAGTTCTACTACTCATCGAGACCTATGAATAAAGCGTCCCAAAAAAATCCAAGCGTCCCAAAAAAATTATTTTTCAAGCGTCCCAAAAAAAATCCAAGCGTCCAAAAAAAATTATTTTTCAAGCGTCCCAAAAAAAATGGCTGGCGCCGCCACTGCATCGAGGCCCAACCGTCAACTCGCCAATCCGTCGTGTCCTCGCTTTGTTGTAAACCCTCGCAACCTGCCTACCCGAGAAGCACCCGATTCGGTTCCTTCTGGTCAGCTCGCCATCGTCGACCACTCCGAAAAAAGACCTGAACTCATTATGAGGAACTCTCTCCATCATTGGCCGAGCGAATCCAGGACCAGAATTCCGATTGGCCATTTAAAAATGGACGCTAACCATCTCTCCTCCGACCGCCCGAATGCATCCATCCGTAGAAATGTTTGGCGATCTCGCATAGACCCCCAAGGAGCGGCGTGAGCTGATCACACGGGTATAGGACATAGGGTAGCAAACAAACTTTCGGGGAGCAGACGACGTCGAGGGAAAGGGAGAGGCATTGCCCGGAGCGGAAACGCGCGCGATTCGAAAAATGGAGGGTTCGTTGAAAGCCCTTGCTGCGGTAAAAAAGACGTCCTGTATGGCGATTTCGTGAAGCTATAATAATCGATGATGAAATTCCATTGATAGATATGAAATAAGCGATGGACCCATGAGAAACGAAATCTTTCTGCTAGAGTCGACGAAACAAGGCGCAGAGGACGAAAAGCGCACACTCTATGGAGCCGTTGTCGGCAGCGTCACCAGCAGCAGTAGATTTCATTTTGCGGCAGCACAGTGTCAAAAATCGGCAAACAGGCTCTATACAGATGGGACATGGAACGCGATGGGCGTCGTCTGATCTCTTGCGATGGAGCTCGTTTTGGCGAATACGTCTGGTGTGATCGGGAAGGGGAATATGAGGTCGATGGACAGAGGGGAGTCTCAGAATACTTCTTCCACCGCGAACGGGTTAACTACAAGACCGGTGAAGCTACAATCCGATGCAAGAAATGGAAGCAGTAAGTACCTCGGTGTCTGGCATGGGCTCTCAAGATATGAAAGCAGGTCAAACGTGTTCCTTGGATCACTTTCCTTCAAGCAGTCGAAGGGTATCCCTATTCCCATGGCAATCGATGGCTTGTATCGACTCTAAGAGAAGAAGTTACACTCGAGTTGAAAGGAGGTTCTCGCCGTCCCTCAACTTTTCTGAACACGTCAACAACACAGTCAGAAAATGCTCGCTGATCTGTTCCTGGATCTTACGGGCCTTCGTGCTCAATGACCCGTCTATGTATCTGGACCTTTATAGAACCTATGTTTTACCACATGTTGAATATTGCTGGATTATCTGGTACCCTCGTTACACCAAGGACCGAATTCTGCTTGAGAAAATGCAAAACAGATATTTACGCCGTGTTGAGAGTCGTTGTAACCTGCCTCGCAAATCGCTTAGCATGCTGACGATCGGCGAACGACTTGACATTGCAGACCTCTCTTGCCTTCGTCGACTGATGCGTGACGAAGCGAAATTTGACGAGTTTTTCGACTTATCTGCCTGCAAATCGAGGCGTGGTTTCGTGCTTCGTGCAAAGTCATTGTCCAGATCAAACATGGTCTCCCATATATACCCTTGGAGAGTTGCTTCCAAGATAAATTGATGTGAAGCTCAGTGCAATGTTTCCACCGATCTATGTGTACATACGCAACTTTTAATAATCCCCATTGAATAAATGGCGTTCACCACAAAAGTCTCTCGAGTCGAAAATCGTGCCGAATTCTGTGCGGCAAAAATGCTCGAGCCCCGGATCGCCCAAAAAATGGCCGGGTGATTGCTGTCGGATTGGGATGCGTCCAACTATGAGGTCTGAGGGCTGAGAAGTGACGGATATGGACGCCACACTGTACGCCGGACTGGACATCTCGCTGACTGATACTGCATGCCAAAGCCAATCCTGACAAAGATATTCTGAAGAATGCTCTTAACGCCATTGCAACTGCTTCGATTCCATGTTCTTTATCGCCCTGCCTGGAAGTCCGTTTCTCATATATGCATTCTTTTCCTCAGTCCGATCTTTTGTCCAGTACGGGGCAAAATCACAGCCGAAGGTGAAGTCTTGCGGCTGGTGGGACGTCATAATCATGCAGCAGAGTTCAAAGGGCGAGGCAAGGATGTGTTCACCTCCAGAGCGACCTGGATAAGATCGCTACATCAGAATCAGAGGCTGACTCCTATGACAGCGATCCTGAACGAACGCAGAGAGTATGTATTCGGATACCATTTTATTCAAGTAATTCATTTTGATCGTGGAGCTCTGACCGTGATCCCTAAAGCAACCTTTTCGTCCAGGTTGGCGATGCACACTGCAGTTCAAGTTGTCCCAGTCCAGCACTTAAGGAGTGCGCGACGACAGCGAGCACAGAGACGTCCGGCCCCAGTCCGCACCCCCAGCAGCTCCACAACGCGATACAGGAAAATGCTGTGCCAAATTTCACGGTGACGAAAGACGGTGAAAGGATACTCAGCGTATTCTTTCCCGGTTCGCAAACCGTAATCCTTACAACCCGCAGGCAGCTCAACTTGTTGCCAAGGGACGCGGAAATACATGCGGACGCTACGTACAAGGTCGTTAAGACGACCCCGTTCCGACAACTTTTCACGGTGCACGCGAACTGGACAGGACACGTAAGAAGAGAGCTGGCATCGGATCTCCGATATTCCGACATTTGTAAAGACTATTTGGTGTCATCCAACCCTCTGTTTATCATGCCAATTTCAGGTTGGAATAATTCTAGTCGCTTTCATGAAAGACGCTTCAGCCGAGTCCTACCGAGAAGTTTTCCATTTTCTCAAGCAGGAGACGCACGGAAACGTCTCCGCTTACATGGGCGATTTTGACGCCGCTATGAGGTCGGCGGTCAGAGCAGAGTTCCCTCGAGCTCGCATACGTGGCTGTTTATTTCACTATGCCCAGGCTCTCGTCCGTCAAGCAAACTCTCGGCTCGTCGGCTTTGCCAAGCACCTCAGAAAGCCCGGAGATATCTTGGAAGCGTTCTTGTCCTTCACCGCACTACCATTATTGCCTCCAAATCAGATACTTCCGGTTTTCGAAGAACTATCCCGAGAGACTCTGGCAATAAGCCCTAATGTAAGCTCAATATTGCTCCGTATTAGACCATGGTATTCATCACTGAAGAGACATTCTAGCAGGATAACTTCATTCAAACAAACACCCGTGTCATTGCTGAAACTGGACCGGAAGAAATGTTCGTCATAGTTTCAGACTTTCGTGGCTTATGTACGGTCGTACTAGCTAGAGCAGGTCGGTCCGGAGGAACTCTCTCTATACAGAGTAACTTGCCGTACGAACAACTCTGTTGAGGCCAACAACTCTAAGCTCAAGCGGGAACTTCGCGAGAACCCAGCACTCTGGGACGTTGTCGGTGGGTGTTTTCGAAGACTAGTTCGAATCATTCACCCGTCTCTCCGTATCTTGATTTCGTACACGATCTTATCGTCAGTGACGTCGTCCCTAAACCATTGCGCTTCTCAGGGACCCTTTGTGAAATGGCTCAAGATGTTGCCATCGATGTTAACATTCGAGCCGAAAATGTTCAGCACTTGTACTCCAAACCCCGCAGAGCCACGGTGGATAACGAGAAGGGAATAACACTCGCATGGACACGCCTTGAGCAAGGAATAATCACGCCAAGAGAGTTCATAGAAAAAGTGAAATTCAGGGTTGGTGGAGGTAAGTCCTCATCGGTGCCGCCTCAGATCTTGGGACTTCCACACTTGTATGATGAATTATATAGGTTTCTGCCCATGCTTTTCATTTTAGCAACTTGATACACGATTTTTGCTTCTCCAACTTTCCAGCGGCGGTGAGACATGGGCTTCCGGACAAGAGGGGGAGTCGATATTTCATCGAGACAAAGGGAAAGTCAAGGCTTGGGTTTCCTGGATGGACAATCAAGCGGCCTTGAATGATCACAATTATGATCTCAAAGGGATGCATCACCCATTTGGCGACCATTGCTATGCGAAGCTCTTAACTGAGAATCCGGACTCCTCACAACATCAAACTAGTGATATGGTGCCGAATATTCCCACGAAAACGCCACAAGATGACAGAACGAATCCCCAAGTACCGCCGATTACTGAGGAAATTCTTGCGGCCATAAACGAAGCATTCCGGAACCCTCCTCGACAGGTGCTAGTAAATGTGGCTCGACAGCCGGTCACTCGGAGTGACCTTGAAACACTCATCGGTCTAAATTGGCTAAACGATGTCATAATCAACGCCTATCTGAATCTTATCGTCGAGCGGAGCAGAGAAAAGCCTAATCTGCCGAAAGTTTTCGCATTCAATACTTTCTTTCTGAAAATCTACGACGGGAAAGATTATGACACGGTTCGCCGCTGGACAAGACAGGATGATGTTTTCGCCCACGATGTCCTGTTGTTTCCCGTGCATTCGAACAATCATTGGTCGATGGCAATAGCAGACTTGAGATTCAAGAGAATCAAATATATGGATTCTCTAGGTGGTCACAATCCGGATTGCGTGCGAACGTTACTTACTTACCTGTCCCATGAGCTTGAGGACAAGAGGAAAACTCGGCTCGATGTGGACGAATGGAATCTTACGGCAGACCGAGGCATCCCATGTCAGAACAACGGGTCAGACTGTGGGGTCTTCGCCCTCAAATATGCAGACTATGTCTCTCAGGACGCTCGGCTGAACTTTACTCAAACTGATATGCCATATTTCCGCCGTCGTATGATTTACGAGATACTACAATCCGCGATGTTCACCACTGGTTACGGCGAGTAGTTGATTTTCTAGTCTATTTTCAGAGAGTCCAAGAGGAATTTGTGAAAGCCGAGTATCTTTCTCCGAGCAGGTTTCCTTCACAGTTGTGCAATAGAGCAATATAGTTTTCTGGCATTGTAATGAATTCGTATTAAACCTCAGAAGTTCCTGAGCTCGCATCTGAGTACGGAGCTATATAGTGGCTGCGATATGTAAATTCAACAGAGCATTTGAGGCATGACGGCAATATTTTTACTTCGATAATCCGTTCAATGATGTTTCCGAGTAGACTACATGATCAATGCTCCTGCTCTCAATCCGAAATCGGTTCCTCACGTTCAAGCTGCAATAAAATCCGCGAGTTGACCGCATCCGGGCAACTCGGCAAAGCAATATCCGACTCGCGATTCTTCTCCCTATATATTTCAGAATCAGTGAAAACGTCGCATTTTCACCAATATAATAATCCGGACTGAAACTTGCGACTCCTTCCTTTCGCTGGAGCTCATTCAATATCTGACGACAGTCACGATAAGCACACTTATCATACCGTTCCTGTCGGGAACTTTCCAGGACCCCTTCATCCTATTTGCGTCCCAAGCCTTGACTTCACTACGTTCTATCACATACAAGCGCACGGAGCATCTTACAGTGCTCAGAGTCAATGTCGGAGAGTTCCCATCAATTGTGTCGTTCTGATGTTTCTGTTCAAAAACACCACAAGCTGACCGTACGACGATACTGTCTCAACGAACCTTCGGATGATTCGAATCGCGCGCGCTTCCGCTCCGGGCAATGCCTGTCCCTTTCCCTCGACGTCGTCTGCGCTCCGACAGTTTGTTTGCTACCCTGTGACCGACTACCGATCACACAGCAATGCAGGGTATAGGCAATAAGGCCCCAATGTTTACATCGAGGCGCCATCTTAAAGAGGGAAAGGGAAGATGAATCTACCGACCAACTGAGTTAATCGATTCAGTTTTGAGCGTTTCTAACCTAACCTAACCTGTCCTAGGCCATGCGCTGGCTTCGAGCCCCGCAGCTACCTCATGACTAGGTCCGCTTACCTCGATCAGACTCTATAATTCATATCCCTCTCCCTCTTGCAAATAGCGCCTCGATGTAAACATTGGGGCCCTATTGCCGTCTCCGCAGCAATGCAGCCGTGGATCGACCAGTCAGATCGAGAGACAGCTTCATGCGTTGAGACGAGCTGGTGAAAATTTTGAGTGAAGATGGTGCTGCTCCGTTCGGGAACTACGACAGGAACAGCTTGGACGCCTTGGAGGGCACGCCGTGAGTCAACCGAAGAGAGAGACTGCATGGAAAATCGCGACGACACCAGCTCGGCGCGACGATCGGGATGGATCGAGTGGCTTTTGTCATTCTTCGGTGTTGGCAGAAACCGATCAACGGTTTCGGTTGCATCAAGAGTGCGAAACGCTCGTCGTGAACGACAGTTGAATGTAGCCCGCGCGGCCATTGCAATCCACAATCAAAGCGGAAGTCCAGTACGAGTCAGCAGGACGATGGCTCGGCAAGAATTTGACGTCGAAGCGACGGAACCGGAGCAAGTTGGTGGTCAAGCCCGCTGCAATCCAAAGAACTGCTCAAGGAAAACGTACATCATAGTCATCATCGTCGGCTTGATCTTGTGTGGAGTTGCAATTGGAGTAGGTGAGCAGAGCGGGCCTGGAGTAGAAGACGATGAAGTGAAATGCTGTTGAGTCGAAGAAAGATGAATGATTGAGTTTTGTTGTTGCAGCCGTTGAAGTCACACGGGGAGTCGTCCTGAAGAACTCCATGAGAGTGAAGATTGAGCTTAGTTCTGAAAGCTCTGCGACGTTCGAAGGTCGGAGCCGGATCTCAGGAACCGCCAGCCGAGGGTCAAAGACGTTGCTGCTTGACTCGTTTGTATGTCGGGTGCAGAAACAAAGACTGGCGTGTTATTCCCAAATGTCACACCAATGTGTGTCACTCAAGGAAGACAGAATTCGTAAACCAAAGTCCATTTCAGTGTCATTGGGACCAATGGCTGAGCTGGAAATTTGTGCTCATTTTGAAAACTTTCAAGAGATTTAAGTTGAGACATTGCAGTTGTTAATACATCATCAAGTCTACGTTCATCAGGGCGCACAAGCCATGCGTAAAGATGATTGAGTGAAAGAGCAATACAGAGAAACGAACTATATTTGTGTCAATATGGGGTTGAATAAATGTGAAGCTTGATATCGCTGAGAGGACTCATCCGTTAGTTACAAAAAAAAGAGGTGATGATAGTTCGGAAGTATAGTAGGCTTTGTAGGAAGTAATGCTGTGAAGGAGAAGGTAGTTAGTTAGGAAGGAGTAACAGCGGCCCTGCCTGGACGGGAATCAGGCACGCATGCAGAGGCCAGTCCGTTGATCCATGAACGATGCAGGTCAATCGGAGGAAGCTCTTGGCTGCGAGATGGGCTCAGTTGTCGGAAGGTAGGGGTTGTCAAGTTCAGGAGAAGGGTTTGCAAAGCGTGGATACGAGACTTGGCGTTTGGGTAGCAGCACACAACAGAGAGTTGTTGCAAGCAGAACGACCATAGTAAACAGAGCCGCCGCCACAGCAAGGACAATGTGTCGAACAGTCCGTGCATCCATTCGAGGAGGTTGGGTTGGATGATATTTCAATTTGAAATCATGCCAGATTTGTTCCCCACCAATAGGTGGATAGGAAGGCCTCATGCAGACCAGTGTGGCCCGCGCCTCGCTCGCGCCCGCAGATGCAGAACGAGTACAGCGGTTAAGAAAATCATCGTTTTTGTCTAGTCTGCTAATGAGACAGCTAATATTGAGTGAAACACAGGAGTAATCGCAGTCTTCGTAGACAAAATAATTTTGGGTACAAGCAGTGTGGAACAGAACGGATGCCATGCTTAGAAGTACGACTGTGAGAGCGGCCACGGTCTGAGACCGATCAGATGGCGTAATTTCTCAAGTATTTGTTTAGATGTCGGTTTCGTGAGTGCATCCGAGAGATTCTCGGATGTCGAGATATACCGGTAGTCGATCTGTTTACGCTTGTAAGTTTCCCTGGCAAACAAGAATTGGACACTGATGTGTTTCGAGCGTTTGTGATGTTGAGGATTCTGAATAAGTTGAAGAGACGCTTGATTGTCACCAAGGATGACGGGAAGAATATTTAGACCAGTGATACTCAACCGGGAGCCCCTGGGCCCCAGGGGGGCCCTGGCGACTCCTCGGGGGGGCCACGGGAGATTTTCCGGGGGATGACTGGGCCGGTGGTCAAGGTTCACGTATGTTCAAATTTTCTTCCTACGCGAAGAATCTCCCTCACAATACCGCAATGCTCTTTGAGAAGTAGGGTTGATGCGTGTTACCAAGTGCGACAACGTCGTCGAGACTTCAACGACCAAGTTCCGTATGATCCCTCGGCTGCGCCTCGTTGCGCGCTCGTTCTCCATCTGCGTCTGCGAACGCATGCAGATCTCGTGAAAAATGAGCACACCGAAGAAGAAAGGTCGACAATATTGTGCTGATTACCTCTGTTACGGATTCATCGCTTGTGAACAAGATGAACGGTTGCCATTTTTCCTACTTTGTGAGCGCTCTTTTTCGAACGAGTCAATGCGGCCTTCGAAAATGGCGATGCATCTGAGGAACAAACACACGACCGAAGCTGATAAGAATGTAATTTTTTTCAAAGTGATGAGGGACAGATTCGTCGACCGAGCAAAGGTACCGCGAATGTTCGCGCTCCGAGCTCAAAAATCGATAAGACACTCGAAGCTAGCTTTGAAATCTCGCTGCTAATCGCCAAAAGCGGCAAGGATCATACCGTTGGTGAGGAAGTTATCAAGCCCGCGATTTCGACGTGTCTTAAGACTGTGCTGAAAACCAGCGATGAAATAGTGAGGGAGATGCCACTCAGCAACGACACCGTTCTTCGGAGGATTGATGATATGGCTGGCGAAGTCGAAAAACAGCTGGTTGAAAAACTAAGGATCCATAAGTTCGCATTGCAGCTCGATGAATCAACGGTTCGCGATGGTGAAGCCCTTCTATTGGCCTACGTTCGCTTCATCGAAGACGGCGCTTTCCGGCAAGAAATGCTTTTCTGTAGGTCACTTGAAAATCGAACGACGGCATCTGAGATTCACAAGACCGTGATATCCTACTTCAACGAGCATCACATTCCCCTGATCAACATGATTTCGTGCACTGCGGACGGTGCTCCCGCAATGATGGGCCACGAAAACGGCTGCTTGAAACTGTTGAAAGACCAGAATCCAGGAATGCTCGCAATTCACTGCGTTATACATCGTGAGAATTTGGTAGCGAAGAGACTTTGTCCCGAATTACACGAAGTCCTTCAGGCCGCGATTCGATGCATAAACGCTATCAAAGCTAATGCGAAGCAGGAGCGTTTATTCAAGCAATATTGTTTGGGAGCGAACAGTGATCACATTCGGCTACTGATGCATACCAGCGTTCGGTGGCTGTCCAAAGGGAACTCATTGAAGCGATTCATGGAATTGTTCGGAGCTGTGAACGAGTTCTTAGGTGACACCTCGGACATGCGTCTCCTGAACAAAACTGACGGCAAAGCGTACATAAGCTATTTGACCGATCTTTTTGGAAAACTGAATAACCTCAACAAACAGCTCCAAGGCAATGAGACAACTTTGATCGACGCCAAAGCAAAGATTTTCGGTTTCGTCAGCCTCCTCCAGATCTACGTCGCTGACATTCAGGAAGGACGGTTGCAGCACTTTCAGTGGCTGGTAGCCTGCAGAACCACAGAGCGCATTAGGAGCGTAGTCGTGAAACACCTGGAATCATTATCCGATGAATTCCGGCAGAGATTCAAGGATCTCCAACAGCTCTCGATCCCGCCCTGGATCCCGCAGCCCTTCGCTGTTGAGCTCTGTGATGTCGACGCGCAGTTTCAAGAAGAAGTAGCGCGACTGCAACAGGACGAGGCCGTCAAGTGCCTTTTCAAAAAGTATGGAGCCCAAATGTGGTTGAACGACGAGTTTTCGAAGAACTACCCTCAATCTTGCAAGGTCGCAAGAGAACTGACGACTCATTTCGCATCCTCGTACTTGGTTGAAACGGGTTTCAGTGCGGTTTGCGACATTCTAACTAAGAAGAGAAATAGGCTGGAAATTTGTCAGAGAGGTGATTTGCGGCTGAAGTTGACTGCACTCACCCCCCGGATTCACGAGCTGTGTGTTGCAGCTCAAGCCCAAGGTTCGCATTGAGAGCGAAATCTTCCTAACTACTTAAATAAAATGAGGTATAATTACGTCAGAACATCTGATGGTAAGAAAGAGGATATCGTCTTGTGAATATGAGCGTTGTATTTCACAAAACTTGAAATGGCTCTCGGGGGGGGGGGGGGGCACGACGCTCTGTCACGAGCGCCAGGGGGGCCACGGTGGAAAAAAGGTTGAGAACCACTGATTTAGACGGAGCTCAGCGGAAAGAGTTCGTAGCCGAAGGGCAGATTTGGCGCAGTCGGCAAGAGCGTAAAATTCGCTCTCGGTCGTTGACAAACTGACCGAGTGTTGCTGAGTAGAAGACCAAATGATTGGTCCTCCAGCTAAGGTGGCAATTGTTCCAGTACGAAAACGACGCAAAAGCTTACAAGCTGCAAAATCCGCGTCGGCGTAGAACTTCAGCGTTTCTTCAAGCGGGACGTCGGAATGTCCGGAGTACACGATCGAGAGGTCCGCTGTGCTCTGCAAGTACCGCAAAACCTTTAGGCACGCCTCCCAATGAGCCTCCGTATATTTGTCGAGAAATCGTGAGAGGTAGCCAACGGTGAAGGCGATGTCAGGCCGGGTGCAAATGGCCAGGTACAAGTACGAGAACGACGCAAAAGTTTACAAGCTGCAAAATCCGCGTCGGCGTAGAACTTCAGCGTTTCTTCAAGCGGGACGTCGGAATGTCCGGAGTACACGATCGAGAGGTCCGCTGTGCTCTGCAAGTACCGCAAAACCTTTAGGCACGCCTCCCAATGAGCCTCCGTATATTTGTCGAGAAATCGTGAGAGGTAGCCAACGGTGAAGGCGATGTCAGGCCGGGTGCAAATGGCCAGGTACAACAAGGCTCCGATCAGTTCCCGGAGAGGCCGGTCTTTTGGGGACGGTCCCTCCGCTGGAAGAATGTTATAAATTCCAGGATCGGAGGGCACCGCCAGAGGACGGCAGTTTTGCATTTTGAAGCGTTTGAGGATGCTTTGGATGTGATTGAATTGGTTGATCCAGACATTGTGTTGATCATCAACATGGATATGCATGCCCAGGAAAAGAGTTAGAGAAGCGGACCTCAGCTTGAATTCCCTCCCGAGGTTGGTGAGCGTGGAGTCAATGAGATGTTGATGAGAAGCGGCGATGAGCCCATCATCAACATACACAGCGAGAAGAAGAATTTCTCCGCTCTTGCCGTGCCAATAGTAAAGGCAGTTGTCAGCCTCACTCTTCTGGAGGCCAAGCCGATTCAACACGCTGGCCAGTTTGATATTGAAACAGCTTGGAGCCTGTTTGAGACCATAGAGACTTTTGGAGAGCAGATAAACTCTATTAGAGCCATCGTCAAAGCCTGGCGGTTGCCGGACATGCAAGTGCTCGTCGAGATCTCCATAGAGAAACGCCGTTGTGATATCGAACTGTTGAACTCGCAGATGGCTTGAGGCGCAGAGTGCGAGTAACGTGCGGATAGTATTCATGCGCGCAACCGGCGCAAATAATTCTTGATACTCCACTCCGGCGATTTGATTGAACCCACGCACGACAAGTCGCGCACGGTAGCGATCAATTTTGTTGTCTGCTGTGGTTTTAATTTTGAACACCCATTTGCAGGTGAGCGGCCTTTTATCGGGAGGCAGGTCTACCAGAGACCAAACTTGACGCTGTTCGATTGAAGAGAGCTCATCCTCCATGGCACGCCGCCATTGCTCAGCGTCAGGACCTGCTAAGGCTTGTTTGACAGTTGTAGGCTCCGTTTGAGCATTTTGAGCACCGAGAGCAAAGTTGGTCTCATACCTACTCGGGCGTCTCAAAGACTCGCGTCGCCGTAAAATCATCGGCTCCAGTGGAGGCATCGAGTCGGTAATTGGTGTTACCGAGTCGGTTGCCGAGTCGGTGACTCGAGGCAAAAGAAAATCTTCGTCATCTGAGAGGTCAGGATCGGCGGTGTGTTCCACATCGGACACCGGCTCATCCTGTGGCAACCCGCAAGTTTCGAAGGCCTCATCGGTCATCCCCGGACCGGGAGCGGGTGCTGTGCACGTTTGTGCGTTCTCCACAAAAACGACGTCTTTTGTTAACTTGATCTTATGGTTTCCGAGTTGGTATATGCGATAGCCGTCCATGTGATCGGTATAACCGACCATGATGCCTTCAAGACCACGGGGGGTCCACTTGTCTCGGGGCAGCTCCTGGTTATAAAAGAAGCAGCGAGAACCGAAAGGTTTTGAGTGAGAGAATTTTGGTTTGATGTGATATATCATCTCATATGGAGATTTGTTTGTCGCGGGGCAAATATTTACAATGTTCTGAACATAGACTGAACAAAGACAGGCCTCGGCCCGGAACGGCGTTGGAAGACCAGAGGCGATCGGCAGAGTTCGGGCTAGCTCTGTGATCGTCTGATTGTTCCGTTCGGCCCTTCCATTTTGTTGATGAGTGAAGGGGTTGCTCATGACAAGTTCTGCGCCCACCGCTGAAAGGGCGTCTTTCACTCGAGAATTGTTAAACTCAAGGCCCTGATCTGAAAGTAGTTGCTTGATGTCAGAGCCAGTCTGGTTACGAAACCAGACAAGAAATTGCTAAATGCAATCCGAGGCCTGGTCTTTTGACTTTAGGAGATAAAGTCGATTGAAACGCGAAAATTGATCATACATGTTCATGAAATACCGTGCCCCCCGAGAGAGGCAGTTGGCATGAGCCCGCAAAGATCGGTGGAAATATAAACTAGGGACCGTGGTGCTGAGGAGGCCGGCTTGGAGCGATAGCTCGACCTATTCAGTTTCCCTTCAAGACAAGCTGCGCAAGTACTCTGGTCATCTTTGAGAGGGATTCCCTCTCGAGTCAAGAATTCACGCACCAGACGCTTGTTAGTGTGTCCAAGCGCCATGTGTGCACCTTGCAAGGTTAAAGTCCGTGATGTAAATAGCAAGCATTCGGCTGAGGGATGTTTCACGGGTCTTGCTCGAAGGGCAAAAAGGCCACTCTCCATTGGAGCCTCGAGAGTAGCTACGTCCCTGCTCAGATGAAGAGCGGTCTTAGTGGACAGAATTGACCAATTATCCGAGATCAGCGCCGTCATTGAAAGCAGGTTGCGCCTCATCTCCGGGACGTAGAGAACGCCGGGCAGATTCAACACCACCTTGGAGACGCCCTCCACGCGGAGAAGAAGCTGACCCTCCCCGAAGGCCAGGAGCCTCTGCTTCCCCCACTTTAACGGTGCGAGGAGCCGAGTACTCCCGGTAGTTCCGGAGGAAGGCCAGGCCATTTATATTTCCAACTAGCGTACCCGCTCGCGCTCCGCCGCGAGAGAAGACGGTAAAGTTGAGGCAAAACCGAGTAGTTCTTAACTGATAAGCATCCGTTTATTGTCCGTGGAACGTAACTGATTCAGGGTTTCCTAAGTAACCAGATTATTGTGGTCCTGGGGTGAGCGTTCCTATATCCAACTCTTGAAATTACAGTAGTGGACCTTCTTTGGTCCACCAGCTTTCTTGTTCGTCTCTTCATTCGTTCGTGGGTTTATAATCTTGATAGAGTAATCATATCCCACCTGTCCCGTCCAGAACAAAAGTGGATGCTGCAAGGGATCTTAGGACCGATGAGTCTCTGCTATACGTTTGATTTCCCCGTTCTGTCGATTGAGTACAATATCACGTCGATCGAATACTCCACCGACAACTACGATTGCCACTTCATTCCCTGTTGGAGAATCGAATCGTCTTCCATGCTCGCCGGCTAACGTTTTGTCATTTCTGACGACTACAACGTAATTATCAGCCGGCAGATGATCAAGTGCGGTCTTGAAAAGTCGAACCGAATCGTTATACTTATGGAGGAACACTTGCAACCTCACCACAAGATCCCGGTTCGTATCAGGATTGAATCGAATCCGCTGGTTGACTTTTTCGTCAGTTGGACCCATGGTATACATACAAGAATTCATGTTCGCCATCCTCCAAAGGTGAAAGAGACCCTGCAAGGTGGCAAATCTGACCTCGAACTTTGAAACACGGCATGAAATTCTCCCGAACGATTTCGGTCGCGCTGAAAGAAGTCATTGGAAACATGAATTATACCCACGAATATTCCCCAGATAATGTCCCGACTCCCTTGATCGACCAGCGATCAACGATGCCAACGGCTCGGGTGGTACACCTAAGTCGGGTAATCTAACCTGCCCCTTTCCACAACGCGACCCCTCAGCCGCATACCTGAATTGCATCACATGACGAAACCCACACTCTGTGTTCATTTCCCCGAAAACCACACTCGGATGACTACTAAAATCGCAATTGAGATCATGGTGCAGTGAAACACATTTCAACCCGCGATGGATTCCACCTCGCAGATGCCTTATCCGAGTCCTTTGACCTTGCGTCCGTGATTTCCATTCCTGCCTCGTCTCGTTCAACCGAGCCTCACTATGTCGTATGCGATCGGTATATAATCTGTTCATTCGATGGTCGCTCGCTTCATTCCCCCGCACTGTTCAAGTCCTATATAATCTGTTCATTCGTTGGTCTCCTGACCATACTCCGAAAATCTCCTGATGTTCACCCCATCCCTCGAACCGTCGTTCTGAAATGTTCCAGAACAACGCCCCTCGTCTCTCGGCAGTTCTTTGCAATTCTTTGGACTCCACCAACTCTGTCACCTCCTGTAGATCCTGTACCTCCAAAAGTGAGTCTCCTAACTGTGATCCGGAAGAAGATCTGTTTTCCGTCTACGAATTTACACCCCGGCCCACTCCCTGAGCCCCGAGTCGGGGCCCCCGACCGATCCTTGCCGTCGGTCCAAAGACTCCAACGACACCTCGCGTGGTGTACGTTCATGACCTGAACGATTCCCGAGTCTTCTTCCCTCCTTCATTCTCTTCGCAGCACGTGTGCTCCTTTCCATTGCCACTCGTTGAGGAAGCATTGCTCGAGTTTCCGGTCCGCCCAGTGGAATTCCGATCCGCCAAGTGGACTTCGTTATCGAAGTGGAGTTCCATGTTCCACTCGACAAACTCGACAATTAACCGACAACAACGAAGACCCACAATAACACAAACTTTCAGTATTACGTACGGATATCATGTTCGTTAAATATGGAAAACGTCCGTAAACCTCCTTCACGACGTCCTCCATTATCTCAAGAAGTTTCAAAATTACCGAATGAATACTTTCGGAGTCTATGAAACAGGACCACAGTGGAACAGACGCACATTCATTTTTATATGTTTAGATTCTCATTTCGTCGACGCCTCATTTTGCATGAAAAGAGGCGGACCATTCCCATTCGTTGTCATCGCTTTGCCAGGTTCCATCACAAGTTCTCATCGCAAGTCAGCGAATTGTTGCTTCACTTCTTTTCTGTAAGTTGTACTCGAGGATGAGCACCAAGAAGACTCCCGGCTGTTGTCGTGCCAACCCGATAGTAATCGAGGACTGCCCGTGTTTTTCTGAAGAACGCTCACAACAGGTGAAGGTCGAGCCCACGACCAGCCAGGACTCCGGGAGAAGTCGGAAAAGGCTCCTACGGCAACTTGCGGAGCAAGAAAGACTGTTGCAGCTACAACAGGGAGTCTTGGAACACTGCCCCTTTGGGAAGATCACGACGAAGGGACGCGTCTCCTGAGGGCAAGAATGATGAGCCCGATGTTCTTGGCGAAGATCAGACTCCGGCCGGCGGCCACGCCAGGCCGACGAGCCGTGGCTCGATTCGATGAGCCAGCGTTTGTGAATTTGTCGGATGAACCGCCTCGTGACCCCATCGCCCCGTCACAGCCAGAGAGACCGCAGGACAGAAGACAGCGGTACGACTGTTACCGCCATCTGCCTACCGTCGCGCTTATTGGTATTTGTGTGGCTCTGGCAATGATTACAGTTAGAGTTTTCTCAGTGGCCGGTGAGCTTCTTTTATGGGGCCATTTGTGCCGCTATTTGTGGTATAAATATTACGAGTCCGCTGCATAATAAAATGAGAGCTATTCATTTCATTCACGACAGTGTTTTTCTCTGCCCGTAGACGATGAGATCCGGGAACCGGGAAAGATTCGCGAGATTGCCTCCAATCTTACGAAACAAATCCGGACTTGGGTGGTAGCGGCCATGCGACAGTCCTCCACCAGGTGGTTTCACGGATTTCATCTGTCGTCGGCGTATCGGGCTGCCAGTATGCAGCTCACGAGCGGAGATGGCCTGCGTCGTTCGGCCCCACGACTTCAAAGACCTGAGTGGCAGGCGGTTAGACGCGTGGACGATGAGTCCCTCTTATTACCGACTCTTGGATACCGTTTTGATAGGCGAACTGTGTTCAGGCAAACAGCTGATGATCAGTAGGGGATAAAGTTGATGGTTTGTGTACTGTGTGTATATGTGGCCCTCTTCATTTTTGACACTCTGTCAGAGCCATAACCAGTCACCAAACTGCTGTCGTAAAATGACCGCCACGATTCAAATTGTTCTGGCGAATCACGAGCGAACACACACTCCTCTCCCTCCACCGCACATGCGAATCCCGATTGTTTACAAGCGTACACCAGCGAAAGCTGATGATTAAGATGCCAGATACACTAGCCAATCGGTTACACTGATGACAAGAAGTCAGTATCAAAAGGAATCACGAAAAACTGTTCGGAACTGTTTGGTCAGTCGGAAGAATACCTCTGGAAGCCAGGGGGATTGCTACTGAACGAAGCAAGACACAACTCGGCAGAGTAACGATACAAGACTGTCTTTATTCAAATTTTCACGGTGTTCTTATGCTATTGTTCAGGGTCATAAGTCTCAGTGGTGAGTAGTCACACTGTGGCCAGTAAATGTGTCCTTGTTCTGAAAACAATGCTGGGTGGCCTTAAAGAAAAACACTGGTGCGGAAGTGAAGAACAATAAATAGAATAAACTGGTTTGGCTGAGCGCTGGAACCGACGAAGGTAACAAAAACCAACACTCCTCCTTACATTTGTAGGTGCCAAAGCGAAAAACAGAAACACAAGAAATAACATACAGTAGAAGCTCGTTGCAACGAACCGCGTTACAACGAATTTTCAATTCAACGAACTGATTTTCATTTTTTGTTTGGACGCCCATAAAGATAATGTCAAAAAATCATCGATAGAGCGAATTCCAGTGCTACGAACTTTCCAGTAGAACGAACTGAAAACCAAGTCGGTAGTGGTCAAAAGTTCGTTGCAACGAATGCTCCAGAGCTTCGCACTCGAAATCTCGGATAAGACCATGTTCTCGGTTGACTGCGATGTCGAACTTGCACTCCGGCCGGCCAGCGCTGACGTTCAAAATCGTTCCAACTCGTGAAGAACGTCAGTTCTTAGTGCGAATAACCGTCCTCCAAGCTTCACCATTAGGCCAAGGCGAAAAGGAGACAGTTCTCTACGAAGGAAGAGCTCATCATGATCCAAGACGATCTCTGAATGGGGCTAACAACGCTTTCGGTACGATAAGGATATCTGAAGAAGCTCTTGATGACGTTGCGGAGGACCCCCCCCCCCTTTATTATTGAATAAAGAGACTGAAAATGAAATGAGGTTATCCTACGAAAAAGGGAACCATAGTCCCCGCCTACCTAGCGATATGAGTCACTATATGTGAAGCTGTAGGAGATTGAGAAAGTTAGGTTGCACCCCGCTTTCGTACAAGATTTATGTGGCAGACCCGGGGAGCCTGTCATGTGTAGATAGGACGGAGCCGGGGTTTGATCTTGAAACCCGGCTCCCTCACAGCTGGGTGGACCATTAAACTAGATTATAGTCTGAGTCATCTGGGGGAGCAAACGATGACTCAGTGAGAGCTTGATGCGAACATACGAAAACGGGGAGCTGAACATTCCCTGAAGATACCTATGTGAGGTTTCCTGTCCAACACCCCCGTGAATGTGAAGAGTCTCCGTTTGTCGGATAATGTCGAGGGATTTTCCGTTGATCTTGAACCGAGCAATTTGTTAGGGCCTGATTCTCAGACTGAGCTGTTTAGAAGAAAGAAACGGAGAGATAGAGACGGCCCATCGCCGTGCACGTGACCCGTATGAGGATGAAGAAGTTATGAGACAGCCCTTGTTTTTGCTCTCTGCCAACAATTATATGGCGATATCTCTGTGGTAGTCTAGTTTTAGCCGTGTTTTCCCCCCTCGCAGAGTATATCCCATTTCATGGAAAAGAAAGAAGAGGGATGTTTCGGGGGATCAGGGTGGTGTGGTTTTGGTTTGTTCGAAGCAAAGAGAGAGAGAGAGGGCTGGGTTAGTTGGAGAAGTCGCCACTGCACGTGCGGATTTGTGTGGTTGAGTCGGCGTCGACTGCATTGAGAGTTGTAGAGTTACGTGGAAGGTGGTTCGATGGAGATGCACCTTCGTTCAGGACGGCGGACGCTCGAACGAGAGCTTGTTTGTTCGCGTCGAGCGCCGAGGCGTCAGACAGTTAGTCCAACCGGGTCGGACCGTGAACGAACTGTTGCGGCGGAAGTTTCGGAGTCGGTTTTTGGTGTGGATTCCGAGTTTGATGCGATGGACAGTTTTTGGAGCACCACTGTGGTTAGTGATGTCGAGACTGGCAGTGCCGCAGCAGCCGCTGCAGAGAGAACTTGGAGGCTCTCCAATTTGTTGAGATCGGAGAGATCCACTGGAACTGGAAGTCCGGACGATGTGCGCGGCCAGTCCTCTCCCCCGGCGTTTCCGTATGGAGAACAGATCCGGGCTAATCGTGAGCAGCGGCGAGCCGATTTGCCATTTCGGCATTGGAGGACAAACATGATGGAAAGCAGTCGGGCCGGTACGCGTGGTCCGCGTGGACGCAGTCTTCGGGTGAAAATTGGTTGCGTTGTTGGCAGCGCACTGATGGTCGTGATTTGCGTTGGCGCAGTTGTTGGTGAGTAGTTGATATTGCTGGTTTTGGATGTTTTTATAGATGATGGTTGTAGTTTCTTTCGAGGAGTCAATATTAATGTCCTTATAGGGTTCGTCATCGGCACTGGATCAAAGAAAGGTGATGGTTCGGGAGCCGTTGAGAGCTCGACCAGGATCGTGATCGCCGCAGAGAGAAAGCATCGCAAAGTCTGGGATGGCCGTCAGAAGGATGCCGGACCGGCAGACTCCGAGAGGACCAAAGTTGGTGTCGTTGACCCAAAGACAAAGATGCTTCGTTTGGAGAGCTATGTTTGTCGCGTGATTGCAGCAAGACTGGTTTGCTATAGTGCTCGAGACCGGATTTGTGTCACTCTGCAAGATGGTCGCGATGAAAAGCCTGATTCGGTGGTTGTGAAAGCCAAGGCCGATGCGCCCATGTCTGTCTGTCAGGATTATCTCATCTATGAAGAGGTGTAAACGTGCCGATTTGATTTTGAGTGCACGTGTTTTGTTCATTTAACATCTATCTTAATCGCTGAACATTTTGCATATTTCGCCGTCATAGTGACTGGTCGAAAAAAATATGATTGATTATTACGTATTATAAGTAAAGTTTTGGTACAATAAAGATTGATATGAGCCGATCCAGCTCATAGATTGGTAGCTTGGACGTCGTCGTGCAGTTGAGCTGCTGATAACGTGTTGAACCGGACTGGTTGGAAAAAGCTGAAGGAAGATGAAGCCACTAGCGAGTCGGTAGGACGAGTCAGAGAAAACACGGAGATGCGTAGGGATCGGAGGTTTTCACCACAGTGAAGTTTATTGAGAGAGACCCTTCCTTAAGTACGAAAAAGGGAACCATAGTCCCCGCCTACCTAGCGATATGAGTCACTATATGTGAAGCTGTAGGAGATTAACAAAGCGGGGTTGCACCCCGCTTTCGTACAAGATTTATGTGGCAGACCCGGGGAGCCTGTCATGTGTAGATAGGACGGAGCCGGGGTTTGATCTTGAAACCCGGCTCCCTCACTGCTGGGTGGACCCTCAACTAGATTATAGTCTGAGTCATCTGGGGGAGCAAACGATGACTCAGTGAGAGCTCGATGCGAACATACGAGAACGAGGAGCTGAACATTCCCTGAAGATACCTATGTGAGGTTTTCTGTCCAACACTTTTCTTTCTCTATCTCTTATCCCAGCCATTCTATTTGCGCAGGGGCCACAGCCTTCGCCAAGTCCGTTGGAGAATGCGCAGACGAAGCCGCTTGTGGAAAACGCGATGCCCAGAAAAAGCGCTTACGTCATGGCGACGGAGCCAAACCCGAGCAACTCCACCGAGAGCGTGTTGTTTCCAACATCAAGCTCTCAAACGATCATTGTGGATTCTCAGGTAATCTTTCGAAGGATTGAGTCAATTATTCCCTCAATTTTACGCACTTTTGTTACCACATCTCTTGGTTTCACATTCCGTCACATTCTGTGACATGTGAATGCAAATTTGAGTACGATCACATCATTGATGTTCACATCTCCTTCCAGATTCCCGCCATCGTGAAATCCTCAGCCATCGAGTTGGACCGCGGCACCGAGGCCGGTCATGTGACTCTGGAGACACCTCCGACAGCAGTGAAATCCTCAGCCATCGAGGTGGCCCGCGACGCCGAGGCCGGTCATCAGACTTTGGAGACACCTCCGACAGCAGTGAAATCCTTAGCCGTCGAGGTGGTCCGCGGCGCCGAGGCCGGTCAGGATATCTCACCGATGTATCCGACAACGGAAAAATCCCCAGCCGTAGGGGTGGACAGCGGCACCGAGGCCGGTCAGGATCTCTCACCGATGTATCCTGTGAAGACCGAAAGAATCAAGAAAGAAGATGTGATCACTGTCATGCGTGTCTCAGGCTCCGATCAAGAAAACGCGCTCCGCGCGTTCTTCGATCACCAATTGAACGAGCTAAAGAGACTCCGGGAGTCTTTTTCGAAAAAACCCCCGGTTATGACTCCAGCTCTCCCGGAATCGAAATTCCCAGAGAAGAAACAGAAAAATCAACCAAAAACAACCAAGCCTACAGCAAGGTCCAGGCGTGGAACAACTCGACGACCAATCGACAAGAGGGCAGCGACGAGCAAACCTGCGAGCCCCTCGACGACGAAACCGACGAGCGTTCCGACACAGAAGACAACTCCTCCACCGACGAAGACGATGAAACCATCTCCAGCAACGACACCATCATCGCAGAATCCGACGACACAGGCTTCTGTGAAACAGACGGACTCACCGACAAACCCCAAAGAAAACGCAAGTTTCCTCGCTCCTCCGAAGAGGATCCGTTTTAGAAATTTCAACTGCAACGTTTTCAATGGAAACAGCTTCCTCTGCTCATCCTTTGGATATGATTTTTGTATAAGGGTGAAGAGAAGCGACGTGCCGGTCAGCCGTTATATTGAAGCAGCCGCCGTCGTGCCCCCAACCCCGCAGAGCCCAACTGATTCTTGTACATTCAATCTCAGGTGCCCCCGAGGGCAAGTTCTACTTTTGACCGACGATGATCCGTAACATATTTCCTCTTTGTTTTATTTGTTACTTTACACTTGTTTTGTTGTGCAAAACCACCGGAAATAATACATAGTCTGCCAAGACTAACTGCTCATGATCAAGTATCTTCTGTTGTTGGTAGATAGATATCAGGGCTTGTTCTGCGTGTCTGATAGTCTCTTCTTCTGCGATAGATAATCACTGGGAGTAAACAAGCAGGGTGAGAAGAAGGGAACCAACAACTCCGGACACTATCAAGATTGAACTATTTCCGTTCCTTGGTGTCGGCCTTGGAGAATCGGTCGGTTTGTCGTTGGGTAAACTGTCGGTCGACTAGTAGTCGGCGACATGGTCGTTGGAGAAATTGTCGATGTGGTAGGAATCGTTTTGTTTCGATTCCTGAAGTCATTCCAGATTTTTCTCCCTCCGTGCTCTTCTCCATTTGGTAAAATGCACGCCACCGTTTCCGATGCCCGAAATTCGCATGCTGATGGGTTCTCAAAACATTCCCATTCGAAATACATCGGCAGTGGTTCTTCGATGGTGCAAGCGATTTTCAGCGTGGTGCATTTGGGTGCGCAGTCTTCATACGTGAACATACACCCGACGCGTGCTGCGAGCAGACACGCTATGATAACAGCGGCGGAGCAAAGCTGTTGTCTGCACCACATTGCTGATTCTGGAAGCCATTTTCTGTTACCCGCCGAATCTCAAATATTCCAATCTGGGAACGCAATTTTCTGAAATTCGGTTCCAATAATGGCTTTGTGAACAAATCGCTAGAATTCTGACTGGTCTCTATGTAGGACACAGTCAGCTCATGATTTTCCACCAGTTCTTTGGCGTACATCTCTCGAACAGCAACATGCTTCAACTCACGGTGGAACGAGCCAGACCCAGCAGTTACGATGGAGATGACGGCTTGGTCGTCACAAAACACGTTTGGTGTGTGCGGGTAACCAAGTTCGCCCAGTAACCGACTAAGAAATATCGCAGTTTCCGCTGTGGAGGTGAGGGCATTCATCTCACTCTCACAAGATGACAAAGAAATGACTCGCTGCGTGAGCGCTTGCCAATACAACGCTCCTCCATTCGAAACGACCACAGTTCCAGAAATCGATTTTCTGGTCAAGGGGTCTTGAGCGCAATCAGAATCTGAGAAATAATTGAAACTGCCATCTTTGTTCTTGTCGTAACAGATACCATAGCGCGGTGTACCTTTGAGATACCTCAAAACGTGCATCCCATGGTTCCACATCTTCTGGGTCGGCTTCTCTCGCTTTCGAGATAAAAAATTCACTGCAAAACTAATGTCGGGTCGAGAAATTACCGATAACAACATGAGCTTTCCAACCAGCATTCGGAACGGTTGATCGGTTGGCTCCGTTAGGTCTTCAGAGTAGATGTCTCTGTCCAACGGTGTCGCCACCGGACGACAATGACTGATTCCAAAACTCTCAAGAACCTCTGAGACGAAACTTTCTTGGTGAATTCCGAGGGTGGTTGACGTTCTTTCGATCTCAATGCCAAGGAAGCGTCTTGCTGGGCCATAAGTGATTTGGAATCGCTTCTTCAATTCTTCCAAGAGACGCAAAATGACCTCTTCCGTCTGGGCACAGATCAGACAATCATCAACGTACAAAATTAGATACAATTTATCTTTGCTGTTGCCTCGGAATACACATGAGTCATATTCGGACTTGATGAGACCCAACTCGTTCAGAACGGCAGCCATTTTCTAGTACCAAAGTCTGCTCGCTTGCTTGGACCCATAGAGGGCAGAATTGAGCAGGCAGACCAGGTTGTTGCCTTTCTCGTACGCTCGAGGCTGCTTCATGAAGAGGGTTCAATCCATCTTCGCATTTAGAAAAGCTGTCTTCACATCGGCTTGATAACAAACAAAGTCTTCCTTAAGCGCGATGTTCAGGAGACAGCGTACAACCTCGAACCGGCATGTCGGACTGTACAATTCTCGATAGTCGACATCCTTTTTCTGAAGATATCCCAAAAGAACCAAACGAGCCTTGAATCTGGGTTTCTTAGGGTCTTCAGTGTTCTTCAGAGAGTAAACCCAACGATTTCCAAGGGCTTTCTTTCCCACAGGCAATTCCGTGAGAGTGGACGCATTCAAAGCATCCATGCTAGAAAGCTCCTCATCCATCGCCTTCTTCCATTGGGTTCTGAATTCCGAAGCCATAGCCTCATCGTAGGTCTGGGGGATAACCATCTGAGAATCACACAGATTTGCTGCAGCATTTCGGTTACCCCGCAAGCTGGACCTGAGTGATGCCAGGCGTTCTGGATTCGGCTGATACTTATTTCGCGGTTTCTTCTTTTACTAACTTGAGAGGAGCCCGCCAGGGGCGCTGTAGTTCCACTTGGACGCCTAAGCTCCTCCTGCGATTCGCTGGTCTGACCGGCGGCTCGAGCTGACGGCAGGGCGAGCTGTTCTCCAGCCACTGCCGGCTCAGTCACCGTCGCCTGCTCCTCTTGTCTCACGGAAGCATTGACACTTTCCGGCTGAAAGACTTCAATTCTATCGTTAGTGAAACCAGTATCATTATTGCCTGTTGTAGGCATGTTGGGAGGGGAGTTTGTATTTTCATTCATTCGCTCTTCAACTGACTGCTCGAGATTAGAATCCATTCCATCGTCATCTTCGAAGACATTATCATTCTTACCGACGTCAGGTTGAGACTGAACAACTTCTTCTGGTATTGCTCCCTTAATATTCAGAGGGCTGGGCCTGAGAAAGGTCACATTCTTCGTGGCAAACGTCTTTCTCGTGCCTTTCCACAGCATTCTATATCCATACAATTCCTCCGGGAAACCAACAAAGTATCCCTCTAATCCTTTTGCATCGAATTTATTTTTACCCGGCGTGGTATCCAAGAAAATACACTCTGTTCCGAATGGATAATATTTTCCAAAATACGGGCGTCGACCATGAACCAGCTCATACGAGGTTTTTCCAGTATGCTTGTTGTACGTTGTCACATTCAGGATGTGACACGCGAAGCCAACTGCTTCTGCCCAGAGAGTTTTCTTCAATCCTGAATCAATCAACATCGTTCTGGCTAATTCCACCAGTGAACGGCTTGACCGCTCACTGACGCCGTTCTGAGCTGGATCATAGATCGCGCTTGTGATGAAAGTACAGCCTATCTTGTCAAGTTCTGTTATAACCCTTTCATTTCGGAATTCCGTTCCATTGTCACTTAGAAAAGTATTGATATCTCTCCCAAAAATGTTCCAGAACCACGCCAGATAATTTCAGATGCATTGTGCTACCTCATCCTTGGATTTCAAGAAATAAACTTTACGATACCGGGTGTAATCGTCAGTCAGGCACAGGAAATGTTAGTGTCCTCCGAGGCTCGTTTCGGTTGCGGAACACGTATCGGCATGGATGAAACCTGGAGCCGATGAGCGGCTTCCCTCTGGTCTTGAGTGGCTGAGCTGGCGATGCTGTTTTCCTTTTTCACACGCTTCACATTTCTCCATGTCGTCACGGAAGGAGATCCCACTGTCCTTCAAAATCTTCTTCACTTTGAACTTGTTGATGTGGCCCAAAGTACGATGGGCTTCAGGGAGACTCACGCTTGACTCCACTGTCTGCAGACTACGAGAAGGGGGTTCTGCTCGAAGAACATATAGTCCGTTGTCGCGTGGTGCATGCATCTTCTTCTGGCTGGCGCTGACTACCATCTCGTTCGCTGTAATTGCAACTCGAAAACCATCTAGGGTTAGTTGACTCACTGATACGAGATTGGTGCATAATCGAGGAACGAAGAGGGCATCTTTGAGCTCAATTTTCACGATGGAATCTCCCTGAATGACAATCAGTTCGACGGTTCCCGTCTTGGGTGCCTTTAAGACTGAGGAATTTCCGAACGTGACCGCTCGAGATTCATTCATGGATTTCAATTCAGCGAAAAACCCGAGGTCATTGAAGCAGTGATTGGTTGAACCAGTGTCGAGGACGACTGGGACCTTTCCATCACCGCTGCTTCTTCCCTGTTTGTTCTCGACCAGCTTGGTCATCAGGACCTGGCTGAAATTTGCCTTGGGCTTCCTCTTCTGCATTCCTTTGCGTGGAGATTTCTTCATAGCGCACTTGTTGGCAGTATGGCCAGGTTGGCCGCAGTTCCAGCACGTAATTTCACGAGTCTTCGTTACCATCTGGTTTTGCCTGGTGCTTTCCGTAGATTTCCAATGCTGTCGGGAAGGACGACGTTTCTTTCTGGAAATATTGGTTCTGGCAACCATTGCCGTTATGTCGTCCACTCCATCATCCGTTTGGCGTCGTGCTGCCTCACTACGGATTAGTTCTATGAGGTTCGTAATGGTCTTGTCAGCCTCCTCCTTGGTGCTCCATGATTGTTTGAAAGGTGACCAATCGCGTGGAAGACAGGTCATTAATCGAGAGCAGAGAACATTAGAAGGAATATCAGCCTTACTTTCGATCAGGTTGTACGTGAGTTTCTTGTAGACTTCGAGATTTTCATCGATGGTCCTTGATGGCTTGAAACTGAAGGCTAACCAAGATTCGATGGCCTGTTCCCGGAAGAGGCCGGTTTCATTATGGAATCTCTCACCAAGCCTCTTCCATATGTCAACAGCCGCCACGATGGGAGAATCAACGTAGAAGAGAGATAACATGAGATTCGGATGAACCAGGTTAAAGAACACCGTTCTTGCGTTTCGGTTTCCGATCTCCCACTCCCTCTCCTTTGTATCATCTGGATCATTGGGCTCCAGTATTCCTTGCACGACTTCCCACGCAAACTTCTCGGCTTGTAGAAAAGCAGGCACTTGGCATTTCCAGGATAACCAGTTCTTCCCGTCTTCTTGAAGTATCGTCAGGGGACCATACTTCATCTTCGCTCCATGCTCCGAATCAACGTTGAGAGTCACAGTGTCTCCGGTCGGGGCCATGGTTCTCGTAGCAAACTTCACTAGCACTCTTCCAACACAGTTGATATGGACCTGATGTCACAGTCAGATAGATTGCTCGTGCTGATAACGGTGATGATTAAGATGCCCGATACACTAGCCAATCGGTTAGACTGATGACAAGAAGTCTGTATCAAAAGGAATCACGAAAAACTGTTCGGCACTGTTTGGTCAGTCGAAAGAATACGTGGTGCATGGCAATGCCTGGCGCATGCACTCGTATCCGCAATCTTCTTTGTATGAGAAATAACTCTCTGCTGGCACCAACACTGTGATAAGTATGATTGCGACACTCCCTCTCAAACCTGTTCCTTTTCGTTCCATGATTCCAGGTTAGACAGTTCTCTCTGTCTGTTGTACGTAACCTTCGCCAGGGGTTTCATGAGCCAATCGCTCCTCTGAAGTTCCGTTGGTATGTAGGACACGTTGAAACTTCCCTTTGCGTAGTGGTCTTCAAGAAAATGAAACTTTAGCTCCACGTGTTTGGAACGACGATAATGGAGGGAATGTTAGATCAATTGCAGGGCTGCTTGGTTATCTACATTGATCGTGATCTTTTCATGTATTCCCAGTTCACCGAGAAGCTTGTTCAACCATGGAACTGACTTGGCGCTGTCAGCGCAGGAGATGAATTCACTCTCAGCAGTGCTTTGAGCAATGCTTGATTGTTTGCTTGTATACCAGATTATCGGCGCTGACATCCTCATGATGAGTGTACCTGAAGTAGATTTTCGATCTTCCACGCTTGCTGCGAAGTCTGAATCCGAGAAAGCGATGGTTTTCTCCGTGGAGTTGCTTTTGAACGTCAGTCCCAGTGAAGGACGCGACTTGAGGTACCTAAGGTTTCTCAGCCCTGCTTGATAATGTTCAGGTGTACTCTTGTCGAGATACCGACACAAATACGCCGTAGCAAAACAGATGTCTACTCGGCAACCAAGGGCAAGCCACATGATCGAGCCAATGAGTTCGCGATATCTCGGTTGACTGGATGGGCCGTTCGTTTTGATGGCATAGATGGTTTTGTCACATGGTGTGGCAGCTGGCGTTCTGACTCCTTCAGTTAGCGTGCTTCTGACGACGTCCATCATTTCTTCTCGAACGGTTCCTTCTTACACTTCTGTAGTGTCTTCCACTCAAGCTCCAGCTTTTCTTCCGCTCGAGTTCCGGCTTTCTCTTCCACTCGAGTTCCAGTTGTTACTCCTGATCGGAATCCGGCTAATCCCGTCCCAGATCTGTCCAGGATTCCTCGTTGGCGAGTCCGTCCATCGCCTACCTCGACTGGGATGCGCTATCCGTTCCCAGGAGAAAAACCTGATTTTTTTGGCTTTGTGCTGGTGCCTCCCTTTAATTACACTGTTCCTACTGTCACTTCCTCGCCTACTTTTTCTTCTACTTCTCCTATTACTTCCTCGAGAATCAGCACTGCCTCGAAACAAATCGCTCCCACCAGAATTCGTAGCGGTCACATCAAGTCAACCAGAATTCCTGTTTCTATTCGGACGACCACATCTTCTCTATCATCCAGCATCGTTTCCATTTCAGCGCCTGTTTCCATCTCATCAATGAGATTTACATCTTCCAGTACTCGAACTCCGTACCTCCAAAGCTCATCACTTGTTCCGAGCTCTGTTAGCACTTCCATTTCTATTTTATCTGTTTCTCCTACTTCCATCGTGGTTCCAATCTCCCCCTCAACTCCAGTTTGGGACTCTTTCTCGGACATTGATAGGGACGCAGAGAAACTCATGTTCAAATCATTTCATTACATATGCACTGGACATTCGACATTATTAGTATGTAGTTCTCCCGAAAACTTTCGTTGCTTATTGGTATCATTGCAATCTCCTCTCGCTGACGAGCTAGTGCGGCCCGCCGCGAGGGTTCTTTTGAAAACGATCAGACCGACTTCCGGAGAACGACTCTCTATCGAAAAACTCTATCGAAAAACTTTATGGAGAGTTGCCGGGTTGTTCAAATTTTGAATGGCATTTAGTTATATCTTGATTCTTCTTTGCCATTCTTTTCTCTGATTCCTCCGGAAAATTGTATCTTTCACATTCTGATTCAAGCAATCGATTGGTAACTTATTTAGATTGAGACATTGAAACCTTTCTTGAAATATTTCACTTTCCCCGCGACTTTTATATATTGCGGTTCACTGTTTTCTGATCCTTTTCTGCTCGGGCGAGCATCGCTTCTGAAGTACACGGGATCGATGCCCATGTCCAGGTTAGTTATCTTCAACTACCATGTTTCGAGGACATTTTATTCGTAAGGTGGCGCCTGTTTCTTTTCTTCTTTTCTCATATCTTGATTTGTTCTTTTAGTTACCAGGCCGCCAAGCCCTCTCACGATTTTGTAGAAAATATTCTAGTCCTGAAGAGCCAAATCCGGCGTCGAGCGCATTGCCGAAGCTCCGCGAAGTCCGGCCGAATCGCAATCATGCCGAGTCCGTCCGCGCAGGAAATGATTGAGGTGCCTATAGTTCCGATCGAACATCTCGATCTCCTCTCATCGAACGGCTTTGCGAGAGCGAGGCCCGACGCCGCTGATCCTTTCGAACCAGAGCCCCGCGGGGCGAAAACTATGCGGATCACATCCGATCCATTCTCAAATTCTTACCGCTCATTATATGCATCATTGGTCTCATTGTGTCGATTCTCATCTTATCGAAGATTCGTTCTACCGCGGGTGAGCTTCTGTTGATTTACCATGTGTGCAAATTTTTATTCAATAAACGTGAATGGTTTTGTTGAATCCTGCTAGGGTTAGCACCGTACTAGCTATCGGTCGTGTCTGTGACAAAGTCTCAGGCTTTTGGAATCACAAAGTTAAAGGCACAATTTGGATGTCAACTGTAGTTTTCCTCAGGCACAGGGTTTATCTGGCGGGAGACACAAGACGACAGTTTGAATGTTACGAACTGTATTTATTGAAAACAAGATGAAGCTTTTATAGTACGTTACAAGGTCATCCTGAAAGAGTTTTTCATCCCAAGATGCTCGGCATGAAAGAAACACTGTTGGCGCCGATCCGATGACGTCAGTGACCACGCCGTATTCATAGGGTCGATGAAATACTCAGCATTCTCCTCCTATTTCGAGACAGCGTGAATCCGCGCGATGTGTAATTTATATTTTAACAGCGTAGTTTGAATTATTCCGCAAGGCGTTAAGTGGAGGTTGATCTGTTACACTGGATCAATACCAAAGAAGAGACGCAAACAACACGGCACTTGACGCGATGTGTAGGTTTGCAAGTATGCTCTTGAGGCACTCTCTCACCAGAGGTGTGCTGGGACAGCTTCTCAGCGACATGCCACCAGTGCTGGTTCTACCTCGGATTGAGCGCCTTCTACCAGCATCTCAACATTCCTGTTCAAGAAAGAAAAACGATGAGTCCCCGCAACTCGCCGAAGAAGAAACGTCCTCAAAGTAGTGAAAATCACTGTCAACTCAATTTTCTCGTGAAGGTCGAGCCCTCTGATGAAGAAAGTGACAAGGAAGAGCAGCTGAACGGAGAAAATGAGGTTGGTGACGAAGCTTCTGAGAACCACGAGGGACCTGAGGTTTTGCCAGCTATCTTGCCACTTGAAGAAGTCGTCCTCAACCAATCCCTGGCAATCCTTGAGAATAACACGAAGCTTGAAGATCCGAGCCTGATTGTTCCCATAAACGAAGAAGAATTTCCCGAACACGACGGAAGTCGTCCAGTCGACTTCAGTGACTCAGCAGGCTCAGACAGGCAAAGTTGTATTTCCAATCACTGGGAGGCGATTGGTTTTATGATGTTCATCACGTTCCTTGTGACAACCTCCATAACTTTTGGTTAGTTTTAAGCAAACTTATTATATGAGGGGTTTAGTTGTTGATAATTGTCTCCACCTTAAAAAAAGGGATTGGCCTTGATTATGTCAATCAGATTTGCCTTTTTCTGACTTCAGCTATCCTTCCGTCCCAGGACGCTCAATCACTACCGGAACCGTTGCAACTTCAGAGAGATTCCGTTGCCGAAGTGACGACGATGATGACGCGCAATTTCACGACGACCGAGGCCACACCACTCCAGTCATCTTCCCCTCAGCCGATTGTGATGTTACCTCGAACCCAGTCCACACTCCTTGCGGCCTCGACACAACAACCCGTGAATCAAGTGCCCGAGGTGGAGAAGATTGTGACCGAAGCGATGAAAATCCCGCTCGGAGGAGACGACGCAGGAAACCTGTCATTCTCCGCTCGTATTATAATTGTTCAAAGCGTTTCAGGAGTGGTCGAAAATCACCCATTGGAGAAAATTCAGCATCAGTCTCCATCCCCGGAGTCTCCATAATTGACTGTCGAAGGAAAATTATCGAGTCCAGACCCGAAACAACACTTTCAAGTGAGATCAGCGGTAATCGATTCAGACCTCGACCGTCAAGAGCAAAATCTGAAAGACTGGTTTCGGAATCAACTGAACAGTCTGAAGGAATTACGCTCCTCAGGCATGGACTCGATCGGGACTGTTTCGCCCGTAGTTTCTCCATCATTGAACAATCCGAGATCGATGTCTTCGAGGAGATCCGTAAACAAGCTGATGAATTCGCCAAGGCCAAATTTGCTGGGGAATGCATCTTCGATCCTCGATTCGACTCAGGTCTTGAAAACCACCACAACCCAAGCTCCACAAGCAGCATCAAAAGAAACTCCTTTTCCGACTCAAACGTCTCCGGTCCCGAAAATATCACGTCGAACCCCATCAGCGAAATCAGCCAGGAGCCTGACAACGAAGTCACCACTTGTAAGCATGACAACCCAGCCGTCACCTGTGAGGGTGACCGCCAGCATAACGACAGAGGTTCCAACCACGGCGAGACCGACGACAAAGGCTTCAGCCACGATGAGACCAACTACGAAAGCTCCGACCACGACGAGACCGACCACGAAAGCTCCGACCACGACGAGACCGACCACGCTTCCCTCGGGAGTGACTCAAGTGATTCAGATTACAAGTCCGATTCCCAGTCTCAACGCTCAGGATCAACTCGAAGACGCCGTAACCTTAGGCCCTGCTCGTCGAGTGACCAGGTTTAGCAGTTTCAACTGTAATCGATTGAGCCAGGGTGTCATTTGTTCCAATCCAGAACTTTGTGTCTGGTTGCCATGGACATTAAGGCCGGAACCAAAGAGCATAGATGCCGCTCCTTCTTCTCTGAAACTGAGAGAATCGGATGCCAACGATGAATAGGAGTATGATCGTTATTAGGATAAGCAGAATGATACGATAACGGTGTTATCGAGGGTGTGATGAGAGCACGCGTCGACAAGAAATCGACAAACTGAAATTTCCTTCGTTGACTCGGTGGAGGGTTAGCTGGAACAGAACACAAATGAAGACTCGCTTGGACAGAGTGATTGCGGATAGACAACACACAGCATAAACTTTATTGAAGTACACCTCCCTTATATACTAGAATTAGGAAGGGCAGTGCAAGGCTAAATGAAACTTCTGGACACTGAAGTGCCTAGGCTAACAGAGATTGGCCCTGACGGAATTCATGAGCTATAGCTACTTCATGCTTCAGTGCCTCTAACAATATGCAGAGCTAGGTTAACAATGGATATGCGGAAACGGTGATAAGTTATCAGGATGCACAGCTCCGGTCGTAGCTCAGTAAAAGTGAGCGACCGTCAGCTGACATTTCATCATAGTCCCCCTCAGATGAGGAGGAGCTCACAGTGCTGAGGTGCATATTACTTGGATTGAAATGCGCCTCTGACTTTGAAATGCGCCTTATTTGAATTCTGCGCGTTCTGCGGCCTTTGACTTTGAAATGCGCCTTATTTGAATTTGGCGCGTTCTGCGGCCTTTGGAAAACCGAGACGATTCCCATGGATGACTCATGAGAATGTGACAAAATGTGTGCGATGATGTTCGTTTGCAAACGTGCATGACGCGTATGATCTCGGTTATAAAATGCAGACCGAAGATTCCCCGTTGTTTCGGTTGAATCATCCTCGAATACACCACGTTCGCCGACTTTGATTTTTTTTTGTGACTCCCGGTTCTTCAAGAAAACCATTCAGGTTTTCCAAGAGAAATGGTTAGTTTTACTCTTGATTTGTTTTTCGGCGCCTACATTCATTGAGTCCCCCTGACCTGAGAACTGTATTTTTCTGGATCTAACGGCATTGCTGCGCAGGATCATTTTGAAATCTTTCCGGGAAAATTTGTGGATGAAGATTCCCTTCGGCGTTTACGACAATGTCTCGCGGAAACCGAACCTGCCGCAAGACGTCTTCGAACGCGTTGTGATTTGGCTCTGGCCGAAATGGTCCTGAACCGTCAACAGCTCGATAGAATGTGGCGGATGAGTCAAACGCCGGTTGCCTACACGTCACAAGGTGTGATTTATGAATCGAATCCCGATGTTCAATTGAATCTCACCGCCTCCCATGCAACCGGTCAGACTTTGACTTTTCGTGAACTGCGAAGGCTTTTCCGACCATTGCTTCGCCGGGGAAATCCGCGGAATGTTGCAGAATCCACGAAACCGGGAGATGCCGGAAACGTGAGTTTTGGTTTCCACAGCGGAGACGAAACACAGAAGCTTAGCTAACTTCTGCCTGATCAGCCCTCTCCTTGAATTCGAGAGGGAGGGCTGTCTGACTCGTGAGAATTCTGGCTCATGAGATTTCTGGCTCTCGAGAATTCTGGCTCGCGAGAATTCTGGCTCATGAGACGACACGCGTCAAATTGGTGCAGATATAGCTTCTCCTGAGCTGCAATGCTTAATACTGTTCTTAGTCCTTCTGTCCTGGCAACTGGACTGAATATTTGGTCCGCTGAATAATCTTTTCCTTCTTGTTGAAGAAAACCGCGAATAACTAAACGTCGTGTTGTTTTGTGGATCAACCTTTTTGCGGAATACCCATTTGTTTTGTATTGCCTGTCTGCCGTCTGGCTGATCTGCCAACCTCCATGCATTCAAGTCTTTCATCGCTTGAAGCTCTTTGTCTATCGCCTCCATCCAAAGCTTCTTTTGTGGGCTTCTCATCGCTTCAGTGTAGCTAGAAGGCACGTTCTGATCTGCCGCTTCCTGCACGGCGTTGCCTTCAGTGTTTCGGTCATCATCCGCTTCGTGAATATTCGCTTCAGCTCTGTATCTCAGCGGACGTCTAATTTGTGACCTGGGTCTCAACACTATTTCATTTTCTGCCTCTGCGTCCGAGTCGCTCAGCTCTGATTGTTCTCTGTATCTGAGTGGCGCTCGGATGCTTGACCTGGGCCGCAAGTTTCTAATATTCTCAGGTCTTTCATCCGGCTCTTGTACCTCGCTTGCCACGGGTTCATTATCGTCATGCTCTGGTGCTTCTACCGTTCCAGATTCATTTGACTCGTTGTGTTGAGTGTAACGAACCCCAGAATTCTGAATCTCATTGTTCTGCAGTTCGTTGGCCTCATTTTCTAGAACCTCTCGTTCTCTGAGCAATGGTTCTTGTTGAGACTGGAAGTTGAAACAGTCGAAACGGAGTGAAGAAAGCTGGAAGCACTAGCTGACAGTCGGTAGAAGAGCGACAAAGCTGAGTGACCGTATGGTATGAGGGTTTGCACCACAGTGAAGTTTATTGAACATAGAGGCTCCTTAAATACCTAGCGGGGAGACTGTGCTCTCCCAGGGACAGCCCAGCTGACTCACAGGAGTCAGCTCCGTACATATATAGCTAGGAGTCGATACATTGGACCAGAGGGGGAGTCGGTTTTACCCGACTCCGTACTATAAGGGACATACGGCTGTAAACTGCAAGTTTACAGCCGTATGTCCTGTAAACTGCAAGTTTACAGCCCGTAGTAAAACCTGCACAACCCCGCTTCCCTAGTAAGTTGGCACATGCCAGCGGGGCTTGCCGTGAGTCACACACTCTGACTCACGAGAGTTGGGCTATGCTAGATCTGAGTTCGGCTATTCTCCAAACTCAATTCCCAACATCCCCTCTGAATGTCGACAGCGAAGATCTTGCTAGCCATTCAATGTAATATTATATTCGGCTTTCAGTGAGAAAATTGAAACCTCTTGGAAAGTAATGCGATGAGCTTGTCAGTCTCAAAACGCAGGGATCCGATTCCGTAGCCCCAGCTCCAGCACTCTCTTCGAAGCCAGCAAAACAGTTTCATGAATATTTCTCCAAGCCTTAAGGACCGTTTGGAAGTGATTTGTTGTTGTTACAGCTAGCTGGTCGCGTGGCGACAGTGCAGAGCGTGGGAACCTGAGGCGGCGGTGGCGCTGGTGGCACATTCCATTGCTTAGCTTTAGAGAGAAAGCGTGAAAAACTGAGCGAGCGACCGGCGAGAGAGAGAGAGAGAGAGAGCGGCCGCTCCATTGATCCGGATATTGCCTCAGTAATTTGAGGTTTTTGAGGTGTTTTCCGGAATTTTTTGAGAGGAAATTATGTTCTCCATGTTCTACAGGGATGGCCGATGTTCCCCTCTCATGGAGAACTTGTTCGTCGAAGAATAAATGTCGTTGTAAGATGTGTGAAATTGTCATGATTCGGGTTTCAGTCCAATGTTGAAACTGTACAGGCATGTTGCTGCGATCAGGAGGGAGCATTAGTTGCGGTGTGCCTATTGTGGAAGGCAGAGTACGAGCTGAGGGAGTCCGCCGCAGAAGACCTAGTGCTACATCACGGAGTACGTCCTCGGAGGCAGTGCAAATGTCGTATTGGTGGTCTCCTCCAACTCCTGAGGAGCTGGAGCTGGAGAGGCAAGCTGCCTCCGTCCGCGAGACCCTCCAGGAGGCCGAGCGGGTGAACGTCGCGTCGCCGAGCATCGCCGTGGATGGCGAGAGGAATCGGAGCGAGCTTTCCACAAGGCGCCGGGAGGGGAGTTTTTCCAGTCGCAGTTCTTGTCCGTCGAGCGCAGCGAACTGGAGTGCGTCCGCGCGGGAACGGTGCGAACTACTGATGAACGAGACACGAGCCTTCGCCCGCGAAGACTATCGCGAGATGACCACAAGCGGAGCCGAAAGTTCGAAGCGTCGGTGCTCAATCAGCTCCAGCATGTGTCGGTGTTGGAACCACCAGTACGTTGTGTGGGCAGTCGTGATAGTCGCGATGCTCATCGCCGGATTATTTGTGGGTAAGTTTCAGGTTCTGGTTGTTCATGAAGCGATGTCTCGTGTTGGCTGTGGAAATTGGATGCCAAATGTATCGATGTGTTGATTTAGTTGAAGGCTTCCTTTGCAGGTGCCGTCGCGATTGGCGAGCAGATGAAGGGCGGAAGCGGGCATCGCAACAAGGAGGTCACCACTCGCGTTAGCTTTAGTACGGAGTACAGTCGGAGAAGTTCCACCGCTGCGTGGACCCCCGAGCCATCCACCCCCGATGCTACCGAGGTTTCAACCGAAAGTGGAGAGGTGACGCAGATGTCCCTGGAGTCGTACGTTTGTCAAGTGGTTGTGAAACAGTTGGTATGTTTCTCACCCATGAACCGCCGATGTGTTGTATTGCTGCCGAACCGCGACGAAAAACCGGACGAAGTACGTGAGGTCGGGAGGATCCACAACGCTCCCAGTTTGTCGACAATACGAGACAGTAACTGAGGTCGAGTGATTAACATGTACACATATTTGAGTTAGTTGGTGTTATATATATATATATATATATATATATTTGTAATCTTTGAAGAAGGGTAAGCCACCCGGGATCTCTGATAAATAAATTCGGCCCACGTTGTACATAAATGAGCCACACCGGGGAATCACTACTGGGCAGATGGCTAGTGTTCTGGCCAATCGCGTATGATTTCTCGGCCACGAGTATTAGTAGGGTTTTCTAGCATTTCGAGTTTCCGCTGAGTCTTTTTCAGGTCTTTCTGTAGTTGGTCGATCATCTTTACATGCTCGACACGGGTTTCGAACTCTCTGTCGTTGATGAAGCAGAGTTGTTCATTGTTGCTTCGGAGGCGCTGTTGTTCTTTGGTCATAGTTTTGAGCTGCTCCTGGAGCTCAGAGTTCTCCTTAACCGATCTCTTGAGATTATTGTTCAGAGTGACGAGATCGAGGTTGGCTTCTGTTGCCTGAATTGCGGATGGTTGGGAGGCAAGCATGTTTTGGACTATCGCTGCCTGGTCCGCAAGTTCCGCACGGAGTGATTGTATCGTTTGGGAGCAGGACCTGAGATTTTGCAAGTACGACTTGCATTGATCCTCGCAGTCATTGGGCTGACTGCGCAGACCCATGTCCGAGAACCAGACCTTAGAGGCCTGTTGCCTTGTCATATCGTGATATTTGCGCTCTTCCTTTAATTCTTTTTGGAGTTTTACGAGCTGCTCGTTGTCGCTGGAGCAGGTCGAGGAGTCGTTGGAAGACGGTTGAATCTTCTTTTGTTTCCCTAGTTGGTCCTGGAGGCGGTTATGACGGCGAAGCAGGGCTTCGTATTGTACTAGTAGTTTCTCTGCATAGTAAAATGTCCCGAACACGGCGGCGTCGGCGTGGTGACGGCGAGATTGGGCTCGCTTCGCGATTGCCGCCGGTGTTGATGTGGTGGAGTTGAGGTTCCTATAGTAGAATCGGTCAACTTCATCAAATGTCGGCCAGATGATGTCGGCTGCGGCCTCGGCAGCCTCTCGTTCGACGTTGAAAAGGTTCTGGAGTTCCAGAACATAGTTCCAGTACGGTTTGGGTGGGGCATGGTGGTAGTATGTGTTGTTTTGTCTGATCATGCAGGTGGGGGTGTAGGGTAGGGCTTGGCGGTTGAAGGGCCTGGTGGAGCAAATAAGTTCGTAAGCATTTTAGGGAAAACGGGGATGTTTATCGGGATGGAACAGCATGCAGGTCGAGGCTCTCCCAATTAGGCGGGTGGGAGAGGCTCGGTGGTCGGCATGTATGGAGAGTCCATGCATGGTCCTGGGGAGGGGTTTGCGAATTGAGCGTAGCCGCGACGGCTATTGCCCAGCATGCAAAGAACCGTAGTTCCCAGGGAAGCGACCAGAGTTAGCAATGCAGCTGCCCCAGCAAGTGCCCAATGGAGCACCCGGTGATCAATGACATCAGGCCGGTCGGGATAATGTTTTTCCCGGTATGCTAGCCAGATTGCCTCACCTCCAACTGGGGGTAGGTTTGGTCGTAAGCACACTATTGAGGGTTCGGCCGCCGAGTAGCATTCGGACTCAACAGGCCGGCAGAAACACATGAAATTTTGAGTCGAGCGTTCGATTGTACAGCTTATGTTCAGGGAGATGCAGTTGTCTTCACAATCTGAGTAGCGAAAATAATTGGGATGAGCGTCAGTTGTCGTTTGGAGGACAAAGATGAACGCTATGAGAAAGATTGCTTGAGAGGCCATGGTTGTAAACCGATCAGAGAGCGGAGACGCTCAAGCCGAATTCGAGGAAGGGGCTTCGTGAGCGCGTCGCTTAAATTGTCGGTCGTCGAGATATATCGATACTCTACTTGTTTTCTTTCAGCAAGCTGGCGCACATAAAGAAATCTGACCGCAACGTGTTTGGTTCGTTTGTGGAAAACAGGATTGTCAACCAGAGCGAGCGTTGATTTGTTGTCGCAGTAAACCACGGGCAGGATGTTTAGATGTAGTTCTTGAAAGAGAGTGCGTAGCCAGAGGGCTGATTTGGAGCAGTCAGTCAGCGCGAAGAACTCACTTTCCGTGCTGGAAAGGGAAAGCGATCGCTGCTGTTGCGAGTGCCAGAGGATGGCACCACCTGCGAGTATCGCCACGGAACCACTGACGGATCGTCGTGTCAACTTGCACGCCGCGAAGTCGGCGTCCGAGTAAATGTGAAGGGTGTCAGCTAGAGCAGAAGTATCGCTTCCCGAGTATACAATTGAGAGATTGGCGGTCGCCTGCAAGTAACGCAGAACTTTAAGACCGGCTTGCCAGTGTTGCTCAGAGTAATTCTCGAGAAAGCGGCTCAAATAACCGACAATGAATGAAATGTCTGGGCGTGTGGAGATCGCGCAGAACATCAAAGAACCGATCAGGTGACGGTAGGGACGATCTTGAGAGCGCGCGGTTGTCTGGGGTTCAATGTCGTAGATGCTGGGATCAGCAGGTATTGAAAGAGGACGACAGTTGTCCAGATCGAACCGCTTTAGGATAGTCCTGATGTATTTGTATTGATTGAGCCAAATATTATGGTTCTTGTCGATATGAATGTGCATCCCGAGAAAGAGATTCAAAGGGGATGATTTTATCTGGAAATGCTTTTCAAGTTGGCTGAGGGTGGAATCAATCAGATGATCGTGCGTAGAGGCAACGATACCATCGTCGACATAAACAGCGAGGAGAAGAAGTTGTCCATCACTTCCATGTCGGTGATATAGGCAATTGTCGGCTTGACTCTGAATGAAGCCAAGAGCTGTCAGAACTCCAGAAAGTTTGCGATTCCAGCACCGGGGTGACTGTTTGAGACCATACAGGCTCTTATGTAACAGGCATACACGTCCGGTACCA
Organism: Lepidoglyphus destructor; assembly: GCA_031001835.1. Taxonomy (NCBI): domain Eukaryota; kingdom Metazoa; phylum Arthropoda; class Arachnida; order Sarcoptiformes; family Glycyphagidae; genus Lepidoglyphus; species Lepidoglyphus destructor. Next base: position 1,197,679 of record JARNKU010000045.1, read on the forward strand.
TCTTCCCAACCAGGAGGCTGCGTCATCCAAATTTGTTCTTGGAGATCGCCATAGAGAAAAGCAGTGACAACGTCAAATTGACGAAGTTTCAATTTGCGCGAGGCGCTGATCGCAAGCAAAGTGCGAATGGTGTCCATCCGTGCCACGGGGGCAAACAGTTCTTGATAACTGTCTGGGTGCTGATTAAACCCACGGACAACTAAGCGTGCACGATAACGTTCAATGCGATTATCGGCATTAGTTTTTCGGCGAAACACCCAACGGCAGGTAACTGGCTTTTTATTAGGCGGAAGGTCAACAAGTGACCAGACCTTGAGGTCAGAGAGTGCCTTGAGCTCAGTTTTCATGGCCGAGCGCCAGTGATCGGCGTCGGGAGCGCTAAGGGCCTGCTTGAGCGTTTGGGGTTCTGGAAGAGAGGTCTCGGCCTGCTGAGCTTCTGTAGCATATCGCGCTGGCAGGCGGAGAGAGTCTCTGCGTCGAAGGTTCATATGCTCCGTTGGGGGTGGGGCGATTGAGGGTGCAACCTCTGAATCGCTTTGGCTGGCCGAGTCAGTAGCTCTCGGCCTAGCGAGGTCCTCGTCAGAACCAAAAGGAAGTCCGATGTTTTCGTCATCGGAGGAGTCTAGCGCGTCCAAATCATTTATGGCCTCATCGGTTCCCGAACCGGGGACGTGCGCTGCACTGGGAGGTGCCTTCCCCAAGAACCTGACGTCTTTTGTCTCCTTTATTGTAGGAGGAGAGCCTGGGACAAAAATTCTATATCCATCCACCTGATCATTGTACCCTACCATATAGGCGGGAATACCACGGTCCATGAATTTATCGGTCTCACCTTCATTGTAATAGAAGCAGGGCGAACCGAAGGGACGTAAATGAGAAGTCTTTGGTTTCACGCGATAGATCATCTCATAGGCGGATTTGCCGGTTTTTGGGCAAACATTGACAATGTTTAGAATGTACACGGCGCAGCGGCAGGCTTCAGGCCAAAGATAGCGCGGTAATTTAGAATCTATGAGCAAGGTACGAGCTAGTTTAGTTATTGTCTGATTATTGCGCTCTGCCCGGCCGTTTTGCTGAGAGCAAGCAACATTGCTCATTTTTAATTCTGCGCCTATGTGTGCCAAGTGTTGCTTTACCTCGGCGTTGTCGAATTCACGACCATGATCGCAAAGGAGTTGCTTCACCTGAGATCCCGTTTGCGTATGAAACCAAGTTAGAAATTGCTAGATCATAGCCGGAGCTTGATCCTTGGACTGAAGTAGGAAAATTCGGTTGAATTTGGAATACTGATCATGAAGATTCATGAAGTAGCGTTCGCCTTTAAGACCATTTTTAGACATGGGACCGCAAAGATCAGTGGAGATGTAGCCCAGGGACTGTGGCGCTGCTGAATCGGGTTTTGAGCGATAAGTGGCTCGATTCAGTTTCCCTTTGATACAGGCAGAACAGGTAATCTGGTCCCTTTTGTAGGGTATCCCCTCTCGAGCCAAATATTGCTGGACCTGTCGTTTATTGACATGGCCGAGCATCTCATGAGCACTCTGCAGAGTTAAATTTCGTGACGTGGTTAGCAAGCATTCGGCGAAAACGGGAACCGTCACAGCTCGGGCTCGGAGGGCAAAAAGACCACCGTCCATCGGAACGGTGAGAGTAGCTAAGTCTCTGTCCAGATGGAGGGCTGTCTTAGTTGTGCGAAGTTGCCAATTATTGTTCATCAGGCAGGCCATCGAGATCAGACATCTCAGGCGCGTACAGAACGTTGTGAAGTTCTAGCAGTACTTCGCCGTGGGAAGTGTCAATCGCCAGGAGAACTCCTCCTTCGCCCAATGCATGCAATGCTTGGCGACCACCGACCTTAACGGGTCGGGGATCGGCGAACTCGGAGTAGTGGCGGAAAAGACTAGATTATTGCAAAAATGATTGGAGGCACCACTGTCGATTAGCCATTTGCCTGGTTCACAAGAGTCAGTTGCAGTAGAGGCAATGTTTGCCTCGATGTCGGATCCAAAGGGATCGTTCGTCTCGACCGTGTAGGCAGAGGGACGGTTAGGTCGGGCTGGCGGAGAGCGACGAGAACGCGGTGGTTGGCGAGTATTTCGAGATTGAGAGGTCGCAGGCGGACGAGATTGGTTTGTAGGAGGGGCTCTGTTGTTCGACTGAGGTGAGCGGCGTGATTGTGAAAAGTTACCGGTGCGGCCGCCAGAGGGCGGGCGGAAGGGAGTATTCGCTTCAGGATTCGAGGGATACCGAGGACGGTAAGACGATTGTTGGTTACGCCGGTTATTTTGATTATTTTGGAAATTACGAGGGCGTCTATCGGAG